>OY728128.1:1987987865-1989237865 GCA_963277665.1 Viscum album
GGACTTTCAAAATCCAAACTTGTTTAGATCCAGAATTTTTAGAAAGTAAAATATTATGGATCCACATTTCTTTAGAAAATAAAGATTTATGAAAACCTAAGTATTTTATTCTATTTAAAGAATAATTTTTCTCCCAATTTCCACCACTTTGAAACTTGGTGAAAAAAGGAGCACTTTGGGGTGAAAAAGAGTTGTGACTAAAAACAGGTTTTGGGTGATAAGAACCCAACCCAGAACTCTTCCTTATAGGATGAAGTTGTGAATACATTTTATAAAATTCATTTCCTATAGAAGTAAAATTTTATAAAAAAGTTTTTTTAAATAAAATATTTCATATTTTAATCTAATGACTAAATTCTTATCCTCATAGTCATTAGTCCTATAATTTCAGTTAGTCTCTAAAACATTTTTCTTAGAAATAACATTTTATAAATTTTAATATAGTTTATCCTTCTCATAATTTACTTCCTCAAGGTTTTTGGAAATATTTTCAAAATCAAGGATTTTTTTATCAATATTTTTTGAAATATCTGAAACTTATTTTGTTAAAATAAATATTCTAGAATTTTCCTTATCATGTTTCTTATTAATATTTCTATTTTCATTCTCAAGAAACTTGAAAAATCTATATAATTCTTCAAAATAAGATGAATTATTATCTTATTATGAGGAAGATTCTTCATCTGAATATTCATAATACTTTTCATCAGGGAAATTCTCATTTAAATAAATATTGGTTAAAGATTCAGTAGTTTTTACCTTAACCATGAAACATCAATTTTTAGTATGAATTTTTGCTATAAAACCAATATTCTTTTATCCAAAAGATTCAATATATAAAGATTCATCAGAAGAGTCTTCACCACTAGAACTCCAGGTGTTATTATATTTCAATACTATCTTAGACTTTTATTTTTAGTACTTATTTTTGTTCCTTTCTGAAGGCCTATGCTTTATTTATTTCCTTTTGAGCATAGGATAGTCTGGTCTGATATGACATCCCTGCTTGCATTCATAACAAGTTACTTCTGATTCTTTCTTATCCTTTCTGTATTTCCTCTTGTATCTATATTTTAAATATTTTATTCCCATAATATATTTAATTATTTAAGGAATATTGGAAAGTTTATTCTCAGAATGATCACTATCACTTGAATTATAAATAATAGTAACTTTTTTGGTTTTTGATCTAGTAACTCTTTCTAGAGTATTAGCTTTCATATGATTTGATGTAGTAGTGAAATAAACACTACCATTTCCATTATTTTTCTTATTGATCTCATTATCTCTCTTCATTTTAGTTTCATATTAGAGAAGATTCCCAAATAACTCATCAAGAGTGATGTTTGAAACTTTCTTATTCTCATCAATCACTATTTTTTGGATTCCCACTCATTGGGAATAATATCTATTATCTTATCCACAAGAATCTCATCATCAATTCCTTTATCACCCATAGACTAAAGGCTATTGACAATATCTATAAACCTTGGTTGAAATTTTCATACAGGTTCTCCATAAGGAAACATAAAACCATGGTATTCATCTCTAAGCATAGCTATTGTTGTTTCAATAACCTTGGACATGACAAAATGTGTAACATATAATTTCTTTCATATGCTATTAGAATCTTCACAATATGAAATATTGCTATATATATTCCTAGTAATAGAACATAATAAAGTATTACATACCTTAAAGTTAATCTGATAATCTTTATTTTCTTCATTAGTGAATTATCTGATTTCCTTATATGGAATCTTGTAGCCTCGAGTTAACATAACAAATTTCTCCACACTAGTATTGATAATAAAAGTATTCATCCTATCTCCCCAGTATTCATAGTCATTCCCATCCAAATTTGGGGGTTTAGTAGGATTTAGATTTTCTATTGGTACAATGTTTATTCATGTCATTATATAAGAAAATACAAAATATCTTTTCCACAAAAAGGATTAGTAGTAAAAGTTTATAAACAAATAGTTTATAAAGAAAAATTTAAACAAGAAAAGTTTATAAAGAAGCATTATATGTAAGTAAAAGTATTTTAGATATATCCTCTAATACCAATTATATGATCAAAATGTATATGTAGATTGCTCAATTTCTAGAGGGGTGAATTTTAGGTTTAAAAAAATTCATTTTTAACCTTAAAAAATCTATGTTTAACAAAGTTTAACAAATTGGATTCACAAACCCTACATAGTTCTTAACAAAGAAACTAACTTTCTTATGATCTGATAAATTGGATCTAATAAAGAAACTTAAGAAAAGATTAATTAGGGAAATATTCTACCTTAAAGAATATAGAATCTTATTTATATCAGAGTATATAAGTATAATAAAGTGTAATAAAGTTACACTTCCTAACATTAACAAAGTGTGGCATAATTAAAACATGTAACAAAAAAAAGAAGAGTATAAGAAATATTTTAACCCAAAGAGAAGGGTATCCAATAACCTTGGATAAAGGTCCCTTGATTTATAATTTGAATAATTTCTATCTTATCCACACCAGGGTAATCCCTCAATATGAAGATTGGTATATGTCTTGCTATCCTCACAATCCCTCAATTAAGAAAATAATAATCACTTATTTATTCATATCCCTGGAATCCCTTGATTGATAACAGCAAAAATTAGATTCACACTATGTAGGTTGAACAAGTTGTTCATGGATGTACAAGATGTTCACATCATTTATACAATACAGATTTGAGCAGAGATCTTGCTGAATATCAGTTCATTCCAGAGTTCAACTCTCTCAAAAATTTAGTTGCAAAAAAAATCTTGCATTGATCTCATTCAAATGGATAGGTATTTATAAGCATGGATTCCAATGGTCGACATACTCCTCCAAAGGTTATATTTTTTCCTTAAATTTTAGGGGGACATATACACATGGAACACAGGAAACGATTAAGTTAAAATAGATTGGATGACATCGTTTTAAATAAAAAACTATGAGAAACATTGCAATGATTAATAAAATTTATCAAATTTAGGGTCTAATAAAATATAACATTACATTAAAGAAATATTATATCTGTAATTAAATCATTTAATCAAATTATTAAGGTAATGAAAATTGTAGTCCAGAAAATTTGACAATAGGATTCTAAAATAATAGAGAATCGAATTAGGATTTCTGAGGAAATAGGAGTCTGATTTCAGAAGAAATCGGAGATTGATTTTAGAATAAATCAATTCTTAATTTTAGAGAAAATCAGAGATTGATTTCAGAATAAATCGGAGCTTGATTTCAGAAGAAATTGGAGCTTGATTTCAGAAGAAATCGAAGTCTAATTTCAGAAGTAGAAATTAGAGTCTAATATCAGAAGAAATGGGATTCTGGTTTCAGAAGAAATTGGAGTCTGAATTAAGGAGAAATCATAGTCTGATTTCAAGATAAATCTGAGTCTAATTTCAGGAGAAATAAAAGTTTGATTTTAGAAGAAATCAGAGTCACAATTCTGGGGAAATCAGATTCTAAGAGAATATATGGTTTTGGGTAAGATAAGAATATGATTTTATAATATAAGAAAATATGGATAAACATGGTTTGATAAGACACTAAATAAGGCATTTAATATCATATGTAAAGTAAAAAAATATTTCATTGAAAGAAAATTTTCCTTAAGAAAATTTTTCTTAGAGAAAGATAATTTTCCATAATAAAATGTTTCTTAGAGAAAGATAATTTTCCTTAAGAAATTGTTTTTGTGATATCCAAAACCTAAATGAATGGAAAAGTCAAAAGGAAACTTATTAACTCAAACGTATTTTCTTTATTCGATACAAGTGCTTCAAACATTTTTATCTCTGTATCTACCATGGAAATTTTCAAACTGGAGATACAATATTATTATGGTGTAATGACCCTAGATACACCATTAGGGGTATGAAAAAAGGGTATATTCCAATGTAGGGACTATCCCTGTGAGTTAGGTAGTTACCCCTTCTTATGAAACCTCTTTTTTCTTGAGATGACAGGATTTGATGTAATTCTTGGGATGGATTGGTAGGTTCAATACTTTTCTTTTGTATACTTCTATCATTGCAAGGTATCATTTACATCATTAGAGGGTAGAAATTATGTACATAAGGTTGGGGGTGTCCAGGCTTTCAGAGCTAGACCAGAGCATAATTGGCTAGGTGGAGTGACCACCAAGATTTAAAATCTCTTCATAGAGGATCAAGGTTTATGAAAAGTTGATTTTCCCCCATTAGTAGATTATTTTAGGTATATCTTTCCTGATGGTTTTTCTATATTACCTCCTAATAGAGAGGTATATTTTATAATCAAGCTTATTCTGGGAACATATCCAGTGTCCATTCCTCTGTATAGTATAGAACATATAGAGATTCAGAAGCACAAGCGGTAGTTAAAGGATTTAGTGTCCATAGTTTTTATATGTCCCAGTATATCCTCTTAAGGTTATCCTGTTCTTTTTTCTAATATGGTAGATGAACCCTTATGTATGTGCATGGATTACAGAAAGTTAAACCATCTTATAGTCAAGAATCAATATCTACTATCTTGAATCGATGATCTCTTTGACCTTCTTCAGGGAGCTAGGCTCTTATCTAATATTGATCTGAGATCGGGTTATCATTAGGTGTGAGTTAGGCCATTAAACATACCAAAAATAGATTTTCGCAGAAGGTATAGTCTATATGAGTACCTCATTATATTATTCGGTCTTATGAACATTCCTTCCAGTTTCATGGCTCTAATTAAAAGGACTTTCCACCCCTATATGGACTCTTTTTTTGTAGTCTCTGTGGATGACATATTGGTGTATTATCACACTCTTAGTGATCATTACAATCATCTTGAGATCATTTTGAGTACACTAAGAGAGCATCATATTTACTCCAAGATTGCTAAGTTCCACTTCTAGATCGATACAGTTCACTTCTTCGGTCATATTATCTCAGAATCAGGCGTATCTGTTGGCCGATAAATGGTTAGTGTCATAGTTTTCTGGGATTATACCAAGAACGTTTTTGATATAAAAAGTTTCTTGGGGATGGATGGATATTACATGAATTTTATACAAGACTTATCAAGTCTTTCTTCACCTCTTACTAGCCTTGAAAATAAGGGTGTCAAGTTCCTTTGGTCAAAAGCGTACAAGAAATCCTTTTGAGGATTTGAAAGGGAAGCTTGTCTCAGCACTAATTTTATTTCTTCTAGAACCTGTAAAAGGTTATACCGCCTTCAATGATGCATTAGGAATAGGCCTAGGAGCAGTGCTGATGTAGGGGGACAAAGTCATTGTGTATGGATCTCATAATTTGAAGCCTCATGAGAGAAATTACCCAATTCATGACCTTGATCTAGCAGTAGTTGTCCATAAATTACATTACTGGATACACTATCTGTTAGGTGAGAACTTTGTGGTGTACGTGGACCACAAGAGCCTCAAATATATCTCTTCTCAATGTGACTTGAACCTCAAAAAATGAATATATGTCTAATATCTACAATCCTTTTATTTTGATCTTACCTATATGCCTGTAAAGGGTAATGTCGTTGTAGATGCACTGAGTTAGAAAACTCAAGCACAAGCCGTAAGGGAAGTGAATGGTGAATGGAAGTTATTGGCCCTCTTCTCTAAGTTACACCTAGAGTTTCATGATAGTCACTTATAGTCTAATCTCTCATATTTGGAATTTAACTATTCCATCTTTGACAACGTAAAGGGTAGAAAATATTTAGATCCTAAAGTCTTGGTTCTTTGTGAGAGTATATCAGGAGATAACCCACCTCTATATGGGTCTGTAGATAGAGACAGCATCCTATGTCTTCATGGATTTTCCTAGGTCCTTACAGATATGAGAGAGTAGTTGATTAAAAAGTCCCACACTTCTCAGTGGGAAATTCATCCAAGAATCTCCAAGATGTATCGAGATATGAGACTCCAGTAATGGTGGTCTGGGATGAAATTTTAGATAATAGGATTTGTCACTAGGTTTTCCACCTATCAGCAGGTGAAGGTAGATAACCAGATACCTACAGTCTTGTTATAGATGCTTCCAGTCACAGAATGGAAATAGGAAGATGTTGTTTTGAACTTTGTAGTCGGTTTACCTAGGTTTCCTAGAGGTAGTGATGTTGTACGGGTTGTCATTGATACACATATGAAAGTATCCCACTTCATTTATATTTAAGAAACTTTCACAATTGATGAGTTGGGAAAGTTGTATGTCCATGAAATCATATGACTCCACAGGGCCCCTCATACTATCATTTCAGATAGAGATGCTCATTTCACATCATGGTTTTGGTAGGTGTTGTAGAAGGCTATGAGAACACAGGTTCTTCTAAGCATATCCTTTCACTCTCAGACCAATGGAAAATTAGAATGGACAATATGGGTTCTAGAGGACATTCTCTAATCATGTGACCTTGATTTTGTAAGTTTTTGGGAGAAGAATATCCCTATCATTGAGTTATCCTATAAAAACAGATTCCATGAAACAATTCAGATGGATCCTTTTGAGGCCTTATATGGTAGGTTGTATTGTTCACCCTTGTGTTAGATAGAGGTAGATGAGGTAGCCCTACTAGGTCCTTGTCTCGTTTAGGAGACTTCAGAGTAGGTTCAGCTAATCAAAAAACGTATGAATACTACCCCAGTCTAGAAAAAAATCTTATGATGATCATCGTCAATGACTTCTTGGGTTCGAGGTTAGGGATTGTGTTTTTTTTAGTATTTCATAGGGTAGGGAATAGACGGTTACGAAAGCAGGTAAATTTGACACCTTATTACAAATGTTTGTTTGATATTATAGAGAGATTTGGGCCAGTAGCCTATTATTTTCAGTTACCTCATAGGTACTATTCCATGCATGATGTCTTTCATGTTTAATAGCTTCACCAGTATCATGCTAATCTATATCATACTTTTGATCTGGGGATGTTGAGTTACATACTGATGATACCATTTAAGAGTATCCAGTATGCACCATTAACCAGAGCATGAAGGCTCTCTAAGGCCAGTTTGTCCCTCTAGTATGGGTGTTATGGAAGCACGTCCGGGTAGAAGACAAGACTTGGTAGAGGGATACCGACGTACATGCCCAATGGTCAGAATTATACTCAGATAGTGTTTCACCACCCTAGGAAGGTGAACTTGGGGATGAGTTCTTTTAAGGGGGAAGACTGTAAGAACTTTCTTTTTCACTAATGTATGAATCCTTTAAATTTCATCCTGATGTCTTATCTTAGATCTTTTGTGGATTTATTTTGGGTTAAAAAAGGTCTCTTGGGTTTTTGGGGATAATTTGGATCCCAAAACACATCTCTGGGTAAAAACATGACATGTTTCATGGTTGGCGCATAGTTTTCCTAACCATGTGGATGGTCTATTTTAGACCAAACCATATCGTACGGTTGGCACACAGTCATGTGGCCTAACCATGTGAGTGCCGCATCTATCTAGGTAAATGTGAAAGGTTTATGCATGGTTTTTCAAACTGTGCATACAAATCATGCACAGGCTATTTTTTGGGTAAATTTCCCTTTTTCCCTTAATGATCTAACTAAGCCACCTCTTCTTCCCTAATACGAGTTCCAGCAGGATTTACCTCCATGGTTTTCTTTTTGGTGATTTTTGAATGAAAAATCTAGGCATTGAAAGATATCCTTTTCTGGATATAATTGATGTTTCGTTCGTCATGTTGTATGTGAAACAATAATTACTCAAGTTTTTTAATCCTTTCTTCTTCTCTCTTTCTCTCAACCAGGTTTTCAAGGTGTGAGAGTTTTTTCCTTTTTCTAAAATCTACTCCATTCTAAGCTGAATTAGAGGCCAATATCTAAGTAGAAGGATCATACAAGCCTAAGTTGGGTGGTCTATAACTCATCCCTAATGTTCGTTGATTTTGGAATTATCGTGTGAGGCCCACTGATTTCATCGGTTGTCGTTTATTGAATTTATATTCCATACTTATAATCATTAGAATTGTATGATTACTTTATTTCCATATATGTGATTAGTTTTTTGTGGCTATTCCCATAACTCTATCCATCATATATAGGATGGTATTCTATAATTTATTTTTAGTGTTATGACACTTTTGATCCATTGTTCGAATGTTCTCTAACTTGGCCACACTAATGATAAGACTCCTTGTCATAAATTCTTATGGTATCATGTAATAGTTAATGGAAGTAACTATGTCACATCCACTTGACCCACCTAAGGTAAGTGCATAAAATTGATAATTAAATTTGAAATAGAAATTGGCAATTATACTAAGTATATGACTTGACTAGATTAAATGTGAATGATTAATCTGTTTCATGTTCGTAGAACCCCTTATCACATTAATAGAAGGTACATAAATGAAACTTAATTATTAAAATTCCATAAATGGAATTAATAAAGGTTGCATGCTACTTGTCCTTGTCACACTAATGAAAGGAAAGTTTTGAACCAAATAGACTTATTGATTAATTATGACTTTATTAAAAGGTTGCATTCTACTTGACCTTATCACACTAATGAAAGGAAATCCTTGAACCAAATGAAATATTACATGACTTAATTATCAAATAGGAATGTCCTAACACGATCTCACCTTGAATTCTTATCAGGGAATGCCTTGAGCACTCAGGAACCCCAGTCTGATTCAAGGATACAGCTTTCTTAGGTTGAGACCCACCTAGATCTCAATCGTTGTATATTCTTGGATTCCTGGTATGAAACATTAGGATCCCTTAAATATTATTAAAGGATTCCTTGGATACACTCCTTGGATTCAGTATTGACAAGTAGGTGATATGGTTAAAGCCCATCAGGCATAGTTATTACTTAGCCTCATTTTACCTTGGATGAACTCCTTGGACTTGGTAGGCATCTCATTGTGAAATTCCTAGGAATATGCTCTATGGATTACACTCTTACCCTTATCCAAGCTATAGTTATTTCTGATTGGGAAACCCTTGAGGCCTACATTGCCTTGGTTATTATCTTGTAACTTCATTATTAAATATCATTACAGATTTCCTTGTCATAACTTAGAACCTTCACTATTGTTAACATGTGACTCATTTATAAACTTGTAATAATAAATTATTAGACTAGTTACATGTAGATTCATGTCAAGGGATAAAGTGGGTATTTGGGTATTTAGTTATATTGTGATGTTTAATTTATTTATGCATGCTTTAACACTTTTACATTTCCATTACACGAGCTAGATGTTATAAACACTATTGGTGGTGGCCCACTAAGATTTATCTCACACCCTCTCCAGGTACCATTTGGTACCCTAAGTAGATTACATGAATGCAGTTGTTGACAAAAGGAAGCATATAGCTTTGAACACTTGATTGCTTACTTCTTAAGATAGACCTTGATAGAAGATGACCAAGTTGGACCTCAGGGTGATTATTATATTCTTTGATTTCTTTTATACATTGTGGAACATGTTATGTCTATTGTCTTGTATCCATGTTTTCCAATTTTCTAGAAACATGACATATCATCATCTATTATACCAGTTATTTAAGTTATTGTTACTGATTGTCTCTATTTTTCATTCTTCCATCTATTTACTTTTATTTCTTCCACTATTTACCTCAGATCATATTTATCCATTATGCTACAATTACCTAATGAGGTCATAGTATCCCCATGGAAACACCCTAGGACCTCTCTACTAGTCGACAGCCTCTGGAATTTGGGGAGATTCGCTTGAGGCCATGTGGCCCACTAGGCTTGAGTCACCTGTTATGTGGCATCCAGTTCTGGTATGTCATAGTAATTTATTCTCACTTTCTATTAGACATCAACAATTGGTTATTTTTTACCCACTGGTTTTTTCTTCCTATTATACAATGACTCAGTATAATATCCATCAAGATCCAATGGGGGATTTTACTTCTTTTATCAAGGGTAGTGTTTTTCTTATTACTATTAGTAGTTGTTTTAATTTATTTTCTTATTTTTATCCAAAAATTTTAATTTTTTTATTCATCTATAATATCAATCAGTTGTTAGGAATTATTTTTTTAATCTGCCATTAGACACTTCCAATGGTATGTCATGAGTCACTTTTGGACTTCATGCAATAGTGAGTCATGAGTCACCGTTGGACACCCAACAATAGAAGAAAAAAGTCATTGCTTCTTATAAAACATTTATTTTATAAGTGAAATAAAATTAATTTTTTGTTTCCTCTTTTTTTCTTGAAATTTCAATGATTTCATTTTCTCTATTTTTAGTGGTAGGTTATGAAACATCGCTCTCTATTTTTAGCGGTAGATAAAATAAGCCACCATTAGTTAAAAATTGTTTCTAAAAATTTTATTTCCTATTTTTTAATTAATTTTGTTAAAATAAATTTCCTTCTTAGGTTTTTTATTATTTCATGCTGAAATATAATTACAAAAATGTATCAAATTAATTGTACCATTATTTTCTACACACTTGTTCATGTAGATTGGTATTCATGTGTTTCTCTATTTTAAAACATTCTACAGTCTTTAAATTATGAAATATTATATTTTTATTTCAATTATTTTAAGATTGTAATTTTTTATAATTTTTATTCTTAAAATATTAAATTTATTACTTTATTTTTTCATTAAGAAATATAAATCCCAATTGTTCTCTATTTCTCAGTAGGGATTTAACAAAGTTAAGAGCCATTTTATTCTATTGGTATACACTAAAATGTGACGGGCATATAATGGTTATTGATAAGTTCCTAGAGGATATTCTATTAATGGTCTCAGAGATCTCATATATTATTAAAACATGTACCAGTATAAGTAATTCCATGAGAAAATAATCATACAATTTATGTTTCTCTATTTTGATCAAAAAACTTCTTCAACTTCTATTGTTATGATATGTTCACTGAAAAAATTAATCACTTTCAAATTCCACAACTAGAGTGATCCAATAAATTGAGTTGCACCAAATTTATACATCATCTTCTAAGATATTGTTTAATTTTTTTTCTATTTCTCTATTGTAATTCATCCTACCATCTGTTTTCCTCTAGAATTTGGTTTAAGTTTTTACCATCTAAAATTTTTCTCATTGGGTTGTTCCTCCCATCTAAAAGGATGGTTGGGTTATTCCTCCTATAAAAAATGAAGGTAAGTTGTGACTCCATCAAAAGTTAAGGGTTATACCACTAGGTGTAGAAATGGTATGTTTCATTTGTTTGTAATTGGGTTATCACTCCCTTTCAAACATAAGGATCTAGTTAATAACAAACTCCTCATATAGTAGAGAAGATTGAAGAGAGGACTAGGATCTTGGTGATATGAACCTCTATAAAAACATCATGTGTTATCTTTTTTTATTTCCACTGCATTTTTAACACTATTCTAACACTAATATAATAATATTTGTCTTTAATAATTCAAAAAAGACTATTCACCCCCCTCTAGTCACTACTACCATACCAAGGGAACTAATAAGTTCTTCTTATAATTACTAGATCTTATCCTTGATAAAGACCCTATATTCATATTGTTATGGTGAGATTTAGGACATTAGACATGATTTAATTTTCTTCCATTTAGATTATGGAGGAAAGGAAGGTGGAGAACCATTTTTGTTTGGATCATTCTTAGATTCATCTATATTTCTTCTCTATGTTTAATCTCATTGGGGATTATTTGTGTGTGATATTTATTCATGTGGTAAACCTTAACATTGGGAATTGATGTACTTAAGGAAGGAAGTTCATTACAATGTTATACCAATTATATATAATTTTATGCTAAAACATTATTGTGAATGTGTGTGTGGAATGTGATACCTTTCTTGATATTAAATTCTTGTGTGTGTGTTTGAATGGTTGTGTGACCTTTGTTTATATGATAATATTTTTTGTGTGTGTGTGTATTGAGAGACATATCTTTGTAATACATGCTTATGGTTGTGTGTGTGAACTGTGAGACCTATTCTGATTTGACATACTTGTTCATGTGTATACCTCAAGACTTCCCTTTCTATTGAATGTGTATATTTATATATGTGTATGACCTACATAAATCTATTATTTGGTATCAAAGTGACAGGTGGAGCATTAATGGAATAGTTAATCCCTTAAAGGGAAGTATGTGTAATATTATGTGTGCTGATTATGGAAGGGTCTTGAATGATAGATGGAAGATAACAATGGACATGTGGCCTTACCTAAGAATGACAGTAGGGCATGATGACCTTGTCTCTTGACCTAAAATAATTGGTGGGGTATGATGGCCTTGTAGCTTGACCCAAGGCTTGACTGACTTTTGACCTATTGTGAGACTTACATTCATTTTGTGTCTTATTTTGAGGTTAATGGAAACCAAACATGACTTCTCTTTTGACACATATCTAAAGTGGGGTTAGGTTTTATAGAAGCTTGGTTAGCATGAAATATCCCGATATTTTATTTCCTACTTTAGAATTTACTTTCCTATCATTGAATACACTTATATATAATTATTTAACCTATGGAAAGAATCAATGGGTCGTGTCTTATAGTATTTATCCTCACACACTAGATGGGTATCTCGGTGTTCATGCATCCTTCATTGAGCTAGAATTTAGATGAGGGAAATGGCCCTAGTTATGGTGGTTATACAAGATGGTTAGGTTGGTCAAGTTGATGTTGGGACAAACTATGGGATCCTTTGAAGATATTCATCTTATTTATTTTGAATTTTTTTTCATTTATAGGTCTTCCACATCTGGGGACCTCTTGAATTATTTAATTGGATGTTGTATGTCATATTTTTATATCATATCTTGTTGTTCTTGTTATTTATTTTTTATTATGTTCCACAATTACTCTAATTATTTTTCCCCTATTCTATACACTGATTTTATTATATTACCGAGGGAATAGTCTCCTCATGGCACCACTTATGACCTCACCTATGTTCGGTATCCTCTTACATATGGGGAGGCACACATGAGGTCATGTGATCCTCTAGCCTAAATCTATTAATTCATGTTAGGGTGTTAAATTGAGTTTCATGAGTTCAATGGAGTTATGGAATCTTGAATTTTGAGCATCATTTCACTCAATATCTAAAAAAGGGTGAAAGATAAACTATGTATCTAGAATATTCATCAAGACTATCCTTAAGGATGTGGAATCAATTAAGATTATTAGAAAAGATGATGTGAATGTTTTGAAAAAATAATGGATTCTTATTACATTTTCAAGTAATCCATCATATCCTAGGTTTATGAGATGGCTTGTGGTTTTAAGGATAGAACATTGTACTTCACTAGGATTTTATAAGTTATAATTACTACTATAGAAATAACTTTTAGAATATAAAATTGGTGGCATGACAACCTTGGTAACATTGGTGAGAAAGGTTTCTAAACCTTATCTATGATGGTATTTATAAATCATGATCATGTGGAGTATGAAACAAGTGAGATTTGAATACTTGGTTAGTATTTGAAGGTTTTCTCTGTTTCTTTGGATAATGAACCAAATTATAGTAATCTTGGGTTGGTTTATTTGGATGTATGAGGAGCAATTCCAGTTTGGTCTAATGGGGGTGTTTTGTACTATGTTACCTTCATTAAATATTTTATATTTATAGTGTGGTAATTTTTTTCAAAAATACAAGTCTATGGATTTTGAAACATTAATTAGATGGAGATCCATAATGGAAACTGAGACTAAAATAAACCTAAAATGTATTCATTCTAATAACAGGGGTGAGTATGGAATAAAAGAGTTCTAAACATTTTGTTTAATGAATGGAATCCAGATAGTGAAGACTATTCCATGGAAACCTAAGTATAATGATTTAGGGGAATGTATGAGTCATAATTTTATTGAGATATCCATGATAATAATGTTATGTTACATATTCCCAAAGTATTTTTGGGATGAAGTGGTTAGTTGTGTGGCTTATCTTGTGAATTAGAATCATTTCAAACCAATAGGGCTTTAGCCTCCAATGGAACTTGGACCAGAAGATCATTTGATTTGAGTCACCTAATTTTTTTTAGAAGTATCGTGTATACTCATTCCAATTAAAAACAAAGGGATAATATAGATTTAAATTCCTGGTTATGTTTATTTTTTGGGTACAATGATGTAAACATTAGATTTTGGCTCTATGATAACAATTAGAGAAGGTTTATTTAAGTCTATAATGTCATATTCAATGAGAAAATCATTTGGAATGATGAGAACTATGTTTGAGATATAGTTTGGAGTAAAGAACCAAAACATGATGAGGTTGATCTAAATAGAGGTCGAGTGGGTTAGGATTTTCCAAAGATCACTAAAGTTCTAGATATAGAACCAAGTTTCAAAATGGAACACATTATACATGTTTTAAAATTACTAGGGTATAATGTACCTAAATGATCAAGGATTTTCAAATCTTGGAATTGATTATTAGAAACTTTGGGTTTGGAAGACACTAAACCTTAGGAGTCTAGGTGGTATAATAGGGTCAAATGATAGGTGAACAGGTTTGATTTTAGAATGCATGTTATACAAATTATGGATGATGGAGAACCCAAAATCCAAGATGAGGTGATAAGTTTGAGTGACTGATTATAGTGGAAGTTAGGAATGAATGAATATTTATATTCTTTATAAGTTTCTAAAACATGAGATATAGTATAATTATTACTAGTAAGGATAGTACTATAGAAAACATGGGTCTTTTATTTGAAGGAATAAATGGATGGTGGGAAACTTTACCAAGTGTGGATGATTATGAAAGGATTTCAACAGTCAAAAAGAGTGTATTTTTGTGATATTTCCTCTCCTATTATAAATCACAAAATCATTTATATATTTCTCAACATAATTTCCAATGAAGTTTTATTTCTTGAATAATTATAATTCAAGACTTCATTCCTTAATGTGTATCTATAAAAAGATATCTACATGAAGAAAATAGAAGGTTTTATAAAAAGCAGAATGGAAGTTAGAGTGTACCTGAACAAATAGAGTTTTTATATTCTTAATAAGGAACCAAAATATTTGACCCATATGTTTGATTCCTTCATGGAAGAATGAAATTTCCTCTGGTTCATCATAGATCATTACTACTACCATAAATTAAATGATAATTAGAGTTTCGTCATTGTACTTATCCATGCTAATTGGATTATCTTAGATTGACCTATAATGGAAAGGATTAAAGTGTTATAGTTTTATTTTTCCAAATGATTTCAGATTAAGGGTCTTGGATTCCCGAAAAAGATATTGGGTATGAGGATCCAATGATAATTGAAGTATAAAATGATGTTCTTAACTCATTTTGAGTACATTAAAAATGTGTTTTATATATTTACAATGATAAACTCAAAACCTATGAGAACCACCTAGCCATAAATTTCAAAAATTACAAGGTGAAATCCCCTAAAATGGTAAGGGTGTTATGTATATTGTAAAGGATCCATATGCATAAATTATGGGAAGTATGTTGTACCCTATGGTTTATAAATGTTCTGATATCACTTAAGTGATAGGTATAGTTATCTGATTCATAGACAATCCAGGATAGGAGAATTTTGAGGTTGTTAATTATATAATTCGATATATCAAAGGTTTAGAGTATCTAGAACTCTATTTTGGAATAGATGATACATTACATTGATTTTTGTATGTTGGATTTGGAGGAGATCTAGACGCAAGGAAGAGTGCCCTAGATTTTTTTTATAGGAACAAGCATGTTTTAGATGTTGAGACTAAAATCTATATAACATTATCAACCATATAAGATAAATATGTTTCAATTAGATAATAAGGGAGGTATCTAGGGTTGTTGAGGTTTTTTTGGAGGATATTAAAATAATTCAATAAATCATAACATTATTCTACAATATCCAAAGTAAAATACATTTGGTAAATTATTTATTATTTCACTCCTAGAAGAAACACATTTAGTTGAAGTACCATTTCATTTAGAAAATTATGGAATATGTAATTCTAAAAAAGGTTAATTGGATTTATAATTCTATTGATATACTAACGAAATTCATAATTTGAAAAATTATAAAGTATTTTTGTTCATTAGTGTGTCTTGGATGACTTAGTGATCAAAATATCATAAAATAAACAATAAAATATAAGAGATTAATTGAATAATATGTGTTTATGAACTTGTTGACTTGTAACATGGTGGAATTTTGTGAATCCTTTCAAAGTAGTCTTCGAGTGATTGATTTTTAGGCTCATGAAATTTGTTTCCATATTATTGATTTAAAATTTATTAGGAGATATTATGAATACCAAGTTTTGGAATTAAATGAAGAATAATGAAACCATAGTCCCAAACCAATAGATATAGTAATTTCTAGAAGTGATTTTGTGGGATTATGAATTCTAGATGAATATACTATTCACCAATAGTTAGAGATGGAGTTAATTCTCTAGTGAAGCACCTGGAGGTTTCCATGATCAAGATAAGGTTATCTACAAAGATCAAATGGTAGTGGAACTGGAAAACTTTATCAGGTGACTTAGGAACTTTCATATAAATAGGTGTGGGGTCTGTTACACTATACATATTGTTTTCATTACTATGATTCTATTATTTTATTCTTTGGAGAGACTTTAAGGTCTAGTTTTGAATATCCTTAGTAATGTGCCTTCCTTTCAGTTTCTTGTAACCCATTCAATTTTTCATTATATTGTTTATTCTCTTTTAGTGAACTTTCTTTTTTATACGGCTAAAAATGGTATATTTCTAGTCCTAGATTAGTTACATTTTCATAACACTTTAATCTAGTTTGGTGAGATATTTAAATTTGTGAACTTGGGCCCAAAACTAGACCTGTTTAGACACTCTTAATATATTCTAGGTCTATAATTTCTTGTATTGGACTCATTAAACCTGGATCCAATTAAATTATGATTAATTAGTAATATTATATTAATTTATATATATAATATAATTATAACATAACTAAATTAAAGTCTACTTGGACCCACTGGGTCTTGAGTTTTAAATTATAGGTGTGTCATTCAGGTCACCACATTATTTTCCCATTTTATATATGTAATAATTAATAATATTATATAATATTATATATTTTATATAATTTTATATTTTTTTATCCTAATTCAGGATTAATCGGACCCAAAACTGGTACTAGGGGATGTGGGTTTAGTCTAATATTCTAATTCCCAAGAAAGTCTACATCAAGGACTTGTACCACCATTCGATTATTAGGTTTGGGTTAAAACTAGTATTACAGGACCCATTTTTTCATGTTTAAAACAATACATATTTCCCATGGAGTAAGACTTATTCCACACTATAACACCTTGGGTAAAAAGGTACATATATTTTATTTTTAATTGATTGTTTCTCGGGTTTATAGGGTTATGGAGTTGTTCTAAAAACTTCTATAGGACTTGGGCTAGGAACTACTTGTATGACATATTCACACCATGAATATGAATCAAAACATGAATCTTTCACCAGGTAAATTCTAAAAAAAATTTCAGATCTTGAAAATTTAAAATCTGTGAAATTTTTACACATCCTAAAAACATAAATTTGGAATAATTTTTCCTAAGGTGATTCTTTTTTTGTTTATTTTCAACTCATATAGTTCATACCATCAATTAGGGATTCATAATTTGGATATATCAGGTACATTGGTTTTTGTCAAACTACACATATAAATCCTCTCCCATTCTTCGTTAAAGCCTCCCACTCAAACCATAGGCTCTCCTGATATTATTTTGGGTGATTTCTCTCCTTCTTGGTCTCTATATTTAGCGTTTAATCTCTGATATGGTTGCACCTCTTCTCTTTGGTAAGAATCCCTCATGCCTCTTCGTATCCATCAGTTGTGGAAGTGGGGTTTTTTATATGTATGGATCAGATTATAATATTTTTTGTTTTCTATAAATCCTTTAAAGTTTTTAATCATTCCTTGTCTTTTAGAGGCCGATCTTCTTTTTTTCAATCTCCGTTTTTTAATGTGACTAGATTTCCTCCATTCATAAGGTAGGTGTCTCTATAAAAGGGTTCTAACTCATGAATTACTATTTGTTCTTGTAAATTCCTCAAGTTTATTCAATTAAAATTAAATTATATGATATGGGAATGGATTTCTTGGAAGATATATATTTTTTAAAGGGGTTTTATTTAAAATGTATTTGTGCACACCAAGTTTTTGATTTAATAATTTAAATAGTTGTTTTGGTTTTAAAATGGGTTTTCAAGATCGAGGGTAGAATGGATTTTATGTGGAAATTATTTAATAAATGTGATCATAGTTTTTAAATGGATTTTTACAACTTAGAAAATTGGGTAACCTTGGTTGCATCAGGAAATAGACTTTTCACTCTTTGTCTGTATAATGACACAAGAGGATTTATATCACTTTATTGTGTGTAATTCCGCTATTTATTATATTGTTTGGTGATGAAGATTGATTTTTCACATATTATATACTGTATTTCAATGTTCTAAATCCCAAAAAAGTGTTATTTTATGGGAAATTGTCACATTTTTATGTTTTAGTGGTATTTTGAGCTCAAATGCAATAATGGCTTAATTTTGGTGTTTAACTGTTTTATTTGTCTTCATTATTTCGGCCATATCATTTTCTACACTGATCCCAATTGTGAAATTCCTTTTTTTATGTTTACTTACATCATTGTACGAATTTCATCCTTCTGGAGGCCTAGCTAAATCAATCATTTGGAGGCCCAAAATCAGCTCATAATCTAGACCTCGTAAACTGTGCACAGATTTGGAATGTTTTAAAGATGAGCTTTTATCTCGAATCTGAATGATCCAATGGAGATTATATTCAACAAGGATCTGGATTAGGAATAATGTAACATCTTTCATTAATTAGTACACGTCTGAATCGACTGTTTTCAAGGACTTAATGGCAATGTAAATCGGAGTTGTGGAAGACAAAGAGTCACTTTGGCAGATTAAATGTTCCGTACTAAAACTTCAATAACTCATTCATACGTAGACCAATATGTCTGATATTTTTTGGAGGTACGAGGGAGAATAAAAGGAACATTTTTCAAGAAGGGACAATTTAATAATTCGGTCATTTAATTGGGCTAAAAGTCATTTTACTTCAGGTGGACAGAATTGAGCGAGATTTGTTTAACCCATTTTCACTATAAATGTGTACCTCCTCTCCCATTACAAATGTTAGCCATTCCAAGGGAGTGAGATTTTCTGGAGGATATATGCTGGATAATAGGAGTTAAATTTATGATAATCATGACATCAAGGGATAAACTCAAAGTGGTGGTGGGAAGAAGAGATACAAAGATTCTTCCCTTTTGAGTTTGGTACTTCAATGTATTCAAATTATATTTTTCTGGAATTGGATTTCATGAATGATGGAGGTCTCTTTTATTTCATGAATTCACATTATTCTATTTTGTTCTATAATATTTATCAACTTATGAATTTAAAATAATTGTCTTGTTGTTTAAACTTCTTTGGGCGAGGTCTCCCCATTGAGCACAACACGTTCAATTAGTTTTGATTGCTCGAAGGTCTTTGGGTAATTGAATCGCGTTCGAAAGAGGATAAACACCCATATTTGAGGCCTCTATATGGTTTCTAGTCAATATAGGTGTTCACTTGGAGTTATTTGAGTGATCGTTGAGAAATATAATCTGATAATTCAATTAAACAAGGAAATATGGAGTATCTGAGGATCAATGTTTGTCCACCACTAACTTCTTTTGTTTTTTTTTCTTCGGTATAGTTTTCTTTTGATTTCCAATCACTAACGTATATTTATAGTTGAATTATGATTTTATATTATTTAACATTTTTAGTGTAATTTCAAATCCCATTTCTAATTTTGACATTAACAAAAACAAATTAACAAAGTGACAGTTTGATAACTTAACCTGCAACCTCCTCGTGAGACAACCTCGTGGTCACCACTGTGCTACATTTTTAAGGGGAAATTATTGACTTCAGTTTCACGAGAAAAACTCCAGCGTCAATTTGGAACCATTTCTGGGGAGGTTGCCTAAGTTTCTTTGATTTTTTTTACATTTTCTAGGTTTTTTAACCACTAATTTTGTGTTTTAAAAAACAAAAAAATGGATTTTCATAGTGACTACTCCTATGTTTGGCCTAATTATCAACAATATAAGGAGCCTGGTCATGATGTTTTTTTAAAATTTCAACAAGATACTCTTAAATACAACAAAATAATTTGGTGATTCAACAAAATATTCAAGAATTAATCAGACAAATGGGAATTATTTACAATTAATTAAAAGAATTGAAAGAATTGAAAGCTCAAAAAGATACTCAAGAAATGGAAAATGACATCCCACTAATTTTTGATGTTGATGAACCCTGTGTTGATGTGTTGAAAACTGATTTTGAACCATATTTTTCGAATTTTAAGGAAGAAATTTTTAGTGATTCACCAATAGATGTGTCTTTTGGAAACGAAATCTCTTTTGAAAACCATTGGGATGAATTTGTTAAAATGAAATTTCATTTGAAGCCACTATTTTTGAAGTTGATAATTTAGAAACATTTTATGAATCTTTGGATAAAAAGGAAGAGAAACTTGAGCCATTCCTTTTTGAAGAGTATATGGAAGAACCAGAGCTTCTTCCCAGTTGGATCCACCTTAGGCTTAGATTTTTAATTTTATTTCATTTATAGTACATATTACCATAGCTTAGAGCCCAAATGGTGACCTTTTTAGTTTATTATTACTTTATCACGTGATAGTATTTTCACGGTTATTTTCTCATATGCTTACTTATGGTGTATCCCTGATTAGTTTTGATTATTATTTAATATTATATTTTATGTAATTTAAATATTCTTTGATTTTTGGAATATGGTATGAATTTATGAAAACTAAAGGATGTGTTAAAAAATGGTTTTTTTCTTTGAAAAATGCTTTGTAAACTAGATTTTTAAAAATATATATAGAGAGAGTTCTTTTATTCTTGATATTATGATATGTATAGATTATTTTGCAAAATCCTAATGGTATTTGTGCCCACAACCTAATTTTTACTTTTGGAAGTTGTAGTTGTTTTTTTGTAGGATTCGGGTAATGGTGAGGGAATTTAGTATAATGAAAGTATCTCTTGTTGTCATCATCTTTGAAGCAAGATGTTCTGGAGGTGAAGGTTGGTTTCATGGAGACTTCTTAGTCTTGTCTTATTTTTATTTTCAGGTTTGGATTGGTTTTGTATGTCTCATGGATATATTCATTATTTCATTCCTATTTGTACTATGTTTTTCTTCAGTTATACATGCTACTTTTGGTTTATTTTTCACCTCACCATGTGGTGAACTACCTTGGGTGACTTTTCTAATTTCCCTAGGTTAATTTGTTACACACATTGTATAAATTTGAGTGTTATATGTTCAATGATATAATTTGGTTTTTCTTTGTCTTATTTTGGTTGTGTATTATGAGTTCTCATCAGGTGTGGATATGTTGTGTGGTTGGGTTGTGTGGTTTCTCTATTTAAGATACACTAATTCACAGCATCATACATTTCAGACCTTCCAGTTTTCCTAGTTCTATATTCAAGGTTTTGGAGGTATGTTCATTCCATAACATGGATAATGGCACGAAAAGGATGACACACTCAAATTGATAAATGAGAGTATATGTTTTCATGTGTGTGTGTGTTTGAAAAAAATTGGATATATATATATATTTATTTATTTATATTACTATAAATATATGTAAATATATGTATAAATTTGATTATATATATATGATCTAGTTGGTAATATATGCAGGTACACTAAGTGGGGGTGAAAATTAGTGTAGACCGAGTCTACCAATTTCTTTATTCTCTTACATTCACCCGTTTATATTTTAACATCTATATCTATTAAGATATATGGATATATTTATGATTACCCAACACATAATTACTACATGCAAAGTAGTAAATAAATAAAGAGAGAATAATAGTGTGTTTTCAAATGGTTTTATCCCAATATGGGAAACTACTCATTACATTGTTCATATCGAGTCTGATATATAGATATAAAATATATTATTTAAGTGAATACAAATAGGATATCCCCCAAAAATCCTCATATATATCCCATCATGTTCATAGTTTCCCAACTAGTTATTTATATTATCTCCCACTGGTTTATAAAGGTTCCTCCAACATGCTAATAAAAAAGTTTTTCAAGATACTCTAGATGTCACTACATCACAATAATGAGATATTCATCCTCAATAACATGTATTTTACTACCAAAGTATAATTTTTTTTATTGTTATGTATGTTGACCCTGATTATAAACTCAAACTAAATCATCTTCTTATTCAGATTCAAGTGCGTCATCACACATATCATAAAAAATATAGTAGTTGTGTTTTCCTTTATCAACTCTTCTCTTCTTCTTCATCTTCAATGATATTTAGATATCATAAGGAAGGAATCACACTTGATTCTCATTATTCTAACTTTTTATTATTTTAATACTATGACATAAACATATCATGGGTATAATATTCACTTGTTTCTTCTTCTTTTCATTTTATTATTCCTTGATACACATGTTCTTCTCTATAGAATATGATTAGCTTATTTTTCGTTGATACACATGATATTTAATAGTATGGAAGTATCGAATTTCTTAATATTATCTCTCACACCCACATATACTTTATTCCTCCTCTTATATTTTATGTTCTTAGAATCTCGTGAATATTATTTATATATTTTAAATATAGAAACCATCCCTCTAATTTAGATAGTATTAATCTTTTAAAATCATTATATTTAATAACACAAAAATAATGGAGCCACTAACTACCCAATAATTTCTCATTATAACTAAACTTACATCACAGATCAACCACTATCATCATTATATTTTAATCTATGAAGAACAACTTAACATAATCTAATTTTTTTCCATCATAAATCTCACATTTTTTCTAACTATTGAACCTTTACATATCACATAAGATATCTTAGTTACTCAAACATGTTGTCATTAAGATCATTATGTATCATCTTTAATCATTAAGTGACCATTATTTATTCGTTTTTTGACCCTTATGTATGCACTAAAGGTTTTTATACACTCTTAAAGATCATAATGAAATTTAATACATTTCTAAATATTGAATCTGTAACTTAGATAGACTCTTACATTTGATAAAATGACTCTTATGTATCACATTGAGGCTCTAGAAAACATTCATATATCCTTTTAAGTTCCTTTAGGTATTGATAGAAGTACCATGATCTTTCAAAGTGTGATTCATCACTATTACAATTATCACTACCATGTAAGTACTCTTACAAGTTTCTTTTGAAAACTATAATGACTCTCATGTATCATGAAATTGACCAATACATATCAAAGTGTCTCGAGTACATTTCCAAATTTCATTCCCTCTAAGTACATGTATGTATCCTATAATGTCCCAACCCAGTCCTCCTAAATGGTGCCTAATAGGGGTATGTCACGTAACCCCATGAATACCTCATCGTATTCTAGAGGATTCTAATTAGTGGTAGGGACTAACCCAGTTTTGGGGATATTATTCCCTCAAAACAAGACCAAGGGGGCATGGCCAAATCCTACCAAAAGTTCAGCATGAACCATCCATTTAACGTCTTCCCCCCATTCGGTAGGCATAAGAATGGGATCCCAATGGGCCTTATAATCCAGAATATAAAAATGTAAACCATCTACATAATGTGAAAAAAAATAGAGTGGAAGAAAAAAACAAAAACTGGATATGCATTATATACAATAAGGTATGCTAGCCATTGCATGCCAAACGGTGACTGAAAATAAATACAATTGGATTCAGAACAACTCATATATATCATGTTGTATCATGGACTCCATGGCCTGGTTACCCTTACCATGAGTCCAGCTCAACATAGTACATGTGTCTTGAAAAAAATAGGAGAGTCTACCCATGTACATCAAAACCCACATTGTATACATAGATAGGGGTGAGTCCAATGACCTAATTGGTATCCTTAGTTATTCAACCAACCTATGTGTTATTATGATCATAACGGTGTACATCCAATATATATATATATATAAGGTGCAGTCATGTTCTTGGAACACACCAACCAAGAAACATATCACACAAACACATACAAACATACATGCTTTATTACTATACAGGGATCCACGTCACACCACAGCCCATACAATACCTGCTTCAGAACCATGATAGAATCCGTGAAATACTGTAATCCATACAATACCTTCATAAAAACCATGCCATAAGGAATGTTTTTTCAGAACTTGGTAACATGTGAAACCCATGTACCATACATTTCACTTAGGTCACACCCACATAAATTACTTTTACACATCTCTGTGTACTTAGGGAAGTACACCAAGTCACTCCAAGTCATCGCTATAGGTTCTATGGAGGTCCAAAAATCACACTGGCCAATCCCGCTGGTTCTTAAGAGTCTCAAATCACACTAACCCATCCCGCAGGTTCTTTGAATTCCCATCAATCAACATTCCCATCCCACAAGTTCTTGGGAGGCCCAAAATTCAAGTACCCTAACCCATCCCTATGAACTCATGGATTTCACATAAAAAATGAGGTTAGTCAATATAGAAAAATCAAATAGAGCATGTAGAACATCTCAAAACTCACTAACTCATTATTAGATTACTAGTCTATCTAGACCTAGTCCCACACACAAGCATCCACCCAGGTCCCATGGACCCATCTCAACCATTTAGGGGTCCATCAATTCCATCAGGATTAACTCACCAATTTGACACCACAAGTAAATATCATTAGTAAAAACACACAACACATACGATGTGCAGAAATTTACTATTAATGAGGAATAAGAAAAATAAAATACTTAATTAATTAAGATACTTAGATAATATTAAGGGCCCCTACCTCAAACCATATCTATTTACTTTACACCAAGAGCCAGCAGCTCACTTCTCGATCTCGTATAAGTACCACCTCTGATCCCAAGGTTTGAGTGCCTACCACACTGGAAGAGTGACCAACTTCTCATAAAATGACTATCACACCTCCTCAACACCATTCTAAGTGAAATAATTAATCATAACTACTTCCCATAGAATGCATACAACATCTTGGGACTCCCTCTTCATAAGAAAAGATAAATCCCCATAACACTTGATCGATTCAACCATTATCCGGTGAAATCAACACCCAATACATAGCCCAAACTGAAGGAAATAAAATGGTAGTGAACGGGGATTCAAAAACAAAATAAATGGGATAAACTTTCCTTGAGTAATTTTTTGTAAAACCACTAGAACCATCCCCCCCCCCATATGATGGTGGATCAAAGGAGAGAAAATGGAGGGAGAATTAGCAAATAATGGCCTCTCTTGAGCCTCTTTCCCCATAAAAATTCTAAGAAACATTGATCGTAATATTAAAGGGATTCCTATGATTAAAACACACTTCCAACAACCCCACTGGCTAGCTAGTGGCTCATCAGCTAGTCAGTGCTACCACAATTGCCTCGGTCAACCCTAGGCCATCCTCTGCTGATTTCCCAAGAACCAAGCTTTTATTCGAGCCTCAAACCTCATCCAAAATATTTATTTTAAGACGTATAAGGGTTCATATTTCCATCCCAAACACCCATTCTCAAAAAAACAAACCCACCAATTGTAAGTTTTAAATTCTCTTAGGAATTTCCAACCCATAATGATGTTGATCAATACAAACTCCCCACCATAAAACTTCTCATCCATGAGAAGTCAGGGAAACCACGAAAACATGTCTCTTATCCATCCTTGGTCATCAAAATACCAAGCACTCACTATGTTCCATCCCTGAATTCTAAACACACTTGAACTACACAAATTTTACATTATGCCTTAATGCATAAGATTCTAGTCTGATCCCTAGACCACACTCATTATATCCTATATGATAGTCCCGACATGGTTCTGACTTCATCACGTCCAAACCACATGAAATCCTTGTTTATACCTCCATATGAATTTTTCCAAAATGCTCGGATTCTCACATTTATGCAACACCAAACATCAAGCTCAATCATTATTTCATACACCCTGAGGAATCATAAAATTTCCTAGAAACTAAAATTGAAATCTAAACCCAAATATTGATGTAATTACATGGTTGGATCTCCAAACACCTACTCCAGTCAATTTGATCTCACCCCGAACATCGACACACCTCTAATCTAGCACATACTCAGATCACACTAAAACCACCCAAATACTAAGGCCAACACACCGGTTCTAGCTAATTCCTTACATGAACTCTAAAGCTGGTATTTATGGAGGAACTAGGCTTACTTAGTTTCACCCATGCATAGACATCATGATGCCATTTTGATTGTCCATTACTGGTCTTCCCTCTATGAACCTTCCAACACAAGATCCATTCACCCACAACCAACATCGTGCTCTCCACCATGAGAGTATTGTTATCACTACTCAACTAACTAAACATGTAAATCCATGTACTATACTCTATCCATAACCACACTTAAAAACTGGATGTGGCCAACCCACTCATACTCAAGTGCCGACTCCATACGCCAACCTCCACTAGTTTACCAATTCACCTATACATCATCCTCGACATAGCTGGAACTCATCCAAAATGAAGGTCTCATCCTCCTACTCTACATTGGTGTAATCCCCAACATATGGATTACCCTATATTTCTCTATGATCATTAACTCCAAATGGGTATCAACACCTCACATGTATTTTACCTTCCAAGACATGATCTCGCCTCCCTCACAACACATATTAAGAACCAAGATTTGATTGATCGTACCATAGTATGTTGATCTATCAACAATACCACCTTTCACTTCTAAGGGATGTCTCTAATTTCTCACTTAAGGTCCCTGATTAATACGCCCAATCATGGATTGAAAAACTCACCATCCACCTCACCCTAAGAGTGACGCCAAACTAAAATCACCACTGCACTACCATTACAGTGATGCTCTAGTTCATCCAAAACCCAGACCATTTTTAATAGGCAAACACATGGTTATTCATGGATCTGCAAGCCAACTGGCATCACACATCAACCATACAAACCTTCCCCCACAATGTTTGTATGATCCTATGTAACTTAATCACACACCCCAACTCATACTCATTAAAGCCTCATACCATATGATATAGGCTCACACACCTAACTCGTTGAACATTCCCTATACTCATAATATTCTCCACCAACCCAAATCATCCTCTATACTTCTATTAAAAATTAGGGCATCTATCCATGCCCATTCATAACAAAAAACCACTCACCACACAAGATTAATTCTGTATTTCCACTATAATACATTTTTTCTCTCACAAAAAACCAAAAAGCCTAACAATAAAATAATCCTGAGGGTTATGGTGATCCCCACCATAACAATTCACCACCAAATGATGATTCAAACTTGTGGTGATCCCTACCAAAGAAATAACCTACCCAGAGCACACATCAATCGGTCCCAGTCGTGGACCTAACCAAAAACACATCATGCAGTCCAACCCACATAGTCAGTAAAAGCATAGGAACAAACATCCTAGTTTTATCCCCTGAACCTTCCAAACCACATCTGGATACTCAAGACAAACATCAAACATCCAAGAGACCACTTCCAATGACTCCCACAAAGCATCCAACCTAAGATCACTCCAACAAGATCCCAGAAAGCATCCCCCCATAATCCCACTCCATACAGATCCCATAAGAACCCAACCCACAATTCCACCACTAAATTCTCTATCAAACATCCACGACACAGCTAAAAAATACACAAACTAACCCTTGGGTCTCTCTCAATCATCCACTAAAGATCTAGCAAACAATCCTATATATGCATTGGTTTCCATCTACACATTATAACAACCTGAATCTCGTACTCGCTAAAACCACATAGAAGTATCCAAAAATCTCAATGCATGAACCAAGCATACAAAACAAGCATCAAGGTCACCCATCTAACACAAAAAAATTAATGAAAACTAGTTTTTTCGAGAACCAGCTGTTTATTTTTTTTAAAACCTTTTCAAACACATTTTCACACACCAAAACTCCCCAAGTTTCAAAACACCCCTTACCATCTAGGGTATTTCCATCAAATGAAAAATCAAATAGGTTCTTATCCATGCTAGAACATTCTTAAAAACTGATCCCACTTTCAAAATTACATTTTGAAAATAATTTCTAAAAAATCCTTTAATTTTAATTTCAAAAAAAATCACCACATTTTTTTCAAAAAACATGAGAACACCATTTAATTCAAAATCATTGGATCCCCAAGGTATTTCAAATAAAACTTTTTTTTAAAACCCCTCCATTTACACTTTATTTCATCACATGAGTTTTTCATTTAAAAAACCATGTTTTCCTTAAAAACCAAAATTTCTAAAATCCATTTCCTTATGGTGGGCAACCAACACATCACATCAATCAAACACACCCCTCACATCCATGTTAATTTCAGTAACCCTTATAATATGGGTGATAAAATATAAATTATATTATAATTTTATTTAATTAATATTGATTCTAATGAGGTCAAACAACACCACCCATGGGCACGTGTATCATGATTCTAGCATGCCACTACCATGATCCATGTATAACTCACTAGATCCTAACTGATCCCTAGGACTCATCCTGAGTCTGATCCATCCCATATTGGGATTTGTGGTCCAACTAAACACCTCACTCCCCCAATAGTTCCTAATCACAAAATCGTACATCCCCTGGAAGCATGAGGTTTAACCGATGTAATACTGGCTAGGCATGAGGTCAATCTACCTCTTATGTCCCAGTATCCTAAATCCACCTCTTACTAAAATATACCATACCAATTCATTCTCGAATTCCATTTTGTAATTCCCCAACCCAATCTACCCAAATAGAACTCGGGTGTGGGATGCCACATGACCTCAGGCACACCTCCTTATACACCAGAGGTTGCCGACTATTATTAAGTTCCTAAAAAATCATGTGGAGACTATTCCATTGAAATAGGCCCAAGTGTTCATTCCCAAATCCTACCAAAAATTGGCTTGAATCATCCATATAATGAATTCTACACCATCCTATAGGCATAAAACTAGGTTCTCACTGGGCCCCTGCAGTCTAAAATATAAAATAGTAACCCATCTACATGATGCTTTAAAACAAAACAGGGTGGAAGAAGATAAAAGAAACTATACATAAATCATATATAATTAGGCACATTGGCCATTACATTCCAAACAGTGACTAAAAATAAATACAATGTCCTCCGAACAAACTCATGTAGATCCTACTGTATCATAGAATCCATGACATACTAACCCATATCATGAGTCCATCTCCATGCAGTATCTATGTCCTAAAAGAAAATAGGAGTGTCTACCCATGTACACCAAAACCCGTTAGTGTGTGTGGATAGGGTAGACTCCAATGACCCAGTAGGTATCCCTAGTGCCTCAACCAAATTGATTGTTGTTGTGATCATAAGGGTGTCCATGATATACATATATATAAGGTTCTTTCATGTCCATTTTGTACATCCACTTAGAAATATAACATGCATGAACATACCATCAAGCATTCTTTTGAAGTATGTTGGGATCCACCTCATACAAAAACCCATATATTGCTTACTTTGGCATCATGTCAGAATCTGTAACATACTATAACACATGAACTACCTGCCTCAGTGCCATGTCAGAAGGAACATCTATCCGAAACTCGATAACACTTGTAACCCATGGATCACACCTATAACTTGGTTTATGGCCTCATCATGTACCTCGACCCATCCATGAATACTCAGAGAGGTCTACTAATTCACTCTGACCCATCCTCAAAGGTTCTAGGGAGGTAAAAAAACACACCATCCTATCTTGTAGGTTCTTATGAGGCCCAAATAACATCATATAATACTATAGTTTCATGTTAGGCCCACAAATTACACTTGAACATATTTCATGTTCTTGGGAGGCCCAAAAATCAAAAACCCCAACCCATGACTATGAACCCAGGGTGTTCACATCAAATAGAAGGATAACACATATAGAAAAATCAAACAGGGCACACAGATCATCTCATAACTCACTAACTCAACATCAGGGTACTTGTCCCTCTAGACCTATCCCCACACACAAGCATCCACTTAGGTCCCTTGGAGTTGTCTCAACCCTCTAGGGGTCCACCACTTCCATCAAGTTAACTTTATAATTTGATACCACAAGTAAAAATTGTTAGTAAAAACACACAACACATGAAATGTATATGAAATTATTATTAAGAAGGAACAAAAACATAAAATAACCTATTGATTGAGAGAATAAAATAAGTTTGAGGCACCATACCTCAACCTAAATACACTTCCTTTATACCATGACCTAACAGCTCACTACCTGAGATCATCTAAGCACTGCCATTATTCCCGAGGCCCAAGTGATCCCGACGCAACAAAATAAAAACCAACCACCTACAGAATGTATGTCACACCTCCCCAACACAATTATGGGAAAACTACCATCACTAAAACCACATTTTACACCATGTAGAAAATTTATTTGGATTCCCTCTTTTTAATTAGGGTGAAACCCCATCACCATCGGTTGATACAACAATGCTCTAGTGGAATTGAAACCAAAAACCTAGCCCAACCAAAAGGAAATAAAATGGAATCAAAGAGGGAATTAAAAATAAAATAAACTGATGAGCATGCCTGGAATAATAATACAAAACCCAAAATCATCATTATTAAATGGGGGATTAATAAAGAGTAAAGGGAGGGAGATTCATCCAAGAGTGGCCTCTCTTGATCCCCCTTCCCCATAAAAAACCCTAGAATCCTAGATCATAAAATTATAAGTATTACCCTAATTAAAAAACCACTCTAGAATCCCCACCAGTGATCCAATAATCCTAATAGGGGTGCTAGGATACTACTTATCCCACTAGTTACCCAATGTTGTTGTTACAGCCCCAGCCACCCCTAGTCCCTCCTCTGCTGATTTCCCAATCACCCATATTCCATCTGATCCCTAAACCTTGTCCAAAATGTTTATTTTAAGATTCCAAATGGTTCATATCTACATCCAAAACACTAATTCCCAAAATTAACCATCCACCAATTGGAAAATTCAAACATACATGGGAATTTCCAATATGTAACAAAGTAGGTTGTTACATATCCATTGTGATAACCATTATAAATTAAACATTATACTCTTATATAGCATAGTATGACTCGTGACTTAGCCACTTATTAGTCTTCAAGGTCTGAGAGATCCTTATGTATTCATTAGGTTTTTAAAGTTACTCTTACATATGCTCATGTTGATTCTCACATATTCACTGGAATTTTGTTTTTGCTAATTTTTCAATCTTCATGATTTCAAAAGGTACTATTACATATGGGTAATACTCTTAGAGTTACTCTTATGCGTCATCTTGTGCACTTTTACATATCACAATGTGGTTCTGGACTTTTCCAATTTTTAGTCTATATAATCTTGGAAACCCTTATGTATTCTTTAAATTTCTAGAGTTACTCTTTTGAATGTCATGCATTTTATAATTTTCTTCTCTAAATCAAAATTCTTGAACTTCTTTAAAATATCTCAGAACCTTTTTGAACAAAATCAGTACATCTCCAGTCACTCTAATTCACATTAAAACAACTAAAATGAATTTTTAAATTTATCAAAACTTCTCAAATTTTTTTCACAATTCCCAAATCATCTTGTAGAGTACAAATTCTTCTTTAAATATTTCAATGAATCTCTATTACCTCATTTATTATAAATTCAAACTTTTATTTCTATAAGAATCATCCAAATGTGTTTAAAAATATATTCAGCAACCTTCATACTTGATAACACATGGATGGATTCTCACTCTTCCTTCTATCCTTTTTTATTCTTTAATCATAGCTCCTCGGTATTTTCAATATCCATATTATTAACTTTAAAGGGAACATATTGTAGAAAATTATTTCACCTTACATCAATATTTACCTTTCAATCTAATTAATATCATCTCTATAATCATCATATATGTAGTATTCTTTCACAACACCAAGAATAATCTCAACTGAACTTTTTTGAAAACATTAGAATGGATCTTCATCAATATGTACAATGGCAGACAACTTAAATTTATATGATCTGTAGGAACTCCAAGATATATATGAATATTTACACTATTTATTCATTATGATCTTCTTCATCACCTAACACATACTGACCACTATCTTACTCATTAATATAAAATACAATTCATAATCTATTAGGCTCATAAATATCCCCCATTGGATTTGTTTTCAATAACATTTAATATATCTATATATATATATATATATATATATTCATCTCCCCCTTATTTATCAGAAATGAAAAGGTTAAAGGGTGAATGAAATTCCAATTAATCTTATACTTCATGCATGATGTGGAACATCAATTTATCCCCTTTTTTCTTAAATTATTCAAATTTACTTCCTGAATATATGAGAGAAGGGTGAAATCACATGCCTCTTAGTAATGAGTCATTAATTAATCAACTCTAAGTCTACATGAGGTAGTGTGGTGTATAAAATAAGGGTGATAAATATAGACATAAAAACTATCCATAAAATTGTTCAATATTTGATAATAACTCTGATATCACTTCCTAAGGGTTGTTCAAGTAAATTTACAAATAAACACATCAACTCATCTTCAAAAAACACATTAAAAACATTAATATTCAAGCATATACCCCCCTACACTTTAAAAAACTTGTCATCTCAACAAACTCCCCTATTAATAATTATATTTTATATAATCAAAACAAGGGAAAGTGATTATTATAACTCATTAATAGGTTTCTCTAAAACTATCCAATGTTCATATTCACATAAAATGATGTTACCTGGTTGTTTTTTCATGTTCTTAACTCCCCCTAAATTGATACAATTAATACTTCATAAATATGGTTGGTATTATTTAAACATGAACTAAAACCATATTTTATTTGTTACCACATAAAGTATTGTCAGGGAGGAAACATGACACTAGTTAATGCACTCCAGGATCGGTATCCCTTCATGTTGTAGAATGTACACAGCTTTCATTATGTTTTCCTAAGATATGAATCACCTTAAATTACCTAAATAAATAAAAAAAAGAATAATATTAGTTATATAAAACTTCTTATTGAGAGAAATAGGGCTGATATTTTCTTCTTAATCTAGAAAATCTTTTCTTATCAACTAAAAATTTGTAATAACTCTTCATGATTTCACCCACTTTTATTTTATAAACATTAACCTCTTTGTGAATCATGGTCTTATTTATTTTACCAATATTATTATCATGTGGAATTGGATTTTTTACATTATATGGAAAAGTACATGCATTATTTTATGTTTTCTTCATCTTCTTATCTATTTCAAACTATGATGGCCATATAGTCATGAATTTTTTAGAAACATGAAAATATTTCTTCTTCTTTATAGTAGAATTATTTTCACAATAATTTACAGGTGATTTATATTTATTTCTCTACATATCCTTTTATCTTGATAGACATATCATGTATTCAATAATAATGTGCCTAATGTATTTAAACCTTCCACACAGTATCTCAGCATCCTTCAAGTTACCCTTCTTTCGCAACCTCTCATGAAATTAAAATTATTCATCTTAGATGTATTCCACATAATCAATAATCTTATTTATTTGTTATATTGATTATATTTGTTTCTTTATCTTGAATCTTCCAACATTAATGTTCATCTACTATTTAAAAAGTTCCATGATGTGTCATTTTATTCCATAGTAGAATTATATCTTATTTGGTGTGGCATATTTCGTAATAACCATCTTGGGTGTACTTTATTCATAAAATTTCTTACACACTAGGGAAAACTCATTTTTTTATACTTGTTTTCTTTTTGTACTTTGTAGCATTCTATTATCATCACCATAAGAATCATTCTTGGTAAAATTATACTAGCACTGGAGGTGTTTGGTGGATGTTTTTGGGGTTTTCAGTAGAATCTAAAGGTGCAACAGAATTCCTATAGGAAATACACATCGTGTAAGTGTATTACACAATGCGAAAGTTAGTTTCATGGATTTTACAATATTGGTTCACAACATGTGAATTTTTGGGGTTAAATAATAAAAATTTGATTCATTTTTAGGTGAAACTGAACCTCGATGATTACATGATGTGAAAGGGTATTACACATTGTGTAAACACCCAATGTAGTGTAGTTTTAAAGTTATTTATAGCCTAATTTTCATTCATTTGATTGTGTCTTATTCTTACTTTCATTTTGGGTAAAACCCTGGAACCCCAAGGATTTATTAAAGTTCTCCTCCACCCTCATTTATATGTTGGTCCTGTTGGTTGTTTTTTGGAAATATGTGGGTGATTTTTGGTAAGTTATTATCCATTCTTCATGGTTTTTCTTCTATTATTCTCATAGTGATTCATTGCGGTGATGTTGTTATGTTTTGGGGTGTGTGCTGGGTTGTGTTTTTATGGTCTTTGGTTGAATTTTAGTTTTATATATAGTTTTGTATGGTGTGGTTGTGGTTTTTAGGCATTCTTCTTCACCCTGCGGTGTACAGCGAGTCAGAAATATTCTTTGAGGTAGGTTTTCCATCATTTATCTTTATTATGTATCATGTGGGAAGGTCTTTCTTCTGTTTACCTATATATTATGGTTGTATTGTATTAATTAAAGATAAATAATTTTGTAAATTTAAATTGAAGGTTAAGGGGGTTTGGTCGCATGTTTTTATATCTTTATTGTTATTTTGATATTGTGAATATTTCTGACTTGATGTCGTATTGGAAATTTTGGTCGTTGGGGGATTTTTTTGCATTGGATATATGTATTGTGACTTTTATGACTATTATTATTATTGTGATATAATCTTAGATAGAAATTGGTTAATTACTTATACTTGTCTAATGAAATGGTTGCCCTAGATTTGGGTTTATGTGATAACACCCCTAAAATAAAGTGAAATGTGATAAAATCCCATTTATAAATCTATAAAATGATCTTTATGTGTCGTTATGTGTGGTCGTACTTGTGGGATAGAAATTTGGGGTTACAATGTGGTATTGGGTGATGTGTGGTTCGTTTAACCTTGCTTTTGGGGTGGTGAGGAGTTGGTTTGTTTGGTCATGCTTTTGTGGCATTGAGGAGGTGGTTTTTTTCTATACTTTTGGGGTAGAGAGGAGTTGGTTAGTTGGGATGTTATTTTGGGGCATTGGGGATGTGGTTTTTTAGCCGTGCTTTTAGGGTGGTGAGGAGTTGGTTTGTTGGGTCATTCTTTCGTGGTGGTGAGGAGGTGGTTTGTTTGGCCATGCTCTTGAGATAGTGAGGAGGTGGTTTGTTTGTTCATTATTTTGGGGTAATGAGGTGGTGTTTTCTTTATGCTAGAATCCCGAGTAGTGATGGAATAAATAAATAAATATTTAATAATGTTTGGAATGGCTTGGATTGGTTTGGATAATGTGCTGAAGATGGTTAATAGATTAATAAATTATAGGTTATGTGGTTAAACATGGTTGTTGATAAATAATTAAATGAATGGGATGATTAAAAGGAATTTGTTAGAAATTTGAAATGGGTTTTGTGGCTTGATGTGTGGTGTAATGCATTTATAGGTGGCAGAAAAGGTGATGGTGTTGTGAGTTGGTTAGTATGTTTGTGAACCCATAGGTTGGGATTGAGTGTTTGATACGATATATATATAGTTTTATATTCTCGGTATTTTCTGTATGAACCCCAGCCAAGTTGCGCACTATGTGCCGACACCCACATAGTCATGTGGGGGTGTTTTTTCCGACATCTTTTGAGGAGTATGGATGGTTGGCTACTTACTCTCTCCCACTCCCTCTTTCAAGAGAGGTTGTTATTGCACATGATGTGATATTTGGAGGTTTTTTAGTGCATTATATGGTGGTTTTGATAGCCTAGGTTTTTGTGGGTGAGATGTGACATACCAGTTTCATTCAGTTGAGATGTGACTATTCTTGTGGGGCAGTAGCCCAGGTGTCTTTGGGAGAGGTGTGACATAGCTTTTCTTGTGGGGCGTCGAGCCTAGGTTTCTTCAGGCATGGAGTTTTTTAAGATATGGGAGCTCTATGACATATGACGTTGGGTCTGAGAGAATCATGTCAGTGGGAAATCGGTGAAGGGTTCCCCTATTGATGTGATCATGTTATATAATGTTACTAGACATGCGTTATTCGGTGAGATTTCTGTGGTGAGGTTGGATTTTGTTAGTATACCTGTATAGGTTATGTTGTTTTTTCACAGGTGAATTAGTATGATTCTTTCACATGTGCATAAGAGACTTTGGTTTTCCTATTAAGTATACTTGTATGATCACCCTACATATATAAACCTGTTTTAAGGTTTTGAGGAGGATTACTTGGACTATGCTGGAAATTACTAGTTTAGATCCTTGGTAGTTGTTTTTTCAATGATTTAGCTTTACTTTTGGTATTTATTTAGAGACTTTTATTGTATCAGTTCTATTTATAAATACATTGTGAGATATTTTTTGGTTTTCTTATATATATTTCATGGAGTTTATTGTGGTTTATTGATATTATCTCTTGATCCTATTTATATTATAGAGGTTAATGCCTCCCATACATGATATTTTAATACTCTCAGTGATAGTCGCCAACCCAGGGCCTAATAAATGTGGGACTTGGGGGTCATTACCTATCTCCCCTTATTTCAGCATCATTAGAGGGAGTGTTTGTGATAGAGTGGTATCATAGGTGATGGTTGAGATATAGGATGGAGTTTGGAGTTAGGAACGGTGATGTTTACATGAGTTAGTATGGAAACAATACCAGTTTACCTTAGCATGTGACATGGGATAGGGGAACTAGCTAGGACATGTGATTTTAGGCCCCCCTGAGATCCAGTGCATAGACTCTGAGATTATTTAATGGCCAAGTGAGATGGACCTACTTTCAAGGTACAAACCTTGGAGAGGTACATTCATTATGATGACTTTTTTTCTTGTTTGAATTGGTTTGTTTTGAAAAGTTTTAATGGATAAAAAATGAATTAAATTATTTAAAATGAATATTAATAAAATTACACACTATCGAGATTAGTAAATCCTTTTTTACCTTTCATCTATGGCTCATACTCATCATTTTTGTGTGGATTAGACAGTTGAGGTTCAGTAAGATGATCTGGTTGATCATCATAGGTTTGATTCAGTTAAGGAGTATGATCAGTGGCAAAAGATGTTGCGTGATTTCCAAAAGAAGGATTTAGGGAAGTTTGGGGGAAGTGTTTCATATGTGGTGAAAGAGAGTTGGATGGTTGAGCTCGAGATCACTTTCAATTTGATTTGGGAGCCAGCAGAGTACAAGGTCCCTTTGGAAGTCATTCAGATATAGGGAGTTATGTGTCAGTAGTGAACATTGTATTTAGGAGAGAGGAAGGAGGAAGATGTTTTTTGGGTCGAATTCTAGAAGGAGTTTCATGCAGAGTTAATTTCATCAATCATGAAGGTGATAAATAGGTAAAATATTCTTTCTATTTAGTATGGGAGCATGTTTTTGTGAGAACTGGGAATCAATTTCAAGGACCTTCTTTGTTTTTTCCTAGATCTTTTTCCAGATGTGTAATCTCATGTGCGATGTCTTGAGGAGGCCCCTTGTCCTTCTATCAAGTATTCAGTTACTCATTTTATGTTGTCGACGTATTTGGAGGTTTAGAATAAGATAGAGGTGATTGAGAGAATTCACTCTCAAGGATTTTTTCCGAAGAGTGGGAACCAACAGGGTTTCTCGATGAGCAGATTTTCTAGTGGTAGGTCTCAGGCACCAGAACCTTCTAGGTTTTTCTTGGTTGGGAGTTGAACTTGTAATATTCCTTTTTGGAATTCTGGGTCCAATGGTTTCCATTATTTCCATGGGGGCTTTGTTCTAATGTATTTTGGTTGGGGGTTTTGTGGCCTTCACTAGAACCAGTGCCCAGTGGTTCCCTAAGATTAGTTTAGTGGAGGTGGATAGGTTCAGTTCTTGCATCAACAATAGTTTCTAGTGAGACCGTTTCAGTAATAGGGTTAATTGGTTTTTTTCTCTCCACCGAGGGGAGATGGATTGGGTAGAGGCTGACCTTAGTATGTTCCTCATAATCAAGGAACATGACCTGAGTGTGATCATGGAGTTGGTCATTAATAGAGAGGTAGAGGAGTTAGGTGTGGTCAATTTCACATAGTGAATTTAGTAGTTCTAGAGGATATAGATATCATATGAGGGACGATTGGTTTTTTTAGTACCCTTTTTTGTGCTTTGTTTAATTCTAGAGTTTTTGACTCCTTTGTTTCACCTACTCGAGCCCATTCTCTAAGACTAGATTTAGAGAGTCTTCCCATGCCTCTGTTGTTGAATACACCATTAAAAGGCCATATCATCTTGTTTGATGTGTTCTGGGTGTGTAGACTGATGATGGCGCCACATGAGTCTCTTGGGGATATTTTCTTATTGAAGTTGTAGCCATATAATTTTATCCTCAGCATTGAATGGTTGTACTCTATACTTTTTGTTATTAACTATTTCCAGAGAAGAGTCATTTTTTAGATATGGATGTCCATCATGTGGTTTCCATTGGTGATTGGAGTTTTTAGGAGGGCAGTCAGCATGTGGCACCACTTCTTTCCTTGTTTGATGATTTATCAGTGGAAATAGTGGATATTGTGATGGTAGAGGTTCCTAATGTAATTAAGGAGATCCTAGATGTTTTTCTCGAGGGGGTTGTCGCACAACCTCCTTGACATAATGTTAAGTTCAGGATAAAATCTCATCCCATTGATTCTCAGATTTCAATGACTCCTTATCGAATGACTCATTCTGAGTTATGGGAGTTGAGGATTTAGATAGATTATCTACTTCAAAATAGTTTTATCTAGACTAGTGTGCCATCATGGGTTTCTCTAGTGTTTTTCTCAAAGAAGGAAGATAATAGTCTGAGGTTGTGCATATACTATTGGAGGTAGAATAAGGTGATGGTCAAAAAACTTTACCCTCTTTTGAGGATAGATGATATTTTTGACCAGGTTAGAGGGGTGAGTTGGTTTTATAAGATCTATCTGCAGTTTGGATTTTAGGACCCCGGGATACCCTGAGAGGGGAGGGGTGAATCAGGGTGACCACTTTTTCTTTTAAAGTGATGGATCTTGTTCCCACGTTGGTAGGAACTTATTGAACCTGTATGATGATTATGATTAGAAATAAAACATTCACATGCACAGAGAAGACACGGAACTTTTTACTTGGTTCACCACTAAGGGCTACGTCCAAGGAGCATACGCCGACAGGTTGTCGGTCGTACCTAAATCCACTATGCTTCACTAGCTGTAGATTACAAAGGTTCAGGTACAGTCACTCTGTCCCAGGCTCACTGCCTTTACAAAGGTTCAGGGATAGCTCACTGCTTCCCTCGGGTCACTCCCGTTGACTCCCCCTGGCTCACTGCCATTGGTGAAGTCCCACTCAGTTTATAGACATGCAGGTATCTTCATCATTTTCATAAGAATGCATCCTTTTTTGTATGTAGATGCTCTATTGAGGTCCGATTATCACCAGAAGCAGAATATCACTTTTCCTCGAATGTATCAGGTAGTCTCCTGGATTTCGTGCAGCTCCAAACAGGCCGGCGGGCTTCAGCAAAACCTGGAACGCTTCTCCAAGTCGGACGCGCAAGTCCCAATACGGCGCGTAAGTCCAAAATGGCGCAAAAGTGTCACCAATGCACCTGTGTGACGCTTCCTTCCCCAACAACAAACTTTCGCGGTTTACTTCCTTTCTCTTCCAAACCACCTTGGGCGCACAGCCAACAATCGGCACGCAAGCTCCACTTGCGCGACAAAACTACCACCTGCGCGACTCAACCACCTGCGCGACGAGAGCTCGAACAATCTCGAAGTCTTGAGCTCCGTGAGAAATGAGAAGGGTTGGTCCAGTATTTATAGGCAAACTGGACCCCCTGCGCGACGGCGCGCAAGTCCCTCGACGGCGCGCAAGTCTTGTCTCCAGTAACCTCTGTCGCGCAACTCACTTGCACGACCCAACCAATACTTGCGCGACCTTCTTTCCTTAGCCAATTTTTGATGTTCTGATTCTCAAAAACATATGGCGCGCAAGTCTTCAATCCTCCAAGACCTTGGCGTGCAAGTACCTCTTCACTACTGTTTTCTTCTTGAACGGTATGATCTCTTTGTCAGTACACATCCTGAACTTCCATTGAGGATTGACAACAAACACAAACCATATGACAAATCATTCTTTTAAGACCCTGGTTCCAACAATCTCCCCCTTTGGGTTTGTTGGCAATCAGAATAAATTCAATAGATCTCCAACCATGAGCAAACCCAAAACGCAAGAATCAACTCATCCAACACTCTAAGTCTATGTGAGCAATGCTCGGTGTATAAAACAAGAGAGGAAGCTTGAATTGGGTTCCGGTATTTTGAAATTCTCCATGACGCCGAATTGTATCCTTCTTATACTTCTCATCACAGAAGCATTTCTTGCCTGGAATTTATTCCTTTCTCCCCCATTGACAATAAAACCAAAGACTGATAAGTTGTTCAACGTTCAGCTCAAGCCATACTCTCCCTAGATAGTATCTCCCCCATAAACCTGCATCACATCCATAAGTAGATAAAAACAGTTAAAACAAACGGGGAGAGGGTGTTTTCGGATCCTCCTTATGTAGTAGGAGGTGGTTGAACACCGAGGTTCAACCGATGCTTCTCAAACATAGCTGCGGACAATGGCTTGGTCAGGATATCAGCCACTTGCTCATCAGTCCCAACATGATCCATTCTAATCATGCCTTTTTCAACCTTTTCTTTGATAAAATGATACTGTATTTAAATATTCTTTGTACGATAATGTTGAACCGGATTCTTCGTAAGATCAATTGCACTTTTGTTATCACAGTAAATCACCATTGGTTGCTGCACCTTATCACCAATATCTATTAGTTGCTGCTTCATCCAAAGCATTTGAGAGGATGCCTTTGTGGCAGATATATACTCAGCTTCAGTAGTACTAAGAGAAGTACTTTCTTGTTTCTTGCTCAACCAGACAACACATTTCTTCCCAATATAGAAAGCTCCACCACTAGTGGACTTTCTGTCTACCACATCACCAGCCCAGTCAGCATCAGAAAATGCGGATAATTCACTGTCCCTGCCTGCAGCAAAAAATAACCCGAAATTATGTGTACCTTGAATGTACCTCATGATTCTTTTTACTGCTGCCATATGTTCCTCTTTTGGATTACTCTGAAAGCGGGCCGCAAGGCATGTGTCAAAGACAATATATGGCCTTGTCGCTGTCAGATACAGTAGGCTTCCAATGATCTTCCTGTACATGGTGGGATCAACAGATTCCCCATCCTCATGCTTTCCAAGTTTAGTTACAACTGCAATTGGAGTTGACATTGGTTTGGAGTATTGCATATTGAACTTCTTCAGTAGCTCTCTTGCATATTTTTCCTGAGAAATGAAAGTGTATTCCTTCTTTTAAATCACCTGCAGCCCCAAGAAATATGTGAGCTCCCCAATCATAGACATTTCAAATTCTGATTTCATGTGATTGGCAAATTCATCCACTGATTTCTGCCTACTGCCACCAAATATAATATCATCAACATAGACAAGAACCATGAATTGATCTTTTTGAGAATTCTTCACATATAGATTGTGACCAACTCCTCCTCTTTTGAATTCCAACTTATTGAGATATGAATCCAACCGTGAGTACCACGCCCGTGGTGCCTGCTTCAAACCATATTGAGATTTATTTAGTTTGTAGACCTTTGTTTCATCAGTATCCAAAACAAAGACCACTGGTTGTTCAATATAGACTTCCTCTTCGAGTAAACCATTCAAGAATGCTGTCTTGACATCCATTTGATATACTTTATATCCTCTTTGGAGCGCCATGGCAAGGAAAAGCCTGATTGACTCCAGTCTAGCCACTGGAGCAAAGGTTTCTTCAACATCAATCCCTTCAATCTGGGAGTATCCTTTACATACCGGTCTTGCCTTGTTTCTGATGACACTTCCATGCTCATCAAACTTATTTTTGAAGATCCATTTGGTACCAATCACATTGTGACCTTCCAGTCTCTAGAAAATATCCCATGTCTGATTCTTGTCAATCTGATCTAACTCTTCATTCATGGATTTTACCCAGGATTCATCCTTTGCAGCTTCTTCAAATGAGGATGGCTCCAAAACAGAAAAAAATGTAGTTTGTGTGTTATTCCTCATCCTCCTTGTCTGTGTAGGTGCATTCATGTCTCCAATTATGTTAGATGGATCAATTTCTGCTCTTCGATTTTTCTTATGAGGTTCAGACGCATTCTCACCATCCAAGATTTCTACTTCAGATTCTTCATCTGATTCAACATCATGATGTGACCCTTGAGTATTTCGTACACCTTCCTCTATTTCTGTATTTGTATTTATTTCATGTTCACATTCATTCTCATCTTCTATTTCATCAGCATAGGTACCATTTGGAGTTTTTGGAGTTTTTCCTTCAATGATCTTAACATCATTTCTTTCCACAATCCTCCCCAAGAGTTTATTGAAACACTTGTAAGCTTTGCTGTTCATTGGATACCCAAGAAAAATTCCTTCATTAGCATTGTCACCATACTTTCCTTGGTTTCCTTCTTTATTCTTGATGAAACATTTGCTTCCGAAAACACGAAAGTATTTCAACGAAGGATTCCTTCCATGCCACAATTCATATGGTGTCTTTATTTATCCCATATAAAGCCCTGTTTGATTCTGAATGTGCACTGCAGCCTCAACAGCTTCTTTCCAGTAATGGAGAGAGATACCACTCTCAATCAGCATAGTCCTAACCATATTGTTGACCTGTCGATTCCGGCGCTCAACAACTCCATTTTGTTACGGAGTTCTCACAGCAGCTACCTCATGCTGTATTCCATGTTTTTCTAAGTAATTTTCAAACTCAATGGATGTATATTCCCCTCCATTGTCAGATCGCAGGACTTTTATTGTCCGGCCTGTATCGTTCTCTGCAATCCATCGATAAGTTTTCATACAATCAAGCACTTGTCGCTTCCTGTGGATAACCATTACACAAGACATTCTACTATAATCATCAATGAAAAGGATTAAGTACCTTTCTCCATTGTTTCCAGCAAAATTTATAGGGCCACATACGTCTGTATGAATGAGATCAAGAAGATGTGATGCCCTTTTCTTCTTTGGTCGATATGAACTACATACTAGTTTCCCACGAATACAAGCATCACAAGACTTTTCTCATTCACGTTTTAGAATGGGAATATCCATGACTATCTTTAACTTAGATATCTTTTCCATGTCTTGTTGGTTAATGTGCCCTAGCCTTCGATGCCATAAATTATTTTCTTCTTCAACAGACAAATAGCAAGAGTTCACTTTGCTGTCAACCTGATATAAATTTCCATCTGTTCTACTGCCTTTCATAAGAGAATTTCCTGTTTTTCCTTTTATGGTGCAGCCTTTTTGATTGAAGGTTACTATGAGCCCTGAGTCACTGAGTTGACTTACACTCAGGAGATTGTGGCGTAGACCTTCCATGTAAAGAAACTCATTCTTCTTCAGCTCCCCATTGGCGAGATCAGTATTCCCGCTGCCTTTGATCTTCAAAGCACCATCATTACCAAACTGTACTGTTCCATCAACCTTCTTTTTGATGTTCATCAAAAGGTCATCATTTCCCGTCATATGGGAAGAGCATCCACTATCAAGGATCCAGGTGTTGCTGCTTTTTGTAGCTTTGAGTGCTACTTCTGCAAGATTGGATTTCTCAATCTTCTTCTTCTCTTTCCATGAGATATTGGATTGAGCATAGGATAATGGTGGCCTTTAAATACATTCTTCTACATAATCTGATTCTTCATACCCATGATCTTCTTTGAGAGGGGAAAAACTGTTTGTGAGAAAAACATCATCAGGAGGATGAGCATAGTCCCGTCTTTGAGTTTTGTATGAATTCCTCTTGCCGTACTGCTTCCTACAATACATAGCTTTATGGCCAAAGTTAGAACAATTAAAACAGTAACCATAAAAGATATTTCTTCTATAAGATGGATGATATGAAATCGTTCTCCTTTGTTGACTTCCTAGATCTTCTCCATTCATGTAGCTCCTTGCCTCTTCTCAATATGTCATGGTATGTCCTAGATAGCCACAGAACTAACACTTCATGTGATGGAATGTCTTCTCACCTTAATTTTTCCTCATACCTTCATCCTTGTGAGAATAGTTGAACTGCCTATCATTTCTGAATGTTTGAGGATAATTTTCAGTTCTCCTTCTAGTTTGGATTGAGGGTTGCTTTTTCCACACTTTAGGCAATGTTTCGACATGTTCAACCTTCATTTTGTCTTTCTTTTGGCTCTCTTTATTTCTAGAAGTTTATGTTTTAGCTTCATAGCCAATTCCACTCTTTCCCCTGCAGGCGGGTCTTTAAACGCTCAAGATTTTTTCAACCCTATCTGAACCACATATGGCTCTTGCCAGTAACTCTGCATCTGAGAATCTTCTAAGAGGTATTTTCTCCCTTGATTCTTTTGAAAATGATTCAGTTTCAATTTTACTTCTAAGAGTAACAACTTCCTCCTCAAGACCCTCAGTAGTCTTGGACTTTTCTTCTAGTCTTGACATGAGGTCATTGATGACATTTCCCTGCTCCTCAATTCTCAGTTTTAGATCCACTACATCGTCATTGATTTCAAGGATTTTAGACTGAACTTTCACAAATTCTTCTAGACGTTGAATTTCAGTTTCAAGTTCATCAACATATTCTGATGATTCTTTGACTATTTCCTTCCACTTATTACATCTCATACATTTACTCTCAAGCTTGGAGAAGGAATCCATAATTTGAATCTTTGGATTACCAATAGTAGTAGTCTGATTATCTCTGTCTTTATTGATTGAGGATTCTGATATTTCAGTGGTAGGCATCATGGAAGCATGGTTTTTTGTTTTAAATTATGGTTCTTCTTCCTCAAAAAATTCAATATCAACATCTTCTTCTTCACAGACAAAACTCTTCCTCTGCATTTTATTTCCAGATTTGAAGTCACCCTTTTTGAAAAACCTTTTCCGAGGGTTCTCAATGTCTTCAGCTTCGCTCTCATCATCATCTAACTTTCTTTGGCACTGAGAGGCAATGTGCCCAACACTTCCACAACGGAAGCATGCAAGAGGTGGCTTACCTCTAAATTTACCTTTTCCCTTTTTCAACTTCTTGGCGATGAGGGAAAGAATTTCTTTTTCTTCGTCATCTTCACCACCACTATCTTCTGAAATTTTCAGTTTGTCCATGGCTTTGAATGCCATTTCCTTGCTCACGCGAGTCGTGGCATCTTCGGGTTTGACTCTCATCTCATATGCCACTAAACTACTTAATAAATCGTCCAGAGATAGTTTAGATAGATCTCTTTCTTCGAGTGCTGACACCTTTGCATTGTAAATGGGAGGAAGTCTTCTCAAGATTTTCTTTACGATATCAATGTCTTTGATTTCTTCTCCAAGACCTCGAATTGCTCCCACTACTTCAGTAATTCGATTAAAAAATGAGTCTGCATTTTCATTGGGGTGCATCTTTAGGTCGTCAAACATGTTGTGTAAAACTTGAAGATTTTCCTCCTTTACCTTGTTATCTCCTTCATAAATGTTTTCACGTTTATCCCACATAGAATTTGCTGAAGTGAAACTCATCACCTTTAGATAGATCTGATCGAAAAGAGCTGCAGTGAGTGCATTTTGTGCTTTAGCATCAGCATCAAGAATTTTCCTGTCTATGTCAGTCATAGCTAGGCATGTTGGATCAGTGACTTGTATTCCTTGCACAGTAGAAAACAAAACTTCCATTCCAAGAGATCTTAGATGAGATCTCATCCTATTCTTCCAGATCTGAAAATTATTTCCATCGAAGAGAGGGACTCCCCTAACATTGACTGCATTCTCCATGGAGACAAAGGATAGATTCAAATCCAACAACCTTTACGCTCTGATACCACTTGTAGGACCTCGGGACACCCTGAGAGGGGAGGGGTGAATCAGGGTGACCAATTTTTCTTTTAAAGTGATGGATCTTGTTACCAAGTTGGTAGGAACTTGTTGAACCTGTATGATGATTATAATTAGAAAGAAAACATTCACATGCACAGAGAAGACACGGCCCTTTTTACTTGGTTCACCACTAAGGGCTACGTCCAAGGAGCATACGCCGATAGGTTGTCGGTCGTACCTAAATTCACTATGCTTCACTAGCTATAGATTACAAAGGTTCGGGTACAGTCACTCTGTCCCAGGCTCACTGCATTTACAAAGGTTCAGGGATAGCTCACTGTTTCCCTCAGGTCACTCCTGTTGACTCCCTCTGGCTCCCTGCTGTTGGTGAAGTCCCACTAAGTTTATAGACATGAAGGTCTCTTCATCATTTTCATAAGAATGCATCCTTTGTTGTATGTAGATGCTCTATTGAAGTCCGATTCTCACCAGAAGCAGAATATCACTTTTCCTCGAATGTATCAGGTAGTCTCCTGGCTTTCGTGCAGCTCCAAACAGGCCGGCGGGCTTCAGCAAAACCTGGCGTGCTTCTCCAAGCCGGACGCGCAAGTCCCAATACGGTGCGCAAGTCCAAACTGGCGCGCAAGTGTCACCAATGCACCTGCGTGACGCTTCTTTCCCCAACAACAAACTTGCGCGGTTTACTTCCTTTCTCTTCCAAACCACCTTGGGCGCACAGCCAACAATCGGCGCGCAAGATCCACTTGCTCGACAAAACTACCACCTGCGCGACTCGACCACCTGCGCAACGAGAGCTCAAACAATCTCGAACTCTTGAGCTCTGTGAGAAATGAGAAGGGGTGGTCCAGTATTTATAGGCAAACTAGACCCCCTGCGCGGCGGCGCGCAAGTCCCTCGACGGCGCGCAAGTCTTGTCTTCAGTAACCTCTGTCGCGCAACTCACTTGCGCGACCCAACCAATACTTGCGCGACCTTATTTCCTTAGCCAATTTTTGAGGTTCTGATTCTCAAAAACATATGGCGCGCAAGTCTTCAATCCTCCAAGACCTTGGCGTGCAAGTACCTCTTCACTACTGTTTTATGCTTGAACGGTATGATCTCTTTGTCGGTACACATCCTGAACTTCCACTGAGGATTGACAACAAACACAAACCATATGACAAATCATGCTTTGAAGACCCTGGTTCCAACATGGATATCATCAGTTGATGGTGAAGTAGGGGATATCCTAAAGACTGTATTTAGATGTAGGTATGGGAACTTTGAGTTTTTAGTCATTCCATTTGGTGTTACGAACATGATGGATATGTTCATGAGGCTATGAACTCTAAGTTACATGATTTACTTGACTAGTTCAACATTATATCCATCAATGTTATCTTGATCTACTCAAATTTATAGGATAAGCATGTCGAGCATCTCAAAACTGTACTACAGGTTCTTCAATTCCACCATCTCTATAGAAATTTATCCAAGTGTAAGTTTTGTAAATGATAGGTGCATTTCCCTGGGCATGTGGTGTCTCAGTTGGGTGTAGAAGTGGACCTGTTGAAGGTTTAAGTAGTTGTTTCTTGGGAAGAAATCAAGAATGTAGAAGAGGTTTGCAGTTTCATTGGTCTCATAGGCTATTATCGGTGGTTTGTACCTAATTTATCTCAAGTTGTATCCCCGTTAATATATTTGACTAGGAAGTACCAATATTTTGTGTAGACTTATCAATACCAAGTAGTGTTTGGTTACATGAAGGTTAATTTAGTTAGTGCTCTGTTGCATCTCTTTCCTAAGGAAGGGGTGAGGTTTGAGGTGTTTTGTAATGCTTCTCTTCTGGGATTGGGATGCATGTTAATTCAGTAGTTGGAAGTGATCTCTTATGGGTCTAGGAAGTTATGGCCCCATGAGTATAACAACTTCACCTATGATTTGGAGCTATATGTGGTTGTGTTTTTTCTAAAGTTGTGGCAGGATTACCTAATTGGGGAGCACTTTGTGGTCTTCATAGATCATAAGAGTTTGAGGTATATCTTTTCCCAGTGAGATCTGAACTTGTGGTAGTGGAGGTGGATAGAGTTTCTTCATGATTATGATTTTGATATCTTCTATACCACATTAAATGGTAATGTCTTGGTTGATGCTTTGAGCAGTAATTTATGGGAGGGTGTCGTTCATGTATTTGGGGATTCTTGGAGAGAAATGGAGGAGTTTGAAACCTTTCACTTCAATTCAAGGGTAGATGGTGGTATAAGTTACTTTTTTTAGATGATTTTTTATCCTTCTATAATGAATTAAGTGGAGGAGTCTCAGTGGAGAGACTCGAAGGCTGAGGTGTTGTGCGATCGTGTTGGATATGGTGATGCTCTAGAGGGATGCTTGGAGGATGGTTGGAACTAGATTTTTTTATGGGAGATTTTTTTTTTTTGAATGTGATGCATCATGGATTCCTTCTTGAGTTTAATATCTCACCTTTAGTATTACATCCAAGAGTTTACAAGATTTACCATGTCTTAAAGACTCAGTTTTGGTGGCCCGTGATGAAATGGGTAGTGCAGAGTTTGTGTCAAAGTGCTTGGTTTTCTAGTAGGTAAAAGTTGAACATCATGTTCCTAGAAGTTTTTTATAGCCTTTGGGTGTTCCTAAGTGGAAATGGGATGACATATTGAAGTATTTAATCAAAGTTTTACCTAAATCTCAGAGATTTTTTGATGCTATCTGGGTGATCATGGATCAGTTGATGAAATCAGCCCACTTCTTAGTGGTCACGGATTTAGGCACAATGGATGCTTTGTCTAGGAGGTGCATGGATGAGGTGGTGTATTTTCATGGAGTTATGAGGTCTATCATCTTGTATTGGGATGAACTTCTTACCTCATGAGTCTGGATGGGATTGTAGTATGATTTTAGAACTCAGTTATGCCTCAACACTACTTTCCACCCTCAGAGAGATGGGATGACAGAATGGACTATCCAGACATTGGAGGATATGTTGTGGGCAAGCATCATAAAATTTGGTGGATCTTTGGTACGACACTTACCCTTGGTGGGGTTATCTTATAATAATATCTATCACTTTTCTATTAGCATGGCCCTTTTTGAGGATTTGTATAAGAGAACATGTCATTCTACATTGTGCTAGACAGAGGCTGGGGAGATAGCTGGTATTGGTCATGATGTGGTGCAAATCATGAAAGAGAAGGTTAATCTTGTTTATGAGAGGATGAAAGTAGTGTAGCACAGAAATAAGACTTATGTCGATCATAGAAGGAGACCCTTATAGTTCTACGTTGGGGACCACGTTTTATTGAATGTTTCCCCAAGATGTGGATAGCAGAGGTTTGGAAAAGGGAGTAAGATTTCTCCAAGGATTGTTGGGCCCTTTGTGGTGTTGGGGAAGTTGGTGGGGTGGAGTGTTGTTTTGATATTGTCACTGAGATTGTAGATGACCCACAATGTATTTCATGTCTCTTAGATTGATAGGTATCTTCACAATGAATCTCATGTCATTGATCGGGGAGAGTTATATATTGAGGAAAAAATGATGTTTGTGGAGTGGAAAGTAGAGAACCAAGACCACTATGAGAAGTAGTTGCATGAATGGAACATTAATTTGTTTTTTGTGTTGTGGAGGCATGGTGGCTTGGAGGAGAGTACTTGGGGGCGAGAGACAGAGATGTGTGCCCAGTACCCTGAGTTTTTTTGGGTTTTACCTTGATCTGTTTTACTTTGTGATGTGATGTTTGGATCCTTATGTTTATGAGATAAGTTTTTTTCCTTGTTTTATGATGTGGGTGCTATGATTTGTGATAAATTTGTGATAAATAAAAAGTAGAGAGCCTGATTCCTAATTGAGATTTATTGACTATGATGTGATTAAACTCATGCGAACGAGTTAGTTCCACACAAAGCAAATAGTATATTGACATGGAGGATAGAATTACCTGATTCTTATGCTTGGGATGGTGCAGTTTGTGGTTTTGCAGTGGTTGCATAGTAGTGTGGTTGTGTGATAGGAAACAGTTTGTAGTTTTGGTTTCGTAGTGATAAAGTTGTTCGAGATGTTTTTGGTAGTTTGGTTTGGCATGTTTTGTTGGTGGTAGCATTTGATGTGTGACGATATCCTTGAGAGGTACCTCATGGGGTGGTTGTTCAAACCCATTTTACTTATGGGATTTTTTTGATTCTCAAGGGAGATAATCATTTGAGATTTATCTAATGTAATGGTTCATGCCTTTCTAGTCTATTACTTTACCGGTTTTGATAGTTTGAGATGTTTGAGGGAAGTTCCGGGAGTTTGTGTTGAAATCTGGAGGTGTAGCAGAACTACTATAGTAAATACACATTGTGTATGTGTATTACATGATGTGAAAATTGGTTTCACAACTTGTACAAGTTTGGTTCATGACATGTGTATTTTTGGGGTTAAATAATAAAGAGGCGGTATTATTTTTAGAGAAAATGAACCATAAGGGTTAGATGACATTATTTGGGATTACATGTCATGTAAACCCTGGATATAGTGTAGTTTCAAAGTTCTTTCATGCTATATTTTCATTCATTTGGTTGTGGATTCTTCTTTCTATGGTTTTTGGTGACTATAGGCACCCCGAGGACTTCTTCAAGCTCTTTTCAACCCTCTTTGATTTGTTGGTCCTGGTGGTTGTTCATTGGAAATCTTTGGTTGATCTGTGGTAGGTTCTTCTCCCACCTTGGTTGTTTTTATTCCATTATTCTACTAAGGATTTATTGTAGTGATGTTGTTATGGTTTGGGGTGTGTGTTGGGTTCAATTTTGGTGGTATTTGGTTGTAGTGTAGTTTAATCCATGGTTTCTCATGGTGCAGTTGTATTTTGAAAGTGTTCTTCTTCCCCCTATGGTGTGTAGCGAGCCAGAAAAGATTCTTTGATGTAAGGTTTCCATTATTTCTCTTTATTGTGTATCATGTAGGTGGGGATTGATTTTATACCTATGGATTATGGTTGTGATGTATTAATTAAATATAAATAATTGGTTAAATTGAAATTTAAGGGTAAAGGGGGTTTTTTACATATTTTTAAAGCTTTATTGTTATTGTGATATTGTGAATTGTTTAGGCTTGATGCCCCTACTCAAAATTATGGCCATTGGGGGATTTTTTTTCTTAATATATGTATTTTGACTATTGTGAATATTTTCATTGTTTTCATATCACCCTAAATATAAATTGTTTAATTACTTATACTTGGCTAATGAAATGGTTGCCCTGGGATTTTGGTTTGTGTGATAAAACACCAAAAATAAAGTGGAATGTGATAAAATCCCCTTTGTAAATCTTTAAAAATGATCATGATGTGTTTTGATGTGTGGTCATTCTTGTGGGATACAAATGTACGGTTGTAATGGGGTATGGGGTGATGTGTGGTTTGTTTGGCCATGCTTTTGGGGTAGCAAGGAGTTAGTTTGTTGGGTCGTGATTTTGGGGTGGAAAGGAGGTGGTTTGTTTGATCATGATTTTGGGGCGATGAGGAGTTGGTTTATTGGGCCATGATTTTGCAGTGGTGATATGTTGGTTTGTTTGGTCGAGCTTTTGGGGCAGTGAGGAGTTGTTTTGTTGGGTCATTCATTTGGGGTAGAGAGGAGGTGGTTTGTTTGACCATGATTTTGGGGTGGTGAGGAGGTGGTTTGTTTTACAATGATTTTGGGGTGATGAGGTGGTGGTTACTTTATGCTAGATGCCTGAGTAGTGATGGAATAAATAAATAAATAATTGTTTAATAATTTTTGGAATGGATTGGGTTGGTTTGGTTAATGGGATGAAGATGGTCAATGGATGAATAAATGGGGGGGTTGTGTGCTTAAATGTGGTTGATGATAAATAATGAAATGAAAGGGATAATTAAATAGAATTGGATGGAAATTTGAAATGGGGTTTGTGGCTTGATGTGTGGTGTTATTCATTTAGAGGTGGCAGCATAGGTGACAGTGATGTGAGTTGTTTGGTTATTTTATGAACCAATTGGTTGGGTTTGATTGTTTGATGCAACATATATATACTTGTATATTCTTGTGATTTTCTATATGCACCCCACCCACATTTAGAACTATGTGTCGATACCCACATAGTCATGTGGGGGTGTTTTTTTAGACATCTGATGTGGAGTACGGATGGATGGGTATCGTCTCTTTCTCTCACACCCCAACCCAACACCTTGTAGTCACAGATATTTTATTTATATTTGGGTATTTTTTTAAGTTTAAAATTTATTAAATTAAAATCAAAATTAAAGAATTTACAATATAAAGAAAATAATTTAATGATAATAATAATGATAATATTATTATTATGAATAATAATATTATTATCATTAAGTTTATTATTATTATTATTATTATTCCGATTATTTTTTTTAGTGTTTTGATTTCCTCCTCCCTCACCCCTCTCCCCTATGCGACGCACCCCCCTTCTCCCCCCTATCTATGTCGTGCAACTAACCCCTCCTCCCTCTCCTCCATACACGTGGGGCTCTCTTTTGATGACCCTCCTCTGATGGCCCCCCTCCCTCATCCTCCAGCTGCCCTCCCTCGCACGACCCAGGTGGCCACCCTCCTTCATGTGACACCATCAGCCTCCCTCCCTCACGTGACCCTATCAGTGCCTCTCTAGCATGTGACCCCACCGGCGCCCTCCCCTCCGGAGGCCACACCTCATCCCTCTGGCGACTGCACCCCCTTCCCCTCCAAGTAAGTTTTCTTCCTGTTTTTATTGGTTTTATCTTTTCTAGTGGGTATTGTTTGGTTTTTAAGGTAGAATCTTTTGATTTAGGGTTTGATCTTAATAATTTGGGGTAAATTTTTACTTTCAAGGGTTTATTTGAGGTGCAGTTGAGGTGAGATCGAGTTTCCACACCAGATTCTGGAAAATTCTTCACCAAGGTAAGTGGTTCCATGACCTAGCATTTTTAGTTGATTTTACTTGTTTGTTTAGTTTCTTTTTAAATGATATATACTTTAATTGTGTGGTGATAAATTGGTTTTTGAATGGATTTGATGAGAAATTGGTTTGGGAATTATTTCTCTACATGAAATCATGTGTATTTTAGGTGTAAAGTCTTATTGTGAGTCTTGGGAGTGTTTTATAAATTGTGTGAATGGTTAATTAAATTGTGTGAGTGATACAAAATATGTTTTGAAGGGTTTTTCATTCTTATGTGTTGGGTTTTGATTTTGTAGTGGAAAGTGTCTATGTTGTGTGTGTGTTTGTTTTAGTGTGGTCTTTTGTGGAAAGGTTTTGTGGGTTGTTTGAAAGATGCAAACCATTTTTAAAAGAAACTTGAGGTGTGGATATATTTGAAAGTAAGTTATATAAGGAAAATGAAGTACTTTGGAATGACTAATTTGATGTGCACTTTTTAATATGAATTTTAAAATTTTAATTGATAAAATTCATGTTTTGGAATTGATTTTGGTTATTCATGGATTTATAAAAATGGTTTTGGAGCATAAAATTGGTTGAGAAATGGAGTGTTATTATTGTGTTTGTAAAAAGTTAATTTTGTGAAGTGTGAAAGTGATGATAAATAAATTCCAAAAGGGTTTTTTTGTGAGTAAAATGGAAAATGGTTTGTTTTATAGAAAAGGGGTTTTTTAATTGACACGTTTGGTATTTTTTTGTGAAATTGGTGGTATATGTGGAATTTAAACATGAACTTAAGCCCATATAAATCTTGAGTATCTAGGTGGGTTGGCTAGTTTTAGTACACTAGTGATTCGGAATTGGATATGGCCTGGTTTCACTTAGTGGTATTGACTCTTGCAACACTAGCTAGACTATGACGATGTGAGACCACTAGGCTATTATGGTGTCACATCCTAGTGGATCATGAATGAGAATGATGATGGTCATGGTTTCTAATCCATGTTACACTAAGGTATGAGGTTCTTGTGTCCCAATAAAGCTAGATTAACCCTAGGGGATTTACCCATGGCTCTTTACTATATATGATCTGGTGTTATCCATCAGAATATGGAGGACCACTTGTTTTTGTTTATACTATTTATAAATTATTTTTTTTAATCAATTGGTTGAAAAATAGTTTTCCTCAAAAGTGTTCTTTTGTTAGGTGTTTACATATAAAGATGTTTTCCTATAAATATTTTAAAATATTTTACTTGAATAATCATGTTATATTTTCTTTTAAATGTTTTTTCATGGAATTTTTTTATCTGGGTGGCATTTTAGTTTTCTTTGGATAACACCCTACATACAACCTTGGGTGTATGTAGATCTTATTATTTTTTTGTTCTAGGTAAAGGCAAGGTGCGTTGTGTGGATAGTTTGGGTTCCTAGTATAAATACTTATGGATTTTGGTGGAGGAAGCTTAAGGATGATTCTCCTCATGTTTCACGGAGTTTTGGGTTAGATTTTTAGTTTTCATTTGTTGTAGTCCTTTTAGGGTTTTTTCTTAGTGTTGTAAAATTTAAATTTGGAATCTACTTATACCATGTTTGGTTGTGTATCTTCAGTTTTTGTTTATTTTTCTTGTGAGTTGTTTTTATTTATGAATTTAGGTGAATCATTCCAAAAGGTTTTATTTGATACCCAGGCACTTGTGTCAGCCCATGGGGATCTAGAATTCCATTCGGGCCTTGTCGCAGATCCACTCGGGTGACCGAGTGATGGTCGACCCGGGTTGGTTCGTGACAAAATGATATCATAGGAAGGTTCTCTCTTTTGGGTCTTGTTCCTTGGGGAAGAGTCTTGGTAGAAGGGGGTTAGGATTTTTGGGAATTAGGTTCTAATAATGAGTGTGATTCATGGACATCACACCTTGTGATAGGACTCAAGTCACCATGGGAAGTCATTTTTTATTTGATTCACTTGATCTGTGTCGTTATTCATTGATTGGGAAATGAAAAGGGAGTTGGTTCATTAGTCTCTGTGAGATCACAAGGCCTCGCAAGCGAGATGGAGCTAGAGAAATTTCCTTATAAAACTCTATATAATAGTGGTGTGACTAGTTTATGGCCGTCAACCATATGTTTGAGTCACCCATAGACACTAGTTTTCTCTCACATAATCTTGAGTCTCATTGGGTTCTGAAAATTAATCTGAAAACCATTTTTTTAAAATTTAAGAAACCTCGACTTTAAAATGGAAATGGTTTAATTTTCAAAATGGGTTGAAAATGGTTTTTCAGGGTTATTTTTTAATTAAGTCATAAAAATATGGATTTACATGAAATATTATTTGCGTAAAATAAGAAGGAATTCAATGAGATTGAGTTTTTATTATCAAAAACTACGTTTTATCAAAAAAAATATTTGGAAAATGGAAGATGATTTTTGAAAGGGTTTTAGAAACTAGTTTTGAATAAGGAGAGGTTTTTTTTAATTAAATGGTAATTGGTGAAATGGGTCTTGTTGTGAAAATTGAAGTGTTTGAAAATGGGAAGTAAATTGGGAAAGTTGAGGATATGGGATGAATGTTTGTTATGAAAAATGGAAAGTATTTTTTTTAATATTTAGTATCTTTATGGGTTACCACATGCATTGTTTATATGTGGATAGTGAATTGGTGCACAGTTGGCATGAGGAAATGCATGTGTGAGGCTTTATGATATATTGATGGTAAATGCGCAACCTACAAGCCTTGTCTAATTTCTGAAAGTGTTTCTAAAGGAAAGGTGTGGTGTGTCTTTTTATTTTTAGGAATGTTATTGTGGGTTGTTTTGAGTTGGAAACCCTCTTGCTTAAATGATGATTTGGGTTTGTGTTTGGTCAATAAGTTAGTTTCAAGTGACGCCTAGTGGTATTTTTCGATAAGTGTTTTGGGAAGACGTATTGTGGTTCCCCTTGTGTGTTCAGTTCTAGTTTATGGCACATTTTTTCCAATGGATTAGTTTGATTGGGTCCTTGGTTTTCCTCATTTTCTAGTGTATTCCCCCATAATGTGTTAATTCATTATTTAAGTGTGACACTAGGTGATTCATCATTGGAAAATCATCTAGTTGATCAATAGAAGAACTTCCTTCTTGGGGTTTGGAGATTGAGTCTACCCCTCTTATTTTTTGATTAAGTGAACCCTCTCGTAGTGGGATAGGGGATGTGGAAAGCTGAGAGTGACTTTGGTTTCTTGATCTTCCTGAGTTATTAAAGGTAAATTCTAACATAGATGTGTCTGAAGGCCCTATACGGAAGTGGTGGAAGGAATTTCAGCGAGGAAAGGTGGAAGAAGTTTGGATTTGTCTATATTGGTTGTTGTTTTAAAGGGCCATTGGGTCTTTCATCTGTTTATTATAAGTAAAGGATCATGATAGGCCACTAGTGTAGCAGGTCCAGTTTTAAGAGGTTGTTAAGAACATTTTTAGGAATATTTTGTTGGTGGGGAATTGTTTTAAGGTCCATCTCCCTATAATGTTTCTATCAGTAGAAAGGGGCATGTTCAGTGAAATCTTACAGTGTTATGTTTCCTATTAAATTTTAAGGTGGATGTTTGGGACCTTTCAAGAGCCTCCAATTTAACGGAAGTATGTCTTCCTTTCGAGGAATTTTGAATTTCTCTGTTCTGGGTGATGGTCCCTCCAATGTGTTATTTCTTATTTTGTTTCTTTTTTGGAGTGAAAGGGATGATGTGTATACATCTTTTAATCCCCTATTTTGGTGAAAGTGTCTTTTGGGAGTAATTGGGTATCAGGGTGTGTTGTGTGATGTTGGTATTGTCTAGGATGCAGTGTGGTTTCTTTTGGAACCAGTAGGGGAAGTCTTGTTTAGGTATTTTCGATACCTGACTGTGAGGAATGAGATTGTTCAATCACTAGATCTCCAGTCATAGGTCCTGGAGTGAAGTTGGCACATAGTTAGGAACCCCTAGGGGATGTAAATGACCTCGGTCTAGTGTCTATTGTCAGTTTGGAAAATAGAGACAGTTTAACCCTTATGTGTAGCCATTCCATCCCTAACGGTCTCGTTGAATAGAGGGTACGTGAGGACCATGTTTCTTTGATATGAACCACGTGGGTGAAATAGTTCCACCTTGGTTATAAAGAGGTGTGGTTTTCTCATTTTTTTGAACCTCTATGGTTGCCAAAAGAAATTATGAAAATATACATGAGGTTATTTGTGTATTTCCATCCTAGTGAGTCGATCTCAGTTTCAGTTTGGGGTCATCTGAGGATAGTAATTCCCTGTAAGAGTAGGGAATTGTGTAAGGTTTTCCATTTTTTTTAGTGTCCTTTTTATCAAACCCCTTGGGTGGTAAGTTTGATCTATGTTGGATGTCCCCATCTGTCTATGTTGGTTAGTGTATAAAGTTCTTGAGTAGGCCCATGTTGGGCTCCCATGTTGGCCTACACAAGTTAGGCATGTAGGTTGGTTCTAATAGTGTGGATACCCACCATTAGTCTAGATAAAAATTCATCTAAAGTGAATTGATGTAGCCTATTATTTGTAGTGGGGAGTTTGTTTGGGTCTTCACATGTTGGTTTCCTAGTTTTTTATCAGGTGTTAGGTTGTTTATTATGGTGGGGATCCCATTTGGGCATCCTCATGTCAGTAATTAGGTTTCATTACTAGTGATTAGCATATCATTAAGTGGTCTTGTTCGCATCCATCTAACCCCAAGCTCCTCTCTGGTGTAAATAATGGGATCAGAGCATGCCCAAAAAAAATTTTAATTAAGATTATGGTATTTTTCATCATTTTTTGTTTGACCTTTTTTGTTTGTTTTGGGAAAGTGGTGTGGGTTCATTCTGGTAAGGTTTGTGGTGTTGCAGTTTAAGAGATTGAATTGTTAATTGTGGGAAGATTCTTTTCCTTTGATCGATCTTCTAGAGGTGTTTACACTTTTGGGTATGGGTGACACTTAGAGGGGATTCCATATTGGGTCTCCTGAGTTTGATTTGTAAGTCTCTTTTTTATTTTAAGTTTTCTAGTCTTCTTATCATTTGATGTTATTTGGGAATCTCTTTATGCTATAAAGGAGATTTGGTTTTTTATTTTGGGTTAAACATTGGAATGTATTCTTTGGGGTGGAATGTGTTATGGTGGGGAGAATTGTCACACCCCAGCCTGGAACCTTGCGGTCATGCTTATTTTATTTACATTTGATTATTTTTTTAGGTTTAAAATTTATTAAATTAAAATCAGAATGAAATAAAGTAAAATAAAAATAAAATAATTTAATGAAAATTGTAATGATAATATTATTATTATGAATAATATTATTATTATCTTTAAGTTTATTATTATTATTATTCTGATTCATTTATTATTATTTTTAGGGTGTGAATTTCCTCCTCCCTTACCTCTCTCCCCTATGTGATACACCCCCTCCCCCCCCCCTCCTCTCTCTATCGCATAACCAACCCCTCCTCGCTCTCCTCCCGGCATGTGTGTCTCCCTTCTACCGAGCCTCCTCCATCATCTTCCCCCTCTCCTACTTCAGCCTCCCTCCCTCACATGACCCCACCAGCCACCCTCCTTCACACAATCCCACTTGTTTTCCTCCCTTGCATGACCCTTTCAGAACCTCTTCGGCACGGGACCCCACTGGTGCCCTCCCCTCTGGTGGTCGCACCTCCTCCCTTCGGAGGCCACACCCCCTTCCCCTCTGGGTAAGTCTTCTTCATATTTTCGTTGGTATTTTATTTTCTAGTGTCTAGGGTTCCATTTTTTGGGTTGTATCTTGTGAGTTAAAGTTATATCTTAATTTTTTTTGGGTAAATCTTGTCTTACTAGGGTTTCTTTAAGGTGTGTTTGAGGTGTGATCGAGATTCTACACCAAATTCTGGAAATTTCTTCACCATGGTAGGTGGTTCCATGACCTAGAATTTTTATATTATTTTACTTGTTTATTTAGTTATTTTTTATATGCTCTATACTTAATTGTGTGGTGCAAAAGTGGTTTTTGAATGGGTTTGATGAGAAATTAGTTTGGGAATTATTTTTCTACATGAAATTGTTTTTTATTTTAGGTGTAAAGTCTTGTTGTGATTCATTTATGTGTTTTATAAATTGTATAAATGGTTTATTAAATTTTTTGAGTGATGAGAAATATGTTTTGAAGGATTTGGCATGCTTATGTGTTGGGTTTGGATTTTGTAGCAGAAAGTTTCTATGTTGTGTGTGTATTTTAGTGTGGTGTTTCATGGAAAGGTTGCATGGGTTTTTTGAAAGGTGTAAACCGTGTTTTAAAAGTCACTTGAGGTGTGTATATATTTGAAATTATGTTTTATAAGGAAAATGAAATACTTCATAATGTCATATTTGATGTGCACATTTCAAAATGAATTGTAAAATTTTAATTCATGAAAGGCGTTTTTTGGAATTGATTTTTTTTATGAATGGATTTATAAAAAGGTTTTTTCCCATGTAATTGGTTGAGAAACGGTATGTTCTTATTGTGTTTGTAAAAAGGTAATTTTATGAAGTGTTCATGTGATGATAAATGCATTGAAAAGGGGTTTTGGTGTGAGTAAAATAGAAGTTGGTTTGTTTTATGGAAAAACGGTATATTCCTTGAAATTTTTGGTATTATTTTTTGAAATTGGTAGTATGTGTGGAATTTGAACATGAACTTGATCCCTTGTAAATCCCAGGTATCTAGGTGGGCTAGATAGTTCTAGTCTGTTAGTGATTTGAAAGTGGCTACATCCTGATTTCACTTAGCTGGATAGACGCTTACAACACTAACTAAACTATGATGATAGGAAACCACTAGTTCATTGGAGTGTCCCCTCCAAGTGGATCATACGTGAGAATGATGATGGTCATGGTTTATAAGCCATGTTACACCATGGTACGAGGTTCTATTGTCCCACTCGAGCTATATTAACCCTAGGGGATTTACCCATGGTGCTCTACTATATATTATGTGGTTCCATCTATCAGAATATAGAGGACCACTTGTGTGTGTGTGTGCTATTTATAAATTATTATTTTTATTTAATAAATTAGTTGAAAAATACTTTTCCTTAAAATTGTTATTTTTTAAAAGTGTTTACCTATAAATACATTTTTCCTAGAAATTTTATAAAACATTTTACTTGAATAAGCATGTTAGATTATATTTTAAATGTTTTGGCATGGAATATTTTTATCTAAGTGGAATTCTACTGGGCTTGGGATCATACCCTAGATACACCCTTGGGTGTATGTAGATCTTGTTGTATGATTATTCTAGGTAAAGGCAAAGTGTGTTTTTTGGACATTTTTTGTTCCTAGTGTAACTCCTTGTGGACTTTGGTGGTGGAGGCTTTAGGATGTTTCTCCTCACGTTTCATGGAGTTTTAGGTCAGAATTTTATTTTTCATTTGTGAAAATCCATTTGGGGTTTTTTATTAGTGTTGTAAACTTTAAATTTGGAATATACTTATACCATGTTTGGTTGTGTATTTTCAATTTGGGTTTATTTTTCTTGTCAGTTGTTTTTACTTATGACTTTAGGTAAATAGTTCCCATGGGTTTTATTTGATACCCAGGTGCTTGTGCGAGCCCATGGGGATCAGGAACACCCTTTGGGCCTTGTCACCAATTAAATCAGGTGACCGGTTCAGGGTCGAACCAGGTTGGTTTGTGACCCTTTCTCGCTCTATCTTTTAGGTGAGGTAGGTCTTTTATAGGATGTGATGGATAGAGGTTTGTTGGGGCATTAGATAGTGTTTGTGATATCCCAGGTGTTTGTGGGAGAGATTTTATGGACCATGTGTTTTCGAGTGAGACGTGATTGTGCTTGTGGGGTGGTATCCCAGATGTCTTTGAGCAAGTTTTGATGTGGCCATGCTTGTGGGGTGTCAAGATCATGTGTCTTCGGGAAGTTATTTCTTGACTGTTCTTGTGGGTCGGTGTGGTATACGAAAGATATGGGACCACCAGGATGTATGATGTTGGGTGTGGGAGCAGTAAACTAGTGGGAAAGTGGTGTGGGGTACCCTTATTGATGTGATCATGTTGTATTATACTACTTGACTTGAGTTATTTAGTGAGTGTTCCTTGATGAGGTTGATTTTGTTTAGTATACCTGTATAGGCTCTGTTTGGTTCTATTTTTTTCTCACATGTTCATTAGTATTTTTCTTTCACATGTGCACTAGAGACTTTGGTTTTCATTCTGATTATACTTCTATGCTCACCCTATGTATATAAAACTGTTTTTAGGTTTCTAGGAGGATTACATGTATTGTACTCGACATTACTAGTTTAGATCCATGATAGTTGTTGTGTCACTACGTTATCATTACTTTTGAGTATTTACTTTGGATACTTTTATTGTATTAGTACTATTTTTACATGCGTTGTGGGGGTGTTGGTTTTATTATATATATTTCATAGAGTTGATTTCAGTTTATTCATCTTATCTCCTAATACTATTTATATTATAGAGGGTAATGTCTCCCATACATGGTATTTTTATACCCTCGGTGCTAGTCACCAACCTGGTTCCTACTGGAGGTGGGACTTTGGGCTCATTATCTCTCTCCCCTCATTGCAGTATCTTTGAAGGGAGTGGGTCATGATAATCATAATGACCACTTCCATTGGAATATTCAGAGAAACATTCCTAGCATCCAAATTGGTTCTTGAGAGATATATTAAATCTTATATTCTTTAGTGAATTTTGTATCAAAACTTCTTTTCTCCCCATTAATTTTGGCCTTCTATAATCTCCATCAATGGAAAAATTATGGTAATATTCAATTGCATTATGAAAAAAACATATACAACACCAATAGTGACCAATGAACCTAAATATTTTATCTTAAACTATAGTCTAGAAAAAAAAATTAGAGAACTATTTTTGGCTGAAAATCATTTTTTGGTATCTTCTTGAGGAGATATTTTTCTTTCACATTCACACATCCACCCTTGATGTAGTGATGGAATTATCAGAATTATTTTTCACCCATATTTTCCCTAATTTTCATTTGTAACATGTGATGGAATATATAACAACATTAACATAAACATATTTTTCTAGTAAAAGGGCTATAGCACCGTGATATTTTAGGAAATATTTTTTAAAATCAATTTAATTTCTTTGATAACTTGTGTTACTCACAACAACGAGATTAGATAAACTAGGATATACTATTAAAATATAATTATCACCTAGTTGTATGGTTGATGGTATGAATAAAACTAAATAAATTATTAAAATGTGTGTTTTACAAATGTATGAAATTAATTCATTAGTTATCAATTAATTATAAATAAAAATAAAAAACATTTAAAAATAATGTTGAAGTTTTTTTAAAAAACTATTTTTATGTGAGAAATGTATTTTTATCTTAATAAATAAAATTAATCACTATTAGTGAATTATTTTAGTTAAATTTATATATTATATATGTAATAAAATGTTTTAACATTCATATAATATTTTTTATTATTCATAGGATAATAATAAATCTAATTTTATACTTAAAATGCATTTTCTAAAAACTGATTTTCATTGAATTTTGAAAACTTAATTTAACATTAATGTATTACATTTATAGGTATTAAATTGGATGAAATTAATTACATATTTATAATTTTTAAGATTAAATTTAATAAATAGACCCATTTTTGTCAATATGAATAGTAATCGTGCTAAAATTTATCACTGCAGTAAAGGGTAAATCAAATTAATCTAAGTTAAAACTAATTGGTAAGGTCATAATTTTCATCATAATTCTTATTGTATTAATTTAATTAAACAATTATCATATTATTTTATAAATGTAACACCCCAATCTTCCACAGTACACTTCTCTTTGAATAATGCAATAGCTTGCGTTGTACGCAATATTGAGTTCTAGCACACCACAACCAATCAAACTAGCTGTTATGAATAGTAATACCCAATTTTTGAAATTTTATAAATTTTATTTTTCAAAATGGATTTCATTTCTTGATCCATAATATCAAAATTAGCTTAGGGTGCATTTTTGGTATTTTTCTGAAAACTTTCAATTTTAGATGAATAGTGAAAAAACACTGCGTTATTGTTTAAAACTGACTTTTTATTTAAATAATTATTTATTTTATTTAAATTTATTTCAAGTAAAAATAGATATATAATACATATATAAGTTCAATTTAATTCATTGGAGTCATTTTATAATAAGATTAGATGTATAAAATTTTATTGAACTTTTTACCATCTTTTACCCACCATCTAAGCACATTGGAAAATTTGAATAAAATGTAATTTTACCACTTATGTGAATTTAATTTCAAAAAACCAAGAGATATGGTTGACATAATTAAGTAAAATTTGGATAAGATGAAAATAATTTTAGATAAATAATAACTTTTGAATTTTATTTACCACGGTTAAAAGTAAATAGGGTAATTAATGGGAAAAATGATATTATAATTATCCTAACACTGGTCCTAATTCTATTGGATAAGTTTATTTCTTACAAAATAAACCTTAGGAATAAAATATGATCCTTTTTATCCACTTTTATTAGATTAGTACATTTATTATTTTTTTATATAAAGAAGAGTTAAAAGTTTAAAATTCAAATTTTAATAACTAAACAATTTTTAATATAAAGTTATATATAAGATAAATTCTACTATAAATATTCATTATAAATATAAACATATTTCCTACATCATGGTATTTTATTTATAATTTTTAGACATTAAATAGTTAAATTTATTTATGACACAATGATGATGCAGTAACTACCTTATTAATGAAAGATAAAAATAATTGATATTTTAAATATTAAAATAAATTTAAATTGAGACTTTATATGAATTCCATTAATTTTCTAGTTTAATATGACTTGTTAAGGTTGATTAAAAAAATTAAGTGATAAAGTTGTTATGACTTTCAAAAAAATCAAATACTAAATAGTGTCAAAATTGACATAAATGAGTTTTTAAAACAAATACTATTTTATTAAATGATATAACATTTCTAAAAATATAAGGTTTGGCCAAAGGACTTATATAATGTTATATATATCAATAATGAACCACTTGGTGTTTTTTTGGTAGTTTATAGTAATTTTATTAACCATATAATATAAAAATATAACGAGACATGGTAAATGTCAAAAAATTTAACTAAGAGTTAAATCTAAAATATAAGGTTAATGTGGTGACCTAAACCTGTCTAAAAACTATTGATTGAGAATATTTTGACCCATACCCACCTTATACTTTAAATAAATCCTTTTGGAGCCATTATAAACCGAATATGATTGTATAATAAATTAATATTTCAATATTTTCCTAAGGTTCCCCTGACCTCTCTTATAAAAGGGAACTTCCCCTTTTCTTAATTTCACACCTCAAAATCCATTTTTCTCATCCTACACCTGATAAAATTTCCTCCCAACTACCCTCACTTCAACCAAGAGGCCTTACATTTATCATAAGCTAACCTAAGGTTCCCTTTTGATCAAATCAAAATGAAGCACCCGAAGAAGAGGTAATTATTTCACCACCTCTTTCAAGTTATTTTCTTCTTCCACTTCCTCTTTCTTTGTTATTACCATAACAAAATAATAACTATAGTACCTTATACATACTGTGATTTTATTATAAATATGGTACAACCATATTCATTATTCTATCCATCCTATTAATGACAAAGTCACCATACGTGTGTATGTACGGCTTACCGTCTCCACGTCATGGTGTGGTTGTTATTCAACACTTCATTATTTGTATGGGTATAATAATGATGTATAATTGATGTAAATAATAAATATAACATGTTAATTATTCTGTATATATTATATAACATCCAATTACATAGGATTTCACCATTAATAGAATGATATCATCGCTCGTGTGTATGTACGGATTACCGTCTCCACGAACGTGATGAGATTCATTACCCATCATAACCATTGAAGAATAATTTTCATTTTATGATTAAAAATAATGTTTAATAACTTAATTTAATTATATATATGAATAAAATACATCCTATCCATAACAAACATGTCTTATATAACAAAACATATAAAGTGAAAAGAATCAGTTAACACCCGAAACAGTGATACTACTGAAATGTTATTAACAAATTAATATTAGAAGATCATATATGATATCATATTTATGTATGTAATTCTTGTATACATTAATAAAAACGATTTAAATATTATATAGGAGGATAAATTACCATCAACCAAGGAAAATTACAAGGTAAGGTTTAATTTTACAATCTCTTTATTTATCTGAGGTTGTTTACACGTAAGTATCTACAAGGACTTCTTTATCATCCACATCTGTGTTTCTTAAAAATGTATTTCAAAACATTTTTACTATTTACTAGACTATGGTTTAAATTCATTTATACCCTTTTTTTACTTTTTATAAAATAGTTTGAAAGGAATCTTTTGGTCACTTTCCAAACAAGGTACTTTATGACCTTTTCGACAAATTATGGTAAGAATATATTTTTTAACTTATACAATGGGTGGGACTATTTTCCTCCGTTATAACACCTTCAATGCTTCCCTTACAAGATTATAAGAATATTTTCAAACTAAATTTTTTCTCTTATAATTACATGACTTTTAAATTATTTCAAAATATAAATACATATTTCTATCAAATAGTTTTGATTTCATCTATGTCAACATCCTTTGTTGGGTTTTATGATTATTTTAAGTTGATTTATTATGATAGAATCTTCCATATTGTATTTAAGGTTTATTGATATGTTTGAATGTGGATGTGATATTTTTATACCATTCATGGTTTATGGTTAAAGTATTGACATTTCGTATGCTAGTTTTAATATTAATTTCTATGTTATGTTTCAACGTTTTCATATGAGGAATGAATTGCACTTAGTAAGTGATGGGTGGAGCCCGCTATAGCTCATTGATACATCTTTAGGTATCATGAGACAAACTAGTGTCTTGGAACAAGTCCTTGACATAATATTATTTTTAGTCTTGACACAAGGCCTTGACTATGTGGTTATGATATCCGGTATTATGAATTACATCATTATGAAATTGTCTATTGATATTGCATGTGATTATTAGACTAGTATAATATCCATGTGAATAAGTAAATGGAATTATTTGATTCATCTTTTCCATATTATTCTGAATTTTATTTTTAAATGTATTGTGTTTTAGTCTTATACGTTGCCTTAAATGTTTATGCTTATTTGTGATAGTTGCTACAATATTGTTATCCTTACTGAGCATCTGAGCTCACTCCTTTATTATGTTTTATTTTTTCCAGGATGTGAAGAAGTATATTATGACTGACCTACATGGATAGTCTAAAGGATATGAATGTATTCAAATGAGACACAATGTTTCTGTATTTCATTTAGTAATTTAATGTAAAACCTAAGTATGTATCTAGAACTTCTGAGGATACTAAACTAATCATTCTTTTGAGACGTGATCTTTTGGGATCATGAAAATGTTATGTAATAATGAACCAACTCTAGGTAACTAGGATCGGGCATTACAGTTGGTATTACAGGAAGTTTATTACAAACCTTGTAAACTACATTTAGAAAAACTCTAATTAGAGCACATTACCCTAAGATAGACTTTGAGGATTAGTATATAAGAACTTCCTAGAATTTTAAAAATGTATAGATTTTGTGTATTTTCCAAGTAATAAATCCATGTTTGGATACGAGCAGGTAGAGGCAGCTCTAGAAAAGATGTACCTAGGAGTGAAAACTCTGACAAGATGTTTCGGTCTTGACCCAGGGTAACCTGGTACACAACAATGGGCCTTGATGCATTCTTTTTTACGATACTCTTGAGGATATACTTAGGATAATTCACATTTTCTTTACAACCCATTATAAAGGATTTATGAGTAAATAATTCCTCAAAGAAAATATTTTTTTATGATTAGGGATTATATACATAAATTATTCAATTTATGTTAGGTATTTTACTAGTTTGGAATTATGTATTGTGATTCATAAACTAACATAGTGTATGACATTGTTTAAAAATGTCTACTAGTGTAAGGAATGAATCCGTATCAACCCACATAATCCATGTAGGGATTTCCCTCTTACTCATATAAATTATAGTGGAGATGGTGATTCAACTGGAGCTGATCAGCTTACAACCATACTGGGACAACTCACTCAAGTTATGAATAATAACCTTACTCATATGGAGCACTCTTATCCACAACGTGGAGGATCAATGTTAGACTACTTCATGAAGAAACAACCACCAACATTCAATGGGATTACAAATCCATTTGTAGCTAAGCAATGGATAAGTTCATTAGAGAAAATATTTTATGTTTTGGGGAGTACCAAAGGGGAAAAAGTTTTTATGGCCATTTATCGCCTCACAGGAGATGCAGATCAATGGTGGTCATTGATTCAAATACCAAAGGAGGATGAATAAGTATCAAATATATAATGGAGGGAGTTTAAAGATATTTTATTATAAAAATTCATTCCTCGTGACCATCGAGTGGATATGGAAAGTCCATTTCTGAGTTTGAGGGAAAAGGAGGATGAGAATGTCACAAAGTATGAGGCTAACTTTAAAAGGTTAGCAAGGCATGCAAAAAATTATATGTGTAACCCCAGGAGTAAGATTGATCAATTATTTTATGGGTTAAAACCATTTCTCCATCGAGCATTATTCTCACAATCCTTCTCATCGTACAAAGATATAGTATCATGTGCTATCAAGATAGAAAAGTAATTCTCTAAGTCTAGAAACATTAAAGAAAAGAAAAAGAAGAAGAGATTTGTTGAAAACTCTGGAAATAAAAATAAGGGAAAGAATAAAAAATTTGAATTTTGATCCTGTAATAAATGCGGGAATAAACATCATGGTACTTTTTTGAATGGAATGGGAGTCTGTTACAAGTGTGGTGGAAAAGGCCACCAAGCTTGTGATTGGAAGGGAAATAAAGAGAATGTTAATGTTGAATGCTACAATTTTAGAGAAATGGGGCATTAGGAAAATTAATGTCCTAAGCACCAAGGAAACTTACCTTATAAAAGGAAAAGGTAGCAAGGCCGAGCTTATGTGATCCCAACTGTTGAGGTTGAAGTTAAAAATGACATGGTGGCATGTACTTTAATCATTTCCTCAAATTTAGCCAATTCTTTATTTGACTCTGAATCATTTCATTTTTTAATATCTTCCCAGTTTTCCAAGAAAATTAGATATTTCCAATTTGAATTAACAGGGGAGTTTTCGGTAAAAACTCTTAAGGGATGCATCATTGCAACAAAGTTTTATGAATCTGTCACCATTATGGCATAAAACGTTCTTTATATACTGATCTCATTGTCATACCCTTGATTTAATTTGATATAATTCTCAATATGGATTGGATTTTTGACCATGATGTGAAAATTTATTTTAAGGGAGGTTACAATTTTTGATGATGACAAGGAATATCTTATCTTTAGAGAAGAAACATCACTGTCTACTTCTCATCTAGATCCACCTCTAGTATCTCTACTAAATTCAATTATTGGGGAGGAAGGGAGTGAAATAACTATGGGTGAGGAAAATAATGTTCAAATAGGGGATGTACCTATTTTTCAAGAATATTTTGATGTGTTTACAGAGGATTTAACTGGACATCCTCTAGAATTAGAAATTGAGTTTTCCATTGATTTAATTCCCGGTCAAAGGCCCATATCGAAGAACCCTTATAGAATGGCCAATGTGGAATTAGTGGAGATAAAGAAACAACTAAGGGAATTGAGTAAAAAGGGATTTATTTTCCCTAGTGTTCACATGGGGAGCCCCTGTTCTTTTTATTAAGAAGAATGATGGATCTATGAGGTTGTGCATTGACTACAAGGAGATCGATGCTATAATAATAAAGAACAAGTATCCTCTATATCTAATTGATGATTTATTCGATCAACTTCTTGGAGATCAATATTTTTCAAAGATTGAACTTTGATCTAGATATCATCAGTTGTGCATGAAGAAGGAAGACATTCCAATGATAGCATTTCGTACTAGGTATGGGAATTACGATTTTATAATAATGCCTTTTGGATTGACTAATGCACCCTCTATTTTCATGGATCTAATGAATAGAGTTTTCATGGAATATCTTGATGACTTTTTAGTGGTATTTATTGATTATATCTTGGTATACTCAAAAAGATATGAAGATCATGAAAATAACTTGTGCACTATTTCAAAGACTCTTAGAAGAAATGAATTATATGGGAAGTTTAGAAAGTGTGAATTATGACTTTAGGAGATTTAGTTTCTTGGCCATATTGTCTCTAAGGATAGAATCTATGTTTATCCTTCAAAAAAAGGAAATCCAAGAATTTCCATCACCGATGAGTATAACTTAGGTACGCAGTTTTATTGGTTTAGTAGTTTATTATTGGTGTTTTGTCCAGAATTTTTCCCGATTAGCTAACCCATTAACCAATATCACACATAAAGGGGTCAAATTTGTTTGGAAAAAAGAGTGTGAAGAATTTTTTGAAGAATTAAAAAAAAAATTAGTCAATGCTTCTATCTTGACTTTACCATTGGGGAATTATGGGTTTGTTATTTATAGTTATGCTTCAAATAAAGGACTTGGTTTTGTCCTTATGCAGAATGATAGATTTTTTCCCTATGCATCACTATGGCTAAAAATTCATAAACAAAACTATCCCACTCATGATCTTGAGTTAGTAGTTGTAATGTTTTCTCTAAAGATAAGGAGACACTATCTCTATGGTGATAATGTGATATTTATACTGATCAAAAGAGTTTGAAGTATATTTTATCACAAAAAGAACTCAACATGAGGCAAAGGTGATGGATTTGACTACAAAAGGATTATGATTTCACTATAAACTACCACCCAGGGAAGGAAAATATGGTGGAAGATTCTTTGAGTAGAAAGGATCATGGATTTATGAACAAGATGAGAGTTGAAAAGGATTTTATATACATGGATCTAGTAATGATGGAAATGGGAATAACCAAAGAAGTTGAAAACATCAATACTTTTTCAAATGGATGCCAAACCATCTTTACTGACAAGGATAAAAAGTTCTCAGACTGATGATGAAGAGTTTCAAAAGAAGATTAAAGCTGTGAATGATGGGAGATTGATTGACTTCGTATATGAAGATGGAATTTTGAAATTTAGAAAGAGATTTTGTGTTCCTAATATACCTGATCTTGAAAGGGAATTATTGGATGATTCTCATAGCTTAAATTTCTCTATACACCTTGGTAGCACTAAGATGTATATATATTTGAAGGAACATTTTTTGTGGGACAACATGAAGAGGGAGATTACTGATTGTGTTTCAATATGTATGGATTGTCAACAGGTGAAGGCTAGAAGACAACATCCTAAAGGAGTCATGCAACCTCTGTCCATACCTAAGTGGAAATGGGATGATATTTCGATGGAATTTGTCATGGGGATACCAAAGACTCTTATAAGGAATGATGCAATATGGTTCATTGTTGATTGTCTTACCAAGTCATCATATTTTCTTTCTATAAGAGAAAATTTACCCCTTGAACATTTAGCAATACTATATATTAATAAAGTTGTAAGACTTCATGGTGTACCCCTATCGATTGTTTTTTATCATGATCGCGATTTTAAATAAATATTTTAGAAAAGTATTTAAAAATACCTAGATAGTGAACTTCGTTTGAGCACTGCCTACCACCCTCACACTGATGGACAATCAGAACGGACTATTCAAACCTTAAAAGACCTATTGAGATCTTTCTCACTTGACTTTTAAGGTATGTGAGATAACAATTTACCTCCGGTATAATTTTCCTATAACAATAGCTTCCATTAAAGTATTCATATGGCACCATATGAAGCATTATATGGAAATAGATTTCATACACCAACTTTTTTAGATGATGTTGGTGAAAGAAAACTCATAGGCTTAGAACTTGTTGAGGAAACAATGGAAAAGGTGAAGATTATCCAAACCCACATCAAAGTAGATCAAGTAGGAAATCAGGTTTTCTTGAAGGTATCTCCATGGAAGGGTGTTATACAATTCGGTAAAAATGGTAAATTAAGTCTCATGTACATCAGACCTTTCAAAATTTGAGAATTAATTGGAGTTGTTTCTTACCGTTTGGAAATGTTGCCAAGTCTCTCCAAAGTTCATGATGTGTTCTACATATCACTATTGAGAAAATACATGTTGAACCCAACACATGGAATCACCTATGAAGAATTATAACTGGAACCTGATCTGTCTTATTGTGAAGAAACTATCAAGATTCTTGATACCAGAGAACAAGTGCTGAGAAACCAGACGACTCATCTGGTAAAAGTTTTATGGAAAAATCATAACATGGATGAGGTAAGGTGGGAACCTGAGGAATTTATGATTAAGAACCACCCGAATCTTTTTATGCAATAATATTCTAGAAATTTTGAGGATGAAATTATTTGAAGGAGGGAATAATGTAACATCCCAAGCTTCCACAGTACGCTTCTCTTTGAATAATGCAATAGCTTGCGTTGTACGCAACTTCAAGTTCTAGAATACCATGAACAATCAAACTAGCTGTTATGAATAGTAATAACCACTTTTTGAAATTTTATAAATTTTATTATTCAAAATGGACTTCATTTTTGGATTCGGAATATCAAAATTAGCTTAGGGTCAATATTTGGTATTTTTCTGAAAACTTTCAATTTTAGATGAATAGTGAAAAAATGTTGCGTTATTGTTTAAAATCGAATTTTTATTTAAATATTTATTTATTTTATTTAAATTTATTTTAAGTCAAAATGGATACATAATACCTATATAAGTTCAATGTAACTCATTGGATTCATTTTATAATAAGATTAGTTGTATAAAATTTTATTGAACTTTTTATCGACTTTTACCCACCTTCTAGGCCCATTTTCAAATTTGCATAAAATGTAATTTTACCACTTTTGTGAATTGAATTTCAAAAATCCAAGAGACACAGTTGACATTAGTAAGTAAAATTTAGTTCAATAAGATGAAAATAATTTTTTTTGAATAGTAATTTTTGAATTTTATTTACCAGGGTTTAAAGTAAATAGGGTGATTAATGGTAAAAATGATATTATAATTACCCTAAAACATGTCCAAATTCTATTGGATCAGTTTATTTTGACCAAAATCAACCTTAGGAATAAAATATGATCCTTTTTATCCACATTGATAAGATTGGGACATTTATTATTATTTTATTTAAAGAAAAGTTAAAAGTGTAAAATTCAAAGTTTAATAACTAATCCATTTTTAATATAGGGTTAGACATAAGATAAATTCGAAAATAAATATTCTTTAGAAATCTAACAATATTTCCCACATCATGGTTTTTTATTTATAATTTTTAGACATTAAATAATTAGATTTATTTATAACACAATGATGATATTGTAATTACCTTATTAATGAAAGATTAGAATAATTGATATTATAAATGTTAAAATAAATGTAAATTGAGACTTTTGATTCATTACATAAATTGTATAGGTTAATATGACATGTTATGGTTGATTTTTTTTTAAGTGATAAAGTTTTTATGACTTTCACAAAAAATAAAATACTAAATAGTTTCAAAATTTACATAAATGAGATTTTAAAACAAATAATATTTTATTAAATGATATAATATTCCTAAAAATATAAGGTTCAGGCAAAGGAAATATATAATTTTAGATATTTCAATAATGAACCACTTGGGGTTCTCTAGTCAGTTTAAAGTAAGTTTATTAACCATATAATATAAAAATATAAGGATACATGGTAAATGTCAAACTATTTAACTAAGTGTTAAATATAGAAGATAAGGTTAATATGGTGACCTAAACCTATCTAAAACTTATTGGTTGAGAATATTTAGACCCATTATGACCTTATACGGGAAATAAATATGTTTGTACCCATTATAAACCAAATATTATTGTATAATAAATTAATATTTCAATATTTTCCTAAGGTTCCCCTCCCCTCTCTTATAAAAGGGAACATTCCCTTCTCTTAATCTCACACCTCCAAAGCCCTTTGGCTCAGCCAAACCCTGATCAAATATCCTCCCAACTACCCTCAATTCAAACTAGATTCCTTACATTTATTATAATACAACCTAAGTATCCCTTTTGATCAAATCAAAATGAAGCACCCAAAGAAGAGATAAGTATTTCACCACCTCTTTCAAGTTATTTTCTTCTTACACTTCCTATTTCATTGTTATTACCATACCATAATAATAAATCCAGTACCTTATACATACTATGATGTTATTATAAATATGTAACAACCATATTCATTATTCTATCCATCCTATGAATGAAAAAGACACCATACGTGCGTACGTACGGCTTACCATCTCCACGTTGTAGTGTAGTTGTTATTCAACACTTCATTATTTGGATGGGCATAATAATGATGTATAATTGATGTAAATAATAAATATAACATGTTAATGATTATATATATAAGATATATCATCCAATTACATGTGATTTTTCCATCAATAGATTGATATTTTCGCTCGTGCGTACATACGGATTAACGTCTCCACGAACGCGATGAGATTAATTACCCATAGTGACCATTCAAGAATAATTTTCATTTTATGATTAAATATAATTTTTAAGAACTTAATATAATTATAGAAATTAATAAAATACATCATATCCATAACAAACATGGATTATGTAACAAAACATATAAAAGAAGAAATAATCAGTTAACACCTGAAATAATGATACTACTGAAATATTATTAACAAAGCAATATTAGAAGATCATATATGATATCATATTTATTTATGTGGTTCTTGTATAATTTGATAAAAATGATTTAAATATTATATAGGAGGTTAATTTACCCTCTACTAATTAAAAGTACAAGGTAACCATTAATTTTACAATCTCTTTATTTATCTGAGGTTGTTTATATGTAAGTATCTACTATGACTTATTTATCATCCACATATGTGTTTCTTAAAAATATATTTCAAAAAAAATTAGTATTTACTAGAATATTGTTTAAATTCATTTATACCCTTGTTTTAATTTTTATAAAATGGTTTTAATGGAATATTTCTGTCACTCTCCAAACAAGGTACTTTATGACCTTTTTGAAAAATAAAGGTAAGAATGTTTTTTTAAAATTATACGGTGGGTGTGGATATTTTCCACTGTTATAAGACCTTCAAAGCCTCCCATACAAGCTTACAAGAATATTTCCAAATAAATGTTTTTTTTATAATTACGTGACATTTAAATTATTTCCAAATAGAAAGATATATTTCTCTCAAATAGTTTTGATTTCATCTATATCAACATCCTTTGTTGGATTTTATGCTTATTTGAAGTAGATTTATTATGATACAATATTCTATATTGTATTGAAGTTTCTGTGATATATTTGACTATAGATGTGCTATTTTTATACCATTCATGGTTTATAGTTAAAGTATTGACATTTTTTAAGCTAGTTTTAATACGAATGTTTATGTTATGTTTTAACATTTTCATATGAGGAATGCATTGGACGTAGTAAGTGATGGTTGGATCCCTCTATAAATCCTCGATGCATCAGTTGGTCTCATGAGAAAAAATAGTGTCTTGGCACAAGGCCATGACAAAATATTATTTGTATTCTTGGCATGAGGCTTTGACTATGTGGTTATGATGTCTGGAATTATGCATTCTATCATTATGAAATTGTCTATTGATATTGTATGTGATTTTCGACTAGAAGAATATCCATGTGAATTAGTAAATGTAATTATTTGATTTATATTTTCCATATTATACTGAATTTTATGTCAAAAAGTCTTGTGTTTTAGTCTTATACATTGTCTTATATGTTTATTCATATTTATGATAGTTTCCACTATATTGTTATCCTTACTAAGCATCTGATCTCACCCTTTTCTTATGTTTTATTTTTCCTGGGATGTGAAGAAGTATATTATGACTGATATTTAGGTATATTATAAAGGATATGAATTTGTTCAAAGAATACACAATGTTGTTGTTTTTCATTTGATATTGTAATGTAAAACTTATTTATGTATCGAGTACTTCCAAGGCTACTAAATTAATCGGGTTTTCAAGACATGATCTATTGTGATCATGCCAATGTTATTTAATAATTCACTGACTCTAGGTAACTAGGGTCAGGGCATTCCAATAAATTTATTAGTTTAATGAAAACTTTTCCCTGAAAATGACCTATATAATATTTTAAATCAAAGAAAGTTAAAAATTTCACTCTATTATTAATATCTATTATGCTACCACATATGGAAAAAAGTGGTATATGGATGAATATAAGTGTCAATTTTGAGATTAATGAAATTATTTTACTTATATAAATTTAATTGTATTCTTTAGTAATTATATAGTGACCTTAATTTCTTATGCAACACCAATAAAGTATTTCTCCATTTAATAAATAAAATATAATAAATAGTTTTAAAAATATTAAAACTGATGTAATTTGAATGATTTAATGTGTACCAAAAAATTTATACATCTATATGTGATATTAGGGTGGTTTTAAAGAATTATATTCTAATTATACCTTTGTCTTGATGTATTTAAATTCAAATTAAATTAACAGTGTTAAAATGATATTAATGATATTTTATAATAAATAATAATGTTTTAAATAATATAAAATTCATGAAAAACTTATATTTATCCAAATGAATTTTATATGGTTTTAAACATCATATATTTTCCATTTATGCATATTTTTTTATTTTATCATTACATTATTAATCCTTAAATTATAGAAAACTATAATATTAAGGTAATTGTGAAAAAGGTTAATGAGTGGTTAAAAAAACTATAAGGATAAAAATGTGATACAATCTTGAAAATTTTTATTTTATGAGTAGGTTTTATAATAATAGTCATATAATAATCAAATATTAATAATTTTATCCATTTGGATTTCAAAATTATTTTATATTAATTTAATGTTTTAATAAATTTAAAGAGTTACCCTCCCCTAAATTATAAATGGGCACCCTCTTTTCTCTTCTTCACACCAATATGAGTCTTATATATTGACAAAAATATGCCAATTTAACTTCTATACATATCTAGTCACATCCTAGAAGTTTTTTTATTCTGAAAAGACCAAACCTTGATCCCTTTAGAGAAGATCTAAAGGATTCATTTCAAATAATAGGTAATCTCTTTAACTGATCACTTTCTTTTAAATTTTCCTTTTACCTATTATAAATCTATTATATTCTTTAAAAAATAATAAATATAGTATCATAAATATACCTAGATTTTATTATTATTCTTAAAAACACTATTATACACAATTATTTCCATCAAATGGGAAGTCAATGTATCGCTCATATGTAAAGAAATCTTACCGTCACCGCATTGCAATACAATTCATTTTTTATCACCATATTTTTTGGATTGGTATTATTATGGTTTTAATATTTATATATGATATTTATGACACAATTATATTTCTAGAATCATAATATAATTTCTACCTTCTTACCATATCATCGTTTTTGAAATAATAATGTCGCTCATGCGTACGTGTGGACTATCACCTCCACAAAGCAATGTGATTTATTTTTCATTTATATTTTAGTTGGATGGTAATGAGGATGGATTTAATGAATATATATTATATATATGATATAAAATGATATTTTAAAGTTTAATTAATATTTACCTTTATTTCTTACCATCTTTTTTAAAATGAAAATAGTGTTCATGCGTACGTATGACTTATCGTCTCTATGAATGGTATAATTAATTTTTCTATCCATAAATTTTATGGATGACTATAAATATATATATATATATAATGAATATATATAATATTTATACCATTATTAAAATTCTATAGATTATAAAACTATGATCAATGTATAATAATAAAAACTACCAAACTAAAACTTACATGAAGAATGAAGCAATTATTACCTGAAATAGTGATTTTAATAAATAATTGTTAATAAATGAATGATAAAAGGTTAAAAATAAATAATATATGGTTTGATATATATGATTATAGTTATTTAATAATATTTATAATATACCTATATTTATAAAGTAGGATTTTTTAAAACGTACAAAGGAAGTAAGACCTGAGGTAAGGGGTTTCATGTTACAATCTCATTGTTTATTGAGATTGTTTATGATTAAGTTTCAATGATGAATTATTATGATAAATCTCTCAATATTCTCATGGATTTTATTTTAATGTGATTGTTTGTTTAAAATAAAAGTTTTCCTTTAATTTTCCTTACCTTATGTACTCAAGAGATCAAAAATATTTTTTTAAGGAAAATTGACTTCATTTCTCTCTTCGATCAATAAATATTTTTCTTCCATGTCCATATTTTCTAAAACTATTTTGAATAAGGTTTTTAATATTATAATATAATTTTTTAAATTCATTTTTAACCATGTTTTACTTTTTCCATAATGGATTGAAAAAAATCTTTTTTCATTTTTCAAATGAGGTACTTTTTGACTTTTTCAAAAAAAATATAGAAGGAATGTTTTTAACTTATATGAAATGAAAGGAATTATCCATGGTCATAGAAAATCGATATTTTGAAGATTAATTTACAATTTAAAATTTTTATTTTCAAATAAAATTTCTTCTATAATATTTTGTAAATTTTTAAATCTTTAAGAAGTTATTTCAAATGGAATGGTTATTTTCATGAAGAATATTTTAATGATATTTTTATTCATCAACAACATTGCTTATGATTTTTTGGTAATGTGATCCAAGGATACAGTACTTATTCTTTCTATACATTTTTTATATTTGTTATAGAATGATTTTTATAAAACCCATTCCTTTTCCATGGGTTTTTCTATGATGAAATGGCTATGAAACCCGTTTATTTTATGGGTTTTGATATGATGAATGGTTTATGATCTTGTGGAAAAAATATATATTATTTTCATTATGGAATGGCTGGGAACTATATCTCCCTCTAATTAATTTGGTAAATATTGATATCTCATGAGATAAATTGGACTATAATTGGGAATTAACCCAGTTCAGTAAGGTACTTTATCCACTATGATATTCATGGTAATGAACCTTAAATACTATGTTGGTTTGGAGAGTGAACCCATCCTAATATGATTGTATTTGAAAAGAGCCTTGACTACTAAGGAAATGATTTTCTATACTTTTTTGTATGCCACAATTCCATGTCTTATGCCTATATTATTGTCTCACGACTCATGTTATTTGATTCATTTATGATTTATGTCTTATAAACTACTAATATTTATGTCATGACTCAATATTATGATCTATGATATGCAGGGTGTAGTTTTCAAATGTTAGGATCATGTTTCAATACCCTTTTTCTTATTTTATTCTTATATGATCATCATTTTCTCCCTTTTTTACCCTTGATAAGTATCAGATATCACCCTTTATTATGTTTCCTTTCATAAGTTACGAAGAAAGGTTTTATATATGATATTTCTAAAAATGTTGATGGTTATAAAGATATAAGTGGGTGATGATGTAGAACTATTATGAACTATTTATTTATGATTCCAAGTTTTCAAAGACACTAGACCTATATGATTCTAGTATAGATCATTATGTTATGTAAAGAATATTCATATAATTATATGTAATATATATATATGAAAAGTTTGGGTCACTATAGTTGGTATCAAAGTAAGGTTTATTTAACCTTTGGAAACTAGGATGAGAAAACTATAGTGATAACCCTATGGATAAGTCTAAGTATAGGATAAAGTCCTAAAATTTTGGTAATTATCATGAATTTAATAGGTTAAACCAATGTTTTCATAGAATAATGTGTCATGATTTATACATCTTATAAATGATTTTTCGTGATTATGTGGTTTCCCACTGATTATTATTTCTCACATTATGATTTTGGTTTTATTCAATGGTTGGAACCTGATAGGCATATGTTAATGTTAAGTGTGATGGAAAATTAAATTATTTTACTCTTTAGAAACTAAATGGTATTGGAGATGGAAGGAAAAGTATTATTTCTATTCTCACACAAATTTATCAAACTATGAATCACGATGAGTTTCCATATAAGAAAATGAGTGGGGAAAGAAATGTTGAGTCCTTAATGATATACATTCCATCTTATTTTAGTGGGTCCACTAATCTAATATTCATTGAGAAATGAATCAGTACCAATGAAAAGATATTTTCTATTCTCTAGAGTTTGGAACAGGAGAAAGTTATAATGTTTGTCTATAATTTAGAAGGAAAATAAGGTTAATAGTATATTCTTATCAAGAACACAAAGAAAAAATATAAAAAATTGAATCTATAGAGTGGGATAAGTTTAATATCTTATTTATCAATAAGTATTTTCCTCTTATTATTCATATGAAAATGGATAATTAATTCCTTGAGTATAAATTGATGGATGATGAATGCATTGGTACCTATAAGGGAAATTATAAAAGTCTTTCAAGGTATTCTTCTGGTATTATCATACACCTTGAAAGTAATGTTAATCAATTATTTAGTGTCTTAAAACCAAGTATAAATAGGGAGTTGAACATAAGGGAATTTGGAAACTATGAATAAATTGTTTGATGTGATATTAAGGCGTGGATGAATATTGGAGTTACCCATTAATCTTGTGGTTTTGATAAGAAAAAAAATGGAATTCAAAGAAAATTCTAAAAACCATGGAGAGAAAAATATGAGATTTCATTTATACTCAAAATGTATAAAGAAACATTGGGTAAATTTTATTAAGGTAACTGGTAAATGTCTCAGTTATATAAAAGAAATTCATTGGGTAATCATATTTATAAGTAAAGGGAAGAAGTTAAATAATGATGTGAATAGAGATAGTGCACCATAAAATACACCACCCACACTCCAATGTTTCAAATGCAAGGAGTATGGGAAATGTTCTAACAAGTTTCCAAATATGAAGGTAAATAATGATGATATACATCAAAAACCTCTTAAAACTAGAGATAAATTGAAATATCATGAGATAACTATTTATAATTAGGGTTACAGTAATAATGTGGTGGAAGGTACACTTATCATCTACTCTATAACTGCTAATGAATTATTTAATTCTGGATCTACCCAATCTTTTATATCTAAAGACTTTTTTAAGGGTATCATGCTACCACCTCAAAAATAAGATATTTATTTAGTAATAAAATCCCCTAACAATATTATTATTGTATCCCAAGTCTGTTATTATTTTTTAGTTGAATTTTGAGGGAACATGTTTCCTGGAAATATTTTCATTCTTCCTCTAGTTAAATTAGATGTTATTTTGGTAATGTATTGGATTTATTTTCATTAATAGCAAATAAATTTTCTATTAGAGGATTTTACATTTTATATTATTAATCAATCTATTATTTTCTATTATTGTGGTGGAAAAATGAACTTCTGATGGAAATTACATCCATCATATGGGTCATGATTCTTATTTAAAAGGGGCTTTTATCTTAGATGGTTGGGGAGAAACTCAAAATAAAAGATATTCTTATTGTATGGGAGTTTATTTATGACTTTCCAAAATAATTTCATGGTATTATAAATAATAATGAAGTTGAGTTTTAAATATAAATCATACCTAGTGCTACACTCATTTCCAAGACTCTATATAGAATATCCCTAATTTAGATGGACGAATTAACGAATAAAGAATCTTGAAAAGGGATTCATTAATATAATTGAATCACCTTGGGGTGTATATATATTTTTAAGAATAAATATGGATCAATATGAATATGCATTTATTATCAAGAACTTAACAAGATTACTATCACGAAAAAGTATCTTTTACACCGTAATGATGACTTATCTAGTCAACTGTGTAGAGCTAAATATTTTTCCAAGATTGATCTTTGTTCTGGATATCCTCAATTGTGGGTCAAGAAGGAGGATATTCCAAATAAATCATTCTATATAATGTATTGACATGATGAATTTATAGTGATATCATTTGGTCTTAATAATGCCTCTTTTATCTTCATGGATTTAATGAATAGAGTCTTTATAGAATACTTTATCATTTTTTGGTAGTATTTAAAGATAAAATTATTATATATTAAAAGATAAAGTAAGATAATTAAGATCACTTAAGGATTTTGTTGAATACCTTGAGAAAGGATAATCGTTATACAAAATTTACCAAGTGTGAATTTTGGCTTTGGAAAGTTTGATTTTTGGGTAATATAATCTCATATGAGGGTATATTAGTAGACCCTTCAAAGATATAAATTATTAAAAACTGGCCCAGAACAACCTATGTAACTGAGATCCATAGTTTTCTTGGTTTGGTTGTATATTATCAGTGCTTTGTGGAGAATTTTTCAAGTATATAAGATCCACTTATTAATTTAACTTGAAAGGGATCCAAGTTTTTTTAGATGGATTAATGTGAGTAATGTTTTAAGGAACTAAAGAGAAGGCTAGTCGATGCAGCTATTTTTACACTACCCTATAGTGGATAAGGGTTTTTAATCTATAATAATCCATCAAATAATTTAATAGGGTGTATCCTCATGTAAAATGATAATGTTATAGCTTATGACTTATGTCGATTTATGGTCCATTTAAAAAATTACCTAACTCATAAATTTTAGTTAGTCAGAGTAGTTTTTTTATTAAAGATATGGAGGCATTATCTATATGGATAAAGGTGTGAAATATATACTTTTCACAAAATTTTAAATCATATATTCACTCAAAAAGAGATAAATATGGTCCAAAGATGATGGTTGAAGCTAATTAAAGATTATTACTACTCAATACATTACCATCATGGGAAAGTAAATAAGATGGTAGATTCTCGAACTCAAAGTTATCATGATAGATTATTTATGATAAGGATCAAAAAGATCTGATATTTATAAAATTTCAAAGGATAGATCTTTAAATCTTGATATAAGGGGTGAAATATTATCTATATCAAATTATTTGCCAACCATCTATCCATGTAAAGATTAAATAGGTGTGGAAGGAATATGTAGAGATGCAAAAGAAGGTGAGAATTGTTCCTAAGTTCAACCTTTACTATGATAGAATAATAAGGTTTAGGAACCATGTATGTGTCCCTTTGATACCATATTTAATGAATTGGTTTTTGTATGAAACTCATAGTTCTTTATTCTCTATTCATCCTAGAAGTATGAAGATGTATACATATTTAAAAAAGTATTTTTGGTGGTATGGAATAAAGATAGATATTACAGAGTATGTTTCTCAGTGATTGGTATGTTAGCAATTTAAGTCCAAGATATAGAATTCTAAGGGGATGTTAAAACCATTACCCATACCGGAATGGAAATGGGAAAGCATCATCATGAGTTTTTTATTGGACTCCCCAAATCATCTAAAGGGAATAATGCTATATGGGTTGTAGTTAATCACCTTAAAAATTCATCACACATTATTTACATTATAGAATATTTATCTCTTAATAAACATACTCGGTTATACGTTAATGAAGTGTTAATATTGAATTTTGTACCACTATCAATTTTCTCTGACCAGGATTTGAGGTTTACCTCGATGTTTTGGAGAACTCTTCAGTATGATCTAGATATATAGTTAAGTTCCATAACTGATTATCATCCTCAAACTAATGGTTAGTATGATAGTAATATTAAAACTCTAGAATGTATATTTAGAGCTTTCTTTATTGATTTAAAAGGTTTTTGGGATCAATACCGTCCATTAGTGGAATTTTCTTACAACAATAACTTTCATTTTATCATTCAGATGGATCCTTATGAATATTTATGTAGTAGGAAGTATAAAATTCCAACAATTTGGAATAAATTTGAATAAATAAAGCTATTAATACCTAATCTATATTAGGGAATGTAAGATAAATTTAGATCCATTCAGCAGCAAATTAGAGAATCTCAGAGTCAAAAAAAAGTTTTACAGACAATCATTGGAAATATATAGAGTTTGAAGTTGGTGATAAGGTATTACTATGAATATATCCTTAGAATGTGGTGATGATTATTGTAAATAATGGTAATCTAAGCCCTAGGTATATCAGTACTTTTGAAATTCTTGATCGTATCAGGACGGTATCTTATTGATTGGTGCTCCCACTGAATCTCTCTTAAGTTCATGATCTATTCTGTGTATCTCTCCTAAGGAAGTATATACATGATCCTTCACGTGTACATAACTCTGAGGTTGTAGAACTAGAGAAATAACTTTAAAATAAGGAAAAATCATTTGACATTCTAGAATATAGTGAGAATTTTCTACAAAACAAAATCACTTACCTAGTCAATTTTTGTGGTGAAACCACCAATTTCAGAAAGTTGTGTGGAAAACTAAGGATATCATGGGGAAGAATTGTCTTTAATCATTTGTATCAGAGTAGAATAATTTAAAGTGTAAAATTATTTTAAGGGGTATAATTTGACACTGGTATTTTAAAAAATATTTTTTTAGAAAAAAATAATTTCTTCTATAGCCTTTGTTACTTGTAATAGCGAGTTTAGATGAACTATGATATATTATTAAAATATTATTATCACTTAGTCATTAGAGTTTTGGGTATAAATATTACTAGCTAAATTATGAAAATTTAAGGTTTACACATTTATGAAATTAATTCATTAGTTATCAATTAATTATAAATGAAAATAAAAATATTTGAAAATAATAGCGATGTTTTTCTAAAAAAAAAATTTATGTGTGCAATGTATTTTTAAACTAATAAATTAAATTAATCATTATTATAAAATTATTTTAATTAAATTCATATATTATATATTCAATAAAATGTTTTAACATTAGTCTAATATTTTTTCATTGTACATTGGATGATAATAAATCCAGTTTTATACTTACAAATATATTTTTCAAAAAAATAGTTTTTGTCACATTTTTCACACTTACTTTAAAATTAATTTCTAAAATTTATAAGTATTGAATTAGATAAAATGAATTTTATATTTATAATAAGAATGTTTTATTTTTTTAAATAGGCCCCTTATATTTTTGTTCAAGAAAAATAGTAACTATGATGAAATTTTTCACCTCGGTAAATGGTAAATTGAGTTGATATAGGTTAAAACTAAGTGGTAAGGCCATAATTATTCATCCTAAATCTTATTTTATAATTTTAATTCTACACTTATCGCCTTATTATTAATATTTATCAGTTTAAGGGACAATTTTACATAAAAAGGACCTATATAATATATAAATAAAAGAAAATTAAAAAATGTCACTCTCTTTGTTTTTAATATCTCTTATGTGACAATATAGAGAACAAATCATGTTATGAGTGAATATAAGTGTCTATTTTGAGATTAATGAAATTATTTTTCTTATATAAATAAATTTTACATTTTTATTAATTATATAATGACCTTAATTTCTTATGAAACACTGATACAGTATTTCTCAATCTAATAAAAATAATAATAAATGATTTTAAAAATATTAAAAGTTATATAATTTGAATGAGTTACTATATTAAATTAATTTAATAGATTTATATGACATATTGGTGTGTTTTTAAATCATTATATTTTAATTATCTCGTTTTATTAATTTATTTAGAGTTAAATTATATGAATAGTATTAAAAATGATATTAATGATATTTTATAATAAAAAACATTTTATTAAATGATATAAAATTCATAAAAATATTATATTTAGTAAAATTAATGGGATATGGTTTTAAACGATATAAATGTTCCATTTATTGGCCATTTTTCTTTTTAGAGTCACATTATTAACCCCTAAAGGGTAGAAAACTTTAATATTACGGTAATTGTCAAAAAGGTTTACAGGGGTTAAAACTAAAGGATAAGGGTAAATATGTAATATAAACTGATTCAAATTTTGTTTAATGAGTTTATTTAGACTCATAATCATCTAATATTATAATATTATGAATCTTTTTCCATTTGTACATCAAAATTAATTTATATTAATTTGATATTTTAATAAATTTGAAGAGTTCCCCTCCCCTCAATTATAAAATGACATGCTCCTTTCTATTAATCACACCACTTTGAGCCTTATATATCCACCAAAATCTACAAATTGTCTTCTAAAATTCCATGGAACCATCCTAGAGGTGTTTTTATTTCCAAAATACTAACCCTAGATACATTTAGAATAAATCTAAAGGAGTTGTTTCAAAAATAGGTAATTGCCTTAACCGATCACTTTCTTTTAAAAAAATTTACCTCCTCTAAATTGTTAATACTATTAATAAAATAATAAATTCAATATCCATGATATAATTAAATATTATTATTATTATTAAAACACTATTATACACTCTCTTTCCCATCAAATGAGAAGTGAAATTATAGCTTGTGTGTATGTACGGCTTACCGTCTCCACGTAGAGATACAATTCATTTTTCATCACCATATTTTTTGGATGGATATTATGATAGGTTTAATATTTATATATGATATTTTTAAACAATTATACTCCTAGTATTATAATATCATGCCTACCTTATTATCGTCTAATCCTTTGGAAAACGATAACGCCGCTAGTGCGTATGAGGGGACTACCACCTCCACGAAGAGATGTGATTCGTTTTTTATTTGTATTTTAATTGGATGATAATGAGGATTAATTTTATGAATATATATGATATATATTATATAATAACAATATTTTAATGTTGAATTAATATTTACCTTATTTCATTCCATCTTTTTGAAAATGAAAACAGTGTTCATGCGTACATACTGTTTACCATCCCCATGAACGGTATAATTCATTTTTCTATCCAAAAATTTTATGTATGAACATAAATATATATAAATATATAATGAATATATATTATAATTTTATAGTTATTAACATTATATATATGGTGGAACTAATATCAAATTACCAGGACTAAAACTACCAAACCAAATCTTACATGAAAAACAAAGCAATTATCACCCAGAATAGTGATTTTAATAAAGAATTGTGAATAAACGGGTGATAAAAGGTTCAAAGTATTTAATATATTATTTTATATATGTAACACCCATATTTTCTATTTTATTATTTGTTTCGAATATTCTTTTGGTTCTTCGTTTTCTCTGGGTTTTTGGTGTTCTCGGTTTAAATTTGGTGTCTTGGGTGTTCTTGATCTAAGTCATTAGTCTTGGAAGTATTGGATTGTATTTGGAATTATATATTTTTTAAAGAGAATTTATAATGGTGTGGTGTCTTGGAATTTATTTTGTGAGACTCCTAGTGGCACCTTTTGGGGGGTACGTTTATTGGGGTGGTTTCTTCAAGGTTTGGGTCAAATCATGAACTCATTTCTAGATTTTAAAAAAAAACATTTATAACTCCTTTGTTTTTCAAAAAAAATTCTCCCATTACACTTACTAATTTGCCTTACCTAACCTATTCAAACCACCCTAACAATTTGAACCCCCTAGGAACTCATAATCATGGTGGAATTGGGTGATTTATTCATGAATTGGTCCAGCCCATGAGCTCATTTTCAGTTTAAAAAAAATATTTTATTTCCTTTATATCTCATTAATTTATTAACTTTTTTATGTCATTACACATCTCAATCGATATGAAAAACCCTGGGATCACCCACATGTTCTTTTCTCCCTCTTTTTAGCTCATCTACATCGTGGATTAGGGTGAATTTTCTCTAGGTTTCTCAAATCTTTCAGATTTGCAAAGGTAATTTTATTCTTCCATAAATCATTCATTTCTTTCTATTTTCCTACCATTTCAGTACCCAATCTACCTAATCATCCTTATTATAACCTCCCTTTCAATTTTATATTCTTTTAGATTCAACTATTTTTGAATTTTTTTTGATTTATTCAAATTTTCTCAAGTAAGTGAATCCCTCTTTGTTTCTTCCATTTTCATTAGGGTTTCTTCCCTCTTACTTGATGTTTAAAATGTATAAATTTAGGTTTTATTACCTACTATATATTTTTGATTTTATTGGTTCAATATTATTGTAATATATTTTGTGTTAACTCCCTTGTGGTTCGGCGGTGGTGCGGTGGAAGTTTCACACAACGATTTGGGGTTTTTTGACACAAATGGTAGGTGATTCAATGTGTAAGCATTTCTTGATGAGTTACCTTGATTTATTTACTTATTTATAATTTTAATTATATGTTGTGTGTGGTGAGAAATCTGTTATTTATGGAATTGGTTAAGCATTTAATTTTAAAGTTTCATTTTTACTTAAAATGGAGTGCTTTTCTTGTGTAACTCTTGTTGTATCATTTGGGGTCATTTTATAACATTTGAAATGGTTTATTAAATGTGGATTAGGATGAAAATCTGGTTTTGTAGGGTTTTGGTGTTCTTTTTTCCTTGAAATATGGTTTTTGAATGAGTTTTAGGTGAAAAAACTTGTTATACTCCTTGAAGTTGTTTTATAAAAATATCAAATGGTTTATTGAGTTACATAAAGTGTGAAAAAGATGTTGAGGTACTGTTTTGGAGTTTGTATATTCTAAAAATGGATTTTTGAAGGATAAATTTATGATTTTTTATTTCAAAAGTTTTGAGAATATTTTATAAATTGTGGAATGATTTATTAAATTGTGATAAAGTTGTATGACATGTTTATGGGATGTTTTGGTGTGAGTATGATGTTAAAATTAATTTGAATGTGAAAAGGGGTATTATGTGGCTTATGTGTGGAATGTTTTATAGGTATATGATTTTTAAATTTAATTTTCATGTGCAATGGTATTTTATAATATGTGTAACTTGTTTGATCACAAAAAGGGAAACCCGAGTATCTAGGTGGGCGGATGTGTACTAGTATGCTAGTGATCTGAAGTGGATTCATCCCTATTTCATGTAGAAATTTTGACAATTACAACACTAAATAATATATGATTATTATTATGGGGACCACTAGGTTGTGTTTTATTCCCCTACTAGTGGATCGTGAACAAGAATGGATATTTGTTAGGGTTACTTTTCACCGAGATACAAGGTACCTTGGTCTCACAACTAACTAGTGCCTAGGGGTATTTCTATGAATAGTGCTCATTGGATATTTTGTACTTACTGTCATCATAAGGTTTTTTTGGGATTTAAAATTCAGTATCGTGTTAATTTTCTTTAAAAGTGTTCATTCTATAATTTTTCTGACTTGAAAACTGTTTTCATTGAAAGTTGCATCCTTTAAAAAAATATGGCATTTCCTATTTATAAAAACTTTCAACCTTTTTGTCTTATAATGTTTATAACATGGAATATATTTTTGGTGAAATCATATTGTTCTTAGGGTTACACCTTACTTACACCTTTGGTTGTAAGTAGGCATGGAAATCTTTCTCGTAGGTTTGGGAAAATCTTTTGGAATCAGTAGTTTGGGTTGTTAGCTTTCATCCTCAGTGCGGTGTTGTGGAGAAGGCTTGGGGATGATAACCCCTTGCCTTGTGGTGATTCTTGGGTTTGGTTGATGATAATTTTGATATTTTTCTCTCTTGGGATATGTCTAAAACCATTTATATCAGTTATGATTTTTATTAAAGGCTTGTTTGGATTAAATTTCATATTCATTTTATTTGTTGTTTTTGGTTGTTTAATGCTTCAAAATTCGGGTAAATAATTCCCAATCACTTTTTTTATGATACCCAGGCACTTTTTCTTAACCATTGGTATTGGGAATTCTTATAGGTCCTTGCCACAAACTGGGTCGGGCGTCGGTTTTGATGGTGACCAGATCTGGTTTGTGACAAAATGGTATCAGAGGAGGTTTTCTCTTTTTGGGTCATGTTATTTTGGGAAAGAGTCCGAGTAGACCAGATCTAGGATTGCCTAGAATTAACATTCCAATTATGAGTAGTGTGTCTTACTAGCACACCTCATGATGGGATTCATGTCTCCATGGTATGTTTGGTTTTAACTAAGTTATGTTTTTTCATGGTTTTTTGATGATCGGGGGAATGAAAAGAATGTTGGGTTAATGGTTTCAATGAGGTCACACACCTAGAAATCCATGTAAGGTTGGGGATATTTTACTAGAACACTCTCTATTATGGTTAAGTTATTAGAGTATGTCCAAAAACCATATGTTCAAGCCATCCTCTAATATTAATTACCCCTCGTATTGTCTTATGTCTTTTTATTTTGGAATTTTGGAAACTTGGTTTTAAAGAAAAAAATGATGACTTGATTTTAAGAAGTGTTAATTTTTTTGAAATGATTTTCTAGTAAAGTAGTAATGATTTGATTTCTGAAAGGGTAGAAATGAAATTTCATTATTTTTTTTAAAGTTAAAATGGTGTGTTTACACCCCTTTTGAAAGTTTGAATTATGTTAAAGGGGTTTTTGAAAATACGTTTCCAGTATAATTTTCTAAACCATTAAAAAGTGTTTTGAATTGAATTAAGTGTTTTGGAATTTATGTGTTGGTTTTGAAGATATATTTTTAATTGGTATTTAAAGGGATTTAAAAAAAGAGTTTCATGAATTTTTGGGGAGCTTGTTTTAATTGAGGATAAATGAGTTTTTATTTGAGTGGATATGGGTGAAATATAGTTTTTTATAAAACCAAAAGTGTTTTGAAATGGGATGAGATGTTTTTAAACTAATGTGTCTAACTTTAAATAGAGTTTTTATTTGGCTGGTTGGTTATTTTCTTAAAATATTCTTATGATTTGAATTGGGTTTTAATTTTGTGGTTAGCGGTTTTGAAAAAAAGAAGTGTCAGTTCAATGTATTGGTTTTGGAAGGTGGAAAGAATTTTTATCTTAACCCTTGGTATTTCCATGAGTGACCATATGCATGGGTTTATATGGAAATATTGATGGTTAATGGCATGAAAAGATGAGTTATGGGGTATATATGTAGAGGGTTCCCAATTTGGCATGGAAACATACATGTGTGAGGCCCATGAGATACTGTTGGTGAATGAGCTAATCGAAAATCCCATTTATTTTCAAAGAAATGATTCTTAAGGAAAATTTAACAATTTGAAAACCAGTGTTTGGGAGGTATGTTTTATGTTCTTTTTGGGATTTTCGTTTTTGGATGTTTTGAGTTCAAGAATCCCTCTTGTTTAAATGATGATTTGGGGTTTTTTTTCACTGGTGAGTTGGGTTAATGTGTTTCTAGTGGTCTCTTTTGAGAAATGTTTCAGGAATCCCTTGTGGTTGTTCCCATCAAGTGTTTCGTTCTGGTTTATAGTAAGTTTTTACCAAAGGACCAACTTTGTTGGGTCCATATATTTTCTTTTTGGCCAAGGTAATCCCCTATAAAGAGTTAATGTGTGATTGAATTGCATCCATGGGTGATTCATCATTGGAAGGACCTCCAGCTGATCAATGAATGGACTCTCTTCCTGAGTTTTAGAGTTGAATCTACCCCTATTATTTTTGGTTAATTGGATCCTTGTGTGGTAATAGAGTGTTTGTGGAAGGTTGAAATACACCTTGGTTTATTAAGTTTCCGGAGTTTATTAAATCTTTAAAGGTGAAGTTTGACACCATTGTGTCTATAATTTTTATTAGAAGTGGTGAAGGGTAATTACAGTGAGGAAGGTGAAAACAATCTAGGGTCTTCAGTGTAGAATGATTTCCTAAAGGGACTTTGGTTCTTTCATCAGTATCATCAAGGAAAGGTTTCATGTTGGGAAACTGGTGTGGAAAATTAGGTCGTTAGAGTATTTTATGATTTCTTGTGATAGTCTCATGCTACTTGGAACTTTGTTCAATTTTTCACTCCTGGTAATGACCCTATCACTTGAAAGGGTCATGTTCGATGGTGTCTTGTTATGTTGTGTTGGATTTTGAGGGAAAAGGTTGATGTTGCGGAACCTTTTGAGGGCTTCTCATTAAGTGAAAGTGTGATTCTATTCTGAGAATTTTGAATTCCTTGTTCTAAGTTAATATGTATTCCATGTGTTTTTCTTATACCTTTTTTCAGGGTGAAATAGGTGATGCGTATGCATCACCCAAGTCCATGTTCGGGTAAAGGTGTGTTGTTTGAGATAGTGATTTTCATGGGCTATTGTGATCATTAGCTCCCAACTATGGCATAGAAGATTCTTAAAACATCAGGGCTCTAGCCATATTCCTTGGAGTGAATCTTTTCACATAGTCAGGAAATCACCAGGGGGTAAGGGATCTTGGTTTGACTTTCATCTCTGGTGTGGTATATGGAGACAGTTTTAATTTTTGATGTGGTTGTTTTGTTTCAAGTGGTCATGTGTAGTGGAAAGGGATGTGGGGACCCTATCCCTTAGGGTTGTAATCTTTATTGGTGGATAATTCCCTCGATTATTTTGGGTAGGGAGGGGTGGTTTTGTTTCCTCAAACCCAGTGCTTGAACCCTTGTGGGTGAAACTCTCAGTGTAGTTGTTCAGGTATGAATAACCCGTTAGTCTCTTTTTGATCTCGTTCTTGGTTTGGCACAATCAAGGATAGTGATTCCCATATAAGTGGTGAACCATGGAGTGTCTTTTCCGGTTTGTAGTTTCATTGATAGACCCCCCCCCCCACCTTGTAGTGTGGATTGGATCTTATGGGGTCTTCTTCATGTCATCCCCTGCTAGTTGGTAAAGACGGTTGGTTCTTATGGAGGGGTGACCCACCATGTGTCTCATATAGGTTCTTTTGGAATAAGTATAATGTTAGTGTATCCCTTGTGGTGGGGAGTTCATTCGGTCTCCCCTTGTGGGTTTCTAGATTTTGTATCAGGAAATTAAGTTGTATCTTATGTTGGGGAGTCCATTTGGGTCTCCCCGTATTAGTAATTCAGTTGTGTTCCTTATGTTGGCATGGTGGTGGGTAGTCTCATTTGGAGCTATCTGACCACCAATTTAATCCTTGGTTAAACATGGGGTTAGATCACTCACAATGGGATGTGTTTTGAATATGTTTGATCATTTCAGGTAAGTGGGTTAAATTTTGGTTAGTGAGAGTATCCCTTCCTTTGATTGATCAACTGGAGGTGTTTTGGCTTTTTGGGGGCACCTGAACTTGGAAAGGGAGTCCATCTTGGTCTATCCGTTGGGTTTTATTTTTCATATAGCATTATTATAGATTTTAAAAGGTAGAAAAAATTATGGTGGATAGAATTTTCACACCTGTATTTTCAATTCCATGCTTTGTTTTGAATCTTCTTTTGGTTCTTATATTTCTCTTGGTTTTCAGGTGTTTCGGGTTAAAATTTGGTGTCTCAGGTGTTCTTGATCTAAGTTATTAGTCATGGAAATATTGGAGGGTATTTGGCCCTATATTTTTTAAAAGGGATGGTATAGTATGATGTGTATTGTAATTGAATTTGTGACACTCCTAGTGGCACCTTTTGTGGGTTATGATTATTGGGGTGGTTTCTTCAAGATTTGGTCCAAACTGTGAGCCTATTTCCAAATTTAAAATCAAAATTTGTTTCTTTACAACTTCTTCATTTTTAATCATTTTTCACCCATTAAACTTCCTACTTGGTCTCCCCTTACCTATTGAAACCACAATATCCATTTGGACCCCCTAGGAACTCATAATCATAGTGGATTTTCATGATTTATTCAGGCATTAGGCCAGCCCGTGAGCTCATTTTTCAGTTTTAAAAAAATATTTTATTTCTTTTATATCTCATTCATTTTTTAACATTTTTTTGTCATTATATCTCTAAATAGAGCCCACAAATACTAGGATCACCCCCTATGTTCTGTTTTTCCTATTTGAAGCTCATCAGTATCGTGGATTAGGGAGAATTTTCTCCAGGTTTCTCAAATCATCCAAATTTGAAAAGGTAATCTGTTTATTTCATAAATCATTTTTTTTTACTCTTTTTCCACCATTTTAGTCCTCACTCTACCTCCTCGTCATTATTATATACTCCCTTTCAATTTTGGATACTTGGAGATTTAATTATTGGTATATTTTGGGCGATTTATTCAAAGTTTCTCAAGTGAATCCCACTTTTGTTTCTTCCATTCTTATTAAGGTTTCTTCCCTCTTCATTGATGTTTCTAATGTCTAGAAACTAAGGTTTCGTACCTAGGGTTTATTTTTGAGTTTATTAGATCAATATTATTGGATTAGGGTTTATTTTAATTCCCATGTGGTGCGGCTGTGGTGCGGTGGAAGTTTCACACAATGATTTGGGGGTTTTGACACAAATGGTAGGTGATTCCCTATGTAATCATTTCTTGATGATTTATCTTGATTGATTTACTTATTTATCATGTTCCTTATATGTTTTTACTGTGTAAAATCTTTTTTTGATGGAATTGGTTAAGTGTTTGATTTTAAAGTTTCATTTTTACTTAAAATGGTGTGTTTTTCTTATGTAACTCTTGTGGTATCATTTGGGGTCATTTTATAACATATGTAAATGGTTTATTAAATGTGTATTGGTCTGAAAATAAGATTTAGTAGGGATTTGGTGTGCTTTTTTCCCTTGAAAGAGGGTTTTTTAATGGGTTTTATGTGAAAAGGCATGTTATACTCATTGAAGTGCTTTTATAAAAATCTCGAATGGTTTATTGAGTTATATAAAGTGTGTAAAAGATGTTGCGGTACTATTTTAGAGTGAGTATGTTCTTAAAATGGTTTTTTGAAAGATAAAGTGATGATTTTTAATTTAAAACGTTTTGAGAATATTTTATAAATTGTGGAATGATTTATTAAATTGTGCGAAAGGTGCAGGACATGTTTATGGGCTATTTTGGTGTGAGTATGATGTTAAAATAAATTTAAATGTGAAAAAGGGTATTTTGTGGCTTGTGTGTAGTATTTTGGATGTTTTTATTATTTTTAAATGGAATTTCCATGTGAAATGGTATTTTATAAGACATGGAACTTCTTTGAGCACAAAAAGGGAAACCCAGGTATCTAGGTGGGTGAGCGTGTACTAGTATGCTAGTGATCCAGAGTGGTTTCGTCCCTATTTCACATAGAAAGTTTGACGATGACAACACTAACTAAACTATGATGATGATTTTGGGGACAACTAGGTTATGGGTGATTCCCCTACTAGTGTCTCGTGCCCAATAATGGATATTTGTTATGGTAACTTTTCACGGAGATACAAGGTACCTGGAGCTCATAACTAACTAGTGAATAAAGGTGTTACCATAACTATTTCTCATTGGATATTTTGTACATACCATCAGAATAAGGAGTTTTTGGGATAGAAAATTCATTATAATGTGAATTTTCTTTAAAATTGTTCATTCTTTAAAGTTTCCCACTTGAAAACTATTTTCCTTGAAAGTTGATCCTTTAAAAATATTATGGCATTTCTTGTTTATAAAAACTTACAAGATTTTTTCCTTATAATGTTTATCACGTGGAATATATTTTTGGTGGAATACTATTGGACTTAGGCTCATGCCCTTCTTAAACCTTTAAGTCTAACTAATCTTGGCAATCTCTGTCATAGGTTTGGGTAAAGCTTTCGAAATCAGTAGTTTGGGTTGTCAGCTTTCATCCTAGGTGAAGTATTATAGAGAAGGCTTGGGGATGATAACACCTTGACTTTTGGTGGTTCTTAGGTTGTATTTGATGATACTTTTGAGTTGTTTCCCTCTTGGTATTTGTCTAAAATCTTTTACTTTAGTTCAGAATTTTATTAAAGGCTTGTTTGGATTAAATTTTCAGATTCATTTTATTTATTGTTTTTGATTGTTTAATGCTTCAAAATTAGGGTAAATATTCCCAAAAACTTTTTTTATGATACTCTAGCACTTGTTCCAACCCATGGGGATCGGTAACACCCTTCAACACTTTCCAAGGACTAGTTTAGGCGTTATTTTTTATGGAAACCAGATCTGGTTTGTGACAATATATATGAGTATAGTTCTATAATATGATTCATAAAATACCTATATTTATTATAAATGAGGTTTGAAAATATATTAAGGAATATGGACCTGAGGTAAGGTGTTTCATGTTATAATCTCATTATTTATCATGATTCTTTATGATTAAATTAAGATAATGAAATCTTATGATCAACATCTCAAGATACTCATGAATTTTATTATACATTGTTTATTTCTTGAAAATAATTGGTTTCCTTTCATTTTCCTTACCTTATGTACTCAAAAGACCGAAAATATGTTTATAAGGAAAATAGAATTCATTTCTCTCTTTGGTCAAAAAATAGGTTTTTCCATATCCATGTTTTCTAAAAATTTATTAAGAAAGGTTTTTAATATTCTACTATGATTCTTTAAATTCATTTTTACCCTTTTTTTAATTTTTACAAAAAAAATTGAAAGGGATATTCTTTTCATTTTTCAAATGATGTAATTTGTTACTTTTCTTACAAAATTATGGAAGGAATGTTTTTTAACTAATATGGTATGAATGGAATTACCCACTACTATGTCCACTAAATGTTTTGAAGCTTCCTTTACAAGTTCCAATTGTTATTTCAAAATAAAAAAAAATCCCATAATATTTTGTAAATTTTTATATTTTGAAGATTTGACTTCAAATGTACAGGTTATTTTCCTCAAGAATGTTTTAATAATATTTTGATTCATCAATGAAAACAACCTTAAATGTTGATTATCATTTACTATTAATATTTTCCAAGGATAAAATCATTATTCTTTCTCTATATGATTTATGTTTATTATGGAATGATATTTATGAAACACATTACTTTTCCATTATGCTATAATGAAATGTTTATATCAATCATTTCATAAAATTATGATTATTGGTTGCTTGACCTAAACATAACTTTTTGATTATGAAAACACTTTTTGTGGAAAAAGTGAGAAACCACAAGTTCCATTTCTATTCATGGGTTCTGACATGACAAATGGTTTATGATATTGTGGCACACATATGTATGATTTTCATTATGTGATATGTGGGACCATATCTCCCTCTAATACATTGGGTGAAGATTGATATATCATGAGATAAACCGCACTAGAATGGGGAGTGAACCTAGTTTAGTAAGGGACTTTATCAACTATGATAGTATTGGGAGTAAACCTTGAAAAAAACTTTGTTTTGGGAGTGAAATCATTCCACTGTGATATTCTTGGAAAATATACTTGACTACTAAGGAAATTATTTTCTATGATTATGTGTATTCCATAGTTCTATGTATTATGCCTATATTATGATCTCATGGCCCATCTTCTTTGATTATTTTATGATTCATGTCTTTTAAACTACCAAGATTTATGTAATGACTCAATATTTTGATCTATGATATGCAGGGTATGGTTTTCAAATGTTAATATCATGTTATAATTCCCTTTTTATTATATTATGCTTATACGATCATCCTTATCTCCATTTTTTACCCTTATTGAGCATCACAACTCAAATTTTCTTATGTTTCCATCCCCAAGTTATAAAGAAAGGTTTTATATGTATATGACTAATAATGGTGATAGTTATGAATATATATGTGGGAGATAATGTATAATTGTTATGAACTAGTTTTTTATGCTTCTAAGTATACAAAGATACTAGACCTACACAATTATGGCATGGATCATTATGTTATATAAATAATGTTCATCTATTTAGATGTAATATCTATATATGAAAAGTTTGGATCACTATAAAGGTTTCCTTTTTATGTGAGTTTGTAGTACATGGATCCTTATATGATCTCAGTCTCTTCATTACACCGATGTGAGTCTTTTTAAAGCTAAGAATCATATCATAGAAATTTGAAGCAGTAGCTTGGGATATCTAAACTTGTGTGCACCCTGAATTCCTTAGTTTTTTTCTATCACAAGACACTTCATGTTGTGTGTATTTTTATCATCCTACACCCATTTCAATGTTTCCTACCATTCCTTTTTTAACTTCTCAATATGATCCCCATGATTTTATAACTTTATTGTAAAGAATTTTTAAGGTCATTAATTATTTTGGCATTAATATTTAATTGGATATCATTGACACCAATATCAACATTGTGAGTTTATTCTAAAGAATAGATCTTCTATTCATAGAAACTACTCTCCTTCAATGTCTCATAAATGTTATATTGTAATAATTATTTATCCATGGATTATTTTCATTACTGATTATTAATTATTTCCCCTTGTTTTTCACTTCTATGAATATTGTGTTTTTCTTTTGCAGTTTAACTCCAAATGATTTTTACATAGCTTCTCTATCTATTACGAGCTATTATTTCTCATCATGTAGTTCTCTAATAAACTCAAATATATAAGTGACAACTTTATCATGATTATTTAAGTAATCCTTAATAAGTAGAGATTTTTAATTGATTTAATAGAATCATACTCTTAACAATTTGAACTTGATTCTTCAAGAGTAGACTTATGAACTGATATAATAGATGTAATTTCAATCTGATAACCTTTAATTAGTGATGTACCTTATTTATCCTTTAAAAATTTCGTTTACTTATTTTCCAATTTATTCTGCTTATTTTTTATGTTTTTGGATGAAACCTCCATGTTGGTACTAACACTGTTGGGAACTTTATATTCCATATTAAGAAATTTTAAAACCTCTTCCACTACTAGAAATTTAGGATATAGCCACAGTTTAAAACTATGGCTATAAGTCCAAAAATTGTGGCTAAAGGTTATACCCATAGTTGAATGAACCATGGACAGTATTGGCATGGCTATAGGGAAAGATCTATATCCATGGTTTCAAACCCTGTCTATAGCCCTATAGCCATGGATGGAACCATGGCTATATACCTAAATCCATAATTTGAAACTGTGGAATTAGCTTAAGGAACACAAAGCTATAGCCATGGTTTGAAATCATGGATCTAAGGCTACAACCACGATTAAAACTGTGGCTAAGGTCTACAGCCACAGTTTGAGACCATGGCTATAGGGTTTTTCATTTCATAAAAAAAACACCCCCACACCCACCCCCTGCAAATCCCCCCCCCCCCACTATAGTACCCCTTCCCCCATGCAAAGCCCCCCTATTGCATAGTCCCCCCTAGACATCCCCCACCCCCTGCATCACCCCTTCCCCCATACAAAGTCCCCCCTCTACTCCCCTTAGAAACCCCCCCCCCCCCGGACAACCCCCTAGACCCAAGAAACCCCCCCCCCCAAATAGACCCCCACTTCCCAAGATAGATATTGGGCATCCCCCATAGACAAACCCTGGATAGCCCCTAGACAAAACCCTCCCCCCCTACAGCACCCCTTCCCCTATGAAAAGCCCCCCCCCCAAACCCTAGACACCCCCCAAGACACCCCCCCCCCTGGACAGACCCTAGACACCCCCCCACCCCTGGATAGACCCCACCCCATGGAGTACCCCTCCCCCCCAGAACCTGTACACCCCCCTAAACTTTGGACACCACCCCCCCCTGGACAGACCCCACCCCCATGCAGTACCCCTTCCCCCATACAAATCCCCCCTACACTCCCCCCTGGATACCCCCCCCTAGATAGACCCACCCACCCCCCCCAGACACTGACACCCCCCTAGACAGACCCTGGACCCCCCCCCCCCCCCCAAACCCTAGACACCCACCCTAGACAGACCCCCCCCCCAGGACATACCATGGGCACCCCCCCCCCCCCAGACCATGGACACCCCCTAGATAGAACCCCCCCCAAGACAGACCCTGGACACCCCCCCCCCCCCCCGAACAGACCCCACCCCCTACAGCACCCCTTCCCCCATGCAAATCCCCCCTCCACTCCCCACTGGACACCCCCCCCAAGACCCTAGATAGACCCCCCAGGACAGACCCCCCCCCCCCCCCCCGAACCGTACCCCCTGCCTTCCCCATGCACAACCCACTGCCCATCCCCACCCCTCTCCTGACATCCACCCCACCCCCTGCCAAACCCGCTTTCCCATCCCCCCCCCCCCACCAGTCCCCCACTGTCATCCCCCCAGGACAGACCCCCCCCCCCCCAGACCCTGGACACCCCATGCCAGTCCCCCTACCCACTCCCCCCTCCCCTGTCACCCCCAGCCTCTACCATTCCCCCTTCCCATTCCCCCACTGCCACCCCCCTAGGACATACCCCCCCCCCAGACCCTGGACACCCCCTGCCCCCTGCCTTCCCCATGCACCCCCCTACCAGTCACCCCCTACCCCTGCCCATTCCCCCCTCCAATCCCCCCTGCCATCACCCCTGCCACCCCCTGCCCATTCCCCCTCCCTTTCGACCAAGTTGTTCGATGAATGAGAGTGCTCAGTAAGGTGAGCACTAATACTATGGTACAACCTGAACAGAAATAGCATAAGGTGGATAAGCAGGTTTTTGTTGTTGACAGGGAAAAACTACTAATAGAAGAGTTGGAGGCATTTATAGGGTGTGATGTCTACAGAACCAGACATGGCTATTCGGTGAACAGACCAAAGCAGCAGTGCAAGGAGCAAGAATTCAGGTACTACCTGAAAGTTTCTATGAATATTACACAAGTTTTAGAAATTCTTCCACCATTACTCAATATGATGTGCTCTCGACTGACCATGGTTTCCAAGGGGTGGGGAACTATGTTTGACTTGGATTATGATTCTGGTTTTACACCTCCTACTACTGCTGTTTGGGGTAGGGAAACTTGGAACATTTTCTTTTGAGGTGTTATGGATAAAGTTATAATAGATAGATTTATTCAGCAACTAGAAGAAGCTATAGAGGATGGGTTTCGAAGAGTTTACAAAGAGGGAAAAGAACCTCCACACCAAAAAGAGTATTGCTGAATTCCATATAATGTTGTTAAGGGAGAAGTGAAGGCTCCTACCAAGATATATCTGAAACCGGAAACATTAACAATTGGTGTTTTTTCATGCCCCCCCTTCTCATTCCCCAATACCATACCCCCTAGGACTGACCCCCCAGACCCAGGACACCCCCCTTCAAGTCCCCCCTCCCCTGCCATCCCCCCCACCCCCTAGACATACCCCCCAGGACAGACCCCCCCCCAGACCCCGGACACCCCCACTGCCCCCAGTATTCCCCATAAACCCCCCTTCCAGTCGCCCCTTCCCCTGCCCATTCCCCCCTTCAGTCCCCCCTTGCCATCCCCCCACCCCCTGCCCCCCCCCCCACCCCCACTACCCATTCCCCCCTCCCGTCCATCCAGATTGTTCGATGAACGGGAGTGCTCAGTAAGGTGAACGCTAATCCATTGGTGCAAGGAGCAAGAATTCAGGTGCTACCTTAAACTCTCTGTGAAAGTTACACTAGTTTTAGAAATTCTTCCACCATTACTTAATATGAAGTGCTCTCGACTGGCCATGGTTTCCAAGGGGCAGGGAACTATGTTTGACTAGGATTATGATTCTAGTTTTACACCTCCTACTACTTATGTTTGGGGTAGGGAAACATGGTAAATTTCCTTTGGAGGTGTTAGGGATAAAGTTATACTAGAGAGATTTATTCAGAAACTAGTAGAAGTTGTAGAGGCTGGGTTCCAAAGAGGTGATAAAAAGGGAAAAGAACCTCCACACCAGAAAGTGTATTTCTGAATTCCATATACTATAGTTAAGGGAGAAGTGGAGGCTCCTGCCAAGATATATTTGAAACCTAAAACATTAACAGTTGGTGTTATATCAAGATTCGTTGGAACACTCATTAAGATGATAAGATTGTATAATGAAGGTCGGTGCAGTAGAACTACATGGTTGTTGCTCAATGACACGAGTGATAATTGAACAGCCAAGATTTTTCTAAATGGAAATACAGTAAAAGGGGTGATGGATGCCATCACCCCAGGACACCCCCTACCCCCTACCTTCCCCATGCACTCCCCATCCAGGCCCCCTGTCCCTACCCATTTCCCCCTCTAGTCCCCCCATTTCATCCCCCCCCCCCCCACCCCCTACCAGCCCCCCCCCCCCCACTGCTCATTCCCCCCTCTCGTTCATTCAGGTTGTTCGATGAATGGGAGTGCTCAGTATGGTAAGTGCTAATCTTGTGTTACTACCAGAACAAAAAGAGTGCATGGTGGATAAGTAAATTTTTGTTGCTGATAGGAAAAACTGTTAATGGAAGAGTTAGAGGCATCTATAGGGCGTGATATCCACAACACTAGACAAGGTTGTTCGGTGAACAGACCAAATCAACGGTACAAGGAGTAAGAATTTGGGTGCTACCTGAATGTTTCTATGAATGTTACACAAGTTTTAGAAATTATTACAGCATTACTCAATATTAAGTGCTCTCTACTTTCCATGGTTTCCAAGGGGAGGGGAACTGTGTTTTACTTGGTATATGATTTGGGTTTTACACCTCCTACTGTTGTTTTTTGGGGCAGGGAAACATGGTACATTTCCTTTGGAGGTGTTAGGAATAAAGTTATACTAAAGAGATTTATTCAACAACTAGAATAAGTTGTAGAGGATAGGTTCTGAAGAGGTGAAAAAGAGGGAAAATAACATCTGCACCGAAAAGAGTATTTCCAAATTCCATATACTATTGTTAAGGCAGAAGTGGAGGCTCCTGCCAAGATATATTTGAAACCGGAAACATTAACAGTTGGTGTTCTATCAAGATTCATTGGAACACTCATTAAGATGATAAGTTTGTATAATGAATTCCATTTCAGTATAACTTCATGGTTGTTTCTCAATGACACGAGTAAAAATTTCACTGCCATGATATTTCTAGATGGAAATGTAGTAGAAGGGGTGATGGATACTAAACCTGAGGAAGAAACTGCTTGTGTACAAACGCACTTGTAACCTCATTCAAGAAGTCTAGTGGGGCTTCTAAGTTGCTTAAAAATAACAGTTTGGTTGTACTAAAAGAGGGAGGAGGATATTCCTCTCTTTATTTTCCTTTGAGAGTGGTTTCTGGGAGTTTCTACTATAAAATTTCAAACTTGGGAGCTATATTAGACAGAGGAGTCATGGATGCAAATGAGCTGTAAAAGAAGAATGTTAAGATGAAGAGTTGGGATTGAGTTCTTCACCTTGAGGACAAGATGATATTTCAAGAGGGTGTAATTGATAGGAATGTGGGTTTAGGTCTAGTAGTTGATGGTTCATAAGGGTGGGAGTGTTTAATAATTTTCAAGGGGTTAGTTTTTCTTTACATTTTAATTAGTTGGTTGGGAGTTTGTTGCTGGGTTAGTTACTACCAAAGGGCAGTATTGTAATTGTTTGTGTAATTCTGTTTGCCACAATTGGGATGGTTATAAGGGGGAGTGGGGAAGTTATTTGGGGGATGGTTATTATGGTTTTTTGGAGGAAGACAGCCTTGGTCTGATCAGATAAACATCTCCTCTCTCTTAAGATTTACGTACTAAACTACTGGTATTATCCAGACTCTTTTAAGTGTTTCAACTTCTTAATAGAATCTTTTACTTGTTCTCTCTCTTCTTAGTTGGAATATATATCAACTACCATCATAATGATCATTGAAATATTCATTAGTTTATGCACCTAAATAAGTGGAAGGAGGGAAGAATCCTGATAAACATAATGCATAAAAATGAGAACATATTTCATTAATGATAACATTCAATGTTTATATGGTGATTCATATAATATCATTATGTTACCAATAAAATACTCTGATAAACATAATTCATACAAATGAGAAAATTTACAATTAATTGTGCTGGAATATATAGATGTGACATACTCAAAACTACAAAACTTTACTAAAAATAGATTTATACAACTGAAACAGGATTCCATGATGAGCGCTTGAGTTGAGGGGTTGTCTGCATAACAAATTTGAGTGTGGTGTTTGTCAATATGGTGCCCACAGATACAGTCTATGAAACATGTTATAGTAACTGCACTAATGTGCTGATGTTCTTGATCTTCTCCTACCTCAAAATATCAAAATGGAAGTGATGCACTAAATTTTATCTTCCTAATTTATCAATAGGAAAACAACATAATCTATAAATCTGTTAAAAAAATTGACTAATATAACAAAACAACATATAAGAGAAAAAAAATGTAATTCAGTTATCATAGAAAACATGTTAAAATAGGAAACATAATAAAACTAAAACTAATCAAAAAGTAGAATAAAACATAAAGTAATCTAATAAAACAGCATGGAATCCCACCAAATAGACTCATTTAAAATCATTGTAAATATAATTCAGTTAGCACTATTGAAGTAGAAATGTAACCTACTAAATTAACTGTTAATCATGAACAAAAAACATTAATCAAGTGAAATACAAATATGAGGACTATCAATAAACTAACATATAGATGGATTAGAAAAATTTTAAGTTGTGTAATTTAGATTTTAGGAAAAACCATGGCTCTACTGATTTTGGGAATTCTATAATAGTAAAGGAAATGAATGTGAACATCTAATCTATTCATAATTTAAGTGTTTTTGTATCAAATTATAAGCAAGTTGGTGGCTTAGCACATAGCGGGTTTTATAAGCCTAGTTGGACTGGGAATACTAAATTTAAAAAACCCGAGGATACCATGATAAGGATGACACCTCTCATAAATCAACTAAAAAATGATATATACATATTAATTTTTTCGATATTTTCTCAGTGTTTTCATCTCACCCAGTTTCCTCTGAAGGTTACATTGATAGACCTCGCTATATGTATGTTATTTAGTACTATGGAATTAAGTAAAGATAATAAACTGAGTTCCTCTAAAGTCCTAGCCAAATCCTTGGTAGTAGTGAATAGATCACATCTGAGTTAGTGTAGATCAAATAAATTTCCACTTTTTCTCATGTTAATACATGTTCCTTAGGTTGACCAACATCCTGCTAAGGCAAAAATGGTGCATCAACATCCTTCGAATGAGATTATTTCAACATTGTTAAACCAGAACATGAGGAAAAGGTCAAAATAAACATAATTGAAATAGAATTCCATGATTCTAGAAAATAAATCCTCAAATATGGATAGGCCACTCACTATGTAGGAATAAATTAAGTATCCAAACACTTTTAATGCATCGTAACATAGTCATTTAGATGCTTGTGTGATACCCAAAGATTGCATTTCCTTATTTGTGTGAAATTTTTTGTTATGTATTTTTATATACGAGGAAATATATCTTCTTGGGTAAATTATCTTACTTGATCAACATCTTCAAATTGTTAACCCATTGAAGTGTGTAAATAAACCTTCTCAGACTACTGGTAATGAAACCACCCAAAGAAGTCATTGTGAAAATCAATCGATCATCCACATCTGAGAAGAATATGTTATTATATTCCCTAATCTGATCCAGATCCAAAACCATATTAAGAAGATCTATGAATTGAATCACCTTTTTTGAGATCTATGTCCTACACCAGACAACCTAGAAAATAGAGGGAATGGTTTAGAAAATTGTCTTTCTATAAATAAATTTATCTTTTCACCATTTTCTACTGATATTTATCATATATTATTATGATCACCCAAACATATAGTTCCATAATGGAAAAGGAAAAGGAAAACCCATTGAAAATAAATATGTTGCACACTTATATTTTCATAGAGTATAGCGAGCCTAGTGAGAGGGAAATTCTAGGAAATCCATTTTGAGTTTAGATTGAATCCAATGTATAGTATCTTCCAAACATTAGATATTGGAAATATTGGTTATGATTGAGATGAAAATATGGTCTTGATATGGGGATGAATATACGTTTTAAAATTTTAAACTAACATAAATCTTGAGTGTAGGTTAAAAACATGTCGGTGCAACAAATAAAGCATTCACAATGAAAGTCTAGTTTCCAAAGAATAAAACATAACCTAAACTAATAAAACAACATAGAACTCAAGACAAATCTAGTCATCTAAAACCAAAAATAAAATTAATTCAGTTGGCATGCCTACAATAAAAATGAAACCTACTAAATTATCTATAAATATGGAAGAAAAAATATTAATCAAGTGAATTACATATATCAAGAGTTCCATCCAACTCACGTATGAATGGATTAAAAAATTGAAATAGTAGAATCAAGAAATTAGAAAAAATCATGGATCTGTAGAATTTTGACAACTCCATGATAGAAAATAAAATGAATATAAACATATAATCTAATAAAAATTTAAGAATCTGTGTATCAAATTCTTGTATATGTACTAATTTGTTCATATTTCACCCCAATATGTACATGAAATCATAACAGATGTAATGATCTAAGCAATTCAGTAATACTATACAACACTTTAATAAAGTCTAAAAATACATGTTTAAAAGAATATATATAAATTATATACAAACTATAAGTAAAATCATATTTTAATGCATTATGTTTAATGTGGTTAGTACCTTGTCAAAGATGGAAAACTAAGACTTTGTGCGGTTGCAAGCATATTACATAATATGTTCATTTTTTCCAAGTTCTTCTAATTGATAGCATTGGAATTCCAAAATTTATATGTACAGTACAACCAATTTTCTTTAAAAAAATTTAGGGTACCCTACAACAACCCTTAAATAGTTAAAATTTAGGTCATATATTTTTGTTATAACCATTGAAAATATATGATCATCCAAATGAAAAATAAAGTCTTCATTTTTTATGTATTACTATAATCTATGGATTATAATAAAATATGGATTTATTCTTCCTTATAAATACATATGTCCTCTAGTAAATATATAAACTATTTTCAATCTTTAGTTATTATAAATAATCAAAAAACTGAAAAATAGCTAAAGGGGTAGATATTTCAAACTAAAGATTTACTATATTTTTCTATTTATAACAAAAAATAAATATCTACACATAACATGCGTTAATCATGAACCCACCAGACCCCATTATTTCCAAATACCATGATTTTAAAATAAACCAATAAGATCCCAACATAATAAAGTGTCCCAGTATACACCTCAAAATAGGTAAATTTGTAAACAATGTGAACTATAAAAAGTGTTTCACTATGTATGAATATAACAAACAACCAACTAGAAGTATCTTGGTAATATTCACTAATCATTGAGTCGATGACATGCATGATCACTTGAGGAATGAAATAAAGGATTCTAGAAAAATGAATTCATGATTAGTATGAAAAGTACAAGGAATAAGATGATACAATTTAGAAGGGAACCTGATCACTTAATCCAAGGTGTTTAGAAGCGATTCTTTTAGCCGATGATAGGAGTGGCAATAAGGAAACTTCCATTGACATGACTAAAATTATACTTGTAAAGTTTGTTTTTTTCCCATCTACATCCCTATGCATAACACCAAGGCAATGAAAAAAATAACTCAATTTGATTGAAAAAAAAATTGAAATATTTTCATATCTATGAGCAGAAAATATAAAATAATATCTAAAGAGATATATGAAGATTCAGAGTAAAAAACAAAAATAGTACATGTTCAAACAAATACATGATCAAATAACATTTATTATTTATTTAATTGAATGTACATTTAAATATTTTCAATATGGATGGGTGGTCGTTAAGAAATTTCTTAACCATGAGCTGAAACATGTGTAAAATGACAATAAACATGGCAGGACAAGTAACCTGGAAACAAAAATCACAATATATTCTACTTCTTGATGAACTAACTTAAGTAAAATTTTCCTTGTGACATTGATTTTCTTCTCTTATGCATCCTTGTGCACAACACCAAAGTAATGAAAACAATAACTCAATTGGATTAGGAAAAAAAACATATCTGATTATGATCTTAGGTAAAGTATGAGTAGTAAAATATAAAATAATATCTAAATAGATCTATGAATATTCAGATTAAAACAACAACAAAAATTCATGTTCAAACAAATCCATGATCAAAGAACATTTATAAATTCAATACAGAATCACTAAAATTAATTGTAACTCAGTTAAAACCTAGTAGAATCCAATCATAATGAAAAACTATGAAATAAAACATCTTAATAGAGAAAACACTTAAATGATTATGGGAATTAAAGAAAACTTATTTCAAAATAAAAAAATTTACCAGTAAGACTCTACAATGAGGCAAACCTTTTCAATCAGAAATACTTTAGGATTAGTGCAGAAAGAATCCTAAAGTAGAAAACCATAATGCTTTGTTCACAAAAAATATGACAAAAAATGTTAGTAAAACAAAGGGGAAGATAATAGTGGGGAGTTTAGTTTTCATAGCTCTACCAGTGGACAGTGAAATAAAACTGAGGGATGCAAGGGAGAAACATGTGCAAGGGTAGCGATGATCTTGTGCCTGAGTCTGGATTTAGAGAGAAGTATAGGGGAGACAACATGAACAGAGGGATGGCATGTCCTGCGTCGGTGAGATGGTGATGGTAGGAGATTTTTACCGTAGTCATTGGAGAAGAAATTACCAACAGGGGGTGGCATTTGAGAGGAAGCCGATGAAGATATGAGGAAATGGTTTTATTGGATTTGTCAAATGTGGATTCACATGGATTCCAAAGGGAAGGAGGAGCTGAGTAGACTAGATCCGGAGACGTAGGTGGAGGTAGGGGAGGGCGTTGCGGTGAGATAGGTCTCTAGGGAGGAGGGCACCGCTATGAGAGAGGTCGTCAGGGAGGAGGGTGCCGCTATGGGAGAGGTCATCGGAGAGAAGGGTTCCACTGTGAAAGAGGGTTGCATAGTGATATCATTGGGGAGAACATTGAGTAGGATGAGACGTCATCGGGGAGGAGAGGATTGTGTGGTGATAGGGTTGAGGATTAGGGGAAGAGGATCCTGATATTGATTCAAAAAAAAACTTCAACTACATTATAGGATTGATTTAGCCATGAAGGTTGAATTAAACTGTGGAAATAAAATAGCTATATCCACAGACCTATAAAACTATGGCTATAGATCGGTGGCTATAACTTAAATTTTTAGTAGTGTTCAAATATACACTTCATCTATGTCTAATAAAAAACTGGTCAGTAAAATAGATCCATTCATTGTAATCCTATATTATCACTAATATCAATTGAAGTTCCCAAAAATATGTATATTCGCACTAAGAGGGGGGAATCAGTGTAGACCAATTTTACCAAATTATTTATTCTCTTAATTTACCCTATTTATATTAGAACCTATATAGTGGTTAAGTTAAATTTATTTTTCATATTATTACCCAACACATAATTACCACATGAAAAGAAGTAAAGAAATTAAGAGAATAACACATGGATTTTTTACAAGATTATACCCTAATATAAGAGTCTACTCATTATTTTGATTTGTTCAAGTTTGAGATAAAGATATCCACTATATTATTCAAGTGGATATAAATAGGTTAAGGGTTTTAAATGATCCAATTAACAATTATCAAATCAAGTAGAAGTGATTTAAACTCTTTTTTGAGTACCTCTCATGCATGATATATAAAATTTCGTATAAAATATTGAAATGAATAACTGGGTGTAAATGTGAATTTCATACACCTAAGAATCCATTTCATCATCTTTTAATGTCATAAAATGTGTTTTAGAGGTATCATTAAGTGGAATCCATATGATAACCCACCTCTAAAGGTATCCACATGATAAACTAAATCATCCGATGTTCATATTGGATTCACCTTTTCTCCATGGTATACTAGTATATATATATATATAGGTGTAATATGAAAGATAGAAACATGTCACAAAGTATCAAACAAGCATGAGGAAGTCACACACACCCACACTATCATCACATGAAAATAGTTTAAATAGAAATTAAGGATGCTCCTTAAATTTTTTCTAATGTATTCATGCATTGAAATGCATGAATAAATATCATGGTTTGTTAAAGATTATATAAATTCATCATATTCATTTACTCCATTATTGATTCACTTTATAAGATGGTTTGTGTAAATTATATCCTAGGTGGAGAATGGTTTGTGATTCCAATAAACATTTAATAATATACCTAATTCATGAAAATCATAATTTTCATGAAAGATGATATAAATCCCTTAAATATATCATATATAAATATGGATTTAGGGAATATCTTCTTTAGTATCCCACTTTTTGCTAAAGCCTATAATACTTTGTGCTATTTCACCTTATATTGCATCATATATAACAACTTGTGAAACCATATCCAAAAATACTTTTGAAAATCTTCCAAAACACTTTTGTAAAGTTATCATTAACTTCACCTTGTATTACATCAAATGAAATACTTTGTGAACACCCATCTAAAACACTTTTGGATTAACTCTAAAACACTTTTAGAGTATCTATTTTAGACAAACTCAACCCCCATTTAGTCATCCACAATGTGTGAACCCATGATCCTTTATATTATTGAAAAAAAATATGAATCTCTAGATCCATATATGTAATAAAAGAGATATGTCTATAAAAGTACCGATGCCACTGAATCTATAAATGGATATGGTGTGATATCTATCAGACATAGGTATTTCTATACATGTGTCCACCAGTTTTCACCACATACAAACATGTATTCTTATATTTTAAATTTCTCTAAGATATAGAGTTACCATGGATCATGGAATATTTCAATCCCATATAGACAACTCATCTTTTTTCAAATCTCTAGCTGTAGATTGATCTGATCAATTAATACATCACATCTCATTAGTAATTATAGATAAGAACATCACATGTCCCTTATCTAGATAGATATAAAATATCTAGATGTAGACACAAACTCCCATGGTCTATCTTAATCGAGGCCTCATATGTTATACTTGTTATATAATAGGAAAAACCACATCTTGGTTAAGATCCAACCAATAACATGATCAGAAACATACACAACCACCATCATATTAGATAAGTTAATGTGTAGACTTGCTTAATGTAAGAACCCATATCTTCTTTTTTAGGTATGTTTTTCCTTTTTCTGGAGTTTTTTAGAAAAGATGAGTTTTTGGAAATTTTTGAAGTACATGTCGTGTACTTTATGAGTACACACTGTGTACTCCCTTGCCGCATGAGGCCGTGTGCTGGATGTGTTCGGGCCACACACACATTTATGTAGGGGTGACATAGAGGCTTCCTAATGTGGACTACATAAAAGCCTAGTACATGTCGTGTACTCCAAAAGTAAATGTCATGTACCTTATTTTTTTCATTAAATGCACCGGGCTCGCGTCTGATCGCCAGAATCATCTTCTTTTAGGTCTTGTTCGACCGAGAGAAGTCATACGGCTCCGAGACTTCTCCAAGTCACAGAGCCTCTGTGCATTCTCTGAATCTATCATCGTCAATTGCGTTGGAACCATAGTGGTAATATCTTCCTTCTTCTAGAGAATAATTTTCCAATTCCTCCTCTTTTGCAAGTTATCATGGGTTGAACGTTTTGTGTGTTTTTGTAGATCAACAACATTATAAGGAGATTCAAGCCTTGTGGTTCAAGTATATCGATCTCCTGGCATCAAGTTAGGTGTTTTGTGCCTTTACATTCAAGTTCATTGAGTTTTATGTGCAAATTCCACCAATACCCTTGAACGGGGTATTGTGTGTTTACCATATTACCCTTGTTGCTTTCCTACCATGCTTGTATGCCTGTGTAGAGGTAAATTGGACTTGTTTTGGGTTTATTTCTATACCTTTTTTGTTCTGATCATGATTTGTTCTATTTACAACCATTTGGTCCTGTTATCCTATTGGTCGTTTACCCATTTTCCATGCCTTGTGATCGTAGAACGGAGTGTTTTTTTCCTGAAATGCTTGAGATGTTGTAGACTGGTTAGACAAGTAGATCTGTAGGTATACTTTGGCCATATAGAATTATTATGCACTGACTGGCACGGGGCCATGAGAACCTAGTTCTATAGACTATAAGGGGATAGACCGAGTGAACTTCCTCAGAGAGTCTTGGACATTATAGACTATAGGGGATAGACTGAGGGAGCTTCCCAGAGAGTCTTGGATATTATAGACTATAGGAGGATATACCAAGTGAGATTCCTCAGAGAGTCTTGATCTTTATAGACTATAAGGGGATAGACCGAGTGAGCTTTCTCAGAGAGTCTTTTTTTTTTGTTTGAATTTCCTTAAACTACTTCAGGGTATAGGAGGAATTGATTGAGTGAGATTTCTTAGAGAGTCTGTGATCGACCTGAGGCTATAAAAGAAATTGACCGAATAATCTTCCTTATAGAGCCTCTAGACCTTGGGGTTATAAGGGGAATCGACCACGTGATCTTCCTCAGAGAGTCCCTAACTACCTTAGACTATAAATGGAATTGACTGAGTGTGCTTCCTCAGAGAGTCTTATAATTTTGTATGACCAAACCAGAGGGGTTAGGTTGAGTGTACTGCCTAGAGGGTTGTTGGTACTTCTTAGATAAGACCAGGGGGATGGATATGAGTACTTCCCAGAGGGTTTTCCTGTTTATGGTTATCTGTTTGCTTCACTGCTACTTGTTGATTTGTGGGTCATTTACTGCTGTGTATTATCCTGTTATTGCTTACTATTTACTGTTTACTATTTACTGTACTTTACTTTCCATATACTCACTGGCTATTAGGCATAGATCTTCTAGTGGTTGCCTACTGGGATTTAGTCTCACATCCTGTTTGGGTCATGCTTTTGGGCCCAAACAGATTATATTGTTGCAGGTATAGATAATGGCAAGCTCCCTTACACTTCAGGAACTTGACTTTCATTGGAGCAAGAGAGCATGGGACCAACCCGAGGCTTGTGATGCTGAGGAGTTTCTTATCTATTTTCTTTTGTACTTTGTTTTAGTATTGTATTCAGAATTGTGACTTGTTTGGATTCTTTCTTTGACATATGTATCATGCATCATTTCATATATATATATATATATTTGTCTGTGTGTCTGTGTGTGCTCCAGTTGTTTATTTTTTTAGTCTTCTGTTGTTTACTATTGTTGGATATTTACTACTTCTGCTATTGTATGTGTTGTTTACTTCCGTTGTTTACTCTGCCAATGAGGGCATAGTTTCCCCACCATCACACCCAAGGCCCTCGCTACTAGTCGGCATCCTCTAGTGTTTGGGGAAATGTGCTTGAGGCCATTTGACCAACCGGGTACAGGGCGCCTCTGGGTGGCTTCCGGAACCGAGATGTTACAAATTGGTATCAGAGGAATTAGTTTATCTTGACTTAATGTTTAGATCCTATAGCTAGGGATAATAGGGAATAGTTTCTTGGTAATAAGCTATTCCTGGGAGTAGCTAACATGTGTACAGGGAAAATCCAATCTACCTCGTTTATTGCAATTTCTTTAGATTTTTCAATTTCTACAGTTGATTTGATTTCACCTTGAGTGACTCACATGATGTGTGTTGTTACTGTTGATATTATTGAGGTTCTATTTCTGTGGAAACCCAATGAGATGAGGGTATTTCATCTCATGAATCATATAGGAACTTGCTAGAAATCACATGTCATGCATTTTTGCCATGTCATCTAGGATGCATTAGTGATTGCATGTTGTTGTGATATATGATGTGTAAAATATGTATTCTGTTGTGATAGATTCTTGATAGAATACCTGCTTTGAATAGGATTTCTACATGTAAGGTTTTGTTTGGATGAATTCCAAATTTCGATTCTTGAGGTGTTATGGGCCCACATGAATCGAAACTTGGTGGATCATTGACTTGTTTATCTTGTATATGATATATATGAGATTCCATGCTTCGATTCGTAAGGAGTATGGGCCCTCATGGATCGGAATTTTTCACCTTAACACTTGTTTTATGTGTTTTTGAGGCTCCTGGGTAGTTTTCTGAGGCTAATACCCAGAAAAACCCAGAATACATGGCATGTAATTTCTAAATACACACCGTTTAGTTTTTAAACTGTGTCACTGAATGTGTGTGAAGAAACACGGGGATGTGAAGAATCTTCAGGAACACGTCATGTACGGTAAGTACATGTCGTGTTGTAGTGACTGTGTGTCTACCTGTGTGACTAATGATACAGATGGATGAAACTTTGACTATACACATTGTGTCCTATTTTCACACATTGTGCCATGTAACCTAAGTACCCATCCATGTCATGAACAACACGGGTCGGGGAAAACCTTCAAGTACACACTGTGTGCATAGGGAGAATGCCGTGTAGAGTGAACTGTGTAGCCAGCCATGTAACTAACAACACGGGTCGTTGAAACCTTGTCTAGTATACGTTGTGTGGTGTTCATACACACCGTGTAGTCTAGGATTAAGAGGACCGTGTGGGTTATCCAGGTAAGGAGACTCAGGAAGGGGAATAGAGTTCAAGTACACGCCATGTGTGGGTACAACACGCCATGTGGTTGTGCCGTTAAACGACCAGTTGTGGAAGAAGTACACGCCCATGTGAATGGCTTAAAAGAACACACCGTGTAGTTTTTACACACATCATGTAGTCGTGTTTTGTAAAAATTGAATGTTCCTTTCTCCTATTCCCCTCTTGTACTCTTGTGTTCTCAGTCTTTGTTAATCCTAATCTAAGGTGTGCTTTTGACCTTTCAGAGTTATGCCACTGAGATGTCCTCTGGTTGTACGTTAGCTGCCAGATGGTGATCAGACACCGGATATGGACGATCAGGGACCTCCTATAGATCCTCCTGCTGTACCAGCCTTGGCACCAGTGGCTATACCAGTTGTGGGCACCAATGCACAGTTTAGGGAAGATTTTCTGATGATTATACAGGCTTTCCAAGGAGCGCTGCCTCCTGCCCCGTCGATGGCAGAGTTGAAATGGGTTTTCCAGTAGTAGCATCCTCCTACTTTCCCGGGGGAAGGAGGACCCCATGCTGCAAAGTCATGTCTAGAGGCCACACTGACGATTATCGAACATCTGGAGATACCTCCAGAGAAGAGGGTGAAGCTCGCAACCAATATTCTCTGAGACTCCACCAAGAGGTGGTGGGAGGTGATCTCACAGTCAGGACACCAACAGAGTATGACTTGGGATGAGTTTTGGAACATCTTCTACGATTACTTCTACCAAGAGACCTTGTGGGCCGATTGAGCCCATAAATTTATGAGTTTGGAGCAGGGTAATATTTTTGTTATAGAGTACTCATATCACTTTACTGATATATAGCATTTCATGCCTACTCCAAGAGGCGATGAGATGTTCCTTGAATGGAAGTTCGAGGATGGACTGAGGCACAACATCCAATCGTAGGTGAATATCTTCAGGTTGACTTCAATATCCTATATCGTCAACCAGGTGTTAATCATTGAGCACAATCTGAGGGATTCTGAAGCAGTGAGCTAGGGCGGTTCAACATCCAGAGTTAGTGTTCCCCCTACTGATAGTAGGAAGTTCCGTAGGGAGTCTACTCGAGGAGATCAGAGTAGGCGGAATGTATCTTTAGTCAGCTAGGTAGTATGCTACCAATACAGGAGGAGAAGGCATACTAGGCTCCAGTGCTAGAGAGACCCAATGGAGTGCTGATCTTGTGGCAAGATGGGCCATATTCAGCATTTCTGTCAGTTCTTATCACCTACATCTAGTGGTAGGGGTTCTTCTATGACCCCGCGAACAAGAGATGCATCTCGAGTTTCTCACCAGTCTGGGAACTGGAGTTCTTCCTGCAGTTCAGGACGAGGTGGAGGTCGAGGCTATGGTGGTCAGTCACCAGGCTACCAACGGTAGTAGAGTAGATCATCTCAGAGTGGTCAGGAAGGGTCATAGGGCCATGGTACAGGCCAACCTTTTGTAGTGGAGCAGACCCATCAGGAGCAGGATCCCAGCCCCTCTACAGTTCAAGGTACGATCTTGATCTTAGTAGCCTTAGTTTTATCTTTAGCTCTTTCGATACTGGTGTTATGCATAGCTTTATATTTGTCACTGTTGTGGAGAGTCTTGGTCTCTGCGTCTTTTCTTTTGCTGATACTTTGACTCTAGACACACCATTGGGGACTAGAGAGGTTAGTGTATGTCAGTGCGGAGAGTTCCCTCTTGAGGTTGTAGGGTGTAACTTCTTATGGGACCTCTATGTCCTAGAGATGACGAACTATGATGACATTCTCAAAATGGATTGTCTAGTTCCCTTCTAGGCGGTCGTTGACTATTATCACCGCAGGGTGAGTTTCATATCACCAGAGGGTGGATCATTTCTTCATAGAGGTGAATGGGATGTCCAGGCAAGTAGAGCGGGTCCAAAGCATCATGGGTTGGGAGGAGTTACAGCCCATATTTCTAGCCTTTATCTGGATGACCAGGAGACTTCACAGTTAGACTTTCCTCCAGTGGTGGATTGTTTCAGATATGTCTTTCCAGAGGAATTTTCAGGTTTTCCTCCAGAGTGTGAGGTAGACTTCTAGATTGAGCTCATGCCAGGAGTGGCACCGGTGTCCATTCCTCCTTATAGGATGGATACACATGAGTTGCAGGTGCTCAAGAAGTAGTTGGAGGAGTTTCAGGCTAAGGGTTTCATCTTATCCAATACTTCTCCTTTGGTTTCTCCTATCCTATTTGTGAAGAATACAGACAGTACCCTCAGGCTTTGTGTGGACTATCGGAAGTTGAACTAGTTGACGGTCAAGAACCAATATCCCTTGTCGAGGATCGATGATCTCTTTGATCAGCTTAGAGGAGCCCAAGTGTTCTTAAAGATTGATTTGAGATCTGGTTATCATCAGTTGCATGTTAGACCATCTGATATACCTCTTACAACCTTTAGAATCCGGTATGGTCTAAACGATTATATGGTTATGTCGTTCGGTCTCATGAATGCACCTGCAGTTTTTGTGGCGCTGATGAACCTAGTGTTCCATCCATACTTGGATTCCTTCATGGTTGTTTTCGTGGATAATATCTTGGTGTACTATCACACTTGACATGAACATGATACCCATCTTGATATCGTTTTGAGTACACCGATGGAGAATCATTTATATTCTAAGCTCTCAAAATGCCACTTTTGGATAGACTAGATTCACTTCTTGGGACATGTTATCTTAGAGATAGGAGTGTTAGTAGACCTAGAGAAAGTGAGAGCTGTAGTTTCTTGGGAGAAGTTGAAGAACATCTTTGAGGTGAGAAGTTTTCTATGGCTGGTTGGATACTACAGATGTTTCATACAAGACTTTTAATTCCTAGAATCACCATTGACAGGTCTGACTAAGAAAGGGGTGAAGTTCTTGTGGTCAGATTCTTGTGAGTCAGCCTTTCAGGAGCTGAAAGGGAGGTTGACTTCGGCAACGATACTTGTCTTTCTAGAGTTGGGAAAGATCTATACCGTTTTTTTTATTCTTCAGGTATCGGGCTGGGAGCTGTGCTTATGCAAGGAGATAGAGTCTTTGCTTACGGGTCTCGGTAGTTAAGGCCACATGAGAGGAATTACCTGACGCACGATTTGGAGTTGGCTTATGTTGTTCATTCCCTACGCTTTTGGAGACATTACCTTCTGGGAGAGCACTTTGTGGTTTTTACCAGCCACAAGAGTCTCAAATACATCTTTACTCAGTGTGATCTGAATTTGAGAAATCAGGTATGGGTTGATTACTTTCAGTATTTTGATTTTGAGCTTGCCTACACGCCCGGGAAGGGCATTGTTGTGGATGATGGACTGAGTAGGAGGACTTAGATACAAGAATTTCAGGAGTCCTGTAGTGAGTGGAAGATTATGGATCTATTCTCTGAGATGCATTTAGAGGTGCACGACAGTCAGGGGCAGACGTTTCTTTCTTAGATAGTTGTTACCTCTACCCTTCTTGATCGAGTACGAATGAGGCAGCTATCAGATTCTCAAGGCCTAGTCCTACGGGAAAGCATGTCAGGAGAGGAAACTATTCCTGGGTGGACCATAGGTGAGGATGAGATCCTGTGATTCTAGGGATGCGTATGGGTGCTGATAGACATACACGAGGAGATGATGTGGGACTTTTATTCCTCAGTTTGGGCAGTTCATCCTGGCGTCACCAAGATGTATCGTGATCTACACTATCAGTATTGGTGGCCAGGTATAAAGAGGGACATTGCTGGTTTCATCATGGGGTGTTCCACCTATCATCAAGTGAAGGCAGAGAATCAGCGACCAGTAGGGATTCTACAGTAGTTACCCATTCCTGAGTGGAAGTGGAATGATGTCGTGATGGACTTCATGACCGGTTTGCCAAGGTCTCCTTGAGGGAACGATGCAGTATGGGTTTTCATTGACATACTCATGAAGTTTTATCACTTCTTGACAATCAAGGAGACCTTCAGTGTTGATGAGCTGGGGCGGTTGTACATCTGAGAGATTTTATGTCTTCATGGAGTTCCGCACTCTATTGTTTCAAACAGGGATGCTTGTTTTACTTCTCGGTTCTGGCAGGGGATTCATAAGGATTTGGGTACATAGGTACTTTTGAGTACATCATACCATCCACAGACAGTTGGTTAGTCCGAGCATACAATCTAGGTGCTTGAGGATATGCTTCGAGCATGCATTCTAGATTTTAGAAGTTCTTGGGAGAAGCATATACCTCTTGTGGAGTTTTCCTACAATAATAGTTTTCCAGAAACTATTCAGATGGCACCTTACGAGGCTTTGTACGGTAGGTCATTCCAATCATCTTTATGTTGGATGGAGGTAGGAGAGGCAGCTTTGCTGGGACCTCGTCTTGTTCAGGAGACCTCAGTGTAGATAGAGCTGATTTGGAAGAGGATGGCTACAGTAAAGTCTCGACAGAAGTCTTATGCTGATCAGCAGAGATGACCTCTAGAGTTCGAGGTCAGGGATTATGTTTTTCTGCGTGTCGCATCAAGGTTGGGACACAAGAGTATTCGGAGATAGGGTAAGATTTCACCGAGGTACATCGAGTAGTTTGAGGTGTTTGAGAGAGTTGGGCTGGTTGCCTATCAGTTGCAGTTACCTCAGAGGTACTGGGATATGCATGATGTCTTCCACATTTCTTAGCTCTGAAATTACTTTTCAGACCTGTCTCATTTCATTCAATCTGAGGAGGTTGAGCTCGAAGCAGATGCATCATTTTAGGAGGATCCTATCTGGATTGTCGATCACAGTATAAAGGTTCTCTATGGCCAGTATGTTCCTCTAGTATGGGTGTTATGGCAGCATGGGTGAGTACAAGACGAGACTTGGGAGAGTGAGGCTGATGTACGATCATAGTGGCTGGAGCTGTTCAGGGTTTCTTCTTCTACACCTCGCTAGGGAAATTCAGGGATGAATTTATTTAAGGGACAAATTTGGTAAGAACTTGGATCTTCTTTTTAGGTATGTTTTTCCTTTTTCTGGAGTTTTTGAGAAAAGAGGAGTTTCTGGAAATTTTTGAAGTACACATCCTGTACTCCCTTACCACACGAGGCCGTGTGCTGGCCATGTTTGGGCAACACACAGCCATGTAGGGGTGACATGGAGGCCGCCTAAATTGGAGTATGGAAAATCCAAGTACACACCGTGTACTACAAGAGTACACACCATGTAATGTTTTTTCATTAAACGCACCAGGCTCACGTCTGACCCCCAAAATCATCTTCTTCTAGGTCTCATTTGAACAAGAGAAGTCATACGGTGCCAAGACTTCTCTGAGACACTGATCCTCCGTCGGTTCTTTGAATCGACCGTCTTCAATTGCGTTGGAACCGTAGTAGTAAGATCTTCCTTCTTATAAATCATCGTTTTTCAATTAATCATCTTTTGAAAGTTATCGTGGGTTGAACGTTTTGTGCATTTTCATATATCTACGACATTATAAGGGGATTCAAGCCTCGTGGTTCAAGTATATCGATCTCCTAGCATCAAGGTAGGTGGTTTTTGCCTTTACGTTCAAGGTTCTTGAGTTTTATTTGCAAATTCCACCAATACCCTTGAACGGGGTATTGCGTGTTTACCATATTACCCATGTTTTTTTCCTACCATGCTTGTATGCCTATGTAGAGGTAAATTGGACTTGTTTTGGGTTGATTTCTATACCTTGGATTTTATTCTCATGCCTTGTTCTGTTTATAACCATTTGGTCTTGTTAGCATATTGGTCGTTTACCTGTTTTCCATGCCTTGTGATCGTAGGATGGAGTGTTTTTTTCTGACATGCTTAAGATGTTGTAGACTGGTTAGCCAAGTAGCTCTGTAGGTTTACTTTGGCCATATATCATTATTATGCACTGACTGGCATGGGGCCGTGAGAACCTGGTGCTATAGACTATAAGGGGATAGACCGAGCGAGCTTCCTTGGAGAGTCTTGGACATTATAGACTATAGGGGATAGACTTAGGGAGATTCCCAGAGAGTCTTGGATATTATAGACTACAAAAGGATAGATCGAGTGAGCTTCCTTATAGAGTCTTGATCTTTATAGACTATAAGGGGATAGACCGAGTGAGCTTCCTCAGAGAGTCTTTATTTTGTTTGAATTTCGTTAAACCACTCCAGGCTATAGGAGGAATTGACCGAGTGAGCTTCCTCAGAGAGTCTCTAGACCATGGGGATATAAGGGGAATTGATTGCATGATCTTCCTTAGAGAGTCCCTGACTACCATATATTATAAGGGGAATTGACTGAGTGTGCTTCCTCAGAGAGTCTTATAATTTCATATGACCAAACTAGAGGGGTTAGGCTGAGTGTACTTCCCAGAGGGTTGTTGGTACTTCTTGGATAGAACCAAGAGGTGGATATGAATACTTCCCAGAGGGTTTTCCTATTTTTGGTTAGTTGTTTTCTTCACTGCTACTTGTTGATCCGTGGATCATTTACTGTTGTGTATTATCCAGTTACTGCTTACTCTTTACTGTTTGCTGTTTACGGTACTTTACCTTCCATATACTCACTGACTGTTAGGAACAGATCTTCGGGTGGTTACTTATTGGGATTTAGTCTCACACCCTGTTTGGGGCATGCTTTTGGTCCCAAATAGATTATATTGTTGTAGGTATAGATAAGGGAAAGATCCCTTCCACTTCAGGTACTTGACTTGCATTGGAGCAGGAGAGCATGGGACCAAGACAAGGCTTGAGATGCTGAGGAGTTTCTTATCTATTTTCTTTTGTACTTTGGTTTAGTACTATATTCATCATTGTGCTTTTTTTGGATTCTTTCCTAGACATATGTATCATGAATAATTTCATATATATATATATATATATATATTTATATGTTCTCTAGTTGTTTATTTTTTTAGTCTTCCAATGTTTACTGTTGTTGGATATTTACTATTTCCACTATTGTATGTGTTGTTTACTTCTATTGTGTACTCTGCCAATGAGGCCATAGTTTCCCCACCATCACATCTAAGGCCCTCGCTTCTATTCAGTAGCCTCTGGAATTTAGGAAAATGTGCTTGATGCCATGTGACCAACCGGGTACAGGGTGCCTCTTGGTGGCTTTCGGAACCGGTACGTTACACGTAAGTAGGGTATCAAAGTATGAAGATTCTCATTCTAGGTATCTAGATAAAATCAGGTAGTGGGGGACCAAATATGATTGATACAACCATGTTATACCAAATACATCTGTATAAAACTCCACTTGGTATACTTAGTAGGTTATCCAGAATAAACCCAGAATCATATTCTTTATTTTTTGCCTCAAGATCATATTTTGCATCTCTATACAAGAATCATACTCATATGATCATTAACATTTCATCATGACCTATAATACTCCATACAAACATCATTTAATGATAATTAAAAGTTATACTTTTAGAGTTCAATTATCATTTCACGTTATGAAACATATATCCACATATAAATTTATGTGGCCAATGTGAAAGAATGATAAAATGGAGGTTTCCTTTAATATGAAATATTTTAATATTCTAAAACTCTTTAAGAATATTTAAAAACTCAACCTAAGCACTGGTTTATCATTTAATATATGATAAACTGTCATATCATGCTTATTTTTTCTATACTTTATAGTTTCTATTAACACATTACATCATAAGTAATCCATGTCACATGTTTATGTGACCATATGATAAAACTCCCCCACTAAATTATTTATTGAGAAACATATATGATGGAATTAAGTTTGAATAATGGGGAGGCTTAGGAATAATATTTCTAACTGTTTAACTTCTTGAATATATTCAAACATCTTAATTTCACAACATCAAATGTTATGATGTCAACTTTTTATTTCTACATAAAACTATTTCTATGTGTATCATCATCATCCTTAGAACCCTATTCCATCAAACGCGTACCTTTAAATAAAATAACTAATTACATTATTGTTTACTAATACATCCTAACTCTCAGGATATTATGTAAAATTCACTTTGAACTTTGATTGGTGTAATTATCTATTTGTTAAATTTGAACTTCTTTAAGACCCAACATACTCCCACAAACCTCTTAGATATTATATTCTCTTCCTAATATATTGTTAAGATAAAAAACACCTTTTATGTTAATAAATAACATTTATTTCATTATAGTATGAATATTAAGAAAATAAACTATATCTTATATGATATTCTATGTGTTTGGAACATTTTTTATTTGAAAAATAATACTTTATTAAAATAAACATTTTATATCACATACCTTTCAAAATTATTTTCTATAACATTAAAACCTAACCTGGATATCCCATAGAGTTTCACAAACTCTTTTGGGTATATCTTGGATAATCTAATCATATTTAATTATTACTCTTCCTTTCTAAAAACACCATATTTCAATGACCTTTATTGGATTCTTAAACAAACATTATTGAAATTTTCAACCAAATATTCTTCTTCTGGTGTGAACATTTTCCTAACTGTATTTTTTATATAGTACTTTAGAACCTAGACATCATATGCCTAGTTAATATTTATATTCCCAATACTTTGATAATATTAGGTAAATATTTTATAAATTCAATCATATTTTCGGGACATTCCTATAGATGATAATAGGATAAATTTCCTAACTAGAACAGGATATTTTTAGTCTCCCCATAAATCATGTTATATAATAAAAGGAATCATAAACCATATGTATTAAAAACACCCATCTCATTTCATATAAACAACCATTATTTACATGAATTTCTCAAGGGATAAATGAGATAAAAACACACATCATATGACAAGTTTTTCTAGGATTTAAATATCCAAATCATCAATTTAGAAACTCTTTTTCTCCATTACATAAAAGAATCCATCAAGATCTAGCCTTCAATTATTTCTCATCTTCTAACCTTTCTTTATTTTTACTACATTAGTAAATCATACAGTTGATATCATATATATATCAAAATAAAAGAATTAAATTTTATAACAAATAAATTGTTAAATAAACCTTTAGTTTCATTTATTCATAAATATATTCAATCACATTTAATATTATTTGACATACCCAATCATATTGCATATGTGAGACTAAAATTTCACGTAATAAACCTTATTGAGTGTAGACAAAGATTCCATTGGTCATTTTACTTATAATTACATTGAAATATTAAATTAATCACTTTATATTTCCATAAGAATATAGATTTTCCTCTTGAATAATTTCAACACTTGTTTACTAAGGAAGGAATTGTTTTGGAACATTTAATTTTCATTCAGAACTTTTCTTAAATCACCAATCCTTCTTAAGATCTTTTCTTAATTTACCAATATTATGAGTATCTTGCTTCATAGATTGGTCACACATTTTAGTTTTTTATGATGATGATATTATCTATAATATAATATTTTATCAGATTATTATCATGTTTTATAAACCATTTAATAAGGAATTTTATTAAATGGTCTCCCACTAAAATGATGCCCCCTTTAAAAATTCATCATTTCCATTAGTGATCCAAGATCCATATGTCACTAAGAAATGAGTCATCTTGGGCATTCCTCTCTTCACTTATTTATTTAGATAAGGAATCATCTCAATCATATCATATATGATTTTTGGATAGCTTAGTGGACAACCCTTTTTCCAATCTATAATATGGTTAAACTCAACTCCATTCCTCTAGTATCCTTCCAAATGGTTTCCCAGCTAAGTGTAGCCCAAAGTAAATGTCCAAAACAAATTTACATATGAAAAATCAAGGTCATTATTTTATGTAAAACCCTGCCCAAGGATGATCCAATCTCACTCATTACTTGATTTTCATATACAAGATAATTTAGGTGCACCCTGTTGTGGTAGAACATACCCAGTTGAATGATCGAGGTCATGAAAAGTGCCAATTTGGAAGGAATCGAAAACATAGTGTTTGAAAGGGAGTTTAATATCACCATATTATCTCATGTTATTCAATTTTATTTATACATTATTATATTAATTTAGTTTGTAAACTTATTCCCTCCATCAAATCAATCTGTTTAATCCATATTTATGTGTACCTCTTTACAAAAACAAAAAAATTTGCGTTACTCACAAAAAATTATAAGTCAAGTATATTTATACATATATAAATTAATCATATGAATAAGTTACATGAACACTTCATATAATGATTTAGAATTATATGAGATTGATAATCTTTACATGAGTAAGCCCAAAGCGACAGATGGCCAACCCCTTCACTTTCCTAGACAAGGCATAGGCCTCTAGGTAAGTAGGTAGTTCGGCCATAAGTCCCACTATCTAGGAATACATTTATCAAGAGAGAATTAAATTCATCATAACTCTAACACCTAATATGTAAAAAATATATTCAACAACTAAAGTTAAGATAATATCTTCAGTTACAAATTGGGGTCAAGGTAGATGAAAAACTAAATCAATTATCATACCTAGAATGTAATGAATGACTCTATCTTAGAATTAGTTTAACATCTTAAACTAAATCATACACAACCTTCACATTTCTAAAAAATTAATAAATATGAATAAATAAGGGAATGACCATTAAATAAGTGAAAAAGTCAAATATTTAAACATGATATAAACATTTATGAACAGTTCATAAATAAAATCTAACTATAAACCCATTTATAATTTCAACTTTAACATTATAGACATTTTATAATTATGAATATAAACTTTTATATACATTCAAATATGAGCTCCTTCATATTAATCATTTTATAGAATTTCCATTTTAATTATATGATATTATATGAATTATAAATAATTGATAATTCAATTTTTATTATGAAAACATTTTACATAATCTAAATATCATATACTTAACTATTATTTAAACCTTGATCATACCAATCATCAAAAAACTTTTTGATGTGGCTTAAATAATATTCAAATAATGCCCCCTTTTATTTTAAAAAATTCAAAATAATTAATTATAAACAATTCATAAATTAAATATAAACATTTTATATTTTGGACTTATGTCATAATTTATAACCCTTTATAAATTATCACTTATGATTTATAAATAAACACCTATATTTCTCAATAAAATGTTATTATATATAATTTGGTTAAAAGGTGTTTCAAATATTAACATTTAATATTTGGGAATAAAATGTTTCATAAACATTTATTTAATTATAAATTGTTTATAATTAGTAAATTTATAAAACTTTTATAAATTAAATGTTCTCAAAATATCTTTTATAATGATTTATAAACATTTTATAAATCATAAACCCATTTTATATGTTAAAAATCTTTTTTTAACATTTTTTTTGTTTACCCTTATGAAAAATCCCTATTATGCATAAGGGTAACCTCCTACTACCCTTACATAGTCAATTTACAAAAGGGTAACTAGGCTTGACCCTTACATAGCACATACCATGTATGGGTACTGAGTTCTTACCTTTACCTGGATTATTTCATGTAAAGGTAAGTCCTTGGTTACCTTTATGTAACCTTAAGAAAACCTACATTATGCTTACATAGTCCCTCAAATAAAGGTAAGTGGTCGGTACCGTTACCTAATCCTTTTAAAATTTTCATTACCTTTATGCATAAACCATTTACCTTTACATGAGATTTTAAAACCCTACACTACCTTTACGCATTAGGGTAATCAATATCACATACTTACACAACAACTTTACGCAAACCATTTGCGTAAGAGTTAAAATACGTATTGACTTTACATAAACCCTTCACATAAAGGTAATCCTTGGGTATCCTTTCTTGTGTTTGGGTAAATTCATGGTAACCCTTATGCATCTTAGTTGTGTAAGGGTAAGGATTTGTTTACCATTATGTAGCCTAACTACATAATGGTAAACCATTTTCTAGATTTTCAATAAACATGAAAAGTGAGGATTTTTTTTGGTTTTCTTTTTCATTTAAACTCAAGTTTTCATATATCTAAATCATGAGTTCCCACTGATACCATAAAAGGATTTTAAATGAGTCTAATAAAAATTATGAGATCAAGTGGAAGCGATTAAAATCCTTGTCTGCAGATCTCTCATGCACTATATATGAAACTGCATATAAAATACTGAAATGAAGAACCTATTGTAAATGTGTGTACCATAAATCTAAGAAGCCACTACAACATATTTGAACACCATCACATGGATTTGAGAGAGATCTATAAGTGGTATCCAAATGGAATCCCACCTACAGAGGTATTCATGGGCTAAACTGAATCATCTGACGTTCAGATGGGATTCAACTTTTCTTCATGGTATGCTAGTACTACTATATATAAAGAGGGAGATGAAATAGAGAAAATGGTCAAGGAGTATCAATAAAACCTGAGGAAGTCGCAAACACACACTATCATCCACTATTACAGCTCACACTTTTAAGAGCACTAAAAATTGTCTTTAACAGTGCTATAAAAGAATTTATAATCTAAGTTATTTTAAAAGCCTCCCTTTATCAATGATTTTTAGAACTGATAAAGTAAGTATTTATCATCGATTTTTTAGTGTTGATAAATACATCATTTATCATAACTATAAAAGTGCTCATAGAGGCCACCAATATCAGTGCTAAAAAATTGATGATAAAGGGGGTCTTTATCAGTTCTTAAAAAACACTGATAAATGATACCTTTGTTAGAACTTTTTTTAAGTGCTGATTGGAGGGGGTTTTTTAGGGTTATACGACCCCCTCTCCTTTTTCATCATTTTTCACCCTTTTTTAGTACATTTCACCCACTCACCTACACCCCACCTGTAAGCTAGTTTTCAACACCCCCCCCCCCAATTATACATTACATATATATTTAGATGTATATATATTTACATATATATATATACATATTCATATATAATTGTATATCTACATATAAATCTTTTATAATGCATTTATAAATATACACAGTAAAATACATTTATATACTATATTTAATGATAATGATAATAATTTATTTGTAAAAATACATTTATATATGATGTATTTATATATAATATTGATACACACACATATTTACACACACAAGTGTACATTTATATTTCTGAAATACATGTAAAAATATTTAAATATATACGTATTTAATTACATATATTAGAATATACATATAAATATACATTTTTTTATTGATACACACATGTTTATATATAAACATTACTTTTATAGGTATATATATACATATTAATTAATTTTTATAATGTAAATAAAATGGATAATTTTTTTATTTTAAATAAAATGAATAATAAATATTTATTTCCATCCAGTTTATATATTTAAAAATAAATTTTTATGTAAATATGTTTAAATATGTATTTATATAGTTGATTTATTATAAGTAAATATAATAAAATATGAATATATCTAATTATAAGTGAAACTAAAATATTAAAAACAATAAAATTTAAATATTATAATATCTATATGAATGTAATCCCTGAGAATAAATTCATTCTTCATTGAAAATGTATAATAAGACTCTCTTAAATGAAGCTGAAATACAATTGTATATTAAAACATTAAGGTCTCCCAACTAAAAACTTACTTTTTAGTCCTTATGGGTATTTTTAACCATGAAAAAATAGTGATAGGGGTTCCCCCAGTCAACAAGGCATAGATCTCTTTATAGGCTTCGATTTGATATGTGGTAGAGCTCAAACAAACATACGGATCAAAAGTTATGGTCATTTGAAGTTCAAGTCATGTTTTCAATTATCTTATATCGTTCATTAGTTTATTAAATTTTTATATCATCCAATTGTTATTAAATAACTATTACTCAATAATAATTATAAAATTATTAATTAATATTTTTTTAATTATTTTATAATCTATTTTTTCACTAAATATCTTATATATTAAGTGTAAATGTGTATTTAGCCTTATTTAAATCATATTTAATAAAATATATTATATTTATATCTATATAAATTTATTTATATATTAATATATTATTTTTAATGTTATATAACCTTTTTATGAAATATATTGATTATCAGTGTTGGCAAAAAGCCATTAACAAAGGGTGCTTTTATCTATGCTGATAAATGGGACTTTTATTAGTTCTTTTTTTAGTGTTAATAATGACCCTCTTTTATCAATTATTTTTTGTGATAACTAATTAAATATCCATTTATCATTATTTTTTTATAACATGAATAAAGGGGGTTTTATGAATTCTTTTAGCTAGCACTTGATAAACCCAAATTTGTAGTAGTGGTCACATGAAAAAAGTGTAAATAGGTAATTAACGACGCTCCTTAATAGTTGTCTCATTTATTCATGTGTTGAATTGCATGAATAAATACAATGGTTGGTTCATTAATATATAAATTCATCATATGAATTTACTCCATTATTTTTTAATCTTGTGAAAATGTTTGTGTAAATGATAGCCTAGGTGGAGAATGGTTCGGGTTTCCATCACACAAAGAATAATATACATAATGCATATAAAGTATAATTTTTATGAAATTTGATATACACCCCATAAAAATATCATGTATAAATATGGATTTTGGGCATATCACTTTCAATAGGCTCTTGAAAAGGCACTTCTATCTTCTGATAGGTTAATAGTCTCCCAACTAGTTTCTTTATACTACCACCTACAAGTTTACAAAAGTTTATCCAACTCACTGATGAACAAGATCTTCAAGTTTCTCTGGATGTCACCATATCACAATAATAAGATATATTTCATCAATAATATGTCTTTGAATTTCAAAGGATTATATGTTACGACATCATGTGTGTCAGCCTTACTTTTTTAACTATAGCTAAATCTTCTTCTACTTCTTCTACTTCTTCCTTGAGTGCTTTGACACATAGATAAATATATATTAGGTGATTGTATATACAATTACATTAAAAACATACACACCATACACATAGGATGAAAAGGTAGTGCATAGCCCCCCACTCTAAGGGATAGCTCACCCATCAAGACTTATTTATTCATAAGTTCTTCTAAGAAGAATGTTGTTAGCTTCCATATATTCAATTCATGGGATATTCAGCAATAAGGTAGTATCAATTTTTCTAATATTCTCTCTCACTTCCACTTTTACTTCTTTCTTCTACTCATCTTTTATATTCACATAATCTCAAGAATATTATTTTTATTTTTAAAGAAGAAAACCTTCATTCTAATTCCAACAACGTTAATCTTTCCAAATCTTTTTATTTCACTACCCCAAAATAATAGAGCACTTAACTACTCAATAATTTTTCATTCTAACTCAACTTGCATCATGATTCAACCACTATCATCATGATATTTCAATTATTGATGAACAAATTAGCATTGTCTGATTTTGTGTCACTAAAAATCTCACATTTTTTGTTAAATCATGAATCCTTATGTATCACTTGAGAGATTGTAGTTAATCTTATATACTATCTTGAAGATCATTATCCATCATCTGTAATCTCTTGGAGACCTTTACATATTCTCCTTTTGTCCCTTACATATGCACCAAAAGTTTGGGTTTACTCTTACATATCACAATGCAACACAATACATTTCCAAATCATCAATTTGTTGCTCAAATAGGCTCTAAATGAATCTTATGTATCACAATGAGGCTATAGATAACCTTTACATGTCCTTATAGTACCTTTATTTATCATGTATTGTCAATTTTTTCAAACTCGTAATAATCCCAAATAATTTTTAAAAAAAATACATGGAATTTTTGGGTCTTTACATTCTCCCCACCTTGGGGATTTACATCCTCAAAATCCAAACAAGGATACACAAACAAAGAGGGGTACTGGGAATGCATATGATCCTCTCCCTCCCATTTTATTTCATGGAGATTCTCATTCTACCATAGAACGCACACCGGAGGTATCGAACACCCTTTAAGTATCCGCTCATGTTGATCCTCTATCTCCATTGGGTACTCTGCAAAAGTTGCATCTTCATCAATCTTAAGCTCTCCATGGTCGATAATGTGAGATGGGTCATGCACATATCTCCTTAGTTGGGATACGTGGAAGATTTTGTGTACCCTCTCCAACTATGGTTGTAGTGCCATGCATTACACCACCTTTCCAATCCTCCTAAGTATTAGGAATGGTCTGACAAACATCGGTGAGAGTTTGTCTCCTCGGCCAAATCTTTGTAGTCCCTATTGAGGGGAGACTCACAAGAATATGTGGTCCCCCTCCTGAAACTCTAGTGGTCTCCTTCAACTATTAGCATAGGACTTCTTTCAACTCTATGAATTCTTCATCCACTCTCAGATGAACTGCGACTTCTCATTGGTATCTTGTTCCATCTCTAGGATCGTGAGTGTTGGATCTCCTAGATCCATCTAGCACAAGGTCGATCTGCATAGTCATCCATACAATTCCTAAAAAGGGGCCATACCAATGGTGGAGTGATAACTGTTATTGTATGAAAACTCCACCAAGGGTAGGTAGTCCTCCCAACTGCAACTAAAATCTCAGATATGTGCATGAAGCATATCCTCCATGGTCTGTATGGTCCACTCAGTCTGACCATCTGTCTGTGGGTGAAAAGTTATTCTCAAGTGAAGCTGAGTCCCAAAATCCTCCTACAATCCTCTCCATAACTGGTATGTGAAGCAGGTGTCACAGTCTGAGACTATCGTCGCAAGCACCCTATGAAGTCTCATAATCTCCCTAATGTAGAGACATCCCAAGATCTCTACTGAACCCTTATCTCGAATAGCAAAGAAGTTGGCCGACTTGGTGAGTCGGTCAATGATCACCCAGATGGTATAGTACCCTCTGGACGTATTTGGTAACCCTATCACAAATTCAATCAATATCTCTTCCCACTTCCAATATAGTATCTCTAGGGGTTGGGTCAAGCCTTCTGGTACCTAGTGCTCGGCCTTCACTTACTGGGAAGTGAGACATATAGAAACAAAATCTGCCACAAATTTCTTCATCCCTAGCCACTAGTACTGACGCTAAAGGTCCTGATACATCTTCATCACACTTGGATATAATGACAAGGGATATGTATGGAACTCCCTCATAACCTCCTCTCGTAGCATCACTGGTACAGCTATACGTCCTTTGAAAAAGATAGCATGATCCCCACCTTCAGAATATCTGTCAGGTGCATGGTATGAGGATATCTGAGCTCGTGTAGTCTTGTAGTTGTTGTCTCCAAGTTATGCTTCCCTGACTCACTGAAGGAGTGGAGGGGAAACTACCATTGACTGGAGGTAGACAATCTCATCACTATCCACGTAGAATATCTAAAGTGAGGTTAACTGCTCTGATTCCTCGTTCAATAGCTGCAAACTCAATCTCCAGCTAAGTGTATATGCCACTATGTTCCCCTTCCCATGATTATAGACTATATCAAATTCATTGTCCTAGAGGAACTCTAGACAATGTCGTTGTCTCAAATTTAGATCTTTCTATGTGAAGATATATCTGAGACTCTTATGGTATGAGTAAACAATGAAATGATCTCCCATCAAGTAGTGTCGCCACATCTTCAGTGCGAAGACTACTACTGCCAACTCTAAGTCATGAGTCACATAATTATGCTCATGAGGACTCAACTATCATGATCCATAAGAGATCACTGCATCATCCAGCATCATGATGCAAACGAGTCTATTCCCTGATTCATCACAGTAAACAACATAGTCAGTTCCCTCCTCTGTCAACCTCAGGATGGGAGCGTTGGTCAAGCTCTGCCTTAGCTATTGAAAGCTCTGTCGGCATGACTCTGACCACAAGAAGGGTTTCCTCTTCTTCGTCAAGGCAGTCATAGGTTCTTCTAATCTGGAGAAATCGAGTACAAACCTTCAATAGCATCATGCTAATCTAAGTAAACTCTGCACCTCAATAACACTCCTGGGTGGATCCCAAGAAAGTACTCCCTCGATCTTCACTGGATCCACTATAAATCCAGACTTCGAGATGACATGTCCTAAGAAGTGGAACTTCTTTATCTAGAACTCACACTTTGAGAGATTCCCATATAACTGGTGCTCCCAGAGTGTGTCCAGAACTATCCTCAAGTGTACGGCGTGCTCTTCCTCAAACGCTGAGTACACCAAGATTTCATCGATGAAGACCACTACAAATTAGTCTAAGTATGGCTATAAGATCCTATTAATGAGCCCCATGAACACTGCAGGGGTGTTCTTCATGCCTAAAAACATCACTAGGTATTCATAATGTTTGTACCGACATCTGAAAGTTCTCTTCAGGATGTCCTCATCCTGCACACGAAGCTGGTGATATCCTGATCTGAGTTCTATCTTCGAGAACCACTTCTCTCCTTTAAACTGATCAAATAGATCATTAATCCATGGTAGAGGATACTTGTTCTTCACGGTCACCTAGTTTAGGTGTCGTAAGTCCACACATATCCTCAAAATTCCAGCTGCCTTCTTGGAAAACAACATCAGGGATGCCCATGGAGAAACAATGGGCCTTACAAATCCCTTCCTCTGTAAGTCCTCCAACTATACCCTCATCTCCTAGAGCTCCGCAGGGGCCATCTGATATGCTGATGTAGATATCAATGTTGTTTTTTGGCACAAGTCAATGCGAAATTCTACCGCCCTATGATGAGGTAGTCCTGGGACATCTTCTGGAAATATGTCCCCATACTCATCCACCACTATTGGGAACAATGGACTCGCCTCATCCACCATGTCAAAGGTCATGCAAGCCAGCTAATATGTAATCAATTTCACCCTCCTGAGCGTAAGTCCATCTCATGCTTCTATGTTTTCCTTATCACCAAAAAAGGAAAACTAGCCTCTATATCTGCGCGTACATTGCATTGTACGTCTCAAGCAGTCAATATGTGCATGAACTGTTGATAACAAATATATTCCTAGAATGATGTCGTAGGGAGTCAACACCACTACTAAAAGATTTTATTTGATACTCTCTCCTCTGATAGTAAGATAACATTGTCGGAACTAGTGTGTGATCACTGAATCTCCTCCTGTAGAAGTATAAAAACACAAAGGTTGAGCTAAAAGCTCAGTTGAAATCTTAGAGTCCCGAACTATGTCTGCAGCAAAGAAAGAATGGATTGAACCTATGTCAATAATCACTTCTACTAAAGTAGAGAAGATAAATATCGTACCTCGTATCATCTCAAGGAAATCAAGATCGTGATCCTCAACTGCCTGTAGTTGGGCATGTCCTCGTCCACCTGCTCCTTGATCCCATGGTGGACCGCTTGGGGTGGTGGTGGTAGTTCTTGGTGACCCTGAACACCTCCCAATGCATGCCCTTCTCCCCATCCTTGTCCTCCACCTAGTAGATGCTCATTCTCCTGCCGCAGTCGTTACCTCGGTGGCCCCTCCACCGTCTACTGATCATCCGTGTGGGGAGTCGGACAGTCACGAGCTCTGTGACCCTATCCTCTATAGGAAAAATAGATCATGCCTCATTGGTGGCTCCCTCTACCTCTTGAGCCTCGCACCATTGACCATGAATCCCGAGGTTTCCCTCCGGAAGGTCCAGCCCGCTTGGGCTTCTGCGTCGTCTATCTACTGCCAGCTGAAGATGACTCTACTACCTGTCGTCCAGTAGGGGCTCTCATTGTCGGTGTCTTATCAACAAGGAATCTCTTCATTAGAAAATCCCACTCTAGCACCCCATCCTACGTCAGGATGCTGAGAGAAAATGTCACAGCTCTGATCTCTCATCAGATCCCCTACTCAAAGTTCTGGGCCCTAAATTAAGGGTCATGTACCATGTCGGTGGATTATCAAGAGAGGTTAATAAATCTCACCAAGTACTGAGCCACAGTTTGGCTGCCCTACTGTAGATGTAGTAACTACTGAATACGCACAGAGTGTAGTGTCTCTGGAATGAAATCCGCCCTTAAAAGGCTCTCAAAGTCCGGCCAGGTGAGGGTCGTCTCCTCATTCACCAGGATCATCGAGATCCACCATCATCCTACCGAGCCCTGAAGAAGCCTAGCAGCCAAGATTTACATCTTCTCAGCAGGTGTCTCTACAGTGAAACATAGTACATTTCCAAATCATCAATCTGTAGCTCAAACAGGCTCTAAATGACTCTTATGTATCACAATGAGGCTATAGATAACCTTTACATATCCTTTTAGTACCATTATTTATTGAGAGAAATTCTATGATGTATAAAAGTGTAACTTAGTGCTTTTACAATTCTCACTATATTTTAAATACCCTTACATATTTCCTTTAATAACTATGATGACTCTAAGGTATTATGCAACTGACCTTTATGTGTCATTTTGTGCCTCGAGTACTTTGCCAAATCCCATGCCCTTTGAATAATTTTACACACCCATCGTGATAACCATTATGTATTGACAAACTTACTCCTATGTATCACGGGATGACTCGATACTTGACCAATTTTTAGTCTTCAAGGTTTGAGAAACCCTTGTGTATTCTTTAGAGTTAATCTTACTTATACTTATGTTGACTCTTGTGCATTAATTAGAAGTTTTTCTTGGCTAATTTTCTGATCTGTATGATTTCAGAGTTGCTATTATGTATGGGGGTGACACATGGAGTTACTATTACATATCATATTGAGAATACTTTTATCAGTGCTGATAAATTCCCTTTCAGCTATAACATAAAATTCTATAGCAGCACGCCAAAACAAGACCTGAAAAAAAAAAGCCAGTATATCAAACAAGTAGTTCACACCGATAAAATATGCAATGGTAGTCAATTTTTGATCAAATGATGGGAAAAAATCCATACCTAATGTGATGTACTAATTATTCATTATGATTATCAAAAGGTACCATTAATTAATATCCCCTCCAAATGATATCTTACATTGCCTCAGATAAAATATATAAAGAGATTTCAATGTCATAACCTTAAGAAAAATTTGATTAAGGCATGTATGCGAGTTATTCTTCATGTTTTTGTGGTTAAGATTCATGTCAAGCTTGGATATGGAATTTGTTTATAGATTTTGAGTAACTTTTCGGATATGTTTCCTTAGGACTTAGAGAGTTTCCTCTGTAGATTCCTCATGGTAGATGCATTTGGGTGATTCTTGTGAAAATTAAGTAAATGTGTTCTTGTGGTTTATGCCTTTATCTTATGATGTGTTGTATTCTTTTCACACCATTTATAGAATTTATAAATGGTGGAGAGATATATGCTTATTATTTGTTCATCCTAGACTCTTGATTGGTAGTCATGTAGTTCTTTTATTGGGGGACACAATTTAGAATAACCCTTGTGGGTACACTTTCATGAGGAAGTTTCCTATTAATTTTGAACTTTTACTGTTTTACGTACATAGGAAAAGGATGGGTTGTATAACTCCAAGTAAAAACCATGCAACATACCTTTTTGAGGGAGTTTTTTGGAACATAGGTTGTTCATGGTTAGGAGAAACCATGTGGTATGGATCTATAGTTTAACTAAGTTATTTTAAACAATTGGAACATGGTTAGTTAACTATTTTTCCAAACTGTGTAGAAGAGGGTTTCTTATAAAATGGATCCCAAAAAGTTGGTGAACAGTTTGGAAAACTGCCTAACCAGACTATGAAAGTTTCTGATGATATGGTATAATTTAAGGGATCTCAACCTATTTCCTACCATCACCTTCCCGAAACATAGTCTAAGATCCCTTTATCTTGAAAATTTATCCAATTTAAATCCTCTATTCTTTTTTATTTCCCTTTCATTCTTCTACCTCTCCCTTTCCTATTTATTTTCATCCCTCACCATGAACTATAGGGATAAAGGTTTATATTTAGGGTGTGTGATGAATTATTAATGAAGGTTTATTTTATAAGGAATACATAGGACTCTATGAGGCTTTTATAAGCATCTTATGTCATAGGTAGTGACTTTTGGATTGTTTTTCGTACGTCATTTGTTGTTTTCACTTAAAATTCTGTCCATTTTAAACAAAAGAGTGACACTTTGAGTGATATCGGTCACAATATTCCTCGGATTGAGGAATGGTTTACTATTACATGTCACAAATTACCCATTTATCATTTTCCTAAAGTATCAACACAATCTAAATGCGTTTGGTCAGTTTTCCGCACGTTAGTTGTTGTTTTCACTTAAAAATTTGTCCATTTTAAACAAAACAGAGACACTTTGAGTGATACTAGCCACACCATGCCTCAGATTCAGGCAGGGTTGACTCGTACATATCACAAATGACCCATGGATCGTTTCCCTAAAGTATCAACACAATCCAAATGCATTAAGTCGGTTTTATGTATGTTAGTTGTTGTTTTAAATTAAAATTCTATCCATTTTAAACAAAAGAGATACAATTTGAGTGATATCGGTCACACCATTCATTATATTTAGGAAAAGGTTGAATTTTACATGTCACAAATGACCCATGGATCGTTATCCTAACATATCAACATAATCTAAATGTATTTGGTCAGTTTTTCATATGTCAGTTGTTGTTTTCACTTAAAATTCAGTCCATTTTAAACAACATAGATACACTTTAAGTGATACTGATTACACCATGACTCTAATTGAGGATTGGTTTACTCATACACACCAAAAATTACCCATGTATCGTTGTAATAAAGTATCAACACAATCCTAATGTGTTTGTTCAGTTTTCCATACGTCTGTTGTTGTTTTCACTTAAAATTTTGTCCATTTTAAACAAAAGAGAGACACTTTGAGTGATACCGGCCATACTGTGCTTTATATTGAAGTAGGGTTGAATTTTAAATGTCACATATTACCCATGGATCATTGGACTAAAGTATCAACACAATCTGAATGTGTTTGGTCAGTTTTCCGTACGTCAGTTGTTGTTTTCACTTAAAATTATCTCCATTTTAAACAAAAGAGAGATACTTTGAGGGATACTTGCCACATCATGCCTCGTATTGATGCGGGGTTTAATTTTACATGTCACACATAACCCATTGTTCATTTTTCTAAATTATCAACACAATCTGAATGCGTTTTGTCAATTTTTCGTATGTTAGTTGTTGTTTTCACTTAAAATTATGTATATTTTAAACAAAAGACAGAAACTTTGAATGATACTAGTCACACCATGCCTAGGATTGAGATGGTTTTGACTCTTACATGTAAAAAATGACCCATGGATCATTATTCTAAAGTATCAATACAATATGAATGCTTTTCGTTGGTTTTCCGTACGTCAGTTGTTGTTTTCACTTAAAATTGTGTCCATTTTAAACAAAAGATAGACACTTTTAGTGATACCAGACACATTGTGCCTCTTATTGAGGAATTGTTGACTCTTACACGTCGCAAATGACCCATGGATCTTTGGTCTAAAGTATCAACACAATCCGAATGCTTTTGGTTAGTTTTCTGTATGTCAGTTGTTGTTTTCACTTAAAATTGTGTCCATTTTAAACAAAAGAGAGACACTTTGAGTGATACCAGTCACACCATACCTCTAATTTAGGATAGGTTGAAACTTTCGCATCACAAATTACCCATGGATTATTCTCCTAAAGTTTCAACATAATCCGAATGCGTTTGGTCAGTTTTCTGTACGTCAGTTGTTGTTTTCACTTAAAATTCTATCCATTTTAAACAAAAGAGAGACACATTGAGTGATATCAGTCACATCATGCCCCATATTGAGGTGGGTTTAACACCTAAATGTCAAAAATGAACCGTGGATCATTTTCCTAAAGTATTAATATAATCCGAATGTGTTTGGTTGGTTTTCTGTACGTCAGTTGTTGTTTTCACTTGAAATTTTGTTCATTTTAAACAAAAAAGAGAAATTTTGAGTGATACCAGCCACAAAGTGCCACGTATTGAGGAAATGTTAACTCATACACGTCAAAAATGACCCATGAATTGTTATCCTAAAGTATCAAAATAATAAGAATGTGTTTGGTCAATTTTCCGTACGTCAGTTGTTGTTTTCACTTAAAATTTTGTCCATTTTAAACAAAAGAGAGACACTTTGAGTGATACCGGTCACACCGTACCTTGTATTGAGGAAATTTTGACTCTTACACATCAAAAATTACCCATGTATCATTCTCATAAAGTATCAACACATTATTCATGCATTTGGTTGGTTTTCCGTATGTCAGTTGTTGTTTCACTTAAAATTATGTCCATTTTAAACAAAAGAGAGACACTTTGAGTGATACCGATCACACCATGCCTCGGATTGAGATGGGGTTGACTCATACACATCAAAAATGACTCATGTGTCGTTTTCCCAAATTATCAACACAATCTGAATGTGTTTGGTTGGTTTTTCATATGTCAGTTGTTGTTTTCACTTAAAATTTTGTCCATTTTAAACAAAAGAGAGACACTTTGAGTGATATCGGCCACACCGTGCCTCAGATTGAGGCGAGGTAGAATCATAAACATCAAAAATTACCCATGGATAATTTTACTAAAGTATCAACACAATCCAAATTCATTTGGTTGGTTTTATGTATGTCAGTTGTTGTTTTCACTTAAAATTCTATCCATTTTAAACAAAAGAGAGACACTTTGAGTGATACGGGAAACACCATGCCTCATATTGAGGTGGGTTTGTCTCATACACGTCACACATGACCCATGGATCATTTTACTAAATTGTAAAAATGGATGTGGTGGGGGGGAGACCCTTTGGAGGAAGGAGGTTCCAACAATGTTCATTTTCGTATTATGGATAATAAGAAAACATACAATTTCTACCAATGAAAATGTTCAACGCATGGGAATCCATTTGGAATCTCGATGCTTATACTGAAATCAATTTTGGGTGGAGACTTTTACTCATCTTTTCTTTGAATGTGAGTGGTCATGCGTGATATGAAGGCATTTTGGGGATTTTACTGCTTTTTCTTATCCAAAGCCCAAAGAAAAGTGGTTCATCATTCTTGCATGTTGCTGGTGCATTTCATCTGTTAAAATGGACAAATGACTCATTGGATAAGGGATGTTTTATTTAATAACAATTAAAATTTTCATACAAACATTTACATACAACAATGTTTCATCTTTTGATCTCCTTAACCCCTCTCAAAAATATCCTCCAATTGTACACGTTCCCAAGTCAGATCTTTTTGCTATTTGTGTACAATATTCCATCACGTATGTGGCCAACTCGTTTCTGAAAAAATCTATATCATCTTGTGAATATGTGTATTTTCAATAGTCAGAGTAGTACTGCAAAATATATAAATAAATAATTTATAAATAATTTAAATGAAATAGTAGTGGTTTTTTAAAATACCTCTTTAGGGATTCTAGTTTGTTGATGGAAAATGATCTCTCATAAATTTACAAACATAATAAATACAATCATTATAGTTTGTTTGTTTTGGACACTACAAAAACTTTGATCATTAATAGAATAAGTAACTTGTTTTGATATGTGTTTGGATAGTGAAATTTTATTATATATACCCTGATACTTCTTTAGATGTAGTACTTACTCACCTCCTTATGTTTAGCCCTTTTCCTCATTCCTTTTTTAGACAGTATTGATACACCACCCTATCATAATAGAATCCTCAGTAAAAGATAATATAAATTATATAACTTGATTTTTAGACCTAAAACGTAGGATGCAGTGTCTTACAGATTCACAAACTTCATCATGTGTGTTCATTTTGTTGGATATCCTTGCATTGAATCCAAAAAATAAATCTTTGGAGTATCCAAGTTCGCCGCAATTAGCAGCTAATGTTGCCTAAAAACACAGAAAGGAATAAGTAATGAAATAAGTGAAAATATAATTGAAATGATTTAATCATAGAGTTTTACCCATGCATGGTTGGTATTAGGAATAGTTTGTCATCCATAATCTTTCTTTCAAATGTTTTTAGCAAGCCTTTCACTATTTCATCACTTTTTGATGGCTCTAATTTCGTTAGTTGTGTTGATGTGGTATAAGGACTAATGAGTCCGAATTTTGGCTCATGGGAAAATACCTTCAACTGTTTTTCATATATACACCTTCCAATAATATAAGATGCATTTAGTCATAATTAGAACATTATATCAGCTTTATGAAAATCAATTCATGAAAACATACCTCATATATAAATTTACAACTATGACGCCTAGCCAACCATATTCAAGGATCTCATTTACATTTTCTGCAGCAATGAAATCTTGAGTTTCCTCTCCGTATATATTCTTTTCAAAAAAAAATATATGGCTACTATCACTTTTTAGCTTTTTATCCACATTATATCAGCTTTTGGTGAACTCTTTTACTCCATTCTCATACTCTATTGTCAAACAATTAGCATCCATCCAATATTTATTTTTCTTCATCCCATCTGAATCTCAAATATTATTATTTATGATTAAAATACACAAAACAAGACTTCCAAATATATTAGAAGAGAACCAATTCCTTATAAAAATAGAGATTAATAGAGTCTAACCATTTCCAATAAAGATTTGGAAATCAACAAAACTAGGATAGACCCCCCATCAAAATCAACACACTTTCCAACCCCCTTACCAATAGTTCTAACACCCACCACCCTTGTAGCAAAACATTAAACATCCTTTTAACCACCCCTACCATCCACCTCATTCATAATAAAATAATCACATTAAACAGCCCAAAACTAGTGACCAAACTCAAATAAAATGAAAACAAGGATACAATTTTGATGAGAAAACTAATATAGTATATACATTTCCAAACACAAAGGGGTTCTCGGGGGAGACAAATAACCTAGGTTTATCCAAAATTACTATGGAATATCATAGGTTTTGTTACAAAAATTAACATAAGAAATAGAAAATTAAGGTTAGTGAACATAAATTCTATCATTAACATCTAAAGGATATGTAATAACTCTCCCTCACCTTCCCCAAACTTGTAACAAATATCCACAGACACGTCTTACATCCATTCTATAAAACATTACATTCCCACACAAAGGGATAAACAACAATCCCTTAGTGTTAAAAAACTCACACATTAGGGAGAAGGACCACATCTACCATCCCTACCCAAAACTCAAACCTCCTCTCACTAACTGTTAATACCTTCCATAATATTGAAAAAAATTGTGAAATTAATTTTATAAATAAATTATTTCCCAAAAGCATGATCTTTAGATTAGAAAAATTCCCATCCATTTAGGTAAAATAGAAATATGATTCCTTTTTTTATTATGAATCATTAAATTTGGGCAAACACACTGACCAACTCAATAAAATTCATATTTTCATAGGAATTTGAAGATAAAGAGAGATAAATAATTCCATTGAAAATAATTAAACTGAATCTTTTAGTATCAATTGAAAGAGGGTATTGGTTAATAATGGGATGAGGTCAATAACTCAGGACATGATCATGCCTAGACTCTCTAAACAAAACTCACCACATCCCAAAATTTTATCAACTAAAACATGACCATCCGACTAAATAAAACTACACCTTACTGAAACCAAGAATCACCAAGAATCATGGGGAACTCATACTACTGATTCCCGACTACATCACCGTTGAAATAGATCAACTATACAGTTATGGTACACCTTGAGATACTCAACCCTAGGGAATAATCACCACCTTATATCTTGAAAATCTCATCACTCCCTTATTCCTCATTCCATTAGGACCACAACTCAAGGCACCATCACTACTACAAATACGGCTTTTATCAGTGCTAAAAATGGCCTTTATCAGTGCTAGAAAAGCGCTGATAAAGCCGATGAAGATAAAGGGGGGGTCCCCTTTATCAGCGCTCCAAAAAGCACTGATAAAGACCCCTTTTATCAGTGCTTTTTTTAACACTGATAAAAATTAAAAAAAATTAAAAAATTAAAAAAAATACTGCCAATCTCAGGGGGGGCTTTTTACAGCGCTTGAGCCCCCCTTTATCAGTGCTTTCCTGCACCTCCAGCACCCGCCCGCATCGCCTACACCCTTTATCAGTGCTAGCCCTTTAAATCAACCTTACGCGTGCACCCGTGCCTCCACCCATATTTGATCTCAAGACCTCCCCCCTGCGCACCTAAAGCCTTTGCCACTACCCTATATTGATTTGTTCTCTTATTCATGATATATCTATTTATTTATATATATATTTAGTTATATTTATTCATAGAGTAATATATATTTATATTAATATATATAGTTATATTAATATATATATAGTTATATTAATATATATATATATATAGTTATATTAATATATACATATAGTTATATTAATATATATATATAGTTATATTAATATATGTATAGTTATATTAATATATAGTAGTTATATAAATATTCATATATTGGTATTTTAAATAAAATGGATATTAGTTATTATTTAGATAAAGCTAATATATTTTATATGTAAATATGTTTAATTATTTATTTAAAAAAATTAATTTTTAGGTGTGAATATATAAAAAATATATACATATAGTTATATATTTGATTATAAATAGCAGTTCATTATAAAAAAAAGGATGAAATTTCAAAGACATAATATCAATATGAATGTAATACCTTGGAATAAATTCAGTCTCCACCAAAAAAAAGCCAATAATACCCCCTTAAACGAGCCTGAAAATCCACAAAATGATAAAAAATCTGGGTACCCCAACAAAAAACTCAGTTTTGGAGGCCTTCTGGGCCTCTTTTGGCCTCAAAAAAAGCTTGACCAAGGTCCCCCACAAGTCACTGTGATGTAGAGCTCGTCGCAGGCTTCGATTTGATATGTGGTAGAGCTCAAACGGACACCCGGATCAAAAGTTATGGCTGTTTGAAGTTTGAGTTGTGTTTTCAACATATTTTGGATCTTTTTTTATTTCTTTTATTTTTTTATTCTTAAAATTTTTATTAAATGACTATTACTCCATAATAATTATCAAATTATTAATTAAAAATATTTTTTTAATTTTTTAAGAATCCATTTTCACTAAATATCTTATATATTAAGTATATTAAGTGTAAATGTACATTTATACTTATCTAAAATATTTTTAAAAATTATATATTATTTTTATATCAATATAACTATATAACTATATTTATATATTAATATATTTTTTTTAAAAAAAATTAAATTCGGCCCTTTATCAGCGCTACTAAACAAGCGCTGATAAAGGGGGTCCCTTTATCAGCGCTAAAAAAAAGCACTGATAAAGGGGTACTTTTATCAGTGCTTTTTTTAGTGCTGATAAAAGAACCCTTTATCAACGCTTTTTTGAGCGCTGATAAAGCCCCCCCCCCCTTTATCAGCGCTTTTTCGTTAGCGCTGATAAAGGGGTGGCGCTGGCCTTGCCCAGTTTTGTGGTAGTGCATCTTTAGCCTTCTAAGAAACTTGAAGAAAACCACTCTTGATAACATAATCATAATCCCTCATCTACAACCAAAACCTCAAACATAAACTCGAAACCTTCCTTAGAATCTCTAACCTCAAAGATGACTCAAAATTACAGGATTTCATTTATTCATCAACCAAGTGTTCTAAAAACTAGACCATCAATGCACATATGTGAATCCCCAAGGGAAAGCACACTGTATCCAACTTGATTGAATTCCATGATATTCTATATACACTCATACTTCTATATTTAGGGAATAAAACTCTTCCTAAAACCACTTTTGACTGAACATGATTTTCTTTCCATCATTCTCAAGCAACCCTTAAAAGTAATCTCACTACTAAGGAAACCCATAAATGAGCTAGAATATTTTCCAATTCAAAACTCTCCTCAACTGCTTCTAGCCAATTCTTAACCTTATGACCCAACACCTAGACAATAAACATCAACACCTCCTACTATTTAAATTTGACAACACTCTATCTGTTGGGATTAATTATACTAACCCTAATGAAGCCAAGATCCACTGGTTTATAAAATGGAGAACAGTTAAAGAAACGTATTATTAATAGAATCGTTTGAACCTTGATAAATCTGGAATAAGAATCTTAGACGTGATTTAAGATGAAAAAAACTTTTCAAGATAGTACAGAACAACAGATATAACGTGCTTCGGTCCCAAGGGGACCTACGTGCATGGCGAGAACACCACCCAGGGCAACTATTTTTTTAAGAAAGCAAGAAAGGTCACAGGAACACAATACAGACTCGAATGCAGAAATAAAGGACCAGAGAAACTATCTGAGGAGGCCGAGCTTGCTGAACTTGGTGGCAGTGATCAAATCTGTCACCAAGAGTTAGCTCCGTCCACTCCTCGACGGACTCACGCATGCACGCAAGAAGGATATAGTAGCATACATATCAAAGAAAAGATAAACTATGACAGAGCCAAGATCTACAAACCAGATCGTGGATACGGTAGAAAAGAATGTAAATATTGTTACCCCATTGAAGCGTAGCCGTCGAAGAACCCAAATACCGGGATGATCGCCACTGAGTCTCCACCGGAAGAGATGTCCGGTTACAGGAAGTGGCTCATGCTGAGGCAGTGGGGAGTGCGGGTGCCGGAGGGCTCCTGGTCAGTTCGTCCTTCTTCTTCATGGAGTTGAAGCAGATACGAGATCATCGAGAGCTCTCGCGGAACCAGAGTGAATTGTTTGCCTCAAGCCGCCTCTTGCACACCTAGAAAGAAGAGATGCAATCAATGCGCAACAGACAGACAGTCGTATGTTCGGTGGATCAGTGGGATGGATATTGTGTGGACGGTAGAGATCGTCAGGAAGGTTCGAATAACTAAGGCGAGCCAGCGCATGGGGCACGTGGCACCGACCGAGTGGAGAGGCACGGCACAAAGAGGATCAAGGCCAGCCAGAAGAAACACAACGGGCGCAAATCCAAGCCGTCGGATGGACGGTAATCAATAGCCACAGCAGGTCCACGCTAATAGTAAGGAAAACAAATAAACTGGGTCCAAACACAGTGAACCGGGAAACCAGGCAGAACCGTAAACATGCAAACAGAACCCCATGTAGAGATGCCATGTAAAATAACATGAAGAACTAAAATACAATATATAAATGGAACGAATGAATTAATTTCATTGCAACATAATGCATGAAGATATATTCAACAAATCTCTACCTTGAAATCAAATACAATTCAGGGATTCGAGGATGATGTTCTCGCAACCTGCATTATAGAATAGGGACCAAATTCACAAGCCTAAGACAAAGCATGAATTTAGATAATGGAACAGCCTTAGTCAAACTATCGGCCGGGTTATCGCCAGTGGGTATCTTTGTGACACTCACTTTCCCAGATTCTATAATATCCCTAACAAAATACAACCTAATGTATATATGCTTCGACCTACCATGGCATACATAATTTTTAGACAGATGCAAAGAATATTGGCTATCACAGTGAACTACTATACTATTAGCAGATAATGACAACTAAATAAGCAAACCTTTAATCCATATGGCTTCCTTAATAGCTTTTGTCAAGGAAATATACTCTACCCCAGTAGTAGAAAGTGCAACCATTGATTTCATGTTACATTTCCAGGAGACCGGTCCTCCATATGCAAGAAAAAAAACCAGTGATAGACTTTCGGGTGTCAATATTAGCAGCATAGTCAGAATCAACAAAACCAACAATTTCATCATTAAAATTAGTATTCAAGCCATATCGAATGCACAGTTTATCAGACATGGAAACATACCTTAATAACCATTTTAAAGCATGCCAATGTACCTTACCAGGTTTCCCCATAAACCTACTCAATGTACAAACAGCAAAGGCTAAGTCTGGTCTGGAACAGACCATGGAATACATAAGACTTCCTACAATATTTTCATAAGGAATCTTATTCATAAAGGTAGTATCATCTTCATTCCTAGGTGATTGATTTAAGGAAAACTTAAGGTGTTTACCTAAGGGAATATTAACAGTTTTAACATGTTCAAACAGATATCTTTTTAATACCTTCCTAATATAAGCATACTGGGATAAGTACAAGGTTCTAGCCTTCCTATCTCGAATTATATCCATACCAAGAATTTGATTTTCATGGACTAAGTCTTTTATTTCAAAGGCACAGTTCAATTGGTGCTTTACAGCATTTATAATCCTCATGTTTTTTCATATTAACAACATGTCATAAACTTATAATAAAAGATATACATGTTCATGTTTAACAGTCTTAAAGTATACACATGCATCAAATCTGCTTCTAGAAAACTGATTTCCAATCATAAAAGAATCAAACCTTTTATACCATTGTCTCAAAGATTGCTTAAGTCCATACAAGGACTTCTGTAAAAGACAAACATGATTAAGTTTGAACAAATTTGAAAATCCTTCAAGAGGTGTCATATAAATAGTCTCATCCAGGTTACCGTGTAAAAAAGCAGTTTTAACATCAAGTTGTTCAACATGCATATCAAATTTGGCAGCAAAAGCAAGTAGAATTCGAATGGATGAATTCTTAACAACGGGGGAGAAGATTTCACTATAATCAATGCCTTCATGCTGTAGAAAACCTTTTTCTACCATACGGGCTTTAAATTTGATTTTAGTTTCTCCTACATTGTTCTCCTTTTTCTTATAGATCCATCTACAAACTATAACTTTCTGGTTATTGGGTCGAGGAACAAGAACCCAAGTGTTGTTCTTAAGAAGGGAATTCATCTCCTATTGTATTGCTCTCAGCTAACTATTGGATTCTTTGGACTTAATGGCTTGCTTATAAGTTTGGGGCTCATCATTGGACAGATCCTGAGCTACATTAAAAGCATAGGCAGCAATGTATGCCTGGTTGAAATGGGCTGGGGGTCTAATAACCCTTCTCTCTCTGTCTCGGGTAAGCTGATAGTTGCTCAGGTCATCTGATTTTGGGCCCTCAGGTTCTGATTCCGAACTAGAATCTAATTCAGGTTGGGATTGGGTGACCATGGGAGTAGGGTCAGTACTAGACCATGGCTGGTCACTGGATCTTAAAGGGACATCAACACCTAGAGGGGTTACGTCCCGTGAGGGTTTAGTATCTTGTTCAGAGGGTCCAGCAGGTTCAAGATTCTTATCTTTGGACATGCCAGATTCATGGAAAACAACATCGCGGCTGATGATGCATTTCTGGTAACCAGTTTTATCTACCCATAAACGATAACCTTTAACACCTTCTGGATATCCCACGAATATACACTTAACATTCCTAGGAGAAAGCTTATCATTCCGTGAATGTACATAAGCTATGGATCCAAAAATCCTAAGGTGACTAAGATTCGGGGGAATTCCCTTCCAGAGTTCTTCTGGTGTTTTAAAGGTGTTGGGAGAAGATGGGCAATGATTTATGAGATACACTGCTGTGGAAGTAGCCTCAGCCCAAAAGGACCTGGGGAGTTTTGAGTGGGACAGCATACACCTCACCCTCTCAAGGAAAGTCTTATTCATTCTCTCTGCTAACCCATTCTGTTGTGGAGCTTCCACAACAGTTCGGTATCTTTTAATTCTTTCTGATTCACAATACTCAATGAACTCATTGGATAGATATTCTAAACCATTATCGGTCCTAAGGGCTTTAAGTTTCTTGTTGCTTTCACTCTCTACAGAAGCTTTCCATTTCTTAAAAGTCTGAATGGTATCAGACTTATGTTTAAGTATATAAATCCATACTCTCCTGGAGAAATCATCAATGAAGGTAACAAAGTATAATCCTCCAACATGGGAGGTAACTCTAGAAGGACCCCATAAATCAGAATGCACACATCCGAGAGGCTCTTTAGCCTTATACAAAGACCTGCCGAAACTTACCCTCCTAGACTTCCCATACACACAGTCTTCACAAAAGGGAAGACTGTTCGGAGTAATATTGCTTAACAGACCCTGTTTTTGGAGTTCACTAAGACCCTTGGCACTAACATGCCCTGGTCTCCTATGCCACAAAGCAGTGGAATTGATTCCTGAGCCAGAAGAGGCATTCAACTGATCTCTATGTACCTTACCATCTAACACATACAGGCCATTGCGAAGGGTTCCTTTCATTACTGTGAGGGATCCTCGGGCTATTTTAAGGCTTCCAGATCCAGACTTGAAGTTGTACCCTTTCTGCTCAATTATTCCTAGGGATATTAGGTTTCTTTTCAGTTCGGGTACCCACCTAACTTCCTCTAGAGACTTGACAGACCCATCATGAAGCTCAAGAGATATTGAGTCTATTCCCATAATGTGGCAGCTCTTGTTATTCCCTAGAAAAACCTCACCGGACTTAACTTCCCTTAACTCAGTAAAGAACTCCTTCCTAGGACACATGTGGAATGAGCATCCTGAATCTAGAATCCAATAATTTGTAATGGAAATATCAGAGACATTTAACACATCAGCAGTGTCAAAGTCTTGTTCAACTAACAAGGAATGGTCATTATTACTTTCTTTATAGTCACCCTTCCTATTAGGACAGTTCCTCTTAATGTGCCCAGGTTGTTTACATTGGAAACACTTGATTACCTTGCCTTTATACTTGCTCCTATGTTTCTTAAACCGACCCCTATCTTTGCTTTTACCCCTTGACTCACTTCGGCCTCGTGACTCACTTCTGTCCCTAACATTTAAACCCTCAGCCTCAGTTTTTACAATACCCTTTCTTTGCAAATCTTTAGAGAGCAAGGCAGATTTAACTTCCTCTAGAGTCAATGTGTCTTTACCATACATCATAGAGTCTTTAACAGAGTTAAACGAATCATCTAATGATGTTAACAATATGATGGCTTGGTCCTCATCATCTAGCTTAATATCAATGTTGGCCAGATCTAATAAGATTTTATTGAATTCATCAATGTGTATCCTGACTGCAGTTCCAGGGCGCATTTTAAATGTATACAATCTCATTTTCTTATATAGTCTACCAACAAGGGATTTTGTCATATAAAGGGATTCCAATTTAGACCAAATACCAGCGGCAGAGGACTCATATGTGACTTCTCTTAAGACCTTGTCTCCTAAAGACAAGAGGATTAAACTACGAGCTTTTCTCAAGGTTTCCTCGGGGAAATCTACAAATGAAGTGGCAGCCTGCCCATCAGGGGAAGTAGTGGTGATTTTCTTCCTAGTGCCAGCAAGGGCATCGATAAGGTCGTTGTGATCTAACAAGGCTGTCATCTTAATTCTCTAGAGATTAAAATCGTTTTCTCCATAAAACTTATCAATATCAAATTCCGTCGAACACATAATAATAAAACAGAAGGCTCTGATGCCACTTGTTGGGGTTAATTATACTAACCCTAAAGAAGCCAAGATCCACTGGTTTATAAAATGGAGAATAGTTAAAGAAACGTATTATTAACAGAATCGTTTGAACCTTGATAAATCTGGAATAAGAATCTCAGACGTGATTTAAGATGAACAAACCTTTGCAAGATAGTACAGAACAACAGATATAACGTGCTTCGGTCCCAAGGGGACCTACGTGCACGGCGAGAACACCACCCATGGAAACTATTTTATTAAGAAAGCAAGAAAGGTCACAGGCACACAATACAGACTCGAATGCAGAAATAAAGGACCAGAGAAACTATCCGAGGAGGCCGAGCTTGCTGAACTTGGTGGCAGTGATCAAATTTGTCACCAAGAGTCAGCCTCGTCCACTCCTGGACGGACTCACGCACGCACGCAAGAAGGATACAGTAGCATACATATCAAAGAAAAGATAAACCGCGACAGAGCCAAGATCTACAAACCAGATCGTGGATACGGTAGAAAAGAATGTAAATACTGTTACCCCCTTGAAGCGTAGCCATCGAAGAACCAAAATACTGGGACGATCGCCACTGAGTCTCCACCAGAAGAGATGTCCGGTTACAGGAGGCGGATCGTGCTGCGACAGTGGGGAGCGCGGGTGTCGGAGGGCTCCTGGTCAGTTCGTCCTTCTTCTTCGCGGAGTCGAAGCAGATCCGAGCTCGTCGAGAGCTCTCGCGGAACCAGAGTGAATTGTCTGCCTCAAGCCGCCTCTCGCACACTGAGAAAGAAGAGAGGCAATCAATGCGCAACAGATAGACAGTCGTCTGTTCGGCGGATCAGCGGGATGGATGCCGCGTGGACGGCAGAGATCGTCGGGGCGGTTCGAATAACTGAGGCGAGCCAGCGCATGGGGCACGTGGCACCGACCGAGTAGAGAGGCACAACGCAAAGCGGATCAAGGGTAGCCAGAAGAAACACAACGGGTGCAAATCCAAGCCGTCGGATGGACGGTAATCAACGGCCACAGCAGGTCCACGCTAACTGTAAGGAAAACAAATAAACCAGGTCCAAACACAGTGAACTGAGAAACCAGGCCGAACCGTAAACATGCAAACAGAACCCCATGCAGAGATGCCATGCAAAAGAACATGCAGAACTAAAATACAATATATAAATGGAACGAATGAATTAATTTCATTGCAACAGAATGCATGCAGACATATTCAACACTATCCCATGTCACTTTCTACTTCCTGCAAACATTACCATGATAATGTTTCAACATGTATAAGCATCAAAATTAATAAATTTAATCCAAAAAATTAAATAACTTACCAACACCAAGGGTTACTCTTCCACACTAAAAGAATCATATATACCCCAACACTTATAAACTACAAAACAAATTCATAATCCATTAAAAAATATTATATTCCTATGAAATCATCACCATCAGACCCTCCAATAACACAACCACCTCATCACCCCATGCCAGCATTCTTAAATCCATCGAAAAATCTAACAACCTCTTTTCTCCTTCTCACTACTCACATTTACAATAGAGTGTTTAGAATAATCTTAATCTTGAAAATAACTTAACAAACCCCTATAAGTAATAAACAATTCACTTGGTAAAAATTTAATCACTTCATGCATTTTTAAAGAACATGGCCTAAAAACGTAGCCCAAACACACAACACAACCCAAACCAAACTAAGCTAAACCACCATTGTGAATATTAGAATAAGAACAAAAGGAAACGGATAAGGATGAGTAGAGAAATCACCAAAGATCAAAGATGGGAAGCCGAGAATCAAACCTCGTCGAAAGGAATCCCAAACACTTGAAGTATGGGTCGCGAGGAGTAGGGTCTAACGGGGAGGAGGAGAAGTAGGGTTCGTGGGGAGGAGGATCCGCGGAAGGGGTTCGAGGGGGAGGATAAGGAGTAGGGTTCGCGGCGGAGTAGGGCCAAGGGCGGCAGAGGTCCGGCAAAGAGAAGAGCGGCGAAGTAGGGCTAGCGGTGGTGGAGGTCGGACAAAGAGAAGATCAGGGGGAGTTGTCGCGGGGGTGCAGTCCCGTGAGAGCTTTTGGGCACGATAAACAGAGGGCACTGTGCACCCCATTTTATAAAATGGGACTATGGTTTTATCAGCGCTTTTTGCCTAGCGGTGATAAAAGGTGGCGTTTCCCTTATCCGTTTTTGTAGTAGTGAATTGACTTCAACCTCTTCGTTCATTGGGTTTTCCTTATCGTTCATATTGACATCTAGATCACTCACAACAAATCACAATTCACTGGGCTCATAAAATTATAATTGTAATACATTTTTAAATTTGGAGATAAAATTAGGTTAGTTAAAATTTTAAAGTCTGTTATAATTAAATATCCGATTCATAATCCAAACGGCAGTCCGGCACTCACCAAACGCCGTCGTTTTAAAAAACAAACCGGCTGACTTTGAACTGAAATTCAATGCAGGGGTAATGATTCCATCTAGCAACCCTCTGTACACAAAGCTGCCGTGAGGACGCAGACGGGATTCCGCATTTCCCCTTCATCACCAACGCCGCATCCCCTGCCTGGGAAGGAGATGGCAAACAGAGAGGCCGACGGCGGGCAGGAGGTAGAGAAGATCAGTTCCAGTCCAGATTACAGGATAAGGAACCACATGTTCTGGAACGTCGCCAACGTCCTCCGGAAGGTGCTGTTCACGGTTCTCTCGGCCGGCCCTATCCCTCTGCACATCGCCTTCATCCTCGACGGAAACCGGCGGTTCGCCAGGAACCGCAACCTCTCGCCGGACGGCGGCTACCTCTCCGGCTTCGCCGCCGTCATCCGGATGCTCAAGTACTGCTACGAGCTGGGGGTGAAGTACCTCACCATCTACGCTTTCAGCATTGACAACTACAGGCGGCGGCCCAAGGAGGTGGAGCTCCTGATGAACCTCTTCCGGGTGAAGCTGGAGGAGCTGTCAGAGGTGGAGGGTCTGCTCCACCAGCTCGGGGTGAGGGTCTACTTCGCCGGCAATCCCGAGCTGGTGGGCGAACCGCTGAGGATGGCCATGGACCGGGTGATGGAGAAGACCTCCAAGCACACCCGGGCGGTTCTCGTCGTCTGCCTGGCCTACACCTCCACCGATGAGATAACGCACTCCATCCAGGCGTGCGCTGACCGGGCGAAGGGGGGCGGCGAGGGAGGGGCAGAGGTCCGTTTGGAGGAGCTGGAAAGGAAGATGTACATGGCGGTGGCGCCTGATCCGGAGATCCTGGTACGGACTTCGGGCGAGACGCGGCTGAGCAACTTCCTGCTGTGGCAGACCTCGGTGTGCATGTTGTACTCGCCGGCGAAGCTGTGGCCGGAGATCGGACTGTGGGATCTGGTTTGGGCGGTGATGAACTTCCAGCGCGGCTTCGGGTACACGGAGAGGAAGAAGAAGCTGATGTGACTCGTTTAATAGATCAATGAGCTAGTAAATCTTTAGTGACCAAAAAATTGAATTTTATGAATGAGCTGAAGATGGACTACAAAAACAGCATGAAGGGTGTGTCAAGAATTTGAAGTTGTATTTTCTACTTAAGTTATGTCATTTCATGTGTATGTAAAATTTGTAAAATTACTGACAAAGCGGTTTCCATGATTTTAGAGTTGATTCACGATGCATTTAGTGAAGCTAAGATCTCTACATCGTTCTATGAAAAGAAAGAAAACCATCAACAAACTTGGATTTGATTATACAAAAATACATGCAATCTCTAATGATTGCGTGTTTTACTGGGGAGAAGAGTGATAAAGAAGAATGCATGAGATGTCATACAAGAATATGGAAGTCAATGAGCAACAATGAGAGTATCAATCAATGCAACACCAAGAAGAAGTAGAAAAAAAACTCTCACAAAGGTATTGCTTTACTTTCTTCTGAAACCACGCTTGCAAAGATTATTCATGTCATCTACGACTGCATACAACATAAAGTGTCACGATCAAGATGGTAACAATGATAGCTTGACGGGACATCCAAAAGATTCAACATCATGGATGGTGTTTGATTCATTGTATTTTTTTTTTCAGATCCTAGGAATGTTTGTTTGAGATTGTCGTCTGATGGTTTAACCCTTTTGGTACTTTAAGTACTAATTATAACATATGACTAGTTATTTTGACCCCCTATAATCATCCTTCATAGATGTGTATGAAGAAGACTTCTTTCATTATTTGGATGATTATTCTTCAAAAGAAAATGCCTAGAAATTACATTGATATATACCTTAAACCTCAAATCAATGAATTGTGAGAATGATGAGATGATGTCATGGAAGCATATAATGCTTCAATGAGAAATCCATTCAAAATGCATGGTGATTTAATGTGGACAATTAGTGACTTTCCTGGACTAGAAAACTTATCCGGTTGGAACACTCATATTGGTTTAGCTTGTCCAGTTTGTAGTTTTTATTTTGAACCTCAACAATTACCACATAGTAGAAAAATGGTGTTTTATGTGTCAACGTCAATTTCTTAATGCTTATCATAAATCCAGGTTTAACAAGACACAATTCAATGAAGATATTGAATTGATAAATTCACCGAATGTGTTATCTGGTTTCGAAATCTTGAGAAAATTAATGAATGTCAATGTAGGTATTGAAAAAGGTACTTAGTTTAAAGAATGGAGGGAAAGGGCACATGGTGAAATATCTAAAGCAGCTGAACCACTGAAATGGAAGAAAATGAGTATATTTTTTAAACTTTCTTATTGGGAGTTTAATTTGATACGTCATAATCTTGACATATTGCATATTGAGAAGAACGTCTATGGAAATTTAATTTTTACAGTGCTTAATGAGTAGGGTAAATCGAAGGATAACCTTAATGATTGTAAGGATTTGGAATCAATGAATATAAATCATGATTTTTGGGAAAATGAGAATGGAAAGTATCCTTCGACCATTTTTACAATGACAAATCATGATAAATACATATTCCATCAAACTTTTATGAATGCAAAAGTTCTATATGGATATACAAGTAATGTTTCATGGTGAGTTGACTTAAAACATAAAAAGTTACATGGATTGAAAATTCATGAATCACATATTCTGATGGAGCATTTGTTGCTGTTGACATTGTGTAATACGTTACTTGAATAAGTGAATATAGTTCTAGTTGAGTTGTGTAGCATCTTCAGAGAGCTTTGTGAAAAAACTCTAAATTCAACTGAGCTTGATAAACTCAAAGAAAAAATTGTTTTTACACTTTTCCATTTGGATATGTTGTTTCCCACTTCATTTTTCACAATCATGAATCATTTGACTATTCATTTGGTTGAAGAAGCTAAACTTGGTGGACTAGTACACTATCAATGAATGTATCTAATAAAGAGGTACATTAATATTTTTTATTTTAATTTTCATTTATAAATTTAATTTTATCAAATCATTGTGTCAAAAATTTTAATATGTTTCTTATTTTTTTAATCAGGTACTTAGGTCATTTGAAATCATGTGTGAGGAATAAAGCTCAACCATAAGGCTCTATTGCTAATGGTTACATAGTCGAAGAGTGCGCGACCATTTTTTCTAGGTATTTGGATGGGATTCAAACTAGATTCAATCATGTTGGATATATTGATGGCATCTCCAATAATTCTCATTCTAAAAACCAGTCATTGGTATTTACAACTATTGGATGACTGGTTAGAAAGGGGTCAAATTTTACACTAATTGGATTGAAGTTACTACAAGCGCATGGATATGTACTACACAATAGTCTTATTTTAGAATAATTTATTGAAGAATTGAGATTGCAAACAAATAGAAGGCTAAGGGGTAAAGCTTGAAATGATCTAGAATTAACAATAGTTGTTAATAAGGAGATTGGTGAATGGTTCTCCCACTGTGTTAGTAGATACTCACATTCATATTATTGATGGGTAGTTATTTTTTATATGTTTAAAGTAACACCTTATATATTCTTATCTACAAAATTAATGTTGAGAATTGAGTTGAAATATCAAATTATTTGATGTTTTTGGCATGAGGTCCTTTAAGGAAGGTTAAGAGATTCAATGCCTACAATATTCATGACTTCAAGTTTGGTACAATTTATCATAAAGAAGGATTGAAAACTTAAAGTAGTGGAATACACTTAATGAGGTGAGATACTATGGAAATATAATTGATATATTCGAATTAAACTATCATGGTCAATTTTTAGTTGTCTTATACAACTGAAAGTCATTCAATATTGATAGTGATATAATGAAAGATGCGTTACATTTTACTTTTATCAACTTATCTTGCTTGATCCATATTGGTGAGCATGCAGAGCATGATCAATTTATCTTGGCTTCACAAGTGAAGATGGTTTATTATGTGGATGATGAAATACGTGGGGGCTATAGTGTTTTTTTCACTTAAAATAGAGATACTTATATGATATAGGTGATTAAGTTCAATTGGTACATTGTGATAGTGAATCTCATCAACCAAAAAAAATCAACAACTTTTTCTAGACAATATTAAAATAATAGAACTTGCAAGAGAGGGTGAAAATGGATTTCTCATTATAATGGAGGTTGATAAAAATAAAGATAATGAAGATTGTTTCCAACACTTTTGTTGGGGCGCACATCCCACTATTGAGGACGCGCTGATCTGTTGCCCCGCATTCCCACTTTCCAAAGGCGGGTGGCATCCGTCGCTTATTCAGGGACGTTTTCTCCTTGATGGAAATAGGACGATGGGATGTCAGTTCCTTATTTTATGGATTCCTCCTCAGAACTCATCGCCTATTCCAGGTCTCCCTTATAGATTAAGATGTTGTTCGTGAAACTCTTCCTGGTGCCATGTCTTTGTGGACGCCATTTAATTACGCTGCTTCTGTCTGGACATTCCAAAGGGTCCAGTCAGGGGAGCAACCTTCGGTCGGGGGAGTAGTCACGTTGGACATAACTAACATGTTTGGACGCTAGAACACTGGAACATCTGTTTTACTTCCCTTATTACAGGGATTCTCGAGGGCGCAGAAGCCCGAGGCATCCCACGTCGAATGGAGGGAATTATATGCCATAGGCATGTCTCTGAGGTCTTCCTCAGCTTACCATGTTTAACACAGGGTATGTCACATGTTTAAAGTCTATTGGAGATAGATCAGACTGATCAAAACACTAACGAGAGTGGATCATGTGGGCGCAATCCCTAGAGGGTACACCGATGTTGGGGATAACTCGTGGTTAGTCACCCGATTACTGCTAGAAGCAGCGGTAGAATGGGTGACATGATCTCACTAGGATGTAGCGGGTCGAATAAGAATCAGGATGGATGATGGATGATTGAGTGAAGTGAATGGGGAATGAGATGGAACCGTCGTAAGGATGACGGTAATGTTGGGATTGAGCCTCGAAGAGACTTCATACGTATCCCTATGACATGGAATCAAAGTCCACGTAGTTCAGGGTGAGGGCATTGAATTAGGGTGTACACATAGATAGTATGTAGGGGCTTAAGCGTTGTTAGTATTCCGGATTGGTCTAATGATGCTAGGAAAGACCATAGTGGGGGATCCCAATAAAGGGGGCTACAACGAATTACTGCTGATCGGAGAACACAACGACTTACCAATGATTGGGAAACACGAAAAATTACCGCTGTTTAGGGTACAAAGGCTTACCATTGGTTGGGGATTACAGTTTAACGTCATGTAAGATGGGGTTGAACCGACATGAAGTGGTCAGAACCGATGGGTTTTGGGATTGAACCACGTGGAGTCTTCTTATATACCCTTCCACGGAAAGAATAAAAGTCCACGTAGTTTGGGATGGTGTTTGGTGAACCAACATGAAGTGGTCGGGACCAATAGGTGTTGGGATTGAACCTCAGGGAGGCTTCCTACGTACCCTACCCTGGTAAGGATAAAATTCCACGTAGTTCGAGATGGGGGATTTTGGTGAACCGATGTGAAAAGGTTGTGACCAATGGTTGTTGGGATTGAACCTCGTGGAGGTTTCCTATGTACCCTGCCATAGTTAGTATCAAAGTCCATGTAGTTCGGGATGGGGTTTGGGGATTACACTCTAAGGCATCCCAAAGAGGATTCCATGATCAATGCCTAATCTAATCCCACTTGAGTCATGCTCGGTGTGAGAAACAAGAGGCAACAGAGACCTGACGATCACGTCACGAAAGGTGCGTCTGTGGTAATTGGAATGGGGATTACTCATGGTTAGTGACCCAATGAGGAAATAAGGTCTTACACATGGTTAGCATCTCAAGGAGATGGATATTGGGACTTACTCCAGGATGGAGTCCCAGAGCGACAAAGGCTAGAGGGAGAGGTATGGGATGTGAAGGATCCCCATGTCCCTCTACCCTCTTAGTCTTTGCAAACAGAAGAAGAGAGGAGCAGAGATGCTGCCCCCCAAAACAAAGGCTAGGGGCTTACACCAAGATGGGTTTCCTTCCCCACAGATAGGCACCACTCTAGAAAAGAGGATCTCATTCCATGTGAGGAAGATATCAATCCCATTGAGATGAGCAGGTGTAGAGAATGTCCAAGATGGGGCACCCCACGTGGAGTGCACATGGTGAGGCCACAGTTTAACGTCATGTTCTAAGGACGATGGTGCTTGGTAGTTTAACGTCCTATAGATCGGACGTGGCAGGTTCACTACGCACCTCTAGGAATTATATAATTGATACCCTCCCACCCTTGGGGAAGAGAATGCATCACTAATGTCGTGGCGAGGGGGTGTTATGGAGTGATCTATTGACGGTTCCATGTTAGCGTGGCTATGCAAAGAAGCAATAGCCATTAGCGTGACTATGTGAAGAAGCATGAGGGTGTTGATGATCTTTTCCGTCACAGAGTCCAACGAATGGAAAATGGGGAATACCTTAATTACAATGAGGGTCACCCTTTGAAGAACATCAAAACTTGACAAAGGCATGGACCAGGAACCCATTTGGAAGGAGTCGCGCAAGTTTCCTATGCGCCGCACAAGTCACTTCCGCGCCACCTATGGGTCACGCAAGTCACTTGAGTGCCCTATTATTTTTTCACCCAAGGTGCCTGGTGGCCTATAAATAGCCCCTATGGGGCCCCCATTTAGAGGATGAATTTTCCAAAACTTAAATTCAAGCTCTGGTCGCCCTAGTATTTGTCTGACGTCTTCCAAACACTTCTAAGGTAATTATTTACCTAAAAGGGAAGCTCTAAAGAGGAAGAATAAGGCCTAAGTGTTAGAACTCATCAATACTTGCGCGCCTAAGTGTCCATCCCTTATGGTAAATGAAGACACTTGCGTGCTACCTTTACCTCTCAAGGGAACTTGCGCGCCACCCTTCTAGAAGCCTATAGGGATGATACTAAGGGCTTGAGTTCAAAGTCGGCCAAGAATTACCCTATAGATTTTTCATCGCCCAAGGTGACTCATGTCGCGCAAGTCTACTTACGAAACCAGGACTTGCGTGACAGAACAATACTTATGCGCCTCCTTCATAGTCACCTCCTTTCCTCAAATACACCTCTCCTCTTCAAGACATAGCCTTCAAAACCCTCTTTAAATCCATTTATGGCATGGTTCCTTTATTGGATTCCTTATCTGAAAGTAATTCTATGAGAACCTCTCCCAAAACCTCATGACTTACAAGATTTATGTCACCACAGTTAGGGGTTTCCTATATAACCTCATCCTTTGAGATGAGAAGATCTTTTGATTTGGGCCTCCTTATTAGGAGTAAGCCCCAATTTACAAGTCCCCTTAACCTAGGCCTCCTTCTCAGGAGTAATCCCCAGTCATATTTTCCTTAAACATTGGGAATCATCATCAGGAGTAAGCCCCAATATTAATTTATTTTTATTTGGGCTTCCTTACCAGGAATAAAACCCAATCACAAGTCCCTCTTAATTTGGGCTTCCTTTTCAAGATTAAGTCCTAGGTTAAAATTACAAATCTCTATAAAGTACAAATACCTTTATAGACCCTGCTCTTGGGCTTCTTTCCTAAGTCTTTGGTCTTCATCTACTTGGGAAGTCATACATACGTAAGCCCCACATCATTTCTCATGACTGTATCTTTCATGGAACCATCACCAAGTTTACTGATACCTCTTGTTTCTCACAACGAGCATGACTCACGTGAGCTTAGAGTGTGAAAGTAATCACAACATCTCTTTTTGGGCCATTAACCATGCATAAACCCCGTATTTATTTACCCAAACTACATGGACTTTGATCTCTTCCTTAAAAAGTAGAGTACGTAGGAAGCCTTTAAAAGCTTTAATCCCATCTTTAATTAATTATTTTTTGTCCCATATGATGTTAAACTATATCCTTCTTATCAAACTACGTGGGTTCTGATTTATTTTTAACAAGGATACATAGGTATCTCATCTGCGGGTATGATCCCAACTCCGAAATAATCCCGATCTTTCTGAATGATAATAAACATCAAGTGCCCCACTGAGTGGCTTTAAAACCAGTATGGTCATCATAATGACCAAGAGATTTCTATATAATGTATTGAAGGATACCATTGTCTAAGGATCTCTAGTACATAGAGATGATTCTCCATCGATGAAGAACCTCAAATACATATAAAAGATTCTCTAAATCCCATACATATAAATCATTGATTGCCAAATCTAAAGGAAAACTCATTTTCATGCTTGGTGAATTAATAAGGATTCATGAACATAACTTAAATATATAAGAGAGTCCCGGAGTAGGCAATAATTCCCCCCAAAAAGGTGTGATGAGCCTGACCTCCCATCCTCTCGACCAATGAAAATTCTTAAGCCTCATCGGTCCACAAATAATGAGCACCTACCTTTGGAAAGTAGGTCCAAATGGATATAGAATCATTGGGTGTTTTCAGTTCTACGAATAAACCCTTTAGAACCCGATTTGAAAGTTTGAACCTTAAACAAAAAAGGTCGTCTCCATTTCCAAAAGAAAATAAATGGTGAACCCGACGTGAATCCTTAACCAAGTTAAATGATGTTTTACTTATTTGTTAGGCCCCTATAAAACTCAATATGAGGTCCAACAAAGCCATCAAACACATATGTGTTCATCCAAAAGATGTAGTCTGGACAAACCTATCTTGATTATGTCTGCTATATCAAACATGCACCCTTTTCCAAGATCTCTCTGCAACACAGAATGGATTCTTTAAAATTCACAGTGAAAGCCTCAGCCGCTACTCCTGCTTGATCCTCATCTGCTCTGAGGATGACATCACCTACTCATCGTCTTCAATGCTAGGTCTTCAATTCATTGGTGAGGGAATACCATCAACATGGTACCATCCTGACTATGGAGGCCACTCAAGAAGCCCTTCAAGTTAACAACTCACCCTAGTTGTCCGGACAGCGACGACCAATGGTCAAGAAGCAGGTGGTTCCAACCACCGTCTCCAACCGTTTTGGGTCGTTATCCTCGAAACGCAACAACTAGTCCATCCCATATTATAGGGAAGTGAATGAAGAGGTCACTCAAGGCCTTAGTTCAAGAAGATAGGAGCCCTTCTTGAGGACTCCCACCAACAATCACCGCCAGACTCGTGCGGTAGTGCACCCTTAACATGATGAGGGCATCGCCTCTAGGTGTTCAGATCAGGTTCCTCATACCCGAGCATGCAAGACGAACCATTAGAGGTGAAATTCGGCCAATAGGGAGCAGGTTCTTACCTCTTCCCCCTCTGGATAAGTCCATCAATTTAAATTTATGGCAAACAACGAGCGGGCATATACACCCGTTTGTTCTGATTTTACTGCCCAACAGACTCATCTGGCAGTAACACACTAATCCTGCCAGAAAATTATAGCAGATTACTATAGGCATGCACATACACATGTTTATAATTCATCAACCACTCAGCAGGCTCATTTGACTGCAACCAAAGAATTTCACCAATCAAATGTGGTGACCACCTGTAAACAGGCACATACACATGCTTACACTCATCAATTCTGCCAGCAGTATCATCAACCAATATTGAAGAAAGTTCATCAATAATATTCTGTGGAGAACAATCAGCAGGCACATACACCTGTGATTCATCAAGCTAACCAACAATCTTATTTGGTAGCACCCGGAGATGTCAATTGGAAAGCTCCAATGACAAACAGGAGGCAGACACAACTTTCTGCCCCCACACATGAGTACTGTCATAATTAACTGATAGGAAAAGGATCATAGGATCAGGAACAAAAACCTATTACAAAAACGGAATGGACGTATATTCCCATTCCGGTAGATGAATTCACGAAGCACATTCTGACAATGGTGAAAGAGTAGAATAAAATCCCTACCCATATTCTGGATACCTGTCCGAATATTATAAAAACTTCAGTGACATCACAGGGAAAGAAACATAAATCTATCCCTATCAGTGGAATGACTCATCAACATTCCACTCCGGAGCAGATACACACCTTTTTTCTAGTCCAGGAGGTTCGTGGGGCATACTCCCCCATGTCATACAGACAATCAAGTCGGGAACATACACCCGATTTAAATAGAGATAATCAGCCTAACCTTGCCATTTCTCCTGAGCAAGCACATACACCTACCCATAATAACCAATTTCTTCAACAAGTGGTTTTCAAAGTGAGTAAGAAGGCATCCAAGAAAAATATCCATCCAGCACATTTGAAAAATCAAGAGCCAATCTGCAATAAGGCCTTGCTCAATGCTGGAGTTCTTGAAGCCCTCATACAATTGTCTGTTGCAACTCAAGATTCTACTCTCTCATTTACAGACTCCATAAGTAAAAAAATAATAATTCTGAAGGTCTTCATTAGACACTTTCTCATGAAGGCTTGATTCATGACAATTAGGTCAACCTCGAAGTATTATCTTCAGTTGAGAGCCACGATAACCCTCTGCGTGGTTAGAAGACCAAGGAGTAAGAGGTTTCATCTTTTTCTATAACCCACCATGGTGGTCCTTCCCATGATGATGAATTTAGCTGTGAAATTCCTCTATGTAGTAGTAATTCGCATTGCCTAGAAAATTCTTCAATGGACAATGCAATAATGAGAAAGCCTCTTATCTTGAGGTACTTGCAAATGCGAAGCCATCCATGTCTGGCACCTTACTTCTAGGAGGTGAAATACTTTCTCAATAAGAAGATAGCCCGAGGTGTAGATCATTCTCTGAACCACCTCTGGGTTATTCATCTTCTAGTTTAACAATGAATTCTCTACCAATCTTGTTAAATCTGATGAAGAAAAAAAGAAGCACCAACTTTGGTCCAATTAGGTAGAAGAATATTCATCAAATGATAAAGAGGAAGCGTTGAATATGAGAAAAAAACTGGAAAAAAGTGAAATACCAGTCATGTTTTGGTCTTTGGCTGACTCTTAGTATGATATTCCAGAAACGTTGACATAAGATTGTATTTACGATATCCGTCTCAACATAGGGAAAACTCTTTGTCACTTAAAAGAGAAAATATTATCTTATGATGAATATCAAAAATCATGTCAAGATAATAGAAGGGTTGCAATGCCAAATTGACTTGGCATCTCTCTCAGTTTCCCGAAATCCAAAGGTTGAAAAGCAGCAGAGAGCCCTTCAGCGTTCATGCCTTGGCGCATTAAAAAGGTTGCGCCAATTAATTACCAATTCCCCATCTGATATTCATATCAGGGGATGGGGTGTTCATAGATCATTGCATTTCACTGTGCTCTCCAATCAACAAAGCTAGCTAAAAGTGGTCTCATGAAATGTTATTGCCCATGGATGGACACATCTAACTGGTTTTGTGTGTAATCAAAGGCTTGCCCAAGAACATGCCTCAACTAGTTCTTCCCAAAGTCAGGAATATAAAGAACAAGTTGTCGAATTAATCTTTCATCAAAAAATTAGAATATCTAACAGGATTCTCGTTTAGAGTATACACATCATCAGGTGATAGTAGTGTCAGAAATAATCCAATGGTCATCTGAGCCAGGTGAATTGAGTGGATGTTGGATAATGCATCCGACTAATTTCCGGACTAAAGTCTGAAAAATCAGGAGATTTTTTAAGAAAGTTTTAGATGTAGAATATCAAGAGACACCTCATCTTTCCAGACTTGGGACTCTTTTAATCCAAACCTCAGGATCAATAAAGAGGATTCAAGGAGTTGAGCAGAAAAAATAGGAACAACCCTAGTCCACCGGACTAGGGACCTTTTCAAATTCTCAATCTCTTCCTCAGGAAAAGTCAGTATTCTCTTGATTAGGGAAGATTCCACAAGAGGAAAGTAGAGCCGAATTATTAGGAGATTCCCTCCAAATTACGGTTCATCACGAAGTTCCTGAGGAATCAACCAAACAAAAGGAAATGTTTCATAAAGGACATGGAAGAAGACAGTATCACAGAAGCACTGATATAAGGTTTGCAATGAGTTATGCATCGATAAATGTCATCAATGCCGTTGTCACTAAACCCATTGAACATGAGGCTCACTCAGAGGAATTAGATGAAGAAGTTCCTGTTCAAGAAGCTGTACACACAGAAACGAACGAAGAAGGTGTGCATACCAAAATACAGAGGCTTGCCCAGGGGCAAGACATTCCTTTGGGTAATGACCTTCTATACTCCAGAAAGGTACATTCCAGGGAAAAGGGTATATGTCAGGTTACATTCCACCCTACCTCTGGAGAAGGCCAATGAATCTCATTAGAGGAAAGGTTCGCACAACAAGAAGAATAAATGAAGGAATTAAGGAGGTTAAATGTAGAACTACTTAAAGATAGTCTTCCTCCTAAGCATACTGGGGTTAATCAATAAAGGGAATTTTTTGCAGCTACTGGGATGGATCAAGAATATCCCCCTTTGCAAGTACACCCTCACAGGTCCAATCCTATGGGTCATACACGATAAAAACTAGCAATACTACCATCACTGGCAGTACTGATCGCCACACCCGTCCAATCTCTAGTTATTGCACCTGCTCAGACCCAAGATCAACCAGATGTTTCTCAAAAATTAATGACTACCATTGATTCATTAACAGATCGGTTGGAATATATAGAAGGAAAGCATGCACAAGTTCAACCAGAAAAGAGAGCTTACCCTGAATGGGTGGATGCAATTCCTCCCTCATCAAATTTTTCAAATACTACATTCCCAATTTTTAAGGGTTCGGGAGATTCTGAACAACACTTAACACATTTTTTTTCTCATTGTGATCCTATGATGGGAACTCCTCAACAACAAGAAGTAGTTAAGCTCAGGTGTTTTGTGCAGTCATTACAAGGACCCTCTTTTGTCTGGTATACAAGTTTGCAATCTCAGTCAATTACTGGGTGGGAAGATTTTGGTCAAATATTTCTTCTTCAATTTAGCTCAAAATTTCCAAAGACAAAAGTTTTTGATCTTACCAATTGTAAGAAAAGGGAAAATGAAAGTGTTTCAGATTTCATTGCTCATTAGAAGGGATTAAATTATTTCTTAGGTTTAGCACTCCTTCAAGAATAATTGTTTCCAATCTGTGTGGAAGATATACGTGATGAATTACGCACACCGTTGATCCTCGTGAAATACACAGGAGGGTTTCGAGACCTTAATTCAATCTCTAAATAGATAGAAGACTCTCTTATAAATACTAAGGCTAAAACTTGGGTAATTCCATCAGTTCCAGGAAGGAGAATAGGGAAAGAAAATACTGCTATAGTTACACTTAAACAAGCACCTGTACCTACTTCCACTTCAAAACCTTCATCATATCGAAGGACTCCACCTCTTGATCGTCAACAATAATGGCCGCCTCGTCAAGATGATCAAATAGATCAAAGGTGGAAATAGTTTGAATATTTGAAGAACAAAGTTTATTCTTTCCAGAATGAACAAGTTCCTGGCTACTTTATCTCGACTCTAGAAAACAACCTGGTTTAGTTTCCAAGGCCCAAAAGGCTGAACAAGGAAGGATATGAAGACCTCCCCAACTATTGCCCATTTCATCAGATGTTGGGGCATCCCATTCCGGAGTGTTTTGTCTTAAAAGACCTCCTACAAAAGATGGTGGACTCTAGATAAGTAAAACTGAAAGGTTTTTCAGCCCAGGTAGCATGTGTTACTACTACTGATCCAGAGGAAGAAGACGAGTGGCATGAAGTCAAAAGTAAAAATGTGCATAAATATGATGATTGGATGGTCAGGAAAACGATCAACCAAACTCATTCCATTTTACGAACACAATTGAATCAACCAATTGTGTCTTCTTCTATGAATTCCATAGAAAATATCCCTTCATCAGAAGGAAAATCCTCAAAGAAGTGGTGTAATTTGAAGAAAGAAGAGAAGTAAGAAGAAGACAAGATCGTGTCAAAGACTAAGTTTTCTTTGACTCTGGCAGATTTTATGCCGTTTGCTTCAAAAGCACAGGCACCACCCCACCAAATGGAACATCCTGAATTGGTTCATCAGGTAGAATCTTCATCAGATAAAGAACTGATCTTTGGTTCTATTAACATGATTTATTTAACAGATCCTTATGCTAATGACAGTTTCGATTATGATGAGCCTAAGTTCCCTGTATATAATAGAGGAATTAGAGAAAGAGACAGAGTTCTAAGATACATGGGATGATGTGGATTTTCTAGAAGCCAATATTTCAATCCTACCCCTTCTAGAACTGTATATGTGGCATAAAATCATGGTAAAGCCCTTCAGCGGGCTCAACAGGAACAAGAAAGTTCTTCCACACATGGTAGATTCGGTCCTGACACAGTTATTTTGGAATACCAGTGAGAGGTCACACCTTCCTCCTCTCAGCAAATAGATAGACCTAGTTGGTCTAATCTACCGAAGCCAGAAGTATTTCCAACTCTTACCCCGATACAGGATGCATCTACTCCCAAAGTGTCAACTTCCAAGGCACCTGCAAAACCACATTTTAATGATGGGAAATGCAAACCTTTGGACCAAAAGTATGATGTCTTGAAACATTTGGCCCAAGTACCGTCCAAGTTATCAATTCTGGATTCCTTGAATCTATCAAAAGATTTTTGGGAGGTGCTTATTGAGGCTTTGTCAAGTCCTTAATAATTCAAAACTGAAATTGTTGCGGCTGAGGTCTACCATATAGAGAATGATCCGGAAGAATTCCATATAGTGATATCTTTTATAGATTAAAATGAATATGATGTTGTACATGGACATATTAGACCTTTGTATCTATCTGGAAAATTCAATGATATAGGCATCTGATGATCTTTCATTGATAATGGTTCAGGAGTCAATCTCATTCCTATTCCTACACTTCTTCGATTGGGCCTCACCGAATCTGATTTATCTCATTCTACTTTGATGTTTCAAGGATATGATAAGAATAAACAAGAAACTCTAGGCGAGATTACACTTAGAATTCAGTTTGGAGACCTTGTGTCTAATTCAGATTTCATGGTTGTTTGTCAGGACACAACCTTCAACATTTTTCATGGAAGACCTTGGTTACATCAACATGCTGTCGTACCTTCTTCAGACCATAAATGTCTCAAATATTGTTTCAATGGTCAAATTGGAAGATTGTATGGTGACAAAGCCCCATTTAAAACGTGTGAATCTCAATACATTGAGGCAGAATTTTATCACATGGAGGGAAAGGAAAAATCCACGGCAAAAAAGGTTACCAAAATTAATACTCCAAGTGGTTTGGAAAAGATTCCAGTAAACCCATTCATACATGTGAGTACATATTATGTGTTTCCTATCATTAAAATTGACAGGATAGACCTAAATCCAAACAATCTTATAGAAACTTCCATAATGTCAGTTACGAAAATTGAGCCAGACAGCATGGGAGAAATTGTTGATTCGCCAAGTAGTGATGAAAGATTAAATGGATATGTATTCATTTCATCCAATAAAATCCAGTAATTCTATACTCCATCAACCAGACCAGAAGAAGGTATATAAATACCATAGGAAAACAATGATGTCAATTCTCAATCCATCATCTCCTCTCTATCACCCCATAAAGACCCTTAATCATCAATAGGGTCAGAAATGCCAGCCTCTTCTCCAAGATGTTCAAATTTTAACTTCTCCCCAGACCATGGAAATTCTTCTTCATCATATACTATGCTAGTAGAAACAGAAGAAGTAACGCATATTGAATTAGAAGAGGAAGATCTCAGGGATACTCCTCCATAATTTGAAGAGGGTATCTCTACCACTGTGGATGAACTCAGAGAAATAAATATGGGTACAAAAGAAGATCCATACACCACTTTAATTAGTGCAGCCATGAATCTTTAAGAGAAAGAAATGTATAATTCATTTATAAAGAAAAATCGAGATGTATTTTCTTAAAATTATACATAAATTCCAGGTCTTGATCCCGATGTTGCCACTCATCATTTGGGTTTTCCAGAAAAACATCGAGGATTCAAGCAAGAAGTAAGAAGAACACACCCAACTTATGCCTCCAAAATTGAAGATGAAGTTGATAAGTTTATCAAAGATAACTTCATCAGATAAGTTCAATATCCCAAATGGATGGCTAATATTGTCCCTGTGAAAAAGAAGAATGGAAAAATTAGAGTTTGCATTGACTTCAGAGATCTTAATCAGCATTGTCCCAAGGATGATTTTCCAGTCCCGATCACAGAACTCTTAATTGATGAAACAGCTGGCTACGAAGATCTTTCCTTCATGGATGGTTACTCTGGGTACAATCAAATATGAATGGCCCTCTAAGATGAAGAGTCTATATCCTTTAGATCTCCTCAAGGTGTGTTTTGATATCGGGTAATTCCCTTTGGCCCGAAGAATGCAGGTGCAACGTATCAACGTGCCATGCACCATATCTTCAAACCCTTTTTAGGGAGATTTGTTGAATCTTATGTTGATGGTTTGGTGGTTAAATCTAGAAAAAGTTATAATCACTTGGCCAACCTGGAAATCATATTCAAGAAACTTCAACAAAACAATTTGAAGATGAACCCCTTGAAATGTGCTTTTGGGGTAACCTCAGGAAAATTTCTCGGCTTTGTTGTACTCCATCTTGGTATCGAAGTTGATCATGAGAAGACAAAATTAATCCTTGACATGTCACCTCCTAGAAATTTGAAATAATTAAGAGGACATCAAGGACACTTGGACTATATTCAGCATTTCATTTCCAATTTGGCAGGAAAGTGTTTACCCTTCACCAGATTAATGAATAAGGTAGTCACCTACCAGTGGACTAAAGAATGTCAAGAATCATTTGATATCATCAAGAAATATCTCTTGAGTCCACCGGTATTAATTCCACCTATTTAAGGAAAACCACTTATTCTCTATGTGACATCTTTAGAGCGATCATTGGGTACCTTCCTTGCCCAAAAAAATGATGATGGGAATGAAAACAACCTTTACTATCTCAGTCGTACTATGATTGAGGCAGAAACTTGATATTCAAGTATTGAAAGGTGCTGCCTACCATTAATCTTTGTAGTTTGGAAATTGAGACACTACCTTCAACATCATGAGGTCCAATTTTTATCTCGCAATAACCCAATAAAATTTATCCTTAGTCGTCCAATGCTTACAGGACGTCTAGTAAGGTGGGAAATTATTTTGCAGCAGTTTGATATCCAGTATGTGTCTGAAAAGGCAATAAAGGGCCAAGATCTGGTTGATTTCCTTACTGAACACCCATCTGTAGAAGATACATATTTAAATATTGAACTTCCTGATGAGGAAGTATTCTCTATTCAAGATAATCCTCAAACATGGGAAATGTACTTTTATGGTGCCTCCAAAAGTCCAATAGGGAAGAAAATGGAAGGTCCTAAATTCAACAAAGTTGGGTTAGGAATTGTGCTTATTTCCCCAGAAAAGGCAGTTCTACCATATTCCTTCTTATTATTGGAAGACAGTATAAACAATGAAGCAGAATATCAAGCTTTCATCGTAGGAATGGAATTGGCGCTTCAGGCATAGGTAAATCACTGGAAGGTAAAAGGTGATTCGTATTTAGTAATCAAACAAATAAATGGGGATTATGAAATCAGAAAGGAAGAGCTAATCCATTTGTGTGATTACGTTAGAGAGTTAATGGAAAAATTTCCTTCAGAACTGACATTTTTCTATGTCCCGCGATCACAAAATGCTCAAGATGATGCATTGGCTAATGTAGCCACAAAATTGGTAGATCCAAACCGGGATGAAGCAATCATCAGTATTGCCCACCGTCATGTAGTTTCACCTTTTGTTCAAATCAGAATAGAGAAAATCAATGAAATCAGTCCCATTTCTGAACCATATGGTCATACTACAGGATGGATGGCACCTATCAGGGAATACCTTCAAAATGGAACACTCCCACCTGATAGAGTTGGGAAAGAACAAGTTCGGTGACGTGTGGTCAATTTTACTCTTTATGATAGCCCAGATCACCAAAAAATTCTCTACAAGAGAGGTTTTGATGTAATTCTCTTCATATGTATTTATGGTGAAGAAACAATGGTTTTCATGAATGAAGTACATGTAGGATTTTATGGTGCCCACCAGCCTGTACATATACTTTATGGTCAAATTCGAAGGCTTGGATACTTCTAGCCTTCAATGATGCAAGATTTTGTTGATTTCACTAAAAAGTTTCATTTTTGTCAAATATGTGCCAACTTCATTCATCAACCTCCGGAGTTTCTTCATATAGCTAAATACTTCTGGTCGTTTGTTACATGGGGAATGGATATAGTAGGACCTTATCCTCCAGCTACTGCTAAGAAGTTTAAGTATATTCTTACTGCTAATGACTTCTTTTCCAAATGGGCAGAGGCAATACCACTCAAAGAAGTTAGTTCTAAAATAATTGTTAGCTTTGCCAAGTCTAACATCACTACTAGATTTGGTGTCCCTCATACCATATTGACGGACAATGGCACCAAATTCTATTCATCCGAGGTGAGAAAGTTGTATCAAGAATACAATATCAAATACAACCATTCATCTCGGTATCATGCAGTGACCAATGGAAAAATAGAGGACTTCAATAAGACTTTTTCAAACATACTGCAAAAGATGGTGGATAAAGATAAGAAATCATGGCCTGATAAACTTTTTCATGATTTATGGGTTATCAGACCACCACTCGCACTGCTACGCGGTCAACTCCATATTCATTGGTATATGGAACAAAATAAGTCTTGCCAATTGAGGTTCAATTAACTTCACTCAGAGTATCCATTTGTGACCAGTCATCCACAGATGGACAATATCAGAATCGATTTGATGAATTGGGATGATTAGATGAAAAAAGATTGTGCACCCTGCACCACTTGGAAGTCTATCAGAATCGAATGACACAGGCTTTTAATAAAAAAGTTCGTCTTCATTCATTCATTAAAGGAGAATTAGTATTGGTCCTCAGAACTCCAATGATACCAGGAAAGAAACCTCCAAATCTTGAGCCAAAGTGGGAAGGACCTTATTCAATACATAATGTATACTCCAATGGATCTTATTATTTAATCTCAATGAATGGAGAACTCATCATGACTCCAACCAATTCCAGATTCCTGAAGAAGTATTTTGTGTAACAAAAATGATACCATTTTGCATGACGTTAAATTGTAAACAGTCCCTTATACATCCTACATGATGTTAAACTATACATGTTCGTCCTACATGATGTTTAAACTATGAAAAAAGTCCCTTAATATATCATACATGATGTTAAACTGTGCACATGTCCTGCAAGATGTTAAACTACACAACAATACGTCCTAGCTACATGATGCTAAACTGTACAACACCCTTTTTCCCACATGACGTTAAATTGTGTATCGTTAGGGTTGTTGCTACCTCTTGTTTCTCACACCGAGCATGACTCACGTGATCTTAGAGTAAGATTCAACCATAAAACCCTCTCTGGGACACTAACCACGTGTAATTCCCAACACCATCTTTGGGTCGTTGTCCTTAAGTACAACTCAATCACTAATTCATTCTCCATCGAACTACACAGACTTTGATCCTTGCCTTCTAGGCTGGGTATGTAGGAAACCTTGTAACACCCCAGAACGATAAAGGGTTAAATGACTAAATGATATGACTCATGTCAACAAGGTGTACCTTTTTTTTCGGAAGCCTACCTGGTTAGAACTCCACAGTTAAGCGTGCTTGGCCTGGAGTAGTGATCAGGATGGGTGACCTTCTGGGAAGTTTCCCAGGATGTGTGCGAGTGAGGAAAAAGCACACTGAAAAGGACATGTTTTGGCTTGTGGGGACTGTCATTAGTCAGATGACCCGTTCGGGCATGTGGGTGGACCCTAGGGTGGGCCCCACGTGTCTGCGGGGGCAACTGGTTGTACCTGGTAGGCCAGGACCCGACGACCTTGTTAAGGCGGGGTGGTTGTGCTATCACCGGGACCCGGTTGTCACAATTGGTATCAAAGGTGGTACCCAGCCTTAAGTGCGGTGCACTGCCTGGGTTGAGATGTAGGGCCCACAACGAGGAAGTTGTGCTCTAAAGGGGGGGGGGTGATTTTAACACCCCAGAACGATAAAGGGTTAAATGACTAAATGATATGACTCATGTCAACAAGGTGCACCTTTCTTTTCGGGAGCCTACCTGGTTAGAACTCCACAGTTAAGCGTGCTTGGCCTGGAGTAGTGATTAGGATGGGTGACCTTCTGGGAAGTTTCCCAGGATGTGTGTGAGTGTATACAAAGCACACTGGAAAGGACATGTGTTGGCATGTGGGGACTGCCATTAGTCAGATGACCCGTTCGGGCATGTGGGTGGACCCTAGGGTGGGCCCCACGTGTCTGCGGGGGCAACTGGTTGTACCTGGTAGGACAGGACCCGACGACCTTGTTAAGGCAGGGTGGCTGTGCTGTCACCGGGACCCGGTTGTCACAAACCTCTTGAGGTTCAAGCCCAAAACCAATATCTTCACATCGGTTCACCTCCATCTCATACGATGTTGATCCGTGAAGCCCCCCCCCAAAAAACCAATATCTTCACTTTAGTTCACCATCGTCCTACATGACGTTAAAATATGTATGTCCCTTTTTTCCCTACTACATGACACTAAACTGTGCAACACCATCGTCCTTTCTATATGACGTTAAACTATACAGTTCCCCATTGTCCTCGCTGTAAGACATTAAATTTCATAGCAATACATCCTAGCTACATGATGCTAAACTGTGTAGCACCGGTCTATGCATATGACCTTAAACTATTCGCACTTTTTTCCTGAATGACAATAAACTACAACAGTCTCTGACACCCTCACCTAAGAGGGAATCATTATTGAAATTTATCTCCAATCATGTCATATTCCAAGGACTATGTGTGTACATGGAAATTCCCGAACCTTTAATCTTGGGTCCAACCATCATTACACTAAATTCCCCTTTCACCCTTCACATGTACGAACCAAATATGTATAGAGGATATTTCAAGAAATACGTATGGCTTGATTCCCATCCCTATGGGATACATAGGAACGTTTGAGCATCCCTCGAATCCAGCCCCAAGTCTTTGGAACTAACCCCAAACTCCACTTTTAGTCCCTTGGCTGAAAAGTCCCACTACAAGCACATGAATGTGGTATGAAAACCATGGTCTTTATTCACATCAGGTTTATAACAAACACACAATGTGCCTCCCTCATTATGGTCTGATATCTACAACCCTAAACTAATATCTCATACGCTCTCGTCCCACATGACGTTAAACTGTATTTCAAGAACTACGTATGGTTTGATTCTCATCCTAATGAGCTATATAGTGAATCCCAACATCTCAATTCAGGACCCAACCACAACATGATTATGTTCATCATTAGTCTATGTATCTCCTTCATGCATTGGACAATACCCATTTTCATGTATCGTAATCCTAACCTTAAATACTTCCAGATATCCATAAACCTTTTCTTGACTTCTGGTCATAAAATGTCTGATACCCAGGAATTCTTTTTCCTGACCATGCAACACGTGCCCTTAGGCGTCCTTGCATAAATAGTCTACATAACAGAACTTTCAGCCACAAGATGCTATTATTTGACTATGCAGTCAATGCCCTTAGGTGGCCCTGCATAATTTAACCCCCCTAATGGGTTTTTCAAATAGTTGTAACTTAATTCTTGGGGGGAAAACCTCTTTTTTCCTTATAGTTCTTAACGACGATATGTACGGATCTACAAAAACAGCCATTCTTATCATATTTGTCCCATAATCTTCTTCATGATATGAAAGTATTCAAGTCTATGGTTTATATTTCCCTTCCCTACGTTTGGGTCAGACCTTCGTAGGAGTGAAATTTATCCAATTATTTTACAATATTGACTGAGAATATTCTCTCCATATTCAATTACCTCTCTCCATACAATAGACTCTATGCTTTGGGAAATTTTAATCTCCACAATCTTTCTCCGGCTTTTAGCAATAAAAAAGTAAAATTTCTGAGAGTTCTTTTTCCTGACTATGCAGAACGTTCCCTTAGGTGGCCTTGCATAAGTAGTCTACATAATTTACCTATCATCCAAAAGATGTTATTATTTGAATATGTATTCAATGCCCTTAAGTGGCCCTACATAATTCAACCCCCTAACGGGTTTGTCAAATAGTGGTAACTTCACTCTTAGGAAATACTTCCTCTAATGCCTTTAACCCTTTTTTCATATCATCCCTCAGATTCAAAATATCTTAAGTCATAGTTTACATGTTTTACCATATACTTTAATGTGGTAATATGTTTTCAAACAAATTATCAAGGAATTGAGTCAATTTTAGTCCATTCGGTCAAAGTTATTCGACCTTAAACATTATCCTTTTTATGTCTGACATGCATGACTTTAAACTGCCAACAAAAGACTGGGTACTCATTAAATTGAGAACCTGTAAAAGGAACTCTGAACAAAAGTTGAGTCCCAGCTCACTAAAAGTACATTTTTTATGACTTATTCAATATTGAGAAATAAAAAGATGCAAAGTTTGTGGGGTTGTTTGTATAATCCTAGAAAAAATAAAACTATTCTTACTAGGCCCATTGGCTTAGGTAAAAAAAATTAATTAGTTAACAAGAGAATGTAGGTACAAATGATTGAAGATGAAATGTCTTTTTCATTGATGAACAAGATTAGAAGAACATCCATAGATTGGAGTATCTTCTCTTTTTCATGAATTACAAGAGGCTTTCAATATAACATTTGATTTGATTTACGACATCCTGAGCTTCATCAGCAGCCACTTGAAGTTCATTCACTTGACCAGCTTTACCCTTTTTTTCTTGATGGATTGCTTTCTTGGCATCTGTGATGGATTTCATACCATATGTTTGGACTCCTTACAATGAATTATTAAGCTGGTCAAGTTCCCCAGTAATGGAATCTAGCAATTTCTGAAGGTGCATCTGCTGGAAAACTTTCTCCTTGATCTTATGCTCCAGCTCTAGTTTTGCAGCATGATCAGCCTTAGCTCGGGACACCGTAGCCTCAAATTCACTGATATTGGTCAGCATCCTCACTCTGATCAGATCTTGATGGCACTTTTTTTCCTACTCCCTCCTTAAGATGACTTGTTTCACCACGGTATGGATCTCTTGATATCCAAAACCTCCAAGTCCCAGCATGACGAACAAGGATGACAGTCACAAGACCTTCGAATATAGCTCTTCAAGAGGCACTTTAGATATGATATTCCATATATTTTGCCATGCCTTGTGACGTGAGAATTGGATATCCTTTTGAACTTCTAGGTCTGATTCAGCATCGCTATCACAGGGGGGGAATATAGTCCATGATTAATGCACTTAAGGAAGTGCCCTATTCTGCTCCTTCCCCCCTGACCCTTGGTACTTCACTTTCTACTCCCATTGGGGCTAAGGCTGAGGCTTCACCTTTGGATCTAGCCACTGAAGTTGATAGCCCTGCATAGTCAATTGAAATCTTTGGTTAGTTTCATAGGATAACAAAAGTTGATTAGCTGTTTTTCAAATTAAGTACAACCACAAATATTATCATCTTTTACCGAACACTAGATCAACAACATGAGAATACTCCTCCCCATCTTTCCTAGCTTTAATATGATTTTCAGGATGTGTTTTAGGAAGATCTATTGTGTTAAGCTCCACTTGATCTAGTGTCTCTACAATGATACGGTTGTCTCTATCCCCTTCAGGCATCGACAGATCATAATCTTGCTCAGGTTGAGTAGAAAATTTCAACCAATCATGGTCAGAGATGTAATACAAAAAATTTAATAGGATGATGGATAACACTCATGTCCAAAATATTTTAAATCACATGGTAATTTAACATGATCTAAAATTTCTTCAAAATACGCACCAAGTTTCATCATTTCATCCAGTGATATCCCAGATTCCTGGTTATTCTCACCAGTGGGAGCATTTGACATGTCTTCTTGGCGACCCTCCTCCTGCGACCTCTGACCCCGAATAGCTTCCTCAGAGAAAATTGCGTAGTAAGTTGCTATGGTCACCAAATGTTATAGTACAGGTGTTGAACCTAAAGCATCATAGAATAGAAGTCAGTTGATGTTTTCATTCAATGTTATATTATGTATTGTTAATTTACCAGAAGCAGGATCTTCTCTCCTTGCAGCAACAATAGGAGCAGTACTGGGAACAAACACTAGCTCTTCTTCTCTCATCATTTCTTTAGGAGAAGCCAGGTCATCATGAATTTGTGACTATTAACCAGCACCCTCCGTCATCCTTAGAGGTGGGTTAGTCCTCTCCCTCAGAGGGGAAATTGAAGAAGCACCTGCAATCCCAAGAATTATGATCAACCTTTTTAGGAGTTAGGATTTATGACTATCTGAAGGACTTAACACTATTGATGAAGCGTCTAGTTGTCGACTTCTTCCTTTTATTCCTTTGTTTCTTTGACTTTTTGGGTGTGTTGACATCGTCACCTCCAAATACAGATATTGGAGAGTGTAAATCCCTGTCTAACTCCTCATCTATGACTTCCTGGCCTGGAGATACTTCAACTGGATCACGAGGAGATTCAGGGACTCCAAGAGCAGTGCCGCCAGGGCTATACTGTAGTGAAGGGACCTCAGTAGTTTCTTCCTTAAAAAGATGTAGGATGAAGAAAGTAATTTCCTTGAGTAACAAAGATTTGACTAAAATCAAGTTTCAAAGCAAATAAAGAAATAAATTTACATCTTCAGGAGCAACGTAATCGTGCCACTTTTTGTCTACTGAATCACTAATCCCTTAAGTGGTTCCACGATCCATCATTTCCTTCACCCACTTGGTGATAGGAATGGAATAATTAGTGGAATATATGAGCATTTCCATCTCTCTGATGCAAGACCACACTTCATTTGGGTTATCCTCTAAGAAGATATCAGTAGAAGCCCAGAGATCCATCACTCCGGGCATATGTAGCCCTTCACATAAGTCTATCCAGGTGGTTTGAGAATCACAATATAAACTCCTCCATGTATGGATAGCCTCTGGTTGTAAATATTCAGAATGTGCACCAGAAGGCTGCGAGGAGGGTCCTACAATCTAGGACTTCAACTTCTTTCCAACTCTTGCAATCACAGATAAAGGATAAGAAAATGAAACTTGTTTCTATATAAAATAATGGTGACTAAATTTCCACAGTGATATAACTAACCATGAGTTGAAGGAGTAGGTCTCTTGACTTTGGAAGGAGGATTATATCTGGCATAAGGCCGTTTTGACGCATGTCGTGCCTCATCATCCCCATCCAGGGAATCCGGTGAATCATCCCTAGGTGAAGAACCCGGCAAATCAACTCCGAGTGAGGAAGAGTCACCTTCCAGATGAAAGGTTTCTTTCTTGACACTTCTCTTCTTTACTCCCCACCCAAGGGATAAAAATATTCAATACCCCTTCCGGGTATTATGCTACCCAGTTTTCGGCATACCATGTAGTCAATTGACTCGCCACTCCAACAACTGGTAGATCAAATACTGCCCCGGTCTTCTCCATAGTTGTCAGAAACTATAGTTTTCTGGAAACCCTTGGATGCTGCTCTGAACTGACATGCATGGGAGGGGATAGAAAAATCTTCTGCAGACACTTGAATTGGAATGAAAATCTATATGGAGCATAGGCCTCACATATAATCTCTCAGTCAATTTTGGTAGCCAATACACCATCTCTGCAAGCCAGCATATATGACCTCCATTCCAGGCTAGCTATTCCATCGTCAACAAACCACCCGGTTGGTGGGTTTCCATAAGGAAAGAAATGAAATTCCTTGAACATTCTCATCCTCACCTTCAGATCATAGGAATTGAGGGACAATGGAGAAATTCTGTAAAATTCCTACACCGATGGCCTAAAAGAACTTCCAGGAACCTGTACTCCGCTATGTACAGCATATGTCCTGAAGTGAGTGGCGATCCATCCCCACAAAACTTGGAATGGTCCCATTATTCTCAAAGGATACTTACCAATATAGACATGGAGTAATCTCATATGAATCTTCACCAAAACTAGGGTGGCCAACCCAACCATTTTTCTCTCAGCCAACTTGGCTACAACAATGAAGGTCCTTGGCCTGACGCCTCCCTTCGAATCCCTAATTGGCAGAAGATAAATGATGATCCACAAGTCTAAGAATCCCACCAGACGGTCCTTCTCTGGGATTATTTTATCCACTTCATACCCCCATTTTTCAAACTCTCTCACTTATAGAGTTGGCCAGAATGTGTCAGAAGCACCCCTCTTCTCTACTCTGGGGCAGCTGGTAGGACGAGTACAGGTGGGACCCTTCTCCTTATTCTTAATGAGAAACATATCCATCCACTCTTATGGATGAATATCCTTTCTAGAATGAGTTTTTGTGCACTTGGTATTCTTAATCTTGTTGAAAATTTTCAATAACTCTCGAGCAAAAGCCGGAGTCTTCTCCGAATCATTCCAGGTCACCTTAGGGGGGATGAATTCATCATACATATCACCAAAAATTGGAGCCCCTGAAATATTGTAGACATCCCATAAAATTATGCCTACTTCTCCATGAGTTATATGGAAAGAATTCATTTCCGGGCTCCAATGACTGATTAACTCCGGCATGAAATTGTCATTCCTGTAAACATATGTCTGCCCAGCCCAGACGACTTCATATATTGCAGATCCTTTTAGATCATTGAAAAACTCTACATAGGTTCATCACACCCAATATGCCAACATCCAAATCATCTTCACACCTCCTCCAGGATGGAAATTACAACTCTTTTTCCATCCCTTGGATTAGTTCATCTGAGAATTTCAGAACATAGAGGGATAGCAATGCGGCTGTAGCTCAGTCTTGTGAGGAATCAGATCTGGAGCACATGGGATATGATGCATTATGAATGCCTTATCCACTGTTCCAGCATTGAAAAATGATCCTGCAACTGAGACATTTGCGGAAGAGAAATTGGTGTAAGTTTGAAACTAAGAATGAGGAAAATAATTCTTTGCCTCAAGAACACTGACTCCTTGCAGATGACCATGGCCATATAAAGGCAAGTAAATGCTCTGTGGGAAATTGGCATGATATTTCTTCAAGTACTTAGCCAAATATGGTAGAGTTATGTCACATATATCATAATAATCATGTCCAATGACGTTCATCATGTCATCTATTCTCTTGCTGGCCAACTCATCAGCTGATCCAATTCTTTTGGGAGCCATTGAATCTGCACAAAGATTAAACAATTAACTTTTTGGTAAGTATGTTTATATGAAATATTTGTGAAGAAAACAAAAATATAGATAAGTAATTAAGGCGTGCAAGTTTTTCCGTGTACGTTTTTCCATGCAAGTTTTTCCACGCAAGTCAAAATTATTACTGGAGAAGTGTGACACAAAGAAGAGAGATTGAACGAGAAAAGCAACACACTTACGTGACGAGAGCTCAAAAGCTTTGGAGGAAGGATGGTTTGCACGAAGTGACGCCCATATATATAGGCGATCCCAAAACCCTATGTGCCAGAACCTGCGCAACGTAATCTGCGCGCCTAAAACCTGCACACCCCTGAACCCTGGTTTCTCGTTTTCCTCAGAGACAAATCCTATTTCCTTTTTTGGATCCAACTGTAAGGGGGACTTTTGTTGAATATCCTTTCCATCACAGAGTCCAATGAGTGGAAAAGGGGAATAACATAAGTACAATGAGGGTCACCCTTTGAAGAACATCAAAAATTGAAAAAGGCATAGACCAGGAACCCATTTTGAGGGGGTCGCGCAAGTTTCCTGTGCGCCACACAAGTCACTTTCACGCCAACTATGAGTTACGAAAGTCACTTGAGCGCCCTATTATTTTTCCCCCAAGGTTCCTAGTGACCTATAAATAGCCCCTGTGGTCCCCCCATTTCGAGGATGAATTTTCCAAAACTCAGATTCAAGCTCTAGTCTCCCAAGTCTTTGTCTGACATCTTCCAAACACTTATAAGGTAATTCTTTACCTAGAAGGGAAGCTCTAAATAGGAAAAATAAGGTCTAAGTGTTATAAATCATCAATACTTGTGCACCTAAGTGTCCAGTCCATAAGGGAAATGAAGACACTTGAGCGCCGCCTTGCCCTCTCAAGGGAACTTGCGCGCCACCCTTCTGGAAGCCTCTAGGGATGATACTAAGGGATTGAGTTCAAAGTCTCCCAAGTATTACCCTATAGATTTTTCTTCGCCCAAGGTGACTCATGTCGTGCAAGTATACTTGCGCGCCAGAAAAATACTTGCACGCCTCTTTCATAGTCACTTCCTTTCCTCAAATCCACCTCTCCTCTTCAATACATATCCTTCAAAACCATATTCAAATCCATTTATGGCATGGTTCCTTTGTTGGATTCCTTATCTAAAAAAAATTCTGTGAGAACCTCTCCAAAAACCTTGTGACTTACAAGCTTTATGTAACCACGATTAGGGGTTTCCTATATATCCTCATCCTTTGAGATGAGAAGATCTTTTTATTTGGGCCTCCTTCTCAAGAGTAATCCCCAAGTTACAAGTCCCCTTAACTTGGGCCTCCTTCTCAGGAGTAAGCCCCCGTCATAGTTTCCATAAACATTGGGCATCCTTCTCAGGAGTAAGCCCCAATCTTAATTACTTTTTATTTGGGATTCCTTATCAAGAATAAAAACCAATCATAAGTCCATATTAATTTGGGATTCTTTTTCAGGAGTAAGTCTTAGGTTAAAATTCCAAATCTCTATAAAGTACAAATACCTTTATGGACCCTACTATTGGGCTTCTTTATTAAGTCATGGTCTTCATCTACTTGGGCAGTCATACATACGTAAGCCCCACATCATTTATCATGATTGAATCTTTCATGGAACCATCGTCAAGTTTACTGATACCTCTTTTTTCTCACACTGAGCATGAATAACATGATATTAGAGTGTGAAAGTAATCACGACATATCTTTTTGGGCCATTAACCATGCATAAACCCCATATTTCTTTACCCAAACTACATGGACTTTGATCTCTACCTTAAAAGTAGAGTACGTAGGAAGCCTTTATATGGTTTAATACCATCTTTAATTAATTCTTTTCCATCCCATATGACGTTAAAATATATCCTTATTATCGAACTAGGTGGGTTATGATTCCTTTTTAACAAGGATACGTAGGTATCCCATCTGAGGTTATGATCCCAACTCTGAAATAATCCCTATCTTTCTGAATGACAATAAACTTCAAGTGCCCCACTGAGTGGATTTAAAACCAGTATGGCCATCATAATGACCAAGAGATTTCTATATAATGTATTGAATGATACCATTGACTAAGGATATCTCACACATATAGATGATTCTCCATCAATGAAGAACCTCAAATACATATAAAAGATTCTCTAAATCCCATACATATCAATCATCTATTTCCAAATCTAAAGGAAAACTTATTTTAATTCTTGGCGAATTAATAAGGATTCATGAACATAACTTAAATCTATAAGAGAGTCCCAGAGTAGGAAATAATTCCCCCCAAAAAGGAGTGATGATATTGACCTCCCATCCTCTCAACCAATGCAAATTCTTAAGCCTCATCGATCCACAACTAATGAGCACCTACCTTTGGAAAGTAGGTCCAAATGGATATAGAATCATTGAGTGTTTCTGGTTCTATGAATAAACCCGTTAGAAATCGATTGGAAAGTTTTAACCTTAAACAGACAAAGTCATCCACATTTCTAAAAGAAACAAAGGCGAAGCAACTCAATGGGAAACACTTCCCAAGAGACTTTGAAATCACTTTGTACATACTTGGAGGGTCGCATGGGAAAATTAGTCACAGAGCAAAGGGGTTCACAGGTAGAAGCCTCGTGAAGCTCTGGTACTCCATGTAGTGGAGGGGCTTCGCGAAGGGGTATGCTTCGTGAAGTGAAGTGGCCTAGCCTAGGCGTAGGGAATAGGTGTATATGGAAGGTGCTTCGCGAAGTGGAAATGCATTCCCGGAGCAGTGCTTCGTAAGCAAGGGTTCCCTGTGAAGCGTAACATTGCGAAGAAATGTACTTCGCAAAGCAAAGTGACCATGCCTTAGCATAAGGTGAACATGTGCATGGAGACTACTTTGCAAAGAATAAGTGCTCTACAAAGACCCGAGTCCCCTTAGGGATTCCCTTCCCTTGCGAAGGCCCGTGGGTTCCGTGAAGGGAATCCCCTTTTGAAGAGGGGTTGAATTTAAGCAAAGGGAAAGGCACTCTGTAATGAAAAAGTACCTTGAAGAGCTCATGGTTCACAGAGAAGAAATTGATTTGTGATTTGGGAGCTAATAAGGTGAAAGGTAGGAGGATCCATCCTTAGTTCTCAAGGGTATCCCAATATTTATAGGCAAGAGGCACCATGAATCAGAGCTCGCTCGGCATGAAGGCATGTGGAATTTTGTTTTAACCACATCGCCTCCCACCTGGTTGATCTGTAGAGGCTTCGAAAACGTCAATCGTATTCGTGGATCCTCCCACCTTCGTACTCCATGGGGGCTTCGCAAACATCAATCGTGTTCGCAGAGCCTCCCACCTCCTTGCTCTGCGGTAGCTTCGCAAACGTCAATCGTATTCACAGAGCCTCCCACCTCCTTGCTTCACAGAGGCTTCGCAAACGTCAATCATGTTCATAGAGCCTTCTGCCTCCCTGCTCTATGACATCTTTTCAAACTTCAATCATGTTCGTGGAGCCTCCTGCTTCCTTGCTCCGTGGCGGTTTCGCAAACAGGAGAATCTTCGCTCCGTCCGCAGGGCTGCAGGGCTCTGCAAACAAGCTTCATGAGTTAGACCTTAAGGATTTCCATTTGTTTGTGTTCTTTCCAAATTTTGGCACAAAAAAATACCCCCCTTAGACTTGGAGCCGATGAGAAATGAGGGTTGAAGTATGAGGGTCAATCACCAAAATTCCCTGGTCAATCGTGAAGAAGACTCGCGAAGGAAGCTCATTAGGTGGAGAGGCGATGCATGGGCTGAGCGCACTGCGAAGCTCACCATGGTTGGACACGCCACGAGGCACCAAGGGTCTTCGCTTATAAATAGGGGAGGCTGACCTCTCTTTTTTCGTTTCTCATCTCCGCATTTTGGCATTTAGTGCTCTCGATTCACGAAGCTCCGCGTACTCTGCGATTGATCTCTATGAATCAGGACTTCTACTTCACAGTGCACAACGAGTCTTTGACTCTGCGACGGTGCACTCTGTGACCTGCGTCTAAAGTTCAGGGCATGGCTCCATGACTTCATTACTGGGATCGATCTCTTCGAACAATCTTCGTGAACGAGATACGTGAAAGGGCTTCGCAAACCAAAACCAAAAACACGCAAATCTCAAAATTTGAATGGCATACCAAGAGGCTTCTAGGGGGGTCCTAATTGATACTACCCAGAGGGAAGAAATGGAAGATAAATCAGGTATTAGGGAGTTCATACGAAGCCACTTTGACCATAATTCACTGGTAGATCTACTGTCAGAGAGTCGGAAGGACTATCTGTTGTGCATGATGCTACATTTTTATGACTTTGGCTTAAGGGATGATTTTTTCATCCCCTAAGAGAGTAGGGACAAGCCAAATTATTGGTTCAGGAGCACGCCATGTTAGTTCCAGTGGTTCAGGGTGGCTGACAGCCATGATTGGGAGGATTTCATGCCTGTTAATACAGAATGTGTGTACAATCATGTGAACAATGTTGGTGGGAAGGAACTATAGTCAGAGAAATCTCCCCCTCTATACCATACCATCTTGAAGGTAGTCCTGAGGAACCCGAAAAAGGGGTGGTCTGAGGAGTGGGATCTGTGCCAGGGAAGAAACTTCACAGACTACTAGGCTTAGGACTACTAGGTAGGTGCCTCTTGCGAAGAATTTGATGTAGATCTGGTAGAGTGGGAATGTATGAAGTGTCTTGGGCCTCCCAATTCCATATCTATCAACCGAAGTAGCTGATGCGAGAGTTGCTGAGCAGATGTTCGTTGGGGACCAATACCTTCCAATTTCATCATGGAGAGGTCGACATCAGTCTATGGGACCTACATCAAATCTCGAGGGTTCCAATACTGGGCACGATGTATAATGAGTTCCTCCCTGTTATGGGTTCGTGGGAGGATTCGGAGCAGATGCCACCTTTGGAGATGACATTGATGAACCTAGTTATGGGAGAGGACAAGCAGTTGATGAGGGACGTCCATTACAAATGGTGGTTCAAGAAGTTCTTCAACCTCCCAGAAAATAGGTAGTTCCCTATGAGGGCTCGAACATGCTCGAAGGAGGATCAACAGGGCAAGGAGCACTCGTACTGGTGGCTCTTTTAGGACATCCTATGGAAAACCTAGGGATTCTGTGTCAGCACTGAGCAATAACCGATAGTCAGGTTGGCAACATTCATTGTGGTACTCATCTGCAGTTGGATCCTTCCGGTGAGAGATATGAACATGGGTGTGTGACCAAACATTTTCATCACGACGTCAATGCTGGTGAAAAGAGGGCGGGTCAACCTAGGGACCCCGATGCTTTCCAAGTTGTACAAGATGTTGTGGCACATTATCAAGGGGAAGAAGCCATAGAGAATATGTGGGTCATTCCACATCCTGTATGGGTGGATAACGGTGCATGTCAGGGGGATATATGAATATATGAACCCCATCTCCCCCAAGATCAAAATTATGCCCATCCATTCTGAATGTTTTAGGGATATTTCCGGCCAATATGACTGTGCAAGCGGTACTGAACCGGGTCTGGAAGGCAGATGAGTTCAATTTTTACCCGTTCCCGTTGCCAATGGGAGCGATCACTGCTGATGGCCATGGAATAGAAGAGCATTGGTCCTATCTCCTGGCCTTTTAAGGTGGAGTCTTAGTGGCGTGGGTGGACCGTTATTCCCTTTGTGAGCTGTACACCCCCCACCGATATGGAAGGAAATTTTTTTGTATACAGCGGTTGACCCTGCGAGTCTACTTGGGGATGCACCACGAGGATCACCCGTGTGTAATGAGGAAAATGTGGCTCATGTTTACACAGAAATATGGGAAGATGTTTAATGAGATACATCTACCCATGACCGTCTACAGGTTGGTAAAGGAGTATTCCAAAAGCTGGGAGGCGGCATACCCAGGGGAGATGCTGAAGCAGCCAACTGTTCGGGCCAATGACGAGGTCCCTCCCCAATCTCGAGGTCGGGGATGGAAAGCGGTGAGGACATCCCATGGTGGAATGGTTGCCGTGGAAGCATGGCTCGCACCAGTTAAGAGGGAGGTGGCAGTAGCAGATCCAGTGAGGACAATAGACTCAGTGGTCCAAGAGGAGCAGGGTTATCTGGAGGGGAGGCCGCTTAGGGGGTTCCGTAGGATATCCACCTGGGCTCCAGGGGAGCGACTGCGACACATAGAAATGCTGGAGAATGCTGTCTTCCTGGAGGCCTGTGATGTATGGGATGTCGACCAACAATTCCTCAACCCGTACGATATGTGGAAACACCTGAACCATATCATGATGGATTTGCTGGGAATGAGTCTTGTTAAGGCTGGTTTTGAAATTCCCCAGGCAGAGGCGGAGCAATAACTGGCTGAGATGGAGGAATTTGTGCACTCCTGGGGTGCTTTGCATTCCATGACAGATCAGGTGAAGGTGTTGCTGGACCGCACGGTCCCCCCGTAGTTGTTAGCGGCCGATTTGATGGAATGGTTCCCTCTACCGGAAGAATCGGACAAATCCTCTTGGGGCGAGGAGGCCAGTAGAGGGAGTCCTATGGAGGAGGGTGAAGTTGGTGATCAAGACCAAGATATTGAAGAATTTTTAGAGGTACTCAAGGTAAAATCCCAATCTCCTTCCTCGGGGTTTGCTTCCAGGTCATTTTGGACTCCTTACTAATATTTGAACTCTGCAGGAGGGCCTCATACACAGAACCCATTCCCACCCTATAGTAGACATAGATGCGGGGCCTTTAGGATCCACGGCCATGGCTATGGAAATTACTATGTCTAGCGAGGCTAGAACAACCGAGGTGGTTCTTATAGAGCTTTCATAATTCCAAACAATATACGGAGGGCCATGCCTCGGGGTCCCCACAATGACAACGTAAGAGAGAGACTGAAAATTTGACCTTTATAAGTCTCCTTTACATATTTCATGATTGGAACCCATTGAACAGGATAACTGACTTCCGTTCCCTTTTTGGTATGCATAGTTCATCAAATAGCGTGGGATGCCTTGGCGAGGTTGGTTAGTACTTCTGGCGGTGGCTTTCACAGAGGAGCGCTAGTGGTAATGGAGGTGGATATCTAGACTGACCAAGCTACGACATCCTCGATCATTGGTGGGACCATTGACATGGTATATCCTGAGATTATTGAGGTGGGATCTGACTATGAAGATAAATTAGACAAAAAAGGTCATGCCGTACCCGATCAGACACCAGATGCGGACCCCACTGATGATTTCTTGGGGGCGTTCCCCACATATGAGCCCGCCAACCGCATAGATCGGGACGAGATGGCCTCTGATGAAGAGGATAGAAAAATAGTCCATTTTCGTTCATGGAATATGATCAAAAACTTTATAGATGAAACCCCTCAAGAACAATGGATAGATCATATGGTGAGACTTTGCTCGCGACTGCGTGAACTATGTGCTAGGGGGTGGATGCCCAACATCCCCACATGCTCGTTCGAGATCTCATGGCAGAGAATATTTGGTAGTATGACCGTTTCCATAGCATGGGTTGGAAGTAGAGAAAATAGGTGAACATCAAGAGGCTCAAGGAGGCTGAAAATGAGATTCAACGGCTGCAGTTCTAGGCGGATGAGCACTCTTCTTCCCTCAACGTGCAATCAGTGCTCATATCGCAGCTGAAGACCCAGCTGGAAGAGGCCAAAGAGCGCATGAAGAAAGACTCGGAAGAGATGAACTTCATCTGAACCAAAAATAAACAGGAACAGATTTTAGATAATGAACTACACCCCATCACTGCCGAGGAGGATCATGAACTGGACAAACGACAGTGAATCCTGGACGCCACAAGCCAGAGGGTGGAAGAGCTGCAGCGCTCTTTCGACAGGGTCAACCCGTCCATGGCAGGGGTAAATCCTTAGGTGATGTAATGTTTTAAAACCTTTGAACATAATTTCATGCTTTGGTTGTTTTATATTGGTTGCGTGCATGAGTTCTGTTATTTGTGTTGGTTTTACACACATCTGTTCTATTCGTGATGTGATCAGTGATCAATCCCTAAGCTCACATGGGTCAAGCCCGATGTGATAAAAAGGGATGATCACCATGTTATTCTATATGAATATAAGAGTGCCGACCAAGATTCAGACATCTAGGGTTTGAAAAAATAATTTGGATTTCTGGGAAGAAAGGGAGAGGCCTGACTGGAGAACGAAGGTCTCAGAACAATTGAAGTGTCATTTTCCTCAATGTGCTATAATGCACGATCATGGTAGTGCCAAGGGAGTTAGAATCAATCCAAACATAGGGGAATGGAAGGTTTTAATTATGATACCCAAAATTCGGAACATTGTGGTGATGTCCTGACAATAAAGGATAACTCTTTACCATGTTTGAAACACAATATCCTTATTGTATTAGCCTGATATGGGGATAACAAACGAGGTCTGACCGCTGAACATGTTCGAAACATGGGTCCCGACTCAGAATTTCATCCATTTGTCTTCTGGAACACTGAACCAAGATAGTATGTGATCTATAGGCTGAGCATCATTACTGTTAGTGGGTTCCTTTAGATGTGAAAGGGGATGAAGGTTCGAATAAAGGGCACGTAAAGTGTGGAAAGTGGAGCGGTGTGTTGTTTGAATGGAGTCCAACACTCTTGAAATTACGCCACCATGGTGAAAACACATTAGGTGGACGTACTAGTCTGATCAGGGATCATTCCTATTTCCATACAGGACCTCTCTAATGAGGAAGCTGGCGCATCCTGTCATTGTCGTGGGGCATCCTGAACTTGTTCAGGGTATAGCTGCAGTTATGGGGTTCCCTGAAAGAGTTTTGGCCAAGGGGGTGAAAAAGAGGGGGAAAATGACTCACGATTCCTGGGGTTAGACCCGAAGGCAAGATGCTTGGGTGTTCCTACATGTCCCATGAGGATGGAAATCAATCCATATGTAGTTCTAGAAGATATCGTGCAGTTTAACGTCTTGCAGAAAGGACGCGGAGTGGTATTAGTTTATAGTCATAGATCTCAGACCAAAGATGGTAGGGAATGCGGGAGACACATGGTGAGATAGTTATAAAACCTGATGTGAATGAGGACCTGGAGTCCAGATCACCATGTGTTCCTTGGAGAGGTTTTAGGTCGAAGGACCTAAAATGAAAATGGGGTTGGGACCGAGGCCAAGTGCGCGGGCATTCCTACGTATCCCAAGAGAATGAGAATGAAGCCACATGTAGTTCTAGGTATGTCACGGTAAGGTACTGATTCCAGGGATGATAAGGTCGTGCGGGTCTAGACCACGCACTAAAAGAAGCGACATTTGATAGATCTTGTCTGTCATTTAAGATAGATGTGTTTTGTTTGTGAAGCGATAAACTGAGGACCGGGGATCCCGGTGTCGCCATAGAAATCAATCCAAATTCAAGAATTGAAAAATGGTATGGTGTATGACCAATACCCAACATGATTTCCCCTTTATTGAGGTCATCACAATGCAGTGCTGTTTTTCGTCATGCTACCAAGACGATAATATCACAGTTTAGGGTCATATGACAGGACCAACCTTACTTTTAATGCTGTGCAATAAAGACGCAATAGTTTGAAGTCACGTGGGACCAGGAAACATTGTCTAATGTCATATGGATCAGATATTAGGAGGAATTCACATGATGTGATAAAGCATACCCAACGTGAATGAGAATGAGGTCCACATCACACCACACACAATTTCAAGGAAAGAACCTCAGGCCGAGGGGCCAGAAAATGTTAGATAATAAGAGGATGGACCTATGGACGAGGAATCTAGGTGTTCCTACATATCTCATAGGGATGGGAATTAAGCCGTATGTAGTTCTGAGGGTGCAATTTAATGTTATACAAGATGTAACAATTCAAGGTCGTGTAGGACCGTATACAGTTTAACGTCATGCAGGATGACATACAGTTTAATGTCATGCAGGACAGGAAGTAGGAGGGACTAGATCCTAGAAGGAGGGTACGTGGTGCGACTATTGCAAACTAGACATGAATGAGGACATAAACCCACACAAGCCACACCATGCAGTCCTATAAGATTTGGGGCCTAAAGGGAAGAACATAAGAGATAAACTAATGGAACTAGAGCTAGACCCAAAGATGAGATGTTTGGGCATTCCTACGTATCTCATAAGGATGAGAATCAAGCTATACGTAGTTCTAAAGGGAAGAAATATAAGGAGATCTTAGTTTAAGGTCTTAGAGCTCGGACTATGGAGGATCAGAACTCTTCCAAGTAAGCGCATACCTCAATCCGATCCCTAAGCCCATGCGAGTCAAACTCGGTGTAAGGAACAAGGGCAGAAGAGATCTTTGTAATAAATGGAATGAACATAAGGGTAAATCGGTTCAAAGTACCAAAAGATGTGTTGTCATGGATTTTTACTCCTAACATTTGAATGATCACTGAGGAATAGTACCAAGAGTGTCAAAGTTCAACTTGGACATGATGAAGTGGACAAAGATATGAATCATGCAACTGAAATTTTGGGCGTAATGGGGTTGGTGTGATGATGGAGGATGACTGTTGACCATGTTCAAAACACAATATCCATATCGTGCGACCTAAAATGGGAACAACAAATGAACGTGAACCGCTAACCATGTTCGCAACACGGGATTTTTATCAATTTTTTGTTCGAAACCCTCAAGCACGTTGGCCCAAAATGGCAGGAGAGCCCTTGGGCTGAACATCTATGCCATTTTGGGGGTCCCTTCGGGTGTGAAAGATGATGGAATCCCTAATGAAGGGGAACATGAAGCCTAAAAAATGGGAAAAATCATGTCTAGGAAGAATCTGACACTCTAAGTGATGAACCAGGGCAGTCCTAGGCACATTGGTGGACTGCCAAAGAGGGTCGGGGGGCTCGACTTAAGAGAAACCAAAAGATGAGTATAGAACAAGGGATAAAAGGGATCTTAGTAAAAAGAGGTATGTGGAATGGTTGTTATAAACAAGATGTGAATTGAGGACGTAAGTCTATATCACACTGCATACCCCTCTCTTGGAAGGGCTCAGGCCAAGGGGCAAGAAGATAAGAAGGTTTCTAAGAAATGGTGCTAGAACTGAAGAATAGATGTTCGGGCAGTCCTACGTATCCCATGAGGATGGGAATCAAGCCATACGTAGTTCTAAATGTGCAGTTTAGCATCTTGTAAGACGATGAAAGATGTAGAGATCTCTAGGGAAGGGGAAATATGTTACGGTTATGATGAACCCGACATGAAGCAGGGAAAAATATGGAACCACACCATGTTTTCTGACCTGAGGGGAGATTTTGAAGCTGGGTATAGGCTGAAAGAAAAAATGTCTGGGTGTTCCTACGTATCCCATGAGGATGGGAATAAATCCATACATAGTTCTCGAAGTCCATGAAGTTTAGCATCCTATGGTGAGGACGTGGGAGAATATAAGAACGAGGAGGAGAACACATGGTGCAGTCATCGTAATCCCAACATGAGTGGGCCTAAAAAAATCTACAATATACAATGTAAGGATCATCCAAGAGAAATATACCCAGGAGGGATAGTTAAAGAGAAGAGTTTGGGGGCTGGACTCAAGATGAAACATCTTAGTGTTCCTACGTATCCCATGGGGATGGGAATCAATCCATACATAGTTCTAAAAATTCCATGCATTTTAATGTCATGTAGTCAAGATGGTGAAAAGTTTAAGGCAATGTGGGACCATTCACAGTTTAACGTGATGCTGGATGACATACAGTTTAATGTCATGCAGGACATATCATTTTAAGGCCATGTAGGACCCAACCGTTTAAGGTCATATAGGAACCAACAGTACAAGGTCATGTAGGACCCAACAGTTTAAGGTCATGTAGGACCCAATAGTTTATGGTCATGTAGGACCCAAAATTTGAAGGCCATGTAGGACACAAAAGTTCAAGGTCATGTAGGACCCAATTTTATTAAGAAAAGTATTGCTTGAGGAACTTGGCAGTGGTGAGAGGTGTTATACACTCACCGTCCATAGTAACCAGAGAATATGTACCATTGGGGTAAACCTTGTGAATTATGAAAGGTCCTTTCCATTTGGGTTCTAGTTTTGGTGGCTTCCGTTCAGGTATCATTGGTGATCTCAAGGCCAAAACCAAGTCAACTTGCAAGAAAGAGAGGAGGTGAATATTATTTGTTGAAATCTCTAGCTATCTTGTTCTGATGCCTTTCCAGATTATGCAGGGTGAGAAGTCTGTTCTCGTCAAGTGCTTCCAATTCAGCCAGATGAATTTTTGATACTTTATCTGGCGCTTGTTGATCATAGACAGTTGTGCGTAATGAAGGAAACTGAATCTTTATGGGAAAGACGACCTCTATTCCATACACTAGGGAGTATGGGGTCACCTGGGTTGAATTATTAGTCACCATACAATAATCCTAGAGGGCATTGGGGAGCTTGTCCGGTCAACTCTTCTTGTTCTGACCAACCATTTTATGCAAAATGTTAGAGAGGGTTTTTTTGAACACCTTGATCTACCCATTTGCTTGCGTGTTTTAGCGGGAGGTATGGTTAGAATGGATGTTGTACTTAGTGTAAAATTTCTTCAACTCGTATACTTTAAAGTTAGTTCAGTTATCAGTGAGGATGACGTGAGGGACTCCAAATTGGTATATGACATTGGAGCTCACAAAGTCAACGATGGAATGAGCCTTGACCTCCTTGAGCAAGACTACCTCTTCCCACTTGAAGAAGAAATCCATAAATGTTAGGATGAACTGACATTGGCGAGCTATCGCTGGCAGATATGGTCCCATGACATCAAGTCCTCAGACCACAAAGGGCCAAGAGTACATGGTAGTGTGGAGAGGCTCCAGTGGATGATGCACAAAGTTGGCATGAATTTGGCACGCATGGAACCTCTTGTCAAACTCGATGCAATCATGGATCATAGAGGGCCAAAAATACACTGGTCTCTAGATCTAGTGAGATAGTTTCATCTCGGTCTGATGATCCCTGCAGGAACCAACATGAACCTCCTGCATGACCTAATAAATCTCGACTCCTTGGATGCAACAAAGGATAACACCATTATACCCGCACTTGTATAGGATCTGCTCAAAACCGGGACCACTCTATAGGATAAACTGTAACACGCAGCGTCTGATTCACTCGCTCTCGGCCCTATCTGCTGGGAGATTTCCATGATGAAGGTACACTACCAAGGGTATCCTTTAGTTGGGAGTTGATCCCAGCACTGGGGTAGGGGGACCTGGGGGCCCTGACGTGGAGGCGTTGATAGTGAGGTGGCTTACCTGTGGACCATCATTGTCATCTGGGGTGACGGGAGAGATGAATCTCTGGTGTGCCATGTGGATAATAAAATCATCCTGTTCAGACTCTTCTAGTGATGCAACTAGGATAGATAAGGCTTCTGCTCTACCGTTCTGTGACCGAGGGACTTGGGTAACCTCTGCCCAAGATGGGAATTGGGACATCAACTGGTGGGTACGTTCCAACAGTGGTATTAGCTCTGACTTTTTTATAACATAGTCACCATTGATAGGCTTTATGACTAGTTCAGAGTCCCCTTTCACATTCAAGTGGGGAACATCAATCTCAAGGGCCAGCTCGAGGATAGTGATGAGGGCTTGGTACTCATCCTCATTGTTGGTACAACCCTATAACAATAGGAAGGAATACGACAATAAAACTTGTGCTGGAGTGATGAAGACAGTACCCAGACCTACTCTGTTGAGTCTGGGGCCATCGAGCCTTTTGTCGGTGGGGTTGCATGAAGCACCATCAAAGTTCATTTTTCAACATGGGATGACTCAGTCTACTGAGAGTATTGCCTCATCAATAAAATAAAGGTCCAGAGAGTGGTCTGTGGGGGATGTATGGGATTCAAGGAAGTCTACCAATGCTTTCCCCTTAATAGACTTATGGGGAATCAACCTGATGTGGAACTGCTGAAGAATCACTTCCCATCAATCTAGACAACCTATCAACATGGGGCAATTCAGGATGTAATTCAGTGGGTCTACCTGGGACACTAGATATACCTCGTGGTGATGCAAGTAATGTCACAATTTATGTACTGCGAATACTAGCGCAAGACAAATTTTCTCGATTGGGGAGTATCTGGTCTCTGTATCAAAGTGCATACGGCTGAGGTATTAGAGACTATTCTCAGTTCCCTTGTTGTTCTTCTGGGAAAGAAGGGCACAGAGGGATCGTTCCAAAGCGGTCACATATAGGACCAGTGGTATTCTGGTAATGGGTGGCATCAAGACTAGAGGTTGGAGAAAATAATGCTTTATTTACTCGAACATGGTCTGACATTATTCATCCCACTGGTAAACAATGCCTTTCTTCATGTGCAGAGAAAAGGGATTACACTTGTCAGCTAAATTCACAATGAATCAGCATATGTAGGCCAAGTGTCCTTGGAAGCCTCAAAGTTTTCGAATATTGCTCAGGGGATACATATGGATGATGGCCTTGATCTTCGCAGGGTCAATCTCGATGCCTCTATATCTGACAATGAATCCGAGAAACTTTCTGTAGGTAGTCTCGAAGGCACACTTCAATGAGTTCATCTTCAGGTGGTGGGAATGGAGGAAACCGAACACTTTCTCAAGGTCCTTGAGATAGTCCTGGAGCTAGCGATATTTGAACACTAGATCATCCACATAACATTCCACCAATTCTCTAATGATTGGATTAAATATTCGATGCATAGCCCGCTGATAGGCGGCACTTGCACTCTTTAGATTGAAGGGTATGACTTGGTAACAAAAGGTACCTTGGGGTGAACTGAAGGTTGTATACTCCTCATTCTCAAGGGACATTCAGATCTAGTTATACTTGGAGTACCCATCCATGAAGGATAGGGCCTGGAATCCAGCTGTAGCATCGATCAATAATTACATCATAGGAAGAGTAAAATCATCCTTTGAACAATGATGGTTGAGATATTAGAAGTCGATAGAGACTCTTATCTGTCCATTATTATTTCTGACTGGCATGATGTTGGCTAGAGACCTAGGGTAATGGACCTCCATAATGAAATTGGCTCTGATGAGCTTATCGACTTCAGCCTCGACCATGGAACTGTGGGAATGATGTATCTTTATGGGAGACTGCTTAAACCCGTGATGATTCGCCAGGAGGCTGAGGTGGTGGAAGACTACCTGAGGATATAGTCCTAGAATCTCATCGTAAATCTAGGATAATAATTCACAATTATGATTCAGGAAGTCCATGTACTATTGCTGCTCTTTGGGAGTCATAGCAACACTGATCAATGTCGGTTTCAGATTTGTCTCGTCACCGAGATTCACTTGCACCGGTTCATCAACTGTAGTAGAAACACACTCTTCGAAGGAGAGGGGAGAATCCTATAAATATTCTCCTTCATTTATGTAGGTTGGATCCTAGGTAGGAGGAAGTTCCTTTGAGGAGACAGATCCTGATGGGAAACTGGTTCCAACTTGAGCGATGGTAGGAAGTGCATCGGAGGACTCCTGTGTTGCCGAAACCATAGCAATTAAAGTTATTGATACGATCCTATATGGTCTTCGACCTAAAGGGACACTCTTGATGATATCAATTCATTAGTGGCGCATCAGCCTAAGCTGATGTATCTCATCTCGACGTAACAAGAAGTTATGCCATATTTCCGTCTCCATGGGGCGGACATCTCGATACCTTATGGGAGTAGGGGGATCAGGGATCACCAAGGCCTGATTCTTATAAGAATATGAGGTGATCTCCCAATGTCTCTTGGAATTTGGAATGCGGTCCCCCATTATCCTAGAGACAACAAAACATTGTCCCAAATCAGGAGTCATGGCCTCCAATCGATGGATCGGGAAGACGTAGGTGTTGTCTAGGCCTACCCATGTGTTGGTCGTAACCGCAAAGGGTTTGGCCTCACTGGCATGAATCTTTTTGTCTTTGATCTTGTAATAGTCAACATCCAGATAGCAGGCTTCACAAGAGGAAAAGGGAGATGAATCGCCTTGGAGTATGCCCACTTGACCATTAAGGGAGTACTTGAGGCATTGGTGATATGATGAAGGGACCGCCGCGTGCAGGTGGAGCCATGAACTTCCCATCAATGTGTTGTAATCAGTGTCCTCTGAAATAACCATGAACTCAGTGATGGATACCAGACTGCCGAACTGGGTTTTTAGGAGGATCTTTGCAACCAGTGTCTATTCTGTCCTATCATAACCTTGGATTTTCAGGTTAGAGGGACTCAGATCATCCTTGGATAACCCCATCTTATAGAGTGTCCATGTTAGGATAAGGTTAATCCCAGAGCCTATATAGATAAGGAAACAACTGATATCTATGCCATTGAAGTGGTATGTGATGTACAGTGGGTGAATGTGACATTGTATAGGAGAACCTTCATCTTATCCATAGAAGGATATAATGGTCTAACATTCAGCATTCTCGACTACCTTGGCATGAAAAGCCTCTACATCTTCTACCTCCGTCTCAAGATGGTGGGGACTTCTTAAAGACTTGGAGATGGCTTCACACATATATGTCGATAGGAGAAGGGCCTCAAGGATGGAACATATTTCTAGAATACTGGAAAGATTCTTGAGGACATCATACTTCTGTGCCAGGCATGAAATCATACTTACAGAAGGTTGCTCTGTGATAGGAGGTATGGTGGGCCCTGATGTCTAGACCGACGGTTGGTTGGTGCTATAAATATCCCATTTCTCACTAGATGAATCCTATGGAGTGACTACTATATAAGGGCTATCTTTTTGAGACCAGTCCATAGTTAAGTGTGGCTGATTATGGTGAGGTATGGGCGGCTCCACCTAATCCAGTAGCACAAACGACGGTGAAGGCGAGACTGATGGCATCAGATGAGGAGGTTGCATGTGTTGTGCTCTGCACTGGGCCTACTGTCTGGTTTTGGTGGCATGAACGGCTTGGATGGAAGTGTTAGCTGAGTCACTCCGATGAACCATATATCTGTGGCTTTGCCGATGCTGGTGTTAGCTAGGAACATTGGGAATATCTATATGGCACTCCTCGTTTTCAGGGACCATGTAGGGGTTTACCAGCTCCATGGTGTTGACCGAAGCATACCCCTGACTGTCACTTGAAGAGTCATCTACTACTGGATTAATTCTAGGTAGAATTTCCATCTATGGGGGCATGAAGTCGCCAATAGTACATGATGATGATGGCATCGCCATGGGACTCTATTTTCCCTTGCCCCGCCGATTCTTGCTCTTCTTGGAAGAGGATGGCCGAGATGACAGCACATAAGTAGTGGCTACGGTTGACGCAATGGATTTTGAAGACTCGGGTTGATTTAGGTGTGCACGGATAATACCATGGGCATGGTCAACCATCTTATGAGCCATCAATTCATCATACTTACTGGACCCGTGGTTGGGGACCTACTTCCACTCACCTTCACTGTCACAGCCGCTATCGGGCTTCACGAGTACACATGCTACTTGTGCTAGGGCTGGGCCCAACCTGACTATGTTGTTGTCAACTTGGTCTTGGATCCAGTCCTTTAACACATAGAACTGTTTGAGGGTATTCCCCAGGATACAGTGATAAGGGAAGTATTTGGGGTGATCATTGAGGTTCTCCTCTTCTGGACTCCTAAATTCAGGTAAGCATACAATCCCTTATTCCAAGACACTTCGAAAATAGCTGGGAACCTGAGCCTCATTAAATGAGTAGGCCCAGTTTCCTCTGTCTGAGAAGGGGTCCTGGGAGACTGATTCTGACGAGGGGTTGGAGTAGCTTGTCGAGGAGGCAGAGCCTGATTATCCCCCCTGGGTGGTGGCGACACGTTAAGCGGGGGCGCCTGCCGATTCTGAGGCAGACCCTACTGGGAAGGAGGTTGGCCTACGGTGGAGGACCTCTGCAAGGCTGCATAGGTGCCTCCACTGGTAATAATTCCAGTTGTATGGTATCCTCTATTTGGGCCCCCACATCAGGCTCGACTCTGGCAGTCCTCCTCACAAGGATTGCGATAGGCAACAGACGTGCCTAGCTGGCATGTTCCAATTCCTATTCTAGGTGCTGGGCCTTATCGGATAAGTCTTGGAATCCCCCAGGATAGTTCTGGGTGATCAAAGTGGGAAAAAGTTCTGTCTTGACATTCTCCACACACATCATCTGTAGTTTCTCTTGAGTCAGTGGCATGTCGAGGGATTATGTGAGCCCTTTCCACTAGGTGACAAAGTATGTGACACGCTCATCAGGCCTCTGTGTTCACTTGAAGAGGTCAGCGATACTTGTCTTCCAAATGGTGGAACTGAACTGCTACATAAATTGCATGTGAAGGTCCTCCCATCCATCTACTGAATCGATGGGTCGCTGGCTATACGAGACGAATGCAGGCCCCTCCAATATCTGTACAAAATACCACAGTTTAGCAGCCTCTTGTTGTGCTGGAGTTCCCAACATGGGTCCACACCTTGAAATAAAGTGGGACAGATGCTACAGCAGGTCACCCATCCCATTAAAGGGAGAGAAGGTATGGATTCCCAAACCCATGGGGTGCTGGCATATCATCCACCCACACCGGATATGGATTTCCATCAGGCAGGAGTTCCACCTGTCGTGTTTCCAATGCCTCAAGGTGGGCGATGAGCGCCTCCATGGGATCATCTGGATGGGGGTTCCTATCTTGACAAGGATCCCTGACCACCAGTTCATTGGTGGGTTCTTAAACGTGATAATCAGGCCCATCGAATCATGGAACAACTATTGGGGCAGCCTGCGAAGCAGCTGGGGGAACCTGAGCTGGGTCCTGAGGATTATTGCATCACACAGGCAGATTTGGTGACACATACTATGCCCTCTTTATGTAAGTTCCAGCCTCTACCTTGTCTGCATGGGTAGGATAATCAGGGTCACCCGGAGGCAACTCACCGGGGGGAAGTTGTGTCTACCCGTGCTGTACTGGTTGTGGATCATCCTAATCTGGTCGTTGCTCTGCAACGCATTCAGTAAGTAGGTAATCAACCATCTTCTTGTGCTCTATGATCTGTTGATGCAACACAACCTTTTCCAGGTCTTCCTCTACCATATGCACTGATGCAGAGGGGTCTGAGGGTTTGACGGATCTAATATTCTCTTTACCCTTACTGGGATTCTGGGTAAGAACTAATGCCTCAGTGGGCACATGGAGACCCAACAGATTCCTCTACTGGCGATTAACCCTTCCCAATAGATCCAATAGTTGTGGCACACTCTCAGAGGGTAGGTCCCCATCAAGGAGCTCTAGCTCATTATCCCCTTTCGATAGGTTGTCCATGTTGACCACGACTCTACCTGGGGGAATTTCCTCGATATCACCTGGAAAATTAGGCTAGAGTCAGATAGAACCGAAGAGGATGGAAGCATACTACCCCTATCCATGGATCTATATGTGGGGGGAAGACTCCTTGATAATCCTACAGAGTACTTTGAAACTCTAAATGCATCGTTGCTAGAGGGTCCTACGATGACCTGGTGACTCAGGGCATTGGGCTACGAGGAGTGTGTCCAAATAAAACAGAAAAAATTGTTCTCCAATGTCTCTGAAATGCTCTTGGCTCTTGGGATAAGTCACACGCTGGTGATAAAGGAGAAATTGCGTCACCTAGAGGGTTTGACAGAAAAACTCGACTTTCTCTTGGGTGAGGGATTCCGGCGTACAGAAATTTTGTGATGCAATCAGCCAAAACATCTTAGGGAAGTGATCTGTTGTGAGGATATCCCACGAGCTCCTCGACTCGAATTCAGGGTCTGGCCCTTGATTTCCTCATTCGTTCAATGGTGGTGGTTGAGGAACCGGTAGCGATACTGAAGCATACTGCATGAATGATAGGCTGGCCGGTGGAGAATACGAAGAGAGATCTGACAAACTTCTGCATCTTGGGATATCCTCTAAAGAGTGTAATGACTTAGCAACCACATCATGGTAAGATGGGCTGGAGATCACAGTATTTGGCGTAGGGACTATGGCTACTGGCGATGGGCTACGCTGTTTCTCGTCTTCCATTAGTCCCCAGAATAGCTCTATGTGATCTCTAGTCAAGGTAGAGAGTGCTTCTGGTGATGATGGCAGTGATTGCGTGGTCAGACCTTGGGGAAACGCCTTATTTTAATCTTCCTAGATGTACCTATGGAGGGAGGCAGGAATCAGATGGACCTCACATTCTAGAAGTATGAGGCCGATGCACCTTGTTACTACCCCGAACTTTAACACAGAGGATATAGGAGAGGGTTCCATCATTGAGTCGTATTCTGCCTCAGAATCTATAAAACAGACTGGTTTTATATCGATCTGAATCTTCTCGATATTCTTTTCATGGTGGAGACGACCCGCCCTCCTACCTCGGGATGGTTCTTTGGGACAGGGTAGATTTCCATAACGAGGAGGAACTTCGACCATACTGGTACTAGGATGGGAAGGATCTCCTCTTGAGTGAGATGGGGTGCAAGGATCACCTGGACAGATATCAAAGGGAACATGGGGAGGACCACCGTTCCCACTGATTGATGTGCAGAGGGAATCTCTATAGAAAGTTCCGGAGAAGGTAGGACCTCCACTGAAGCTAATGGAAGCATGGGTAGGACCTTCATGCTTGTTTCCCCTAACACTATCAATGTGAGGAGGGTCCTTATACTTGTCATGCCGAACATGGGTAGGACCTTCGTGCTGGGTACCAATGAAGTGAGGCTGACCTTCACTTATCTAATCACTAGGGCAAGGAGGACCTTCACCAGCAACTGTAAGGACATGGGGAGGCCCCCATGCTGGAGGTTGACCGAACATGTAACATCTCAACACTGGTGGATTGTGGTAGGAGGAACAACTCCATACCCTACGTAATGTGCATGGGAAAGACTCCCATACTAAGTGTTGATGACATGGGGAGGACCCTAGTTCGGATTGAAGGTGGCATGGGACTGTCCTCCATTACTTTCTTTGGAGAGGGGAAGGCCCTCATTCTCAATACTGGTGGTATGGGGAGGACCTCCATACTGAGTGTCGTTACTGTGGGTTAGCCCGCGACAGACACTACCAGCGCCTGCAACCAGGAGAGTCGACCCAGTCTGTCCGTGGGGTGATTGGGGCCTCAATCCAGGCTAGATGTCTGCATGCCCCTGCTCGGAATAGATAGGGGACAAATGACACATGTCAGTGGTGGCACAAGCCACAATTGTCATTGACGTTGACCCCCCTTAGAAAGCGTCCTCCTCAGCCTGTGCCTGACACTGGTGTTGGGTCAGGCGAACTGGGGATGGTGGTGCAGGAACATAGCTTACATGCTCTTCATCCCGTGGGGCTAGGTGGAGGCTCTGGTGCGGCCTAGTGGGAGCCCTCCTTGGGAGCCCCTAGAATGGGATCTAGGCCAGGCTGACCAAGATATCCCCTACCTCATCGGTGTAGGGGAGGGAGTCATCAAAGCGTTCCTGGGATAGGCTCCCAAAACAGTTATGCATTGGAGTGGGGAGCAGTGGCTCCCTATGCGGCCCTTGGGGGCAGCGTTAGAGATGAGGCACAAATTCCTCTAGTTCCTATAAATCCATATCCCGAGTCGGGATAATCCACTCTTCCTTGTACCGTCAGATGAGGTTATTGATCACCCTTCACTAAATGAATTCAGACAAAGAGATGGGGTGTGGGCACCCAATGGTTGTGGATGTGGAGACTATCGCAGAAGAGGTGGAGCCACACAAAACTGATTCTTTGGCATTTCCACTACCCCTATGTCGGTGGATGGGCGGTGATCAAATTTATGATGCAGAAACATGGTTCCTTAAAAGTAGGGAGATTAACCCATTAGTTCTGAAAGAAGAGGAATCAAAGACCAGTTACCCAACTCCATTCCATCTTCCATGGTTGGTAAGAGGGATCCACACTAACAAAGTCGCAGATTGGGATGTCCAATGTTTTAAATACCCCAACTTCTGGTGAGTTTCAATCTAGTCCCACTATTTTCTTGGCAGGACCTGACACCAGATAACTGGATCTGGTGACACACTAGTCTACTGATGCATCAAACACTACTAATCTCCATATTGAGTAGAAGGACTTCATGTCGGGTTTACCATGTCTATTTCCGACGCTTTCACCGGGGCGCACATACCTCTGTTGAGAACACACTAATATGTTTCCCCACATTCCCTCTTTCCAAAGGTGGGTGGCATCTGTCATTTATTCAAGGAAATTTTCTCCTTGATCTAAACGGGATGATGGGATGTTGGTTCCTCCTTCTATGGATTCCTCTTCAGAACTCATCGTCTAGTCTGGGTATCTCTTATATATTAAGACGTTGTTCGTGAAACTCTTCTCGGTGCCAGGTCTTTGTGGACACCGGTTAATTACACTTCTTTTGTATAGACATTCCAAAGGGTCCAGTCAGGGAAGCAACCTTCGGTCGGGGGAGTAGTCACGTTGGACATCACTGGCATGTCTGGATGCTGGAACACTGGAGCGTCTATTTTCTTTCCCTTATTATAGGGATTCTCTAGGGTGTGGAAGCCCAAGGCATCCTACGTCGAATGTGGAAAATTATATGCCATAGACATTTCTTTGAGTTTTTCCTCAGCTTCCCATGTTTAACACAGGGTATGCCACAAGTTTAATGTCTATCAAAGACATATCAGGCTGATCAGAACACTGACGGGAGTGGATCAGGTGGGCAAAAATCCATGGAGGGTACACTGATGTTGGGGCTAACTCGTGGTTAGTCACCCGATTGTTGCTAGAAGCAGTGATAGAATGGGTGACATGATATCACCAGGATGTGGAGGCTTGGATAAGAATCAGGATGGATGATGGATTATTGAGTGAAGTGAATGGGGAATGAGATTGAACTGTCGTAAGGACGACAGTAATATTGGGCTTAAGTCTCGAAGAGACTTCCTACGTATCCATGTGGAAGGGAATCAAAGTCCACATAGTTCAGGGTGAGGGAATTGAATTGGGGTGTACGCATAGGACAAAAAACTGATAGTATGTAGGGGCTTACACCTAGTTAGCAGCCCAGATTGGTCTAATCCTACTAGGAAGGACCATAAAGGTGGATCCCAATAAAGGGGGATACAACGGCTTACCACTGATTGGAGAACACAACGGCTTACCACTGATTGAGAAACACGACGACTTACCACTATTTTTGGTACAATGGCTTACCGCTGGTTGGGGCTTAATGTTTAACTTCATGTAGGATAGGGGTGAACTGATATGAAGTGGTCAGAACCGAAGGGTGTTGGGCTTGAACCTTGTGTAGGCTTCCTACATACCATTCCTGGGAAAGGATCAAAGTCCACATAGTTCGGGATGGTTTTTGGTGAACTGATGTGATGTTGTCAGAACCAATAGGTGTTGGGCTTGAACCTATGGGAGGCTTCCTATGTACCCTACCTTGTCAAGGATCAAAGTCCATGTATTTTAGGATGGGGGATTTTGGTTTTCTGATGTGAAAAGGTTGGGACCAATGGTTGTTGGGCTTGAACCTCATCGAGGCTTCCTACATACCATGACTTGGAAAGGATCAAAGTCCACATAGTTCGGGATGAGGTTTGGGGATTACACTCTAAGGCGGACCAAAGAGGATTCCATAATCAATGATTACTCTAAGACCACATGAGTCATGCTTGGTGTGAGAAAAAAGAGGCAGTAGAGACCTGACAATCACATCATGAAAGGTGCATCTGTGGGAAGTGGAATGGGGCATACTCATGGTTAGCGACCCAATGAGAAAACAGGGGGCTTACATGTGGTTATTAGCCCAAGGAGATGGAGATTGGGACAAACTCCAGGATGGAGGCCTAGAGTGTCAAATGCTAGAGGGAGAGGTATGAGATGTGAAGGATCACTGTGTCCTTCTAACCTCTTAGTCTTTGTAAAAGAAGAAGAGAGGTGGAGCAGGGATGCTTCCCCCCACAAGAAAGGATAGGGGCTTACACCAAGATGGTTTCCCTTCTCCATGGATAGGTTCTGCTCCAGCAAAGAGGATCTCATTCCATGTGAGGAAGATCTCACTCCCATTGATATGAGTGGGTGTAGAGAATGTCCGAGCTGGGGAACTCCGCGTAGAGTGCATGGGGGGAGGCCATAGTTTAACGTCATGTAATGAGGATGATGATGCTTGGACGTTTAACATCCTGTAGCTCAGAGGAGGCAGGTTTACTCCACACCCCTAGGAATTACATAACTGATACCCACCCTCCCTTGGGGAATGTAAGGCATCAGTAATGCCATGGTGAGGGGGTGTTATGGAGTGATCCATTGAGGGGTCCACGTTAGCGTGGCGATACGAAGAAGCAATAGCCATTAGCGTGCCTATGTGAAGAAGCATGAGGAGAAGCAACGCAACGAGAAGCATTACCCAAGGGACTGTGAAATCACTCTGTACAGACCTAGAGGGTCGCACAGGAAAAGGAGTCGTGGAGAAAAGGGGTTCAAAGTTAGAATCCTTGTGAAGATCTGGTGCTCCATGTAGTGGAGGGGCTTCGTGAAGGGGTATGCTTCATGAAGTGAAGTGGCCTAGCCTAGGCATAGGGAATATGTGCATATGGAAGGTGTTTTTCAAAGTTTAAAGGCATTCACGGAGCATTGCTTCACAAAGCAAGGGTGCCCTATGAATCATAACATTGTGAAGCATAGTGACCCTGACTTAGCATAGGGTGAACATGTGCATGGAGGGTAATTAGAGAAGCATAAGTGCTCTATGAATACCTAAGTCCCCTTGGGGATCCAATTTCTTTGTGAAGGCCCTTGGGATCCACGAAGGGCATCCCCTTTTAAAGAGGGGTTGAATTTAAGCAAAGGTAAAGGCACTTCGTGATGCTAAAGTACTTTGAAGTGATCATGGTTCGCAGAGTAGAAATTGATTCATGATTTGGGATAAAAGAAGGAAAAAGTTTGGAGGATCCATCCTTGGGGCTCTATGGGAGCCCGATATTTATAGGCAAGAGGCACCGTGGAGCAGAGATTTCTCGGTACGAAGACATGTTTAATTTTTTCATAACCGTGGAGCCCCCCGCCTCCTTGCTCCGCATTGGCTTTGAAAATTTCAATCATGTTCGTGGAGCCTCCCGCCTCCTTGCTCCATGGGGGATTTGCAAACATCAATCGTGTTCATAGTGCCTCCCACCTCCTTGCTCCACGGAGGCTTCACAAACGTCAATCGTGTTCGTGGAGCCTCCCACCTCCTTGCTCCGTGGCAGATTCAAAAACATCAATCATGTTCATAGAGCCTTCCACCTCATTTCTCCACGGTGGCTTCAAAACCATAAATAATATTCCTAGAGCCTTCTTCCTCCTTGCTCCGTAGCGGCTTCACAAACAGAAGAAGTTTCGTGTCGGCCGTAGTGCTGCTGGGCTCCGCGAACAAGCTTTACGAGGCATCCCCTAAGGATTTCAATTTGTCCATGTTCTTCCAAAATTTTGGATCAAAAAATGATGAAGATAATTGAATGTATAAATTAGAAATGAAACTATATTACTATTTTGGTTGAGAGCTGGTGTGAACAGAACAATGCAACCAATCGACTACAAGGACCGAATTTGGAACTATGTAGTTTGATAATGAAAACACCAGATTAAAATACCAGTATGAAAGAAATGAAGAAATAAGTAAATGACATGATTATTTGACGTGATTTGGTTCCTTAGGGGACCTACATACATGGAAATAACACCACAGACTCATGAATTTTATTAAGACTCAAAAGGAAACAAAACAAAATGATACAAATGAAGCAGTCCAACAAGAAGGAAAAAAATGAAGGGATGAATCAAGTAAGATTAAAAGTTTCAAAGAAAATGAAACTAAAATTTTATACTTATAGAATCAGACAATAGTTTTTTCAGTGGTACTGATCTCTTTAAGACAGGGTTTGATCTGAGTTATCCTAGATATAGTGGATCATCCAGAGAGTCCTCCTTTTTCGTTCCTGGATCGTCGTGCAAACGACCAAACTTCTTCTGTCAAAGAAGGATTTCATCTCTACTATACACCGACCATGAGATGAAGTTGAGGGAGAGCAACAGGACACGAATAATCTCTATATAGGAAGCAGAATGAGAGAGGCGCACCAGGGTTTCACCTGGGAAACATATAGAACAACTCCGTAGGGGAGATGAATATGATCACACCTTCAGGGAATCACCATGAAAGGGTGATGAAACCCCCTGACACTGCCTAATTCCGCAGAACAGAACTCCCAATTCATGGGTGCTATGAAGTAGGCATAACGACATATCCGAATGGAACACCAACTACTCAAAAAAACCGTGCACACATGGATAACCAAATATCAAGGGGCGACAGTGACAATCAATGGTGGGGAAAAAAGTAACTAGGATTTCCATCATGTTAAGCGGGAAAAAAAATAAGGCCCACAAAAACAAGAAACCCAATACATGAACAATGTAAAATAATGGATCCAATAGGAATAAAAAAATTGAGCAAATAAAATAAAGGTAAAATCATGAGTAAAAACATTAAAATGGCCACCGGAACTAAAACCAAATTTAACATGAAAACAATAATTGAGATGACTTAATTCACAAATATCCACCATTTTCAATTGAATTTGGTGATGTTATTGCACCTATGATTATAGAACCAGCTGGAACCACATTTTTCCTATCTAAATATAATTTAAACTTAGACAGAACCATAACATTAGACAGACTATCAGATGGGTTTATGTCAGTGTGTATCTTATTGATATACACGGTTCCTGATTCTAAAACATCTCTAATAAATTTTAATCTAATATCTATGTGCATAGACTTACCATGAAATACTAAATTTTTAGATAAATGAACTACTATGTGGATATCTGAATATACATTGATAACAGAACTATAAAGAAAAAGTTCATAAGGCACACCTTTGATCTACAAATCTTATTTAACTACCACAATTAAAATAATCTATTCAGATTATATAGTTGAATGTGGAACAAAAGACGTCATGTTGCATTTCTAGGAAATGGAACCTCCAAAAAAAGTAAACACATAACCATTTAAGGATTTACGAGTGTCAACATTTCCAGGATTATCAGCATAAAAAAACTAGAAATATGTTTATTAGTATCCACATTTCTACCATAGAACAAAGATATATTATAAGTACAATAATGACACCTAATGATCCACTTAAGGTCATTCCAATGTGGATTACCTAGAGTGTCCATAAACCTACTTTTTAAAATGTTGTGAAAGAGGGATATTAACAATATTGAGTGATTAAAACATATATCTCTTTAAAAAATTTAAAATGTAAGCATGCTAAGATAGAGAGTGTAATTTATTTGGTCTATCTATAATTATTTTGACACCTAATATTTGTTTTTCTTTACCTAATTCCTTCATTTAAAAATTACTTTTCAATTCAGATTTAATAGTAGAGATCAGATTTATATCTTTTCAAATGATGAGAATATCATTAGCATACAATAACAGATAAATGACGTAGCTTTTGGTTGATTTAAAGTAAACACAAGCATTATATTGACTCATAATGAACTTTTTACCTAGAATGAATGAATCAAACTTGAAGTACCACTTTATAGAGACTTGTTTCAGTCCATACAAGGATTTATTTAAAAGTTAGACTTAATTTGATTTGAATTCATCTGAATAACCATCAGGAGGTTTCATATAAATCTTCTCAATCAAATAAATATTTGGGGAGGCTCGAGCATGAAAGCATGATCCATACTCTTTTTATAATCGTCATGTTCATCCTCTCTGCTAGGCCATTATGTTGGGGGGGGGGTTTCCCTAACAGTCTTGTGCCTCTTAATCCCTTCAGAAACACAAAACTGAAAAAATTATATAAACAGATATTATAGACCATTTTCCATTCTCATGGTTTTAATTTTCTTTATTTTTTGATTTTAAACTGAATATTTCTAGGTTAAAAAGGTTTAGAAAACATAAGATTTATTTTTTAATATGTAAATCCAAACATTCTTAGAGAAATCATCAATCAAGGTGATGAAATAGGATCCTCCACCATGAGAGGTGGTCCTGGATGGTCCCCATAAATCTAAAAGGATGTATTCAAGTGGGTTGGTATCATTGAAAGAGAACCTATTGAAACTCACCCTATTTGTTTCTGGGTTTTACCTATCACACAATCATCATAGAATGGAATATTATAAGGTGTGATGTCACTCAATAGCTCTTGCTTATTGAGTTCCTCTAAGCCTCTGGAGCTGACATGCCCTAGTCTTCTTACCATTCAAGACATACATCCCATTGTTAAGGGATATCTTAAAGATGGTTCTTGATCCTTTAGATATCTTGAGACAACCCACTTCATATTTAAAGGTAAATCCCTTTTGATCAAGGATGCCTAAGGGGATTAAATTTATTTATAGGTTGGGGACCCACCTTACATCATGTAAGGTGACAATGGATTGACCATCTAGATCTATAAGAACCGAGCCTCTACCCTCAACCTTTAAACTCTTATTGTTTTCTAAGAGGGAATATACTTCTACCTTTTCAACCAGCTCTAGAAACAACTCTTTATATAGACACATGTAAAATGAATAGCCAGAGTTGAGGACCCACTATTGATTGAGTGTATGGCTGGACACATTCAAAACATCAATAGTGTCATAGCTTGCGTTAACCAGAAGAGACTGGTTAGTGGATTGTTTAGATTCTAAACCAATGATTGAGTTTTCTATACTCATGATTAATGTTTCATAGTTTACCACAGTGAAAAAGGTGAATTTTCTATCCCTGTAACTAGTTCTAGGTTTTTATTCTTTATTACTCTTACTTTTATCTCTACTATTTTTCTTCTTCTTACCTTTAGTTTGAGGAATTCCCCTGGTGAACAAACTCCTGAACTCAACTTTTATCTTTGGTTTGGAATTTAGTTCCATAGATAGAAGGGATGATTTAACTTCTTCTAAATTAAAAGAGTCTTGACCATACATCATGATCTCAATAAGTTTGTTGTAGCTATTGTCAATAGAGATCAAGAGGATCATTTTTTGATCCTCATCATCTATAGAAACATTAATATTTGATAAATCTAGCATGAATTTATTAAACTCATCTAAATGGATTTCCATAGAAATACCTAAATTTATTTTGAATGTAATCATATGGTATTTCTTGTAAATTCTTCCTACTAATGAAGCAGTCATGTATAAATTTTCAAGTTTAAGCCAAATTTCTGCAATGGTAGACTCATAAGAAACTTCTCTAAGGACTTCATCACCTAAAGAAAGTAACAGGGAGCTATGTGCCTTAACAAGAACATCAGGGGGGACTTGTTGGTATCCAAAAATGGTCTATCCAGTTTCACGAAGAAATGTGACAGGTTTTGTGATCCCACAAAGGGAATCAATTAAGCCCTTTTGTAAAATCAAGGATATCATTTTAGTTCTCCATAGATTGAAATTGTTGTCTCTATAAAATTTCTCGATTTCATATCTCATTGTAGACATGTTTATCCAAGTGAGTAGATGGAAAGTGGTTGGGGAAAATATTATGCATACGCTCCCAATAAATGACCAATATCAGTGGGTATACACATATAGTGGGATGCAGAATGTAAAGATTTTCAAATAGAGGTAAGGGTTTAAATAAGAATTAGTAATCAATTAAATAGGAATGAATTAAACCAAGATATAAATGTGGAAAAGAATCAAGAAACCAGAATTAAAAAACTGGAAGTAGTAATCAAATCAAAGACCATAGTAAGCTATAGAGGCTCTAATACCACTTTTTGTAGACAAGAGGCGGTGTGAATAGAACCAAGAAACCAATCAACTACAAGAAATGAATCTAGAACTATACAATTTGATAATGAAAACACAAGAACCGAATAACAACATGAAATAAATTAATAAAGCAGTAAATGAAATGATTATTTAATGTGATTTAGTCCCTTAGGGGACCTATGTGAATGGAAAGAACACCACAAACTCACTCATTTTATTAAGACTCAAAAGGAAATTAAAAAACTCTACAAATGAAGTAGTCCATCAAGAAGGGAAAATAACACAGGGACAAATAAAGTAAGATTACATGTTTCAAAGAAAATAAAACTAAAAGTTTTACTTATAGTGCCAAATAATAGTTTGTTCGGTGGTCCTAATATCTTCAGGATGGGGCTAGATCCGAGTTCTCCAGGATCTAGCGGATTATCCACAAACTCCTCCTTCTTCGTTCCTAGATCATTGATAAAATTACCACACTTATTCCTTTAGGGAAGGATGTCACTTCCACCATACACTGACCATGATCTAAATTTGAGGGAGTGCAACAAGACAAGAAGAATCTCTATAGAGGAAGTAGAATGAGAGAGGAATTCTAGGGTTTCGCTTGAGAAACCGAGAGAAAAATGTCGAAGTGGAGATGAAAATGATCACGCCATTAGGGAATCACCATGTAGGGGTGATGAAACCCCTTGACACCACCTAAATCTACAAAACAGAATTCCCAATCGATGGGGGCTATAAATAATTAATAAAAACATATCCGAATGGAACACTAGCCACTCAAACAAACCGAGAACACATGGACGAGTAGATGTGAATGAGTAGTAACAAAAATCAAAAGTAGGAAAAAGAGTAACCAGGATTATATCATGTCAAGAAGGAAAGTAAAAAAGGACCATAAAAACAAGTGTCCCAATACAGGACCAATGTAATATCTATTAGGAATAAAAAAAATAAGCAAATAATAGAAAAGTAAAAGCATGAGTAAAAAAATAAAAATGGTAGTAGGAATTAAAACCAAACTTAATTTGAAAACAATAATTGGTCAGGCTTAATTCACAATTAAGATTTCTCATTTATAAGTGTTTTGTACATATATAAATTATTCTATTTCTTCCATTTTTGTAAAAATATTTTAATTCTGGTTTTTATACATTTAATATATTTTGAACCGTTTTAATTTTATAAATGTCGAGAAGAAATTTTTTGAGATCTTAGCCGATCAATATCTTAGAGCACACCACCACTACCATTATCTTTAGTGGATCTGAGTGATTTTGTTGTGAGAGAGACTTCTAGAGATCCAGTAGTTTTTCTAGATGTTGTTGGTAGCCCAACATCCGATGTATCTCTGGCGATGAAGTAGTTGGTCACCCCACCATCTAGGGGATATTGGTGAGTTAACATTACTAGTATGCATGTCATTGTATAAAAAACTATATATTTTATTAATTGTTTAATTAAATTATCAAACATATAATGATAAAAACCAAATAGATGTAAATATTAACACAAAAGATATATGGTACCTAAAGGAATTCAAGAATATCATTTCATTTAATGAGTTTGGGGTTACTACTAGTGATTTTGCCGAAGCCTATGGACATATTTTTGGAAAAATTGATTGCATGATAGTGAGATTTCCTATTAATTATAATGATTGGATACATATTCCCACAACTTGATAAAATGAGGTGTTTGATAACCAAGTAATGGTAATATTAATTTAATAATCATTGATAACTAATTTAAATGGCATGAATAAAATTATTAAGGTACTTATAAGGTATTATGTTTTTTTATTTCTAGAAGTTTTTTTTATTTTGATGTCCCGGAATCCATTTCATGCCCATGGATTCTAAAAAAATTGGGCAAGAAATGGAGTGACTTTAAATCAATATTATGGCATGATTTTAATAACACATCTCTGAGTTATCGACAAATGTATGAGAAAGTTCCTGAATAAGTTTCTTGTGAGAAGTGGAAGATGTTTGTCGATATTAAAAGATATGAATCTCATGAGGTTATTGCATATTTTACAGCATCTTAACAACATAAATATAATAAGATTATAATAATTATTAATGTATATATTTATTTCAAGGATTATCTTAAAAAATATTATGAATCATGAGAAACAATTCATTCCTTGAATCAATGGGTTTAATAGTTTTTCTAGATAAAGAGCAGTCATGATTTTATTTTATCCATTATTATTTATATTATTTTATTATAAGTCAAATTATTTTTCTAAATTTTATATTTTTTTATAAAGGGTAATGAATTAGGTTACTTTGTTGGTTGGACAGAGATGTGACAAAGATTATTGGAAACCCGATGATAGTTTTTTGAATGAACCTACCAAAGATGTTGGAGTAATTAATTTTCATTACTATTTAATATTATTTCATTAAAATAAAAAAATAATAATGAAAAATAAATTATAACAACAAATAAACCTTAAACCCAATTAAATGGGGCCAACAACATGGATCAAACAATGCCAATTAGCTATATTGGATCTGTTTGATTCATGTAGTCGACCCTAATTAATTAGGTTTAAGTATTGTCTATTGTTATAATTTATTTTTCATTATTATGTTTTTACAGTAATGAAATAACATAAAATAGTAATGAAAAATTTATGAATTAGATAAAAATTAGAAGTTCAGATAATATAAAAATAATTGTTAATATTTTTGTATTAATAGTTTAAAATTCATGAATCCTAAAATGTAACATCCCGGTTCTGGAAGTCACTAAGAGGTGCCCTGTACCCAGTTGGTCACATGGCCTCAAGCACATTTCCCTGAACTCTAGAGGTTACCGACTAGCAGTGAGGTCCTTGGGTGTGATAGTGGGGAAACTATGACCTCATTAGTAGAGTAATACAATGAAAGTAAAACATATAACAGTAGAGAAAGTAGTAATAATACCATACAATAGTAAACAATGGAAGACTAAAAGTAAGAAACAATAGAAGCACAGATATAAATGATGCATGATACATATGTCTAGGAAATCATCCAAACAAGTCACAATGCTAGAGTACTGAAATAATCCAAGTACAAAAGAAAATAGATAAACTTCAGTAGCATCATAAGCCTCAGATTGGTCTCATGCTCTCCAGCTCCTCAGCAATTAAGTACCTGAAGTAGAAGGGAACTTTCCCTTATCTATACCTGTACCAATATAATCTATTTGGGCCCAAAATCATGACCAAAATAGGGTGTGATACTAAATACCAGTAGGCAACCACCCAAATATCTGTGCCTAATAGTCAGTGCATATATATAGAAGACAATAAGTAAAAAGAAGCAGTCAACAAGGAAGTACGCAACATCAACATTCATACAGTTCAAATGCATTAAATTTCCCATATCAAGTAAGTATCTAATCAAATTAGGTAACCCTCTGGTAAGTACTCTCATCCTAACCCCTCTGGTTCAACCAAAACAACACAAGCAACCCTATGGGAAGTATACACAGTCTAACCCCTCTGGTTCAGCTTAATTATAGACTCTCTAAGGAAGAAATCACCGTCAATTCCCCCTATAGTCTCGTATTGATAACTAAAAGGAAATCTGGGGAAGCAATCAACATCCAATTCCCCCTATGGCCCACATTTAGAAACTACAGACACTCTGAGGAAGCACTTACATTCATTCCCCCTATGGTCTCACATCATAACAGTAAAACATACACTCTGGAGAATCCCTCAACATCCATTCTCCCTATGGTCTACTACACTAGGTTCTTATGGATCTGTGTAAGTCAATCGATCACAACAATATATAGTATCCAAAGTAAACCTCAAGAACTACTTGGCTAAATAGTCTACATCATCACAACATGTCAGATAAAATTACTCCATCCTACAATACTATCCATGGAAAGAAAAGCAGTACCCTAATAGGAAAAGCTAGAATAAACAACCAAAACAAGAAAACATGGGAAAAACATCCATGGTATATCAAATTTAACCTTATTCACAAACAATTAAACTCTATCCAAACAAACAAGGCATAATAGGCCAAATTAGGGCTAAAAACTATAAACACGTAATACCCCGAATGAGGGTATTGGGAACTTTTGCACATATAACTCAAATACTATATATGGAAAAGCACAAACCACTTACATCGGTGTTATACGATCGATATACTCCAGCATCGGCCCTTGGATCGACCTAGAACGTGGTAGATCTACAAAAAATTCTAAAACATTCAACCAAAGATAACTTGAGAGAGAAGAGTAATTAGGAAACAAAGATCTAGAAGAATAGAGAAATCACTGATGTGATTCCAACGCAACTGATAGAGTTCGATTCGGAGAACAGATGCTTGATGAAGATCCATTCCATACAGATGCTCTCGATCGAAGAAGGTGAAGAATAAGATGCTTCTGCCAATTAGACGCGACCCCTATCCATTTAATGAAAAACATATAGTACACAGAGTGTAATTTAGAAGTATATGGTGTGTACGTTCCCTTACTAGCCCCCACATTAGGTAGTCTCCAGGTCACCACACACGGATGTGTGCACAGCTATTATAGGGACAACACACGGCTTCCTACTGTAACCGAGTACACGAAATGTACTTATAAATTACATGACGTGTACTTAAGAAATTTCCATAAAAACCAATTTTTCTTAAAAACACTAGAAAAAGGAAAACATACTTGAAAAGAAGACATGGGTTCTTACAAAATTCCCCCTTAAAGAAATTTTTCCCCAAATTTCCCTAACAAGGGGGCATAGAAGAAGAAACCTCAAACAGCTCCAGCAACTACAATCGTACATCAACCTCCCTCTCCCATGTCTCGTTCTGTACTTGCCTGTGCTACCATAGCACTCATACCAGAGGAACAGACTAGCCACATAGAAATTTTGCACTGCGATCAACAATCCAGATAGGATGATCCTCAAACGAGGCATCCACCTTGATCTCAACCTCTTCGGGTTGTAAAAAATGAGATGTGTCTGAGAAGTAACGTCGAAGCTTGGAAACATGGAAGACGTCATGCATATCCCGATACCTATGAGGTAACTGCAACCGATAGGCAACTGGCCCAACTCTCTCCAACACCTCGAACAACCTAATGTACCTCAGTGAAAGCTTACCATGTCTCCTAATACTCATGTGTCCCCCAACCTTGGTGTGACATGCAATAAAACATGATCTCTGACCTGGAACTCTAGAGGCCATCTCCATCAATCAATGTAAGACTTTTGTCGAGACTATGCAGTAGCCATCCTCTTCCGAATCAACTCTATTTGTCTTTTGGTCTCCTGGAAAAGACGAGGTCCAAACATAGCTGCCTCTCTTGCCTCCAGCCAACATAAGGGTGATCGACATGGCCTACCGTAAAAATCCTCATAAGGTTCCATCTGAATAGTTTCTTGAAAACTATTATTGTAGGAAAAATCCACAGGAGGTATGTGCTTCTCCCAAGAACCTCCAAAATCCAGGATACATTATCGAAGCATTTCCTCAAGCACCTGAATTGTATGCTTGGACTGACCATCTGTTTGGGGATGGTATGATATACTCAAAAGCACATGTGTACCAAAAGCCTTATGAATCCCTTTCCATACCCGAGAAGTAAAATCAGAATTCCTGTCTAAAACAATGTATTGAGGTACTCCATGTAAATGTATTATTTCTCAGATGTAAAACCTTCCCAGATCATCAACACTGAATGTCTCCTTGATCAGAAAGAAGTGAAAAACCTTTGTGAGTCTGTCAATGACCACCCAAACTGTATCATTCCCCCGAGGTAACCTCTGAGTTCTCCTTCTCAACGCATCAACTACTGCATTTCCTTTCCCAGGAATATAGGAAAGCTCAAAGTCAAAGGACTAAAGGTACTCAACCCATCTTCGATGTCTCAAATTCAGATCATGCTGAGTGAAGATATACTTGAAACTTTTGTGGTTGGTGAAAACCACAAAATGCTCTCCCATAAGATAATGTATCAAAAAACGTAAGTCCTGAACAACCACAACCAACTCAAGATCGTGTGTTGGGTAGTTCCTCTCACGTGTCCTTAACTGCCGAGACCTATACGCAACGAATCCTTACCCCTGCATAAGCACAACTCTTAACCTGATACCTGATGCATCACAGTACATAGTATAGCTCTTGCCTGGATCTAAAAATACTAGTATTAGTGCTGAAGTCAACCTCCCTTTCATCTCTTGAAAGGCTGACTCACAAGAATCTGACCACAATAACTTTTCACCATTATTAGTCAGGCCCGTTAGTGGGGATACTAAGCATGAAAAGTCTTGTATAAAACATCTGTAGTATCCAGTCAGCCCTAGAAAACTCCGTACCTCAAAGAAGTTATTCGGATGCTCCCAAGAAAGAACTGCTCTCACTTTCTCTAGGTCTATTGATACTCCTGTCTTTGAGATAACATAACCCAAGAAGTGAATTTGGTCTATCCAAAAGTGGAATTTTGAGAGATTAGCATATAATTGATGCTATATCAGTGTACTCAAAATGATCTCAAGATGGGTGTCATGGTCATGTCGAGTGTGAGAGTACACCAAGATATCATCCATGAATACCACCACGAAAGAATCCAAGTATGGATAGAACAATCGGTTCATCAGTGCCATGAAAACTGCAGGCACTTTTGTGAGACTGAACAGAATAAACACATACTCGTATAGACCATATCTTCTCTGGAAGGCTATAAGAGGTATATCTGATGGTATAATGCACAACTGATGGTAACCAGATCTCAAGTTAATCTTCAAGAACACCCGGGCTCCTCGAATCTGATCAAATAGATCATCAATCCTTGGAAAGGGATATCAGTTCTTGACCATCAACTTGTTAAACTTCCAATAATCCACACAAAGTCTGAGGGTATAGTCCGCCTTCTTTGCAAATAGTATAGGTGAACCCCAAGGAGAAGTACTGGGTCAGATTAAACCCTTTTCCTGAAACTCCTCCAACTTCTTCTTGAGATCCTGCAATGTTGGTGTAGCCATCCTATAAGGACAAATGGACACCGGTGTATCTCCTGACACAAGATCAATAGAAAAGTCCACATCTCACTCCGGAGGAAAAATGAAAAGTCCTATAGAAAGACATCCCTAAAATGATCCACTACTGGAGGAAAGTCCATTTGTGAAGTCCCCTGTTCATCTAGATATAGACTAGAAATCTGGGATGTAACTCCTCCCAACCCATGATGCTCGGGTCCCACTTTTCTTGCCTAGAAATCCCATTTTCCCTTGTGAAGAAAAGATCCACCCTCTGGTGATAATAAAATCACCCTATGATGACAGCAGTCGACAACATCGAGGAAGGGAACTAAAAAATCCATTCTGATAATGAAATCATAACATGTCATCTATAAGACATAGAGGTCCCATAAGAAGTGACACCCACCAATATCAAGAGGGAACTCCTTGGACTGTCGTACACTAGCCGTTCTATCCCCCAAAAGAATGTCTAGAATCAAGATATCAATAGAAGAAAATAAGCATAGCCCAAGGATCTTCATAATAGAAAAAAATATAAAGCAATGGGAAGCCCCTGTATCGAAAAGAGCAGAAGCTAAAACTGAGGTAAAAAGAATGGTACCTCGAACTGTAGAGGGTCCGGGATCCTACTCCTGTTGGGTCTGCTCTACTTCAAAAGTCTGACCTACACCGCAGCCTTGTGACCCTACCTAACCACTCTGAGCTGATCCACCCTGCTGTCACTGAAATCCTAGAGAATGGATACCATGTCCATGACCTCCACCTCAGAATGAATGAACAAAAGAACTCTAGTTCCTAGACTAGTGAGAAACTGGTGGTGCAGCTCCTGAATGCGGAGTCATAGAAGAACCCCTGTCACCAGATGATGGTGAGAAGATCTGATAGAAACACTGAATATGCCCCATCTTTCCACAAGATCGGAAATCCACTAGGTCTCTCAGGCAATGTGGCCTCGTATTCCTTCTCTTCCCACACTGGTAGAACACCACCTGGATACCAGAAGATGTCTCTTGCCTCCTTGGATCTTCACATGTGGACTCTCTACGACACTTACTGCTGTCAACAGGAGGGATACCAACTCCGGATGTCGAGCCTCCCTAGCTCACAACTCCAGAATCCCTCAGATTTTGCTCTATGATCAACTCTTGGTTGACTATAGACATGATGAAAGTCAACTTGAAGATGTTTACCTGTGATTTGAAGTCATGCCTGAGACCATCCTTGATTCTCTCTCAAATTTACCCAAGAGAAGAAGGTAAGATGATCCTTGTAGTTTAGCTTGGGTTGTCGAATCCTCAGAGACCTAAGAAGTAACCTATAGACACGTACATTCAATGGACTGTTTTTGTCTATGAAGTGGAAAAATTGGGTTGATATTATATGGGTTCAAAGGAACTCTAAGAGAATTAAGCGAATTCAATTTATTATAATGAGTTGATCCTAGGTTATTGCTCGAGGTGGATTGGACGTATTTCCTTTTTAATGATTTCAATTTCTTATATTTGAGATGGGTTCATTTAAGGAGATAAAAAAACATCATCACTTACTGGTTTAATTCCTACACCCTTTAATACTAATCACCTATACACTTGAAAGATCAAAGTTTTGAGCACTTCAAGGTAAAGGTTTGTATTAGCACTTGAAGTGTGTGGCCTTAAATTCAACAAGGACGATGTAGTTTAAAAACCATCAAATAAAAATCTCAATTAAATAAGTGATTATACATTAAAGAGGTTATAAATAACATCCAATCTATTCCCTTGCTACTTCCTTGGATCAACCCATAAGTGGGTTATTCCTCCATTGATTCTATGGTTTCAATGGAAGCAGAAAGTAGACTCATGAGGGAAGAAATGGAGAAGTAAAAAAAATATAATAAAATAACAATCACTCCACCGTTGTGTGATAATATCACAAGGTTTGGTATGAACAAGTTCACAACTTGAACCAACTATATCAAAGTGATAAGTAGAAGAATAGAATAATAAGAGAAGAAGAACTTTTATTAAGAAACAAGGATGAATTAAAACGACTTACATGTGGAAGACAAATTTGAGACAACAAAACCGCAGCATAACATTACAATGAAATAAAGCTCAAAGATTCTTTAATCCTCCAAAACCACTGCCTTAAATAGGAATTTTTGAGCCCTTGTGTTTAGCATCAAAAAGTCGAAGTCTCCTCAATTAATTGTGGTAGGCCATAGGTGGGTGGAAAGTAAGGGAGAGAAGACTTTCCACCCTTGACCCGAAAAGGCATCCAGCTTGCATCCACCAAACAGAGGCGCATTAAACACATTATAGATGACAGAATTTGGGTGGGCCATAGAATAATTAAATTAATATTTTGATTTCCCCTAACATCCTGTAAAATATCAGTCGAAAAGGAGTTATGGTTTTAGAGATATGGTTTAATTGGTGGGCAGTTTTTCTGGGCCGCAGAATCTGGCCTAGAATTTTATCTCTAAATTGGGCCGCCTAAATGGACACCATGGAGGCCGAATTAGCATTGGATCCTGAATAGTTATTTGTTCCTCTAAATTTCTTATATCACCCCAATAAATATAGGATTCATTGGGTCTGTATGTTGGTCCCCACCATCTCATCAGTGGGCTGGTGTTCAATCTTCCTTCTCTAGAATTGCTTCCTTTCATAAAAAAATATCCCCATCTTCTTCCATGAATTATCCATTGATCCCTGAATGAAACATGTTCATATTGGAGTTTATATCAATTTCCAAAAATATCAAATTAAAATATGTATAATCAGATGAATCATTGGGTACATCAAATGATGTTAAAAAATGTACCACATAATAGTGCATTTTAAGAAGGTATTACAATCATAATGTGAAATGATGTTCAAAGTGTAAAATGCACTAAAATGGTGTTTATGAATAATAAATAACATGAATATTATGTATATTAAAAATGAATATTAGCATAATTTAGTGGCTAATCACACCCCCCCAACTTGAGTTTTTCTAGTCCTGAGAAAAATATATCTCAACAATATGAAATTTGAATTCTCTTTTCCAAAAATATTTTAATACACAATGATCAACAAAAACCCTTATACCAAACAATCATGAAAACCATAAAAATATTTTAATACAAGATAGTTTCATAAGATGATCCTAATCCCAAGACCACTCCTTTGTTCAAATTCATTTCCATATTTCATCCAATATCAATTAAGTATGAGGATGTGTTCTGCATCACAATAGACATGAGGGTTCATTTTTATTCAAGGGTGGAATGATGGAAGTGCTAGGTGGAATCTCATTTCAATGTTAAGATAGGTATTAATTTTTTTTATTGTTTTTTATTGTTTTTTATTGTTTTGTTTTGTTTTTTTTGAAATTTTGCAATGGTAATTGAAGTTGCACTCAAAAGAGTCAACCCCTGTAGCGAGACTTTGCCGATGACTCCCAGGCTAAAAGACCTTAGGGCACCAAGTGAAGCCCACATACTCGGGCATCATCTCGAGTTAACTCAGTCAAAAACAAAATCAAATTTCCAAAAACAGAGATAAAATTACTAACTATGGGCCAGACAACTATGGATTTACGATCCCCAAGTGCCGAAAGCCACACATTAGGTCATTTCATTGCTCTATGCGCAATTTTTTTTAATAATTTTTTTTGAATACTCATATTAAACTAAAATGATCACCAAACCTATGCTATTTATTTAGGGGACCCCATGAACTTAAACTAATACCCCAATATCCAAAGGACATGCATTGTGATTTTTTTATTTGGATGAAAATATAAACGATGAAATATCACATTGGACAGCCACACTTTCCAAAATCTATGCTCATGAAATTATACAAGGATTAAAATCAGAATTAGGATATTCTAAATTATTTGATATTCAGTTTCAAAGTGTGCAATTTGTATTACCATGTTCAAAGTTAAAGGAATTTTTCCTTCCATTTACACATTTTTTTTCTTCAAATCATTCATTTTTTTTGACACAAAATCATTTTTTTTATTTTATCTCCCCCCCAACTTAAAACAACACTGTCCCCAGTGTTTGAAGAAATGAAAATTTAGAAGGATTAGAGGTAGATAATGGAAGTTCAAAAAGGAAATTGAAAATGAGGATCATGGAATGAAGTCACCTGGTGGTTGAAGTTGAAAATCTTGCTGCTCCCTTTTAATCCTTTGATATCCATGTCACTTGCAGAGTTTCCTAGTAGAGAAAGGAAAAACAAAACGAACAAAACAAAAAAAAAACAATATATATATATTTATATAATAAAGAAAGTAAAATATAAGTATATATATAAATATTATAGAATAAAGAAGCACAAAAATCCATAGGTCAGTGGTAAGTGTGCGCCCCTGTCTCCCTTCGGTCCCGGGTTCGAATCCCCACGGCTTCGCCGGCTGTGATGGGATTTTCCCCATGACCTATGATGTGGACATATTTTTTTCTTATTATATTTTTTTTATTTTAACCGACAAAAATAATAAAATAAAACAAACTGATGATACATTTTCTTCTTTTTAAATTTCTAGGTAAGGCATTACTCAAGGATCACACCACGTGACACAGATGAATATGGTGATCCCCTTTCATACCCATCCATACTCATAATATAAGAACATATCAACAGTCTATTTTTTTTAAATATAAAAATGATTAATTAAAATATAAATTTTATTAAAACAATAAAATGACAGGAAACTTGAAAATCATGGGTTTCCTCCCATGCAACGCTTTGTTTAACGTCTTTATCCCGACATGGATCCTAAATCTATCAATTTTTTCCTGGTTCATAGGTTGGATCAGTTAACTCAACCTCTATTTCCTGTTTATTGAATGATTCAATGAATGGTTTTAACCTTTGACCATTGACCTTGAAAATGTAACCACTTGTGGGATCTAGAATCTCTACTGCCCCATGGGGGTACACATAATGCACTATGAAAGGTCCTGACAATCTAGACCTTAACTTTCCCGGGTGTAAATGAAGTTTTGAACTATACAAGAGCACAAGTTTTCCCGGTTCAAAATGCTTGACCTTGATATTCCTAGATTGGTAGGCTTGAAATCTAGCTTTATTGATCCTTGAATTTTCATAAGCCTCCATCCTTAGTTCCTCTAGTTCATTGAGATCTAATTTCCTTTTTGTTCCGGCCAATGAGAGGTCATAATCCATTTTCTTAATTGCCCAAAAGTCCTTATGCTCAATTTCAATAAGTAAATGGAATGCTTTTCCATAAACCAACCTATATGGTGACATTCCTAGGATAGTTTTTAATGCTGTACGATATGCCCAAAGAGCATCTAAGAGTTTCTCAGACCAATCTTTCCTAGAATGATTGACAGTTTTCTCAAGAATTTGTTTAAACTCCCTATTCACTAACTCATCTTGACCATTGGTTTGAGGATGGTATGAAGTGGACACTTTATGAGAAATACCATACTTAGACATGAGTGAAGAGAATGGGCGGTTTCAGAAATGGGTTCCTCGATCACTAATTATAGCCCTAGGAATTCCAAATTGAGAAAATATGTTCTCTTTCAGAAATCGAATCACAACTTTATGATCATTGGACTTATTGGGAATGGCCTCAACCAATTTTGAGACATAATCAATAGCTAAGAGTATATAGAGGTATCCCCTAGAGTTTGGGAAGGGACCCATGAAATCAATTCCCCAACAGTCAAATATTTCAACCACTAAGATGGGAGTGAGTGGCATTTGATTCCTTTTTGTGATGGAACCTACTTGTTTACACCTAGGACAACTTTGACAAAATGTGTAAGAGTCCCTTGAGAGGGTGGGCCAGAAAATACCACATTGAAGAATCTTAGAAGATGTTTTCTTAGAGGAAAAGTGACCTCCACATGCCTCACTATGACAGAATTTAAGGATGGACTCTTGTTCAGATTCTGGAACACACCTCCTAATGACTTGGTCAGGGCAGAACTTATAGAGGTATGGATCATCAAACACATAGTTTCTAACATCAGAAATAAATTTCCTTCGACCTTGAGTCCCTAAGAATTTTGGAATGACTCCTGTAACTAAAAAATTGGCTATGTCAGCATACCAAGGGAAGTCACTCATAGAGTATAGGTGTTCATCAGAAAATGAATCAGACACAGAAAGGTGATTTGAGTTGTCTTTGAATTCCATCCTAGAGAGGTGATCAACTACAACATTTTCAACGCCCTTTTTATCCTTGATTGTGAGGTCAAATTCTTGTAAGAGAAGAACCCACCTAATCAGTCTAGCCTTAGCATCTTGTTTTTGGAAGAGGTATTTTAGTGTAGGATGGTCAGTGAACACAATGATGGGGGATCCTAAGAGGTAGGACCTAAACTTCTCTAAGGAAAACACAATAGAAAGCAACTCTTTCTCAGTAGTGGTGTAGTTTATTTGGGCATCATTTAAGGATTTTCTTTCATAATCAATGACATAAGGAGTTTTATCACAGCGTTGTCCTAACATAGCTCTGACAGAAAAGTCACTGGCATCACACATAAGTTCAAAAGGAAGGTTCCAAATTGGAGATTTCATAATGGGAGGAGAGGTGAGAGAGGATTTGAGGGTTGAGAATGAACCCTCATAGCTTTTTGTCCAAACAAATGGAGCATCCTTTACTAGGAGAGAACAAAGTGGATGGGAGATTGAACTAATGTCCTTGATGAATCTTCTATAGAAACCAGCATGTCCTAAGAAAGACCTTACTTCCTTGATAGTTTTGGGTGATGGAAGGTGACGAATGATGTCAACCTTGGCTTTATCAACTTCAATCCCCCTACCTGAGACCAGATGGCCTAGAACTAGTCCCTCATTAACCATTAAATGGAATTTTTCCCAGTTTAGGACCAGATTTTTTTCTTTACATATTGACAAGACTATCTCTACATTTCGTAGACATCCCTCAAAAGTATCCCCAAACATAGAGAAGTCAACCATGAAGACCTCAAGAAAACCTCCTACCATGTCTGAGAAGATTCCCATCATGCACCGTTGGAAGGTTGCAGGAGCATTGCATAAACCAAAGGGCATGCGTTTGAAGGAAAAGGTACCGAATGGACATGTGAATGTAGTCTTCCCTTGATCCTCTAGGGAGACCTCAATTTGATTATACCCCGAGTACCCATCTAAGAAATAGTAGAACGCATGACCTGCCACTCTCTCAAGGACTTGTTCAATGAATGGTAAGGGGAAATGATCCTTCTTGGTGAATGAGTTTAACTTCCTATAGTCAATGCAGACCCTCCATCCACTACTCACCTTTGTTGGAAGAATCTCTCCATCCTCATTGGTTATCACTGTGATTCCAGCCTTTTTTGGAACCACTTGGATTGGGATCACCCATTCACTCTCAGCTATGGGATATATGATACCAGCTTTTAACAATTTCAAAAGTTCTTTCCTTACTAACTTCATGAGATTAGGATTGAGTCGTCGTTGAGGTTGACGACATGGATTTGAATCAGATTCCAGAACAATCCTATGAGTCCCGATAAGTGGGCTAATCCCAGGAATATCAGAAAGGGTCCAACCAATGGCTTTCTTATGCTTCCTAAGGACATCTAGAAGCATCCTTTCATGATTGGCTTCAAGAGAAGAAGAAATGACAATAGGATGTGTTTTATTGTCCCCTATGAAAGCATACTTGAGTGTAGTGGGAAGTTCCTTCAATTCAGGATCAGGTTGGTCCGGAATATCAATAGAAGATTGGGACATTAGATCAAGTTAAATTTCTTTTTTTTAGAGTTTCAGATAGGATTGATTCCCAACATGTATAAGTTTTAGCTACTAGATTGTCTTGATCAGATTTAGGGAAGGAAATTGGAGTGGTCTCCATAAAAGTGGTTTCTTGAAGGGTTTCACTGATTGTTGGACCTAAGACTTCATCATAAGAGCAATTTGAAAATGATTCAAGCCAAGGAGATAAACTTACTTTATATGAACAAAGGAAATAAATCTCATCCTGACATAAACATTCATCAAATATTCCTTGATGTTCTATGGATTCATTATCAATGCTTCCTATCATGTTTACTTCATGAATGTCCTCGTCATCCCCTATTTGTGAGCTTGCATTATAGATGTTCAAGTCTAGACTCATGTTCCCAAAGGTGATGGTCATGTTCCCATTTTGAACTCGGACAATAGAGTTGATTGTTGCAAGGAAAGGATGACCAAGGATAATTGGGGTTTGTTACTTATTTCCTAAGTTTGGATGGTTGTCAAGGACAATGAAGTCAGCAGGGTAGATGAGGTTTTCAACCTTACTAGAATTTCCTTTAAAATCCCCTTTGGAACCCTAATGTTACGATCAGCAAGCTGAAGTGTGACAGATGTGGGTTGGAGCTCTTCTAGGCCTAACTGGAAGTACAAAACATATGGGATGAGATTGACACTAGCACCTAGGTCACACAAGGCCTTGATAACTTTACTTTCTCCTAGTTCAACATTGATGTAAGGGCAACCTGGGTCTTTCAACTTAGGAGGAATGGTCCCTTGAATGGTGGTACTCACATTAGAAGACAAAAGGACTTGGTTTTTATGTGAAACTTTTCTTTTAAAAGTGCACAAGTCCTTAAGGTACTTTGAGTAGGCAGGTATGGTTTGGATGGCATCGAGAAGGGGAATTTTCAGCTTGACTTGTAAGAAGATTTCCCTCAATGTTTCATTGAGTTCAGGCTTGGGTTTCCCCCTCATGCGTTGAGGAAATGGTGCAGGTTGTGGGGTTGTTTGTTGAAGAGTTGTTTCTTTCACATTGTTATCAGTTTCCTCAGTTTGATCTTGTGGTTCATTTGAATTTTCATCCAAGTTTGAATCTTCAGGTGGGTTTTGAATTAGTTGTTCTAGTTTCTCAATTGATTTCCCACTTCTTAAAACAATCATAGCCTTTAGTTGTTCATGAGTTGTTTGAGCACAACTTGACTCTCCCCTTGAAGTTGAGGATGGAACCGCCTGAGTAGGCATGGGTGCCTTTCCAGTTTTGATGGTTTGAAGTTATTGTTTTAGGGAAGAGAATTCTGAGTTCATCCTCTCCATTTGTTTTCACAGTTGTTCTAGTAGTATTTGTGGAACAGTTTGGGTGGGTGCTTGAGTAGGTTGGTTTATCCCAGAAGGATATTTTGGAGGTGGGATGGTTTGTTGAAAATGGACTGGTGGCTGTTGGTATTGGATTTGTTGGGTTTGGAACTGGTTATGGGATTGGTAGTTCTGATGGGGGTAAGGATTTTGTCCCTGTGTTTGGCTAGGTTTTTGGTTATCTTTCCAGCGGAAGCCTGGGTGGTCATTATACCTTGAATTGAAGTTGTTTTGGTATTGAGGATTTTGAAAGTTCAAGGAATTTACTTCCGTTGGGGTTCCTCATAAAAGAACATACTTGATGGGTGGAATGGTTGGGCAGTTGTCTGTCTTATGGTCATGTTTGTCACAAATTGTGCAAACAGGGTCAACGGTTTGGATTTCATGGACTTTCCTAAGGTCTATCTCTTCAACCTTCCTAGAGAGTGATGCGAGTTTAGCCCTAAGGCTTTCTTATTCTCTAAGTGTATGAATTCCAGTAGTTCTTTGTGGATTTTCAGAATAAGGTGAAGTTCCCCATGTTTGGTTTTGTTCAGAAAGTCTTTCTAGATACTCGTAAGCATCATTTGGGGCTTTGTTTTTAAAGGTTCCATTGCACATCATGTCAATGAATTGTTTGTTCCCCAGACCCAACCCTTCATAGAAAATTCTCACTTGTCCAGGAATAGAAAAACCATGGTGTGGAACCATGTTTAGAGTGTCTTTGAACCTCTCCCATGTTTCATTGAATGACTCTCCCTCTTTTTCAAAAAAGTTTTGGATACTCTTTTTAAGTGCAATTGTTTTGTGGCAGGGAAAGTATTTTTTGTAGAATTCTCTTTGTAGTTGGTCCCAAGAGTTTATGGATGATGGTCTCAAATTTTTTATCCATTTTTTAGCTCGATCCTTTAAAGAAAAAGGAAATAGACTCATCTTAGCTGATTCTAGTTGATGTGGGGGACACGTGGTTTCTACAATGTCATTGAACTCCTTAATGTGAAGGTAGGGCATCTCGGACTCCATTCCATGGAATGTGGGAAGATGATTTAGGACATGGGGTTTGAAGATGTAGTTGGAATCTCATAGGGAATTGTTTCTAATGCATGAGGGGGCATTGGTCCAAGAATGTGTGAGGTAGTCATTCATGGTTTTATCGACCGCATTCCCCAAGTTTGGTGCTGCCTCATTTGGGTTTCCATTTTTGTTCGCACCCGGGTTTATGAGTTGGTTTCTTTGAAGACCTTCCATTGAAATGGGATCAATTTTTGACTCGGTGTGTTAGGAAGATTAGGATATAATGGAAAGATTTCCCTTGGTGTACTTGACTCCCTAACCCCAGGTCTATCCACCCTAACAAGACGGTTTGATTGATCGCGGGTGTAGGCGAACATGCGCCAAAAGAAAAAAAAACGAGAAAGGGACAAGATAAGAGAATTTAGATGAGAAAAGAAGAAATGGGGGAGAATAGAATGGGTGTTTAGATGAATTACTTGGGTCCCCGACAACAGCGCCAAAATTTGATTCTCACTCAAATTTACCCAAGATAAGAAGGTAAGACGGTCCTTGTAGTTTAGCTTGGGTTGTCGAATCCTCAGAGACCTAAGAAGTAAACTATAGACACGTACATTCTATGGACTGTTTTTGTCTATGAAGTAGCCAACTTGGGTTTATTTTATATGGGTTTAAAGGAACTCTAAGAGACTTAAGTGAATTCAATTTATTAGAATGTGTTGATCCTAGGTTATTGCTCGGGGTGGATTGGACGTATTTCCTTTTCAATGATTTCAATTTCTTATATTTGAGATGGGTTCATTTAAGGAGATAAAACAACATAATCACTTACTGGTTTAATTCCTACACCCTTTAATACTAATCACCTATACACTTTAAGGATCAAAGTTTTGAGCACTTCAAGGTAAAGGTTCGTATTAGCACTTGAAGTGTGTGGCCTTAAATTCAACAAGGACAATGGAGTTTAAAAATCATCAAATAAAAATCTCAATTAAAGAAGTGATTATACATTAACAAGGTGATAAATAACATAAAATATAGCCCCTTGCTACTCCCTTGGATCAACTCATAAGTGAGTTAGCCCTCCATTGATTCTATGGTTTCAATGGAAGCGGAAAGTAGACTCATGAGGGAAGAAATGGAGAAGTAAAAAAACACAATAAAATAACAATCACTCGACCATTGTGTGATAATCTCACAAGGTTTGGTATGAAAAAGTTCACACCTTGAACCAACGGTATCAAAGTGATAAGTAGAAGAACATAATAATAAAATAAGAAGAACTTTTATTAAGAAACAAGGATGAATTAAAATGACTTACATGTGGAAGACAAATTTGAGACAACAAAACCGCAACATAACATTACAATGAAAGAAAGCTCAAAGATTATTTAATCCTCCAACACCACTGACTTAAATAGTAATTTTTGAGCCCTTGGGTCTATCCTCCAATAGTCCAAGTCTCCTTAATTAATTTTGGTAGGCCATAGGTGGGTGGAAAGTAAGGGAGAGAAGACTTTCCACCCCTGACCCGAAAAGGCATCCAACTTTCATCCACCAAACAGAGGCCCATGAAACACCTTCTAGATTACCGAATTTGGGTGGGCCATAGAATAATTAAATTAATCTACAGAGGTCTCCTAACAGCATGTAAACTCTCAGACCAAAAGAAGTTATGTTTTTCAAGATATGGTTTAATTGGTGGGATGTTTTTCTGGGCCGCAGAATCTGTCCCAGAATTTTATCTCTAACTTGGGCCGCCTAAATAGACACCATGGAGGCCGAATTAGCATTTTATCCTGAAGAGTTATTTATTCCTATACATGTCTTATATCATATCACGAAATATGGGATTCATTGGGACTTTATGTTGGTCCACACCATCTCATCAGTGGGATGATGTCCAATCTGCCTTCTCTAGAATTGCTTCCTTTCATCAAAGAATATCCCCATCTTCTTCCATGAATTCTCCATTAATCCCTGAATGAAACATGTTCATATTGGAGTGAAGATAAATTTAAAAAAATATCAAATTAAAATATGTATAATCAGATGAATCATTGGGTACTTCAAATGATGTTAAAAAATGTACCACATAATAGTGCGTTTTAAGAAGGTATTACAATCATAATGTGAAATGATGTTCAAAGTGTAAAATGCACTAAAATGGTGTTTATAAATAATAAAAAACATGAATATTATGTATATTAACAATGAATATTAGCCTCATTTAGTGGCTAATCAATCCTTAAACTTCCTTACCAAGAATAACTCATCACCTCATGGGATGGGCGTGAAGCATTGCAGCTTTGTGAATCGAGAAGAATACTCCCTAACAGAAAGAGTACCCTACTCCAAACTCATGAAATTTCAGGCTCGACCAAACCTCAAAGTTTATGGGTAAAATTAATCGTAGAAGGAACGCTAGAACTCATCCCAAGACATAACCTTCTGGCATCCCGCTTGTGAGATCACATCCCACCATCTCTTGGTGGAGTCTCATAGCATATACGTAGCGAGATTCTCCCTCCTCTATTTGGCCATCTTCAGATGCTCAAAGATAGAAAGCATGGATTCTAACCATGACTCTACAGCCTAAGGTCCTACTTCCCCTGTGAAGGTGGGAGGATGCTACTGCTGGAAGACCCACGTCAACTCTTCCATAGATGGGGCATGATGCGGTTTTCCTCAGAAGGTCTGCATGAACCTCATAGAGCCCTCTCAAAACCATGCATCAACACCCGTATCTGGAATGACGGTTGGTGCCAAGACTGGAACAACTAGAGGATCTGTTGGTAGTCCTTGATCATCCATGTCAAGTGATTGATCACTGCCTTACAACTGGCATACAACCAGAGGACGTCTTAATGGCATCACTCTGCAAGGTCAAGCACACACCTTAGATCAAGATTAATAGGGACTAAAAACTATAAGTGTAAGAAGAGAAGAGGAGAAAGAAAGAATTCAAGTTTTCTAAAACATGGATACACAACGTGTATAATGCCTACATGGCGTGTTCCCTTAAGCCTTTACCTGGGCGTGTACTTCTTCCAAAACTGGTCGTGTAACACCCCATACATGGCGTGTTGCCCTAACACACGGTGTGTACTTGAATCCTCTTCCCCGGCCTGAGTTATTCTACATGGATAAATCACATGGTTCTCCTAGAACAAGAATACATGACATGTTAGTGCCAGGAATGACATGTACTAGACAAACTTCACCGACCCATGTTGTAGGTCACACGGCCGGTTACACGACCCACTCTACACGACGTGTTCCAGATGGACATGGTGTGTACTACTTAGGTTTCAACTGCCCATGTTGTTAGTCACACATGTGAACACATAGATGACTATACATGGAGTGTTTATACCAAACACGATGTGTACATGCCAAACTTCACCGACCAATGTTGTTAGTGACACGACCGGTTACATGGCTGACTCTACACGGCGTGTTCATTTCAGACACAGTGTGTACTTGGAAGATTGTACCGACCTGTGTTGTTCATTACACAGTTGGATAAATGGTTTACACTACAAGGCATGTTCCAGGTGGATATGACGTGTATTAGAAAAGACTCAACCGACCAATTTTGTTAGTCACACGTCCAGTTACGCGGTTCTACAACATGATGTGTACATCCGGCACACGACATGTTCTACCAAGATTTCCTCAACCCCGTGTCTCTTCACACATGGCCTGTAACACAGTTAGAGACTACACAGTGTGTATATTCAGTACACGACATGTAATTAAGAAAAAAAAGTTCCTTCCTGAATAGAAGGACACACGGTGTGTGTTCAACATTACACGCCATGTATTCTGGGTTTTTCCGAACATTAAGCCTCAGAAACTACTCCGGAACCCAGAAAAACACTCAAATGAACATTAAAGTGCCAAATTCTGATTCGTGACGGCCCATACTCCCCAAGAATCAAATCTTGGCTTCTCATACATGTCATAAACATGGAAAACAAGGTAATGATCCACCAAATTCCGATCCATGAGGGCCCATAACACCTCAAGAACCAAAGTTTGGAATTATTTCAAACAAACATTACACAATCCAATACCCCTATCTAAATACAGGTATTTTATCAAGTAATATATCATAACAACATGGATATATAACACAAACTCTATCACAACAACACCCAATCGCTAATGACACCTAAATGGAATGGCAAGAATGCATGACATGTGATTTCTAGCAAGTGCCTATATGATACATGAGATAGAATACCCTCATCTCATCGGGTTTCAATAGAAATAGAACCTCAATTGCATCAATGATAATATCACAAAACATGTGAATAATCCAATGGTGAAATCAAGTCAACCGTAAAATTGTAAAACCAGAAAAATTTCAATAAACAAGGTAGATTGGACCTTCCCTATACATGGGTTAGCTACTCCCGGGCACAACTTATTACCAAATACCTATTCCATCGTATCCCTAGATATAGGTTCCAAACAGTAAGTCAAGAAGAAAAAAATTCCTTTGATACCACTTTGTAACATCCCAGTTTCGGAAGTCACCCAGAGACACCTCGTACCCAGTTGGTCACATGACCTCAAGCGCATTTCCCCGAATCCAAGAGGCTGCTAACTAGCAACGAGGGCCTTGGGTGTGGTAGTGGGGAAACTATGCCCTCATTGGAAGAGTAACATAGTAGAAGTAAAATAGATAACAATAGCAGAAGTAGTAATAATATCATACAACAGTAAACAAAAGAATACTGAAAGTAAGAAACAACAGAAGCACATATATAAATGATGCATGATACATATGTCTAGGAAATCAGCCAAACAAGTCACAATGCTAGAATACAAAAAGAATCCAAGTAAAAAAGAAAATAGATAAACTCCAGCAGCATCGCAAACCTCAGCTTGGTCCCATGCTCTCCATCTCCTCAACAATCAAGTACCTGAAGTAGAAGGGCACTTGCCCTTATCTATACCTGCAACAATATAATCTGTTTGGGCCCAAAAGTATGACCCAAATAGGGTGTGAGACTAAATCCTAGTATAAAACCACCCAAAGACCTGTGCCTAATAGTCAGTGAATATATATGGTAGGAAATAAGCAAAAATTAGTAAACAAGGAAGTACGCGGCATCAACATTCCTATAGTTCAAATGCATTCAATTTCATATATCAAGTAATAAAATAATAAAATTAGGTAACCCTATGAGAAGTACTCTTATCCTAACCCCTCTGGTTCAACCAAAACAACACAAGAAACCCTCTCAGAAGTACACATAGTCTAACCCCTCTGGTTCAGCTTAAACCTAGACTCTCTGAGGAAGTACTCATCGTCAATTCCACCTATAGTCTCATTTCAGTAACTAAAAGGAACTCTAGGGAAGCACTCAACTTCCAATTCCCCATGTGGACCACATCGAGGAACTATAGACACTCTAAGGAAGCACTTACGTCCATTCCCACTGTGGTCTCGCATCGTAACAATAAAATAGACACTCTAGAGAAGCCCTCAATGTCCATTCTCCCTATGGTATACTACACCAGGTTCTCACAACCCTGTGTAAGTCAATTGAGCATAGAGATATATAGGATCCAAATTAAACCTCATAAACTACTTGGCTAAATAGTCTATTTCATCACAACATTCCAGATAAAATCACTCCATCCTATAATACTAGGCATGGAAAGCAAAGTAGTAGCCTAACAGGCAAAGCTAGACCAAATGACCAAAATAAGAAAACATGGGAAAAACATCCATGGCATATCAAAGTTTACCTTATTTAAAAAATGATTAACCTCTATCTAAACAAAAAAGGAATACTAGGAAAAATCAAGGCTAAAAACCATAAACACACAATACCCTGAATGAGGGTATTGGAAACTTTTGCATATATAACTCAAAGACTATCTATAGAAATGCATAAACCACCTACCTCGGCATTGTACGATCGATATAATCAGGCGTCGGCCCTTGGATCGACCTAGAATGAAGAATATCTACAAAAATATCTAAAATGTTAAACCAATGATAACTTGAGAGAAGAGGAATCATGAAACAAATCTCTAGAAGAACAGATAACTCACCGATGCAATTTCAACACAACTGACGAAGTTCGATTCAGAGAACAGACGATCGACCGGGGGCTCGACGAAGATCCATGCCGTACAAATTCTCTCAGTCGAAGAAGGCGAAGAGGAAGATTCTTCTTCCAATTAGACACGACCAAGGTCCATTTAAAGAAAAAAAGAAAGTACATGGTGTGTACTTTAAATGTTCATGGTGTGTAATTGCCCTTACTGGCCCCCACATTAGGCAGTCTCCATGTCACCACACACAGCCATGTGAACGACCATTACACAACCATCACACGGATACCCACAGTAACCGAGTACACGATGTGTACTTATAAAGTACACAAAATGTACTTAAGAAATTTCCATAAAAACCAATTTTTCTTAAAAACACCAGAAAAAGGAAAACATACCTGAAAAGAAGATCTGGGTTCTTACATCGGATGTGAACCCTTCACATTCATCATCAGCTTCCTAGAATGACGTAGTTGCAATATTTTTAGGGAAGCATCATCCTGGACATGTGTCCAATTGATATGCGATCAATCCCTACACCTCAAAATTAAATTATGGATCATTTCCCTAAATTTTGAAAACAATTTGAGGTCATTTTATCAGTATTGAAAATGTGATAGTCATTTAAACTAAAATGAAACTTTTATATTGAAAACATACACTTTGAGTCATACTGACCACGTCGTGTGTTAGATTGATGTATGGTCGATTCTTACATGTCAAAAATGAATTATGAATCATCCTAAATATTTAAAACAATATTATCTCATTTTCTTGGTTTTGACTATGTGACAAAAATTTTAATGTAAAATGAAACTTTCATATTTAAAACATGCATTTCGAGTCATACCACCCACTTTGTGTGTCCGATTGAGTGTATTCAATTCCAACACATAAATAATGAATTATGAATCATTTTACAAAAGTTTAAAAACAATATGAGCCTATTTTATCAATTTTGACAATGTGATATATGTTTTAAACTAAAATTTCACATTTATATTGAAAACACACACTTAGAGTCATACTTATTACATCATCTATCATATTGATGTGTGGTCAATTCCTATACATCAAAAATTAATTATGGATTTTTTTCCGAATTTTTTAAAATAATTTGTGATTTTTTTCTGGATTTTTTCTATGTGACATTCATTTTAAAAGATCTCAAAGTCATTAAAAACATGTGTCATGGGGTCAAAACTAAGAAAATAAAATCATATTTCCTTGAAATCATAGGAAAATGACTATTAATTTATTTTTGAAAGGTAGGAACTGAATCCATGTCAATCTGACTTATGGTTAGACTGGGATCCCCATAATCATGATTTTAGTGTTTTAAAATACTAAAACGTGTGGGTAATAGTCAAAACCATAAAAAATGACCTAATATTTACATGAAATCATGGGGAAAATGTGGTTGAATTATTTTTTATTTGTATGAGCATAAAAAATGTCCATCTTATAGGTGTGGTGCTCAGAATGGCTTGATAAGCAGTTTTAAAAGATACTAAAGTCTTTAAAAACACATGTTAGGGGGTAAAAACCAATAAAATGATGTCATATGGTCATAAAATCCTAGTAAAACAACCATATATTGATTTTTGAAATGTAGGAACTGACACTATGTAAATCCGAGTTATGGTTAGCCCAGGATTCTAGTAAACATGTTTTTATTTTTTTAAAACACTAAAATGTGTGTCCAATGGACAAACTATAGCATAAAACCTCATATTGATGTTAAATCATGGTAAAATTGTGGTGGAATTATTTTTGATGTGTACGAGTAGCCAAAATATCTATTAGGTGTGCGATGTGCTTGAAATGGCTCAATAAGTAGTTTTAAAAGGTAAAAAAGTCTTTAAAAACATGTGTCAGGGGGTCAAAACCAAGAAAAAAAATATTGTATGGATTTGAAATCATAGGAAAAAACCATATAATATTTTTTGAAATATAGGAACTAACGCCATGTCAATCAAAGATAATTTTTTTTAGAGATGTTCGTAAATGAATTTTTATTACTTAAAAACACTAAAATGTGCATGTAAAGGTCAAAACCATAGAATAAAACCTTAAATTGATGTGAAATAATGGGGAAAATTCTGTTGAATTATTCATTACATGTTCAAGGATATAACACATCCATCCAACGTGCGATGTGCTCAGAATGACACAATAATTCATTTTAAAATATACCAAAATATTTAATAACATGTTTTGAGGGGTTAAAAACAATAAAAAAGTGTTCGATAGACATAAAATCATATGAAAATTACCATAGATTTATTTTGGAAATGTAGAAACTGATACCATGTCAATCAGAGTTACGATTTTCCCTGGATGCCCGTAAATGTGTTTTTATTGTTTTAAAACACTAAAACCTTCATCTAATGGTAAAAAACATAGAATATGTGATCATATTGATCTTAAATCACAAGATAACTGTGTTTAAATTATTTTTTATGTGTACGAGAAGGAAACACATCCATCTGACATGTAGTGTGCTCAGAATAACTCAATAAGAAGTTTTAAAAGATACTAAAGTCTTTAAAAAGGTGTGTTAGTGGGTCAAAACCAAGAAAACAGATTTTAATGGCCATTAAATCATAGTAAAATTACTATAGATTTATTTTTTAAATGTTGGTTTTGACTCCTTATTAATCAGAGTTACTATTTTTCTTAGATGCCCGTAAACACGTTTTTAGTGTTTTAAAACACTAAAACCTGCGTGTAATGGTAAAAACCATAGTATACAACCTAAAATTATTGTGAAATCATGATAAATTTTTTTTTGAATCATTTGAGACATGTAAAATCAGAAAAAACATCCATTCTATGTTTTGTGTGCTCAAAATGACTCAATAAGTGGTTTTAAAAGAAACCAAATTCATTAAAAACATGCATTAGGGGGTTAAAACCAGGAAAACAACATTTAATGTCCATGAAATCATATGATAATAACTTTATACTTATTTTTAAAATTTAATAAGTGAATCTACATCAATCTGAGTTATAGTTTTCTTGAGATTCCTGTAAATGTGTTTCTAGTCTTTTAAAACACAAAACGTGCATGTAACAGTCAAAACCATAAAAGATGATCTTAGATTGATGTGAATTCAAGGTAAAATAACCTATTGAATTATTTTTGATGTGTATGATAAATAAACTTCTATACAACATGCAGTGTACTCAGAACGACTCAATAAACTATTTTAAAAGATACCAAAGTCATTAAAAGCACACGTTAGGGGGTCAAATACTGGGAAAATAGTGCTGGATGCCCATAAAATCTTAATAAAATTACCATCAATATATTTTTAAAAATTATGAATTAATGTCATGTAAATCCGAGTTATGTTTTTCTTGAGATGCCTGTAAATCTATTTTTAGTGTTTTGAAACAATAAAAAATCTGTGTAATGGTAGAAACCACAATAGACAACCTCAAATTGACATGAAAATCACGATACAACCACTTTTGAATTATTTGTGATGTGTACGGGAATACAACGTGTCCATCTAATGTGAAGTGTGCTTTGAATAAATCAATACATAGATTAAAAGATACTAAAATCTTTAAAAACATGCGATAAAGGGTCAAACCAAAAAAATGGTGTCATATGGATGTGAAATTATAAGGAGAAATCTGTATATTGATTTGTGAAATATAGGAACTCATTCCACATCAATCCGAGTTGCGGGTTGCCTGTGATGCCCGTAAAGAAGTTTTTAGTGTTTTAAAACACTAAAAGACATGTAAAATGATCAAAACAATAGCATACCACCTCAGATTGATATGAAATCCTGGTACAACCACTATTAAATTATTTATGATGTGTACAAGTAAAAATCACATCCATCCGATGTGTGATGTGCTCAGAATGACTCAATAAGCAGTTTTAAAAGATACTAAAATATTTAAAGCATGTGTTTGGGGGTCAAAATCAATTAAACGATGTCATATTTCCTTGAAATCATTGGGAAATGATCATAGATTGTTTTTTTAAATGTATGAACTGAATACACATCAATCCAAGTTACAGTTTTCTCAAGATGATCATAAAGATTTTTTTTATGTTTTAAAACACAAAAACATGCATGTAATGGTCAAAACCATAGTATATGACCTCAAATTTTTGTGAAATCATAAGATAAGATTTATTGAATCATCTTTTGAATATATGAAATTCTACCATATCAAATTATTTAAAATTTGTTTATTGAATAATTTAAACCAGACAATACGCCAGTTTCAAAATTAATTAGATTGTTATATACTTATCTATTTTGAGTTCTAAGTGTTGAATTATATCTTAAATTGGCAAGTTTATGTTTTAAAAGTGTTTTACATGATATATTATTTGTGTTATGCTAAAATTTTATCTGTTTGATTAAAAAATGACAAATGTTATGTGAAAAATTATTAATATATTCTGTACATATTATTTTTCATATTTTTTTAAATGTTATTATTTGTATTATTGGTGATAAATGCTGATAGTAGGTAGGCGGTTGACCATTTTGATCCATAACACTCTTTATAAGGCAATCATTGTAACTTCTTTAATTTTAAATGATAAAACCCCCTCTTTGGTTAATAAAATACAAGTATTTTTTTAGTGTGAAAAAATTAATTTTTTAATACTTGTATATATTATGGATTTATGAAATTTTAACATCCGAGATCTGGGTACCACACAACGGGTGCCCCGAACCCGGTTGGTCACATGACCTCAAGCACATTTCCCCAAACGCTAGAGGCTGCTGATTAGCCGCGAGGACCTAGGACTAATAGTGGGGAAACTATGCCCTCATTTTTCAAAGTGTAGCACAATGGAAATAAATATAAACATACAAAAACGGAAGAAATAAACAATATAGACATGAAATGGACAACGGAACTGAAGTAAAAGAGAAACAACAGTCATATATATGATGATGCAACGTGTCTCTAATTCTAAGAAAGCATCCAAAACAGGATACTCTACAATCTGACACAATACGGAACAAGGTACAATGTATAGCAAAACAAAACCAAAGCATTGCAACATGAACTCAGCAGCATCGCAAGCCTAAGCTCGGTCTCATGCTCTCCTACTCCTCTAAAACAATCATTTATTTTTGTAGGTACTCTTACCCTTATCAACACCTGTAGCAATATAATATTCTTGGGCCCAAGACATGACCCAAATAGGGTGTGAGAAATAAATCCTAGTAGGAAACCACCAGAGGCCCATGCCCAACTATCAATGAAAATGTGCAATAGCAGTGTGTAATAATGAAATGTAGTAAACTAGGAAGTACTCCAAATTAACTATTCCTACCATTTATATTGTAATTTTAATAATTATTTAACAATTCCAAGCCTGTGATTTAGCTTGGCAGGTACAACATAAGAAATCACCATAGTGAATATTTAAGTAAACATTGTCCTTAGACATGTAAATCCTTACCCTCAGGAAAACAGAAATGAAACCATCAGGTGATTACCCTCATGCATAATGAATATTGACCTCAGGCATATGAGATATCTTCCTTAGGCATAGAAGCTACTTCCCTCAGACCTAAGAAATGTTTCCCTTAGGCTAAACAAAACCTTGACCTCAGGCTAAACAAAACCTTTACCTCAGGCTAAATAGAACTTTTCCCTCAGGCTAATCAAAAGAAAAACAAGTAATTGGGAGAATCCCAATGCATAAGCAAGAAATTAATACATGTTTCCTCTCAATAAAACTCAAAACACGCTATAATCACGGAATACCCACGGGTATCGTTTCCTAACAACTAAACAAGGGAAACTCACCCTCTAGGTGGCCCTGGATCAAAGAAACGATCCCAAAAAACAGTTTATACTTATTCATTAAATTACCTAAGAAATTCTAGGTATCTCGACAATCAAAGTTTCCACTATAAGACACTCCGAACATGGGCACGTGGAACAACGGTACAAAAAATCAACTTGATAGTTGGAATTAAACACAAGACCACCTACCTTGATCTCCTCTGATAGATATATGTGAAAGGAACCTCTCAAAAAAACCAAGAACGACGTAGATTTGAGATAAAGGATTATTCCTTCAAACCTAAATAACATACCTTAGGGAAATAATTTGAAGGAAAGATTCAAGAAGAGGGAAGACCTTACCCGCACGGTTAAAATGAGATCTATGGCTGAGGAATCAGAGTCCTGGTGAGTGTTCGGGAGCTCCTATAAGTCTCAGCCTCCTCTCCTGTAGCTCCTGGTGCGTTCTATGCCTCCTCTACCAAATGAGGAGGCTACTACCTGTTTTTAACAAAAAAACATAACTACACAGTGTGTACTTTCTTTTTAACTGTTCACTAGAAACTACTCTCCACCGCCTTACTATTCATATGCCGATTGATTACACGACGTGCATTACTAAGTACACAACATGTACCATCTTTCCTCTGGCGGCTAATTAAATCGCCTTAATGTTCACATAACGACTAATTACATGACATGTATTACTAAGTACACGTCGTATATTTAGTTTTTACACCCTTAATCACCAACAAGCCTACATGCCCTGTGTTCTCCTCCCACACAGACATAGTACATGGCGTGTGTACAAAAGTACACGACATGTAGTTTGTTTTTACACACAAGCCTACACGACCTGTATTCTCATCCCACACAGCCAAAGTACATGGTGTGTGTACAAAAGTACATGGTGTGTACCCATAAATTTTGGGATTTTTTTCACATTTCCCTTGTTTTCTCAAAAAAACTTAAGGAAAAGGAAAAGAAGAAACATGTACCTCAAGAATAAGAACCGGGTTCTTAAAAACATCCCCCCTTAAAGAAATTCATCCCCAAATTTCCCTTCCAAGGGTGGTGAAGATAAATATGGGAACAATTCTGGCCACTGAGCATGTACATCGGTCTCCCGCTCCTAGGTTTCGTCCTACACTCAGCCATGCTGCAATAACACCTGTACGAGAGGAAATGACCGACCTTGGAGAACCTTCGTGCTCTTATCAACAATAGAAATCAGTTTCTCCTCAAAGGATGCATCAAAATAAAGTTCAACTTCCTCAGTCTGAAAAACATGAGACAAATCTAAGTGATAATGGTGCAGATGAGATACGTGGAAGAAGCTGTGCATGGCCCGATACCTCTATGGTAACTGCAACCGATAGGCAACCATCCCGACTCTATACAGAATCTCAAACAACCCTACATACCTCGGTGAAAGTTTAACCTATCTCCTGATCTACCTGTGTCCCAACCTCGGTGAAACACGCAAGAAAACCTGACCCCCGACCACGAACTTGAATGGTCGTCTGCGGAAATCAACCTAAGATTTATGATGAGAATGTGCAGTAAGCATCCGCTTCTGAAGCAACCAGAAATGCTCTGAAGTCTTTTAAACGAGACGTGGTCCTAGTAAAGCTGCCTCACCTGCCTCCAATCAGCACAAGGGTGATCAGCATTACCTACCATATAAAGCCTCATAAGGTTCCATCTCAATAGTTTCCTGAAAAATATTATTGTAGGAAAACTCGACCAGGGGTATATGCTTCTCCCAAGAGCCCCAAAAGTCTAGGAAGCATGCACACAGCATGTACTCTAGCACCTGTATTGTACGCTCTGACTGGCCATCGGTCTGAGGGTGGTAAGCTGTGCTCAGAAGCACCTGTATCCCAGTTCCCTCTGAAAACTCTTCCTGAAATGAGATGTAAAATGAGATTCCCTATCTGAAACGATAGAACAAGGGACCCCATGAAGACGTACTACCTCTAGGATATAAAAATTCGTGATCTCATAAACACCGAAGGTCTCCTTGATCATAAAAAATTGAGCTAACTTCATATGTTTGTCCAAAACAACCCATACGACATCATTTCCTTGAGGTGACCCCGGAAACTTGGTCACAAAGTCCATCACAACATCATCCAATTTCCACTCCGAAATGGGTAACTGTTGTAACAGTATGGTTAGCCTCTGATGCTCCGCCTTCACCTACTGACAGGTGGAACATCTTATAACAAAACCAGCTACCTCTCTTTTCATACTCAGCCACCAATAATGCCATCTCAAGTGACGGTACATTTTGGTAACTCTAGGGTGCACTGCCCAAGATGAAGCATGAAATTACCACATCAACTCCTCACGTATATCCTCTGAAACCCACACTCGTCCATGGATACACAGTACCTCGTCATCTCCTATCGTCCAACCAGGAGGAGGGTCCTCACTTGCCATTGACTCCCGTAGAACTAGGCCTTCTGAATCTGATAGCTGTCTCATCCTCACTCTATCCAGGAGGATAGAAGTCACAACTAAAGATGAAATATAGGTTTTCCCCTGACTATCGTGCACCTCCAAATGCATCTAAGAGAACAAATCTATAAGCTGCCACTCACCACTGGCCTCCTGCACTACCTGTATCTGAGTCCTCTTACTTAGTGAATAAACTACTGTATTACCCTTACCAGGTGTATATGAAATCTCAAATTCAAAGGACTGAAGGTATTCAACCCACCGTCACTGTCTCAAATTCAAGTCACAATGCGTAAAGATGTATTTAAGACTTTTGTGGTCCATAAACACCACAAAATGTTCTCCCAAGAGATAATGTCTCCAACAACGTAACACATGAACAACTGCAGCCAACTCGAGATCATGCTTCATGTAATTCCTCTCATGTGGCCTCAACTGACGAGACCCGTACACAACTACTAGATCTCCCTGCATCAACACTACTCCCGACCCAATACCTGATGCATCATAGTAAAATGTATAGGTTTTCCCTTTCTCTAGAAGTATCAGGACTGGTGATGATGTCAAAATTCCATTCAGCTCCTGAAAGGATGTCCCGCAAGCTTCTAAACAAACGAAATTCATACCCTTCTTAGTCAAACTCATCAACAACACTGATATGTGGGAGAAGTACTATATAAAGCACCTGTAGTAACCAGCCATCCCCAAGAAACTCTGTATTTCAAACACGTTCTTAGGATGCTCCCAGGAAACTACTACTCTCACTTTCTCTAGGTCTACTACAACTCCTACCTTTGAGATAATATGACTTAGGAAGTGAATCTGTTCTATCCAAAAGTGGAACTTTGAGATATTTTCAAATAACTGATGCTCTCTCAATGTACTCAGTATGATATCAAGATGGGTGGCATGGTCGTGTCGAGTATGAGAGTAAAATAAGACATCTTCCACGAAGACAACCACAAAAGAATCTAGATATGGGTGGAACACACGATTCATCCAAGCCATAAAAAATACTGGAGCATTTGCGAGTCTGAAATGCATGAAAAAGTACTCATACATACCATATATTCTCTGAAAGGATATAAGTGGAATGTCCGATGGTCTAATGCACAACTGATGATATTTGATCTCAAGTTAATCTTTGAGAACACTCGTTCTCATAGAAGTTGATAAAAAATATCATCAATCCTTGGTAAGGGATATCAGTTCTTAACCGTCAACCAGTTTAGTTTCCGATAATACACACAAAGTCTTAAGGTACCATCTACCTTCTTAGAAAAAAGGATAGGAGAACTTGAGGGAGAAGTACTGGGTTGGATAAAACCCATGGCTTGTAACTCCTCTAACTGCCTCTTGAGCTCCTGAAATTCTGGCGTAGCCATAATATAAGGAGGAATGGACACCGGTTCCTCTCCTGACACAAGATCAATAGAGAAGTCCACCTCTCGCTCTGGAGGTAGACCTGAAAAGTCATCCAGGAAGACATCCCTGAAATGATTAACCACTGGAGGTAAATACTTCTGACAAGTTTCCCGGTCATCCAGATATAAACTCACAATCTGGGTTGTCACTCCACCTCACCCACGATGCTCGAGTCTAGTTCGGCTCTCCTGGACATCCCATTATCCCTTGTATAGAAACTCTCCACCCTCTGGTGACATGAAATTCACCCTGTGACGATAGAAATCTAAAAAGGCTCTAAAGGGTACCAAATAGTTCATTCCAAGAATGACATCATAGGCTGCCATCTCTAAGACATAGAGGTCCCATAAAAAGTGACACCCACTAACCTCTAGGGGGAACTCCTTGTACAGACACACACCTTCCATTCTAATTCCAACAAATTGTTTAGCATAATGATATCCAAAGAAGAAGAAACACAGAGCCCAAGGCTCTCTACAATGAACACAGATATAAATCTACGTGTAGCACTACTATCGAAAACTAGAGAAGATAAAACAGAATCAACTAGAATAATATCTCTAATAGTGGAAGGTCTGGGATCCTACTCATGTTGGGTCTGTTGCACTGCATATGTCTGCCCAGTGTCGCGGCCCTGCGACATAGCTTGACTACCCTGAGCTGACCTGCCCTGCTATCTCTGAGAGCCCAGTTTCTGGCTACCACAAACACGACCACCACCTCAGCCCGAACATCCTAACGTATTCCAATTTCTTGACTAGTAAGATGCTTCTTTCCCTTCTCCTACACACAGAGTCTTCATAGATCCCCTCTCACTAGTCACTAGTGGAAATGCCCTGCAAAAACACTGATGATGACCCCTCTTTCTCTAAGCTCGACACTCCACTGGGTCACATGGACAACGAGTTATCTTGTGCCCCTCTTTACCACACTGGTAGCACATTATCTAGCCACATGAAGAATTCTTCTGGCTAGTACTTAGACCATGAGAGAAATCCATATGCCTCTTCCTCTTGCCAGTAGAAATAGTACCATAGACTGGTGCTGAACCTCCCTGGTCCGCACCACTAGCTTCCAGCAGGTTCCGCTCAGTAATCAACACCTGGTTGATAATATAATTCACTATAGGAAACCTGAAAACATTCACCAGTTCTCAAATTTCATATCAAAGACCATCCTCAAAGAATCTATCCCTCAATGTCTCATCAACCACTAGAACATGTGCAAAATGCTGTAGCTCAGTGAAGCGGGCAGAATAGTCCATCACTAACATGGTTCCCTGCTGCAGATTCATGAACTCCTGATCTCGATCTACCCTTAGCATCTCCAGAATGAAAAAATCATAGAAGACTACCTGAAAATATTCCCATTCCATGTCTCGGTGATGCTCAATCTGGGTGGTCACATCCCACCAAATTTTGGTGGAATCACGCAATATGTAAGTAGCAAGCTTGACCCTCCTCCCAGTAGGCCTCTTTAGATGCTTGAAGATCATCTACATATAACCCAACCATGACTCGCAGCCAATGGTTCACCATCCCCTGAAAATGTAGGCGGATGCTGCTGATGGAATATATGTGTCAGCTCTTCCATAAATGTGGCAACCGGTGGTGCTCCCTGGAAGGTCTGCATGAACTGCATGAAGCCTTCACATAATTGCACATCCGCTCCTGCATTCAGTATAACAGCTGGAACCGCATCTGGAACTACTGAAGGATCCATCAGTAGCCCATGTATTACCATCTCTGGAGTATAATCTTCGCCACTCTTTTGGTGAAAAACTCGTGGTCGTCTCAGCGGAATGAATCTACAAGGTCAAACACAAACCTTAGATCAAGATTATCAAGGACTGAAGACTAGGAGACCAAGAAGGTAACAGGATAAAAAAAGAACTCAAGTTTTACAAAACAAGATGACACAGTGTGTATAATTCCTACACAGCGTGTTCCCATAAGCCAGTTACATGGGCGTGTACTTCAGCTAGAACTGGTCGTGTAACACCCCAAACACATGACGTGTTGTCTTAACACATGTCGTATACTTGAATCTTCTTTCATTTCCTGAGTCCTTCTACACAGTTAAGACATATGGATCTCCTAAGACAAGACTACATGGAATTTTCAAGGTAGACACGACGTGTACTAGACAAGATTTAGCGGCCCTTGTTGTTAGTGATAGAGCCTGTGTACCCAGGTTACACTACACTATGTGTTCTAGACGAACACGATGTATACTAAGAATCCCCAACCGAACCGTGTTGTTGGATACACAGTCGGCTACCTGGTTCAGACTTCACAACATGTTCAATCCTAACACGACATGTATAGCTTAAGGTTTACCCATCCATGTTGTTAGTTACATGGTCGGACTAGAGTCAACCCTACACGGTGTGTACTACCGGTACATGGCGTGTTTCCCCAAGAACTTCCCTATCCCGCGTCTCTTCCCACACAAACTATGACACGGTTAGAGACTACACAATGTGTACTTAAAAATTGTCATTTCTTCCAGAACAAAAGAGTACATAGCATGTAGTTAGAACTACACGACATGTATTCTGTGTTTTTATGGACTATAAGCCTCATAAACATCTCCAGAGCCCCCATTTTTATTTAATTTCAAGCATCGGTATGCAAAATTATGATCCGTGGGGGCCCATACTCCCCGCGAACCAAAGTTTAGCACATGAAATTTCACATTATATTACAAAACGCATCAAAAGTCTAGATCATGATCCGCTAAATTCCGGTCCAAGAGAGCCCATACTTATCAGGAACCAAAGTTTAGCATCCAAAAACCCAACCATAACATGTACCAATACCCTATCAATAGTTGGAATATCTATTAAGGTACCTATCACAACAACATGCATTTTCTAGGAAAACATCTATCACAACAACATGAAATTTCTAATGCACCTATATGGCATGGAAACTATGCATGGAATGTGATTCTAACATGTGCCTAAATGATGCATGAGAGGGAATACCCTCATATCATCAGGTTACAACTAAATAGAACCCAAGTATAAAATATAAAAAACACATCACAAGTGCATCACCCAATAGTGAAAATAAAATCAACTGTAAAATTGAAAAACCAGAAAAATTACAATTAAATGAGGTAGATTGGCTTTTCCTTGTACACGGGTTAGCTACTCCCAGGCACAAATTATTACCAAATAAAAATTATGTCCTATCCCTGACTATAGGATCCAAATAGTAAGTCAAAGAAAAAAACTCATTTGATACCACTTTGTAACATCCCAGATCTGGGTGCCACACAACGGGTGCCCCAAACCCGGTTGACCACATGATCTCAAGTGAATTTCCCCAAAAGACAGAGGCTTCCGACTAGCAGCGAGGGCCTAGGACTAATAGTGGGGAAAATATTCCCTAATTTGTCAAAGTGTAGCACAACAGAAAAAAATATAAACATATAAAAGCAGAAGCAATAAACAATATAGACCTGAAATGGACAACAAAACTAAAGTAAAAGGGAAAAAAAAGTCATATATATGATGATGCAACATGTCTCTAATTCTAAGAAAGAATCCAAAACAGGATACACTAGAATTTGACACAATAAATCACAAGGTAAAAATTATAGCAAAACAAAACCAAAGCAGTGCAACATGAACTCAACAGCATCGCAAGCCTAAGCTCAGTCCCATGCTCTACTAATCCTCTACAACAATCATGTACCTGTGTAAGGACTCCTGACCTTATTAACACCTGCAACAATATAATCTATTTGGGCCCAAGACATGACCCAAATAGGGTGTGAGAAATAAATCCCAGTAGGCAACCACTAAAGGCCCGTGCCCAACTGTCAGTGAAAATGTACAACAAAAGTGTGCAATAATTAAATGCAGTAAACTAGGAATTACTCAAAAGTAACTATTCCTACCAGTTACATTTTCATTTTAATAATTATTTAACAATTCCAATCCTATGCTTTAGATTGGTAGTTACAACATAATAAATCACCACAGTGAATATTTAAGTAAACATTGTCCTCAAACGTGAAAATACTTACCCTCAGGAAAACAGAAACGAAACCCCCAGGTGACTGCCCTCAAGAATAATGAATATTTCCCTTAGGAATATGAGATATCTCCCTCAGGAAAAGAAGCTACTGCCCTCAGGCATAAGAAACGTTTCCCTTAGGCAAAAAAAACCTTGCACTCAGGCTAATCAAACCTTTCCCTTAGGCAAAACAGAACCTTGACCTTAGGCTAAACAGAACCTTTCCCTTAGGCTAATCAAAAGAAAAACAAGTAACCGGGCCGAGCCCAACACATAAACAATAAATTAATACATGTTTCCTCTCATGAAAATTCAAAAAATGCTATAATCATGGCATACCCATGGGTATCCTGGCGAAACGACTAAATAAGGGAAACACACCTTCGGGGTGGCCCTGGATCAAAGCAAAAATCTCAAACAGTAGTTTATACTTTTTCATTATATTACCTAAAAAATTATAGGTATATCAATAGTCAAAGTCTCCGCCATAAGACACCCAGAACATGGGCGCATGTCACAACGGTACACAAAATCAACTCGACAGTTGGAATTAAACACAATACCACCTACCTCGATCTCCTCTGATCGATATACATGAAAGGCGCTTCTCAAAACAACCAAGAACGACATAGATCTGAGATAAAAAATTATTTGTTCAAACATAAATAACTTCCCTTAGGGAAATAATTGGAAGAAAATATTAAAGAAGATGGAAGACCATACCCGCATAGTTCATAAGAGATCGACGACGGAGGAATCAAAGTCCCTGTGAGCATTCGGGAGCTCCTCCAAGTCTCAAACTCCTCTCCCACATCCCTTGGTGCGTTTTATGACTCCTCTACTGAATGAGGAGGCTACTGCTTATTTTTAATGAAAAAACATAACTACACAGTGTGTACTTTCAAGTACACGGCGTGTACTTTCTTTTTAACTGTTCACTGGCGGCTATTATCCACCGCCTTACTGTTCATCTACCGACTGATTACACGATGTGTATTAATAAGTACACAACATGTACCATCTTTCCTCTGGTGGCTAATTCAACTACCTTACTGTTCACTTTCCGACTGATTACATGGCGTGTATTACTAAGTACATGATGTGTAGTTAGTTTTTACACCCTTAATTTCCAACAAGCATACACAACCTGTGTTCTCCTCCCACATAGCCAGAGTACACGACATGTGTACAAAATTACATGATGTGTAGTTTGTTCTTACGCCCAAGCCTGCACTCCCTATATTCTCATCCCACACAGCCAAATTACACGGCGTGTGTACAAAAGTACACGACATGTACCCATAAATTTTGGGATTTTTCCCACATTTCCCTTGTATTCTCAAAAACACTTAAAAAATGGAAAAGAAGAAACCCGTACCTCAAGAATAATAACTGGGTTCTTACAGAAATGTTAAAATATCTGTTAATACTTTAAAGTATTTTATGGAATATCTTCAGAGTTAGGCGCCAAGTTAGCACGTGATTCTGGGGTTCATAGAGGCTCAATATTGATAAAATAAAAAAAATCAAATATATTATATTATGCATGTGTGAGTTTTCCAAAAAAATAAAATAACTCTCAAACGGTGTCTCATATAAGAAATCTAAGACTACCGTTAGATTTTGGATGAGGAGTTTACCCTAGACATGACATAACATTTGTGTGCATTGGTTTTTTGGTAAAATCACATGTAAGGATAATTTATTTAATATGTTTATTATATATTTTCTAAAAATAATGGAATATCTCACTAACCGTGTCTCAGATGGAAAATCTAAAACCACCATTAAATCACGAATGTGTGATTTTCCCTAGGCGTGACATAAGTTTTGTGTGAACTAGATGTTTAGTTGCATCACACATAATGGTAATAATAATTGTTATATATATATATATATATTTTGGTCATTTAAAAATAATAACAATTTTATTATTATTATTATTATTATTATTATTATTGTTATTATTATTATTATATGTGTTGAAGAAAAAAATGGAATTATACTTCCATAATTAATAATTGTTTTATGTTGGAAATAATGACTAGAAAAAATAATTAACGTTATATTATTAATTGTGTCAATTAAATGGAAATGTATGGTTAATATTAATTTATTAACTATTGAATGGTTGTTGTATTTAAAAATTTAATGGTGGTAATAATTTGATATTTTTTTTAAAATAATAATAAAATATTGTTTTTGTTGTTATTATTATTTATTTGGGAAAATAATATTGGTGTGTGTATATATAATCTATATATATGTGGAATAAATATATATGTATATATATACATTTGCAGGTGTATATATATATACAAATGTGTGTGTCTATATATAGCATGTATATATATCTGGGTTAAATACAAATGTAAATATATATACATGAGTGGGAGTATATATGTATATAAAGATGTGTGTATATATATAATGTGTATATATATGGGTTAAATGTATATATGTATATATATGTACGGGTTTTAAAATATATATATATATGTGTGTGTGTGTGGGGGGGGGTGTATATATACATATACATGAGTGTTTATATGTATATACAGTTGCATGTATATATAAAATGCTGATATATATATATATATATATATAGACACACACACACAAATGCCTTTTAAATATATATTAATGAATTTTTGAATATTTTTTGAATTTTTTATGGGGTTGGAGCTCCTAATTAAAGAAGATGGGGGCTTGGGCGTTAAAATGGTAAAACAAATTGGGTAAAACCCTTAAAGTGTAAGGCATGCAAAGAAGAAAATAGATTTAAATGGCTAACTAGGGGACTTGACCCTGTGACCATGCCCCAATCCTCTCCCCACCCATACCACCCCACCTAAGCATGGGGTAAAGGGTGTGAAATGGTAGTTAACACATAACTTTAACTCTTTTGAAAGTAATAATAAAAAGTATTTATTAAAATAACTAAAAGATGTTATAAATTGGATTTTCAGGCACTCAAAGGGCGCATACAGGAGGAACCCAAGATTTTTCCTCCCGTCACTTCCTTCCCTCTCTCATCCATTTCTTCTTTTTCATTATTTAGTCCAAAATTATATCTTCTATAACTTCTCCTATATTGATTGGATTGATGCGCCATCAGAAATGTTGGATTTTTCTCAATGTGTAGAATTTTAAACCTAATTTTGTTTCTAAAGGCAACAAAATTTCACTAGTGAAGTTAAATTCAGTTGCTAACCATTGTATGCAATCATCATTTCACCTATTATAGGAATTACTTGATAATAGATCATGCTTTATATAGGTTATTGGCATGATTTTTGGCGTGTGTGTGTAGCCCAGTGTAAAACCTATGTACAGGAATCCCTTAATTTTTAGTGCATACTTATTACAGATTATTGGCATTCTTGTTTGATGTGATATTGATATTCCATATATATACATGTTTTCATGTACTATTTTGTCTCTATAGTTGATTCATGTGGTTTCATATTGACTATCCCCTTATGATAGGGATGTGTGAGATATTGATCGACACGTAAATGGGTTATTCCTTCCAAGGGATGCATTAAATGTGTTTGTGAACTATCCTGTTGAGGAGGGGGATGTGTTAGACATGTCTGATGACGTTCTTACCGACAATATGCTGAAGAAGGTATTTTTCTCTAGGAATGGCGTCAAAACAGGTAGAGACAGTGCCTGAGGACCCAACATGTGGTCGGTACTTGTGCAGTATATTATTTTTACATTTGTACCTTATTTATGATCATGACATGCACTTGTATATTTTATGAACTAATGTTAAGGGTCGTTGGTAGTGACCTACATAGTCTTGTACTCACACCCTACTCAGGAATTTTAGTGCGCCTGTAAACTTCATGACCAGAGACCCAAAAAAGGGTAAAGTCCCTATGGTGTATGGTTGAGTAGTTGAAGCTATAGGATACAGTTGTTTCTGGATGGCGTTTGGGTGGGACATCTACTGATGCCTTTATTTACTAGCTTTACCTGTATATGAGATCCTTATTTTGTTTTAGTTATTATATAATGTATGTCATTTTCAGGTTTCCTCATGTACTCTAATTTTTTTATTTATATATTGTTATTATTATTTATTGATATCATGATATGAAATAGAGGGTATAGTCTCCATATGGTTCCACTAGAGATCCTTGCTTCTAGTCGACACCCTCTAGTGTATGAGGATAGGTATCTGAGGTCATGTGACATTCAGGCTTAGTCCCGGTTGTTTGGGTTAGGATGTTATAAAATGGTATCAAAAGACAAGGATTCACTAACTTGTTTTTATCTTTTCCATGATTTGGTAAAGGATAAACACGAGTTATGGTGGTTGAGACTCAGGTAGGGGAACTATGTAAGTGTTTGATCAGCACTGAATAGTGGACCTCCAAGATGCCATAAGATTAATAAATTATGTTTTGTCATTTTTGTTGATTAAATTCACCATCAGTGATACACATGATGTTGATATGTGATTTATTGGTTTTGGTGTGAATTCATGCATCATGTTAATCACATAGGTTCAGATATATTATATACCTATTATTTACATTAGATAGTTCCCAAATAATTAAATTCTTGTTGAAATTATGATATATGACTTGATTCATTATTTCTAGAATTCATTTATTCGAACATGTTGTATTTTATGCTTGAGTGTATATATGTGGTTGTGACTAATGACCATATGTTCATAATAAGGATTTAAGCTTTGAATAAGTAGTAAGTGTTTTGTTTATTCCTTTCAATCAGTTTGAATTCAGTTAAAATGCACTGATTGTTAAGATCTATGGTGAAATTAAAAATGTTTTAATTAAAAATGTTTCAATATGGAAAATCCTATGGTGGAGGTAGTGGTTCCATGATCTAAAATGCTTCTCAAGGACAAGAAAAATTATGGTGGGGAGAATTTTAACATCCAAAATTTTAAATGATAACAAAACCCTCTTTTTTTAAAAAATTACAAGTATTTTTTTAGTGTAAAAATTCTATTTTTTTCAATAATTGTATTCATTATGGTAATATTAAATGAAAAAATCTCTATTAATACTTTAAAATATTCAATAGAATATTTTCAGTGTTACGAGCTGAGTTAGTTTAGGATTTTGAGGTCTGTAGAGCCTCAATATTGATAAGATAAAAAATAAGATATATTATATTACATGTGTTTTATTTTTAAAAAAATATGAAATAACTATCAAATGATGTCTCGTATGAGAAGTTTGAGTCTATCATTAGATCCAGGATGTAGGATTACCCCTATGCATGACATAACATTTTTGTGTGTTGGGTGTTTGGTCAAATTGCACGTAAGGATAATTTATTTAATATTTTTATTATATAATTTCTGAAAATAATGGAATATCTCACGAATAATGCCTTATATGGAAAATCTGATACCGTCATCCAAAATATAAGTTTTACTCTAGGTGCAACATAAGTTTTATGTGTGTTAGGTGTTTAGTTACACCACACAAAAGAGTAATAATAATTAGTATATAAATATTTTATTGGGTATCTATAAATAATAATAAATTTATTATTATTATTATTATTATTATTATATGTGTTGAAGTCCAAAAATGGAAATATACTTATGTAATTAATAATTTTGTTACATTGGAAATAATGAGGGTCCAAAGTTATTAATGTGATGCTATTAATTATGCCAATTCAATGAAAATTTATGGTTAATATCAATTTATTAACTATTTAATGGTTATTGTTTTTAAAATGTTAATATTGACAATAATGTGATATTTTTTAGTAATAATAATAAAATATTGTTGTTATTATTATTAATATTAATCATGGAAAATAATATTGGTGTATATATATAATCTATATATATGGAATAAATATGTATGTATATATGTACATAAATACTACAAAATAGGCCTTTAACAATGCTACAAATGGACTTTATTAGCATTAGAGAAGCACTGACTTCCGGAGCATGATTAAAAGACCTAGTCTTTTATAAGTGCTAAACAAATGTTGATAAAGGGGTATGATATAGTGTGCTGAAACAACACTGTGCATCACCAAAAACACCACGAAATCTGCAAAATCAAGTACCAATAAAGAATTTAAATGAAATAAAATTTACAAAAAAAATACAAGAAAAAATCAATATATTATAGATATTTCAAAAATTGATTTATACAGTTACATAATTAAAAATTATTACATACATTCAAAAACAAAAATATTCCTTTGTATTTTGATCCTAACCCCTACTCGAGAAAAAACGTACCTGTATAAGAAAACAATTTCTATGTTTGAAATAATATAAAAAAATAAATTAAGAGAAATAGTTAATTTTAAACTAAACTTTGAGTCATACTAGGAAGATTGTGTATCAGATTGAGTTTCAGTTGATTGTTACATTCCACACCATTTATTATTCGTCTTAAAAAATTATCTCTAATAAAATAAACTAAATAAGTATAATATAAAAATTATAAGGAAATTAAATAAGTAATAGCAGATATAATGTTGTGAAAAAAATCTAGGCTCATTTTCTCAGTTTTGGTGATGTGATGCGTGTTTTAAACTAAAATGAAACTTATATATTGAAAATATGCTCTCGGAGTCATACTAGTCACACCAAGTATTATATTGAGGTGTATATAATTTATCCACATCTCAAATGACTTTTGGATCATTTTTTTAAAGTATCAAACCAATCCAAATGCGTTTTCTTGGTTTTGAGTACGTATCTTGTATTTTTTATTAAAATGTCATTTTAAACTGAAAACACACACTTTAACTCATATCGATCACATAGTGTGTTGGCTTGATGTGAGAACAACTCATACACATCATAAATGACTTATGAATCGATGTCCTAAATTATCAATACAATCCAAACTATTTTTCTTAATTTTCAGTGTGTGACACTTTTTGAACTAAAATGTCGATTTTAAACTGATAACAAACACATTGAGTTATATCGGTCACACCATGCATTATATTGAGGTGATGATGATTCTCACACGTCCCAAATGACTTATTGATCGATTTACTTAAGTATGAAAACAATCCATATGATTTTTCTCAGTTTTGAGCAGTGCAATTGTTCTTTTTACTAAAATTGATGTAAATTTTAAATAAAAAGATGTACTCTGAGTCATACCGATCACAATATACATCGGATTGAGGTTAGAATGATTTATACACATCCCAAATGACTTATGGATCGTTTTAATAAAGTATAAAAACAATTTGAATGTGTTTTATTAGTTTTGATTATATAACTTGTCTTTTTTACTAAAATTTCATTTTAAACTCGAAATATGTACTTTGAATCATATCAATCACATCATATGCCAGTTTGATATGAGACTAATTCCTAAATTTCACAAATTATTTTTGAAATGATTTCCTAAATTATTAATAAAATCCAAGTGCGTTTCTTTGGTTTTTAGTGAGTGACACTTTTTGAACTAAAAAGTCATTTTTAAACTGATAAAAGACACTTTGAGTCATACTAGTCACACTATGAATCAGATTGAGGTGAAGTTGATTAATACACATACCAAATGAATTATGGATATTTTTCCTAATGTATCAAAAAATTATGAATGTTTTTTCTTGGTTTTGAGTAGGTTAGTTGTCCTTTTTACTAAAATTGATGTCAATTTTAAATAAAAATATGTACTTGGAGTCATACCGGTCACACCGTGTATTAGATTTAGGTGAGGCAGATTCATACACATATCAAATGTTTTATGGATTGATTTCTTAAAGAATTATAATAATATGAATGTGTTTTTTTCCAGTTTTGAGTAGGTCACTTGTATTTTTTACTAAAATATCATTTTAAACTGGAAACACACACTTTGACTCATATCGATAAAATCGTGTGTCGATTTGATGTGAGAATGACATGAAAAAGGATTTATGAATCGATGTTCTAAATTATCAAGAAAATATGAGTGTGTTTTCCTAGTTTTCTAGAGATGAAACTTTTTGAACTAAAATATCATTTTGAATTGACAATGAACACTTTGAGTCAAAACCGGTCACACCATGCATCAGATTGAGGTTCAAGTGATTTATATAAGTCCCAAATGACTTATATATACCATTTTATTAAAGTATAAATATAATTTGAATGTTTTTTCTCAGTTTTGATTAGTCCAACTATCCTTTTCAATAAAATTGATGTTAATTTTATATAAAAAATGACAATGGAGTCACACGGATCGCACCGTGATTCAAATAGAGGTGAGGATGATTGCTACATGTCTCAAATGACTTTTGGATCATTTTATTAAAGTATAAAAATCATTTTAATGTATTTTTTTAGTTGTGAGTATGTCACTTGTCTCTTTTTACTAAAATGTCATTTTAAACTGGAAACATATACTTTGACTCATATCGATCACATCGTGTATCAATTTGATGTGAGAATAATTCCTACATGTTAAATATGACTTATTAATCAATTTCATAAATTATCAAGACAACCTGAGCATGTTTCCTTAGTTTTCAATAAGTGACTTGTCACGACCCATCCTCGGGGCCCGTGCCGTGACTACCCCAAGCCCGCCTTCCATAGGACAGGGGCTGGCGACTAGCACCAAAGGCGTAAATACCGATAACTGGAAGGCATTGAATTTATAAAAGTAAAAAAAACACCACAGAGTACAAGCGGAAGTAAAACACTAAGTACAAAAGAAAGTGCTGAAAAGTATATGAGCCAGAATACAAACCCAACTGAAAGTACAACTACAACTGAAAGGAAGTACAACAGAAAAGACAACAGCTGGAAGAAAGGAAGCAGCTCCTGGGTCTTCCTCCTCGGATCCTACCTGAAGGGTAGGTACAGATAGACTCCACAACGCTCTCGCCCGTCAACCTCCCGAGTGTCGTCTTGCCGTGAAGTCCACCTCCGAGTACCGTCCAGTCCTCGAACACTCGGCTTCTACCAGTGTTTCCCGTCTTCTGCAACCAACACAATGAGGTGCGGGCGTAGCCCGTGCAGGGGTGAGAATAACGATACTCAGTAGGGACCCTGAGACCCTCAAAGTCTCACTAAAACCAACAAGGATAACCACAAGAAGATCTCAACAGATAACCTCTACTTAGGTACATGACCATACATATACCCAAGTTATCAAGTAACCCATCTCAATCATGAGGAAACACAAGGATTATGAAATCAACGGATAACCTCTACCCAGGTATATGGCCATACGTATACCTAAGTTATCAAGTGACCCATCTCATTCATGAGGAAAACAAAAAGGTCATAGACTCAGCTCAAACTAGGATTTTCATTATCGAAACCGTAACTGCTAAAGAGCTCCGTCACTGGGAGTACAGTGATCCTATCACGTCTCCGAGGTACTTCTCACCAACCTATGACTGCTGAGGTACTCCTCCTGTCGAGTACCGCGGGTCTGCCACCTCACATAGTAGTGCTCCTCCGCCATGGGTCTGCCACCTCACACAGTAGTGCTCCCACTCATAGCCTACAGAGGTACTCCTCCTGTCGAGTACCGCGGGTCTACCACCTCACATAGTAGTGCTCATCCTCCATGGGGCTGCCACCTCACAAAGTAGTGCTCCCCACTGGGCTATGCTAGTCAATCCGAATTGAATCGGACAAGCAGTCATCAGGTCACAGCCAGCTACACGGTCTCCGTACTCCGTACGCCCGTCTCCAGGAGGGTCCGATCCACGAGCTACTAGTAGATACTCCAAGTATCTAAAAGTCCCACGAAGAAGTATCTCAAAGAACCGCCTCATCAAAGGGGTCTCAACGCGACATAAGGCGTGTCAATCGGACGCCCAGTCTGTGAGTTACTAGCTTTTTCGTCCCCGGGGCCCGGTTGGTTTTGTCTGCGAACCAACACAGCCGTATCTCAACTGTACCCTGAACTCTCATAGGTTATACTCAAAGGGACCGTTTCTCCACATGATTACCAACGCCACTGACGGTTCGTCAAACGGACGTCCGGTCTGAAAGATATCATCTTTTCCGTTCCGGGGGCCCTGTTGGATTTCGGGTGCAATCCAACCCGGACACTATCCAACTGCATCCAAAACTCAAGGGAAGTATGCCAAAAGTTCCGTATCATCAAGAGGAAATCAAATAGATAGACGGCATGTCAATCGGACGCCCGGTCTGTGAGTTATTGGCTTTTTCGTTCAGGGGGCCCGGTTGGTTTCGTGAGCGAACCAACCCGACCGCACTCCGACGGCGTCCAAACCTCGAGCGAAGTAACCCAAAAGTTCCGTCTCATCAAGAGGAATCCAACAAAGTCGAGGACACATCAATCGGACGTCCGGAGCTCATGTTACGTGCGTTTCCGCTCCGAGGGCCTGGTTGGTTTTGTGTACGAACAAACACGGCCGAACCCAAAGTATTCTGAAAACTTGAGTGCGATATGTCAAAAAGACCGTCTCGGTCCAAGGATCCCATCGCCGCTGACGGTGCGTCGATCGGAGGTCCGTAGCCCCGGATATGGGAAAAATACCGAAAAGGTCCGAAAACGGGGGGTCTGGGCCCGTACCGACCCGGCCCAACCCCCCCTGGGTCGGCCCAAACCGGGTCGACCCGAATGGGCGCGACCCGGCCCATCCGGCGCGGCCCGGCCCGGTCTGGGCGTGACCCGGCCGGGTCCTCCCAAGTCAGTCCGGCTCGGCCGGGAGGCTCGCTGGCTCGGCCAGCGAACCGGTGCTCCGCTGACGCGGCGCGCGCCACGTCCCCCCTGGATCCCACGCGGCCGCGGGATCCGCCAGCTCTCTGCCACGACTTCAGTCGTGGTGGTTTATCCAGGCGGTGCGCCGGGGCGCTGCCGCCTCCGGGCGGCCGGCCGGTGGTGTCCGCGGGCCACCGGAGTTGCTCCGGTGGTCCGTTTTCAATTCCGCCTGCGCCGATGCTCATTCCGGGTCCCATTCTTCACTGTGGAAACATCAAATCATCTCTGTGGCCCGTTCCGACAATGCCCGATGATCCACACATCAAAATAAACAACTGCGGCGTCTTCCGTTCGCCTTCGCGGCCCCGACTACGACCACACTTTTGTTCGGCCTTGACGGCGCGGCGCGACGGCGCCGCACATCCTTGCTGCATCACTCCAGGTTCCCGCGCGGTGCCGTCGCACCATGCCACCATCTTCCGAACCGCAGCATAATCAACAACAAGGGGGAGGAGGGTCGGCCGTGTTTGTGCGGTCCGACCTCCTCCCGTTATAATGATAGCAAGCGGCCATCAAATAGAAGTCAACGTACGACAAAGAAATATTTCACGGCAAAATCAATAAAGCTCAACATCAACCTGCATGAACGAACGATTCCGCGGATCAACCTGGAAATGGTTGGTCCGCGCTCGTCATTATTTTCTCAAAAGATAAGATAACACCAAATAAATTTTCCTACCTCAAAATTGACGTCGCACGTCGTCGAGTCGCGGAAGTCGAACGTCGCGTTAGTCGAACGTCGGGGTAGTCGGGTGTCGCGGAAGAAAAGTATCGCTTCCATCAACGTCGGAAGAAAAAGGAGAATGTTGTTGTTGGTGTCGGTCTCCACAGTCGGCGTCTCCTTCCTTGTCACGGAAGAGGAAGAAAAAGGATTGGAGAAAACGTAGAGCGTTCTTCGCCGAGTCAGAAGGTCGTTCTTCGTTTGGAGATGATGTTCTTCAGAAGAGGGAAGAGCTCTCTCCCAAATTCTCTCACACAACAAAACTCACAAAAATAAAATAAAGCCTCTCCTTATTTTATTATTTTTCCATGCATTCAAACTTTTTTAAAAATTCAAACACTTAGTTAAATTAATTGAAGAGGTTTAATCAATTAATTTAAGATGTGTTTTGGCAAAATTAAAGAGGAGAGAGGGGAGAGTTACACAAGTTAAAGTGGAGTTACAAAATTTAAGAGGGAAGTGAGTTATGGGATGGTCAAGGGGGTTATAAGAAGATCAAGGGGGGTTAGGGTCTCGTGTGGGCCCTACCTCCCACAAATCCACACATGGGAAGTTGGGTGGTTGTGGGTCCCACCAATAACTTCCCATGGTATAATTTAACTCCCTTGGTTAACAAAAATAAAATTGTTCACAATTTTATTTATTTCTTCCTTAAACCCCAAAATTTAACTTCTCCTCCCAAGAAAACGCACCTACGGTAAAAGTCCTCTTATGCAAATACCGGTGGTACGAGTTCATCGGTGTCCTCGGATTTCAATTCCGAGTATCGGTTCAAAAGATAGAAAAACCCGCTCGTTCATTCAGTAAACGTACCCGAGCTAAACTTCGGAAATTGATTCCGGGAACACCGGGGCTCAGAATCAGGTGCCGTCAGAAACTGCGTTCTTGTAAAATCCCAAAGAAAATTAAGAAAAAATTTCCGTTGAATTTTACGGGTCTTTACATGACTCTTTTTGAACTAAAATGTTAATTTTAAACTAATAACAGACACATTGAGTCATACTAGTCACATTGTGTATCATATTGAGGATTGGATGATTCCTAAACATAAAAAATGACTTATGGATCATTAAAATAAATATCAAAACAATATGAATATGTTTGGTCTATTTTGAGTAGGTCAGCTGTCATTTTTACTAAAATAAATGTCAATTTTAAATAAAAATACACACTTGGAGTCATACCGATCACACCGTGCATCAAATTGAGGTTATAATGATTCATACACATCCCAAATAACTTATGGACTATTTTACTAAAGTATTAAAACAATCCAAATGCATTTTCTTCGTTTTGAGTATGTCACTTTTATTTTTTACTAAAATGTCATTTTAAACTGGAAACATGCACTTTGACTCTTACTGATCACATAGTGTATTGTTTTCATATAAGACCAATTCTTACATGTCACAAATTATTTATGAATCACTGTAATAATTCATCAATAAAACTTGAGCACGTTTTCTTAGTTTTTAGTGAGTCGCACTTTTTGTACAAAAATGTCGATTTTAAACTAATAACAGACACTTTGAGTAATACTGGGCACATCGTGTATTATATTGAGGTAAAAATGATTCCTTCACATATAAAATGACTCATGGATAATTTTATTAAAGTATAAAAACAACTTTAATATTTTTTCTTAGTTTTGAGTATGTCACTTTTCATTTTTACTAAAATTAATTTCAATTTTAAATAAAAAGAAGCACTTGGAGTCATACTGGTCACATAATGTGTTGTATTGAGGTGAGACAAATTCTTACACATCCCAAAGTCTCAAAATAATACTAACTACCTACCATAATTTTCTTTTTTTTCTTTTTTTTTGAATTTCCAATAATGCATCATGAATTTATTTTCTTATCTAAAAAACCTTTCTCATTATTGAAAGTGAGAAGAGCATATAAAGCTCATATTCCCATTATATCATGAGAAGCACAATGGTCACATGATATTCCTCTAATATTCTATATTTCAAAAATGAGAAAGGTTTTTTATCTAAGAACATAGAGTCAATATGAAGTGTTGGAAATTCGAAAAAGAAATACAATGAAAATCCTTGTAACATTAATAGTTAGGAACATTTAATCTATTTTGTGGCTTGTTGCAAATAGTTGAAAGAGAAATACGACTTCTCAAAAAATCTGTGAAAACAAATAAGTATTATAAAAAATAATAAGGAAATTAACTTATAAATAGTAGATAAAATGATGAAAAAATTAATTAGTTAAGTAGTAGGAATTCACCTTTTTATGATGGTTGTATACATTTATGATGCATTTCCTTGTTTTCATTATCTAAGTTGCAGGCGCGAACAAGAGAATCCACCTGTATAAGAAAACAATTCTTACATGAGTAATACTAAAAATAAATAAATTAAAAATACATATAAAACAATACATTAATTATATGGAAAATGAGTTTACTGTGAAAATATAAATATTAACTCTATGATTGAGTAGTGTAGGGAAATTGTAGAAAAGTGATAAATTCCAACATCACAGGGGTGAAGAGGGTTTGAGTGAGAAGAAACCAGGTGATGTTTTAGTGTAGAAAGGCATGAAAGATAGAAAGACCACCCCAACTCATAAAAAATAATCCAATTGTATAAGAAAACAATTTTTATGTGAGTAATACAAAAAATAAATAAATTAAATATTAATATAAAACAATAAATTAATTCTATGGATACTGATTTTACTATAAAAACATCAATAATACATCTATGATTGAGAAAAGGCAGCGTCATTTCTTTTCCTACAAAGGCAGTTGAGGTAACTTGAAGGAAAGTGATAAATGAAAAACTCTAAGGGTGAAAAGGTTTTAAGGGAGAAGTCTATGGAAGTTTTGGTGTATAAAGGAATAAAATAAGTACATAAATCTTCTAAAATAAAAAAACTCTACAAGGAATAATGAAAATTCAATCAATATTTCATTATATAGTTTTTTTGGTAAAATAGAGAAAGTATATTGTAACATTAACTTTACATATTCCCAAAGGGTTTCCTTCATTATAGTTTGTTCTTCCAAGGTATCAGTAACATCATCATGTGTAGAAGACATTTTCTGCATAGGTATTCAAACATTTAATTTATATTATGTTAATTTAGTACAGAACTTATAATATTATGATGAAAAACATAATATATTAAAAAACACTTTTAGCATATCATCGAACTCTATTTCTTGTTTTTTATTGGTTTTACGGATTAGGTTCCTCTATTTAGAATCCAAATCCCCTCTTTATCGTCCTCTATAATATACAATAAATTGTCTACATTGGGACCGACATGAAATAATTATTATCTACCAATGAAAGGGTCACCCTCGAGTGAATTTTTATCTAACCTGACATTTGTTTTAGTCTCTAGTAGGATAATCGACCAATTTTTTTTTATGGATTTGAGACATAAAACACATGAACTACTTGTGATTCCATTATGAATATCTCATCTTTTTTTTTCATTCCACACTGAAATTCAACTTCATAAAGCCCATTTCACCAACTTTCACTGCACTCATATTGTCAAACCATTTGCAACAGAAAATTGGATCTTTAAATGTTGTATAATATAACTCGTATATCTATTCAATAATTCCAAAATATTACATATTTTCATAAATTGTATTTCTATCCTTGGAACCAGATATGCACATCGCTTCCTCCACAAGCGTAACACCACTGTTTTTCATCAAACTACAATCATCGTGTTCTTTTTTAGAGAACATATAACCATTGATTATAAAACTAGTGTAATATATAAGATTTTTATTTGGTCCCCTGGATAGCCATTGAAGTATTTCGATAATTGAATTTGGATTTTTAGATAACTCCTTATAAATTTGATATTAGGACCATCCTATAAACTATTTATTATGTTCATTTTATATCCATCCTTCATCCCTTGATGGATTAAAATCTCTAAGAACTTATTTGTGGGATTAAATGTATGGATCAACATCTTCACTGTTATGTAAAATGTAAATGTGAACTTGTTTCCACTCTGTCAAGGTAATTGTAACAACATCTCTTCTAGAAACCCCTTCACCCATAAGGTGTCCGCTGTGATGAGACTTTGGGAGACCAATGTTTTCTACATCTGATAGGTAACCAGTGCAAAATTCAATATATTCTTCAATAATATATCATTCTACAATAAAACATTTTGGCCAAATTCTATTCTTGACATAGCCTTTAAAAAAAATTATATACCATTTGACAAGGTACATCTATCTATAATGGACAATACCACATAGTTAATCCTCTCTAACCAAGTGAACCATTAGGTGAACCGTTATATAAAATAATAATAGTTAGAAGAACATATCTAATTCATACAATTTGACAGCAAACTTTTTATTCATGATTAGAAAATTCATTTAGTCTATAAATTTAATGCATATAACTTTCAAAAAGAAGTTGAGTCTAGTTAATGTATGCCATATATTTTTAGGAAGAATATAACAGGAATAAATATGAAATAAATATTTCATCAAAACCTGATAGTTATGTAATTTTTTTCCTTGTAACTTCAAATTATCCATTGAAATATTATTATTGATATTTTATTGATACCCCTTTGAAACTTTTAAACTATTAAGGAAAATAAAAAATTATAATTTGTACTATCTGGATAGAGTGTAAGATGCAAGAGGAAGTAAAAGTCCTCCCATTACCATTCACCAGTTTCAAATCTCCCCTTTTCCCCATGTCAATCATGTCCAACCTAACCTTTATACCATATTTCATTTTTTTGAGAACATTTAGTAATATTCCAATAACAATATCAAATACAATTTTTTATATATGCATGAAATAAAGAAAATATATGACATAAAAAAAATTCCAATACAATAATTCAAAAAAAATTGATTTCTTCTTCCAACGTGATTTCATAAAGTTTTTCAAAAATTGTTTACCAAAAATAGTTTCAATATCTTTTACTTCATCAAATAGTTGACCACTCGTTATTGGAGATAGTGTTGTACCTTGTTCAATTTTCCCTTTGAATTTTTTCATCCATGATCAATATTTATGACACCGAGATAAAAATTTCCAATGTACTAAAAATAAAGTCTTCGAGGAATGTTTCAACCAAAGTGACTATGTGTATTTTTCTTAAATGGAACACCCCAACATTCCTTCAATGTTATAGCCTGATAAATGTCCATAAGTGGGGAAGTCATTTATGTTATCATAAAGCATGGCCCTTAATGTAAATTATTCACTTCTATGAGAATCATACATAGTAACACATATATCCCACATCAATTTCATATCTTCTATTAATGAATCCAAATAGATATCAATATCAGTACCAGGTTTCTTTGGTCTAAATATAATCATTGAAAATATAATGTATTTACGATTCATGCATAACCATGGAAGAAATTTATAATTTACCAACACAATGATCCATTTACTATGACTAATACTATATACACCAAAAATATTTATTCCATCTTTAGATAACACATAATGAAAGTTTCTCAACTCGTTTCCAAATTCAAGATACTTATAATCAATTTTCTTCCACTGAGGATAATATGCTAGATGATGTAGGTTCCCATATTTAATTTTGGTTTCTACATTCCATGTTAATTTTCTCACAGTTTCCTAACATCCATATAGTCCATGAAATGATAGGAAAGTACCACACATATTTCAAAGGACTTGATTAATTTTTCTTGAATCAATCCATGCCAAACTTAAGGCATTTTATGAGTGATTCAGGGTCCTTGGGAAACAATATGAAATCCTTTGGACAAGAATATATTTTTTAGAGATAATGCTCATTGAATGTATCATTCTTTTAGAATCATATTTTTTACATGGTAGCTCATTTTATTCTAGTAGCATATCTTTCAGTAGACCAAGTAGTTCTATAAAGCTGGTGTCACTCCATCCGCTGTGATATTTCAAATTATATAACTTCAATATAGTTGAAAATGTTGTGTATTTAGTACAAACGATATATAATGGTCTCTTATCACAACTATTTAAATTTTCAAACAACTTTGTACAATCACTAAGGTCATATTAAATTTCAATTTTCATTTCTTCCATGTGATCTCCATCATTATTTACACTTGTATTCATATCAAATGATCCATAAACCACAATATCATCCCAATCGGTGTGCATGTTATATTTTCCCCCATGTTTAGTCCATCATTTATAGCTCTGATCTATTGTATGACAACAAAAATTTTCTCCCAACTCTTCTATACTAATTTGTTTTAAATAACAACAACATAAACATGGAAAAGGATTTGAGAAGGTTCATATGCATTCTATATTTAAAACTTGATGAACTCTTTAACTTCATTTTATACTATTTTCTCAAAAAATTAGCATGAATCCATTTTTAATTCATATACATCCTATTGGGATCATGGAATATTCATTTTTTATAATAAATAAATAAATACACATATCATATTCATTATCAAAAGTGAATGTTATAAATAATTATAATAAGGGAAACCAAACATTTGATAATTTCAAATAATTTTAGTATTCTTTGAAGAAAATGGGTAATTTAATTTAAGAAATTAATTAATCCAATATGGTAGGTTTTATCCTTTTAATTCATCCAAATGTGAAAGTTGTAGATAAATATCATCCTCATCATCTCATATTTCGAACAATTATAATTTCATTCTGTTGTTTAACACTCATCCTCTATATCTTGTGTACATTCACCTTTGTTTCTTAAAATACTAAAATAAGTAGTCATCCATATGATTAGTACTTCTTAGAGTATCACAAGAAACCTAAAAGATATGGGGTATGAGTCCCAAGTAACAAATCAGAATAATAACTATTCGAGAGACGAAACTGATTAGGATGACATCTATACTCTATTGTGTTCTCTAAAAGGGGTCATGCCTCCCATTTGTGAGAATTAAATGGATGGTAATTAGATAATCCTAAGGGTGGAACCAAAATTAAATGTTAAAGAATTATCTATTTTTATATGGATTACGGTAAAAAATACATAGTGTTTATTAGATGTGTGATGAAAGAAATGAAGTGATTTTTAAGAAGTATTAATCAGTGGGTTGTCATTTCAAAGATGTATATATTTTTACAAAGTCATTGAAAAATAGATAAACCATTTTTTGATTTGGGGTTGGTAAAAATTTATGGTAATTGTGTTTAAAAGGGAAAATTGAATTGTGGTAGTGAAAAATTAATAATATTATATATTTATAGAATTAAATACCGAGTTAAAAAGGGTGATTTTAGATGTTTTTATGATGAAAAGATAAAATTGATAGATATTTTTTACTAATTAAGAAGGGGAGCTTGTTAAAAATTAAAATAATAATGAAACATCAAAGGAAATTAATGTTGAATTGAGTAGAATAGGGTTGAAAATGGGGCTGAGGTAGACTCAAAATAAGACATTAATGGTGAGGAAAATGAAGATAGATTATAAACTACAAGAAATACAAGCAAGGATGAAATCAATGAATAAAATTTCATTGGTGATCAGACAATTTCCATGAAAACTTAGAGGATTAAGACTCTACAAAAAAACTCATTTTTTTTACCAATTAGAGCCTTTATCATTTGAAGAGGCTAAAAATAGTGATAATCAGATCAAATCTATACATGTGGAGCTTTATCTCAATAGGAACAATGTGACATGGAAAATTATTCCAAGGTTTGAAGACAAAAATAATATTATAACTAGTGGATGTTCTGTAATAAACTCATTGACTTTGGAAAAGTGGCTAAAAATAAATAATGTATAGTGTGAAAGGATAATTCATAGATCAAAGGCATTTATATTTATGCTAAATTTACTCCCATAGCCTAGTTATAAACTATTTGAATTTTCTTGTATATTTCAATGAAAAATTAGTTAAAAGTATACCAAATTGACGATAAACCTGTATTCCTCAATGGAGTTCTTAATGGGAGAGTATACATGGAGAAACTGGATGGGTTTATTATGAATGAACATGAGATAAAGGCGTTAAAGTTAAGAAATTATTTGTATAAGATAAATAAATCATTGAGGACATGATATTTTGTAGGATCTAAATAATGATGTAGATACTCAATTTAAAAGAGGGGGGGGGGGAGAATTGTATACTTTAAAAATTCCTTTGGAACCTTTAAAGTTAGTTAAGAATAACTGTGTTTTCCTTAAGCAAAAGAAAAATCTAAGTTTAACAAAGTTAAAATTAAGAAAATTCAAAACACCTCTAATACCAAATGAAAACTTGGAAAGAGATTCTGAAAGTAGGTTCCAGAAATATGGTTCTGGAAATTGAAACTTAACAAAAGATTACAAAATGAGATTCTACCTTAAAGCGTATAGAATCTAAATGAAACAGAGTATAAGTAAGGAAGTATAAGAAAGTTATACTTTCCTTATAATACAAAATGCAGCGGAAATAAACAAGTATTAAAACTACAACTAACAAGATATAAGTCTTTTAACCCAAAGAGAAGGGTATCCAACAACCTTGGATAAAGGTCCCTTGATTTATACTTTCAAGGAAGTCTGTCTTACCCACACCAAGGTAAGACCTCGATACGAAGATCGGAGTCTCTGTCTTGCTATCCCCGCAAGCCCTCAACTTCAAGGTAGTTGGCAACCTCTGTCTTCCTCAGAAAGGAAGCCCTCAAACTTCAAGGTAGTCGGCACCTCTGTCTTCATATCCCTGGAAGTCCTCGAATGTAATCACTAACATTCGGAGTCGCATGAAGCAAAAGCTGAACGAGCAGTTCAGTATGAACAAGGCATGAAAATATTTCTCTCTCTAGAAATCACCTTAGCAGCGTGTGGTCTCTAGATCGATCCAACTTCATTGTCTTTCTTGAGCTCTTTCAAATGAGCTCCTATTTATAGGTAAGGTCGGCCTCCTTCCCAACGGTCATATTATCCTTAAAAATCGGAGGGACATGTACACATGTCACTTAGCCAACGGTTAGTTTTATAATAGAATAGACGACATCGTTTTATAACAAAAAAAGTGTAACAGAATGTACGACACCGTTTAATATCTAACTCAAAAGTTCAGAATGAATGTTCAGAGTGTAAAAAATATTTTTTCGGAGTCTAAACAAATATGGAGTGTATAAAACAAAGATGACCATATTCTGTTTAATAGATGAATTCGGAATGAGAATTCGGAATGAGAATTCATCATCAGAATTCGTAATGAGAATTCATCATCAGGTTTCGTAATGAGAATTCGTCATCAGAATTCGTAATGAGAATTCATCATCAGAATTCGTAATGAGAAGTCATCACAAGAATTCGTAATGAGAATTCGTTGTCAAACTTCATAGGGATTCATATCCTGAATCTGATGTAGAACTTAATTAGAGTTCGTATCCGGAGTTTGGAATGAAACTTTATTACAGTTCTCATCTGGATTTCAGAGTGAAACTTTATTACAGTTCTTGTCCAGAATTCAGATCCTAAAACAGAATTCTTCATATCAAAGTTTCAAACAATTCCGAGAAAATAGAAATGAATCCAAATTTTATACTTAAGAAAAATATGGATGAAAATATGATAAGGATAATTTTTCTTATAAAAGCAATTTTCCTTATAAAATCAATTTTTCTTATAAAAGCGATTTTCTTAAAGATAAGGTGTTTGTGATTTTCAAAACAAGAAGGAATGGAAAAGTCATAAGGAAAACCTTATTGACTCAACAATCTCCCCCTTTTTGGAAATAACAAACATCCTTGAAAAAGAAATTCTAAGAATAAAGAAAAACATTAAGGCTTATCTCCCTATGCTTTAAGGATATTGATGAATACGACTAACTCCCCCTTAGGCTTTGAAACTCTAAGGATCATATTCTAGATTTCTGGAGAGAAATTTCATTACGAATAAGAAAGTCTTCTTTAATGAATCCCTCCCTTAGATAAGCTCTTATTAGAGTTATTTTTCCTTAAGGATCTTTTCCTTCTCCCCCTTTGTGATTTTCAAAAAGAATTTGAGGGAATGGAAAATATAACAAAGTACCTGAAAAATTAGTAGCAACAACAAAAGAAACGGGCAAGTAAAACATTTTCATTAAGTTTGAAAGGCTCAATAACAAAGAAATTTAGATACAACAAAAGATCGGATATGTCTATTTTGGATCTTTTTCCTTTGCCATGAGACCCTTAAGAATGGTCTTTATCTTCTTTAAGTCTTTATGATCTTCTTTAGCTTGCTTCTCTAAGACCACTAATCTTGCATTTTGGGCTTCAATTTTTTCTTCCTGGGCTTGAAGCTTTTCTTCTTGAGATTTAATATTTTCTTCCTAAGCTTTCAATTTCTCTTCAAACTCAATCCGATGATCCCTTTCAAACTTCCAGTTTTGAGAAACGGAATTCAGCTTCCCATTCAGATCTCCGACTTCTTGAATCCAGAAGTTCTTTTCATCTGTCAGCTTCTCTTCAAAGGAAGAAGTCAGCTCATTTATCTTCCTATCCTCAATCTCAAAAGCATCCTTAACATTATCTTTAAATTCATCAAAGAGCCTCATTTCTTCCACAGTCTTCCTCGACCAGCTAGTCATCCTCTTGCAAGATCTTTTGTGGGCTTCATAGCCGACAAAGAACGTTTTGAACTGAGCCTCTATTTCAACACACTTGTCTATAACCATAGATACGAAGTCTGATTTCTGATTCAAAGCATGTTGGAGCATTTGGCATCTTGAATCAATGCTTGAGAAAGTCGGAATAGAACCTACCAGCTTCTTTAAAGACTGAACAACAAAATCATGCCCCAACGAAGATGACTCCGAATCCGAGACTCTGCTTGGAGAAGTTTCTTCTTCAACTTGATCAAGCTTTCTCTTTGAAGAACTACCAAATTCCTTTCTCTTCACCACTACTGAGCTCGGAGTATTAACAAAAATTTGCTTTCCCTTGTCTCTTTTTGGAATGGAATCCTGTTCCGGAGTTCTCTTTTCACTATCAGAAACTTGAACGATATTGTCTTCCTCATCAGCAACTTTCTAAGCAGCAACCTCTGCATTCTCCATTTGAGCAATATCTTGTAGAAGTTGTTCTTCCTCTGCATGATAAGCTACTTCTTCTTCTACTTTATCCTCTTCCATTACTGGAGTGACTAGCTTAGAAGACTCATCTTCTGAGGTTTGGAGCGACAAGTGTTCCGAAGGTGTTCCCTTATAATCATCAACTTGTTTCAACACATCTCCGGTTTCACCACTTCCTTCAGCAACAACTTCTTCTTCTCCTACTTGCTCAACTTGCTCTACTTCCTCAACAGGCTTAGCTACTGCCTCTTCTGGAGCAACAAAGTCTCTTCCTGGAGTCTCAGGTAGAGATTCCAATGAAAAAGATCTCGGAACAGTAATGCTTGCTGAAACCATCTCATTAAACTTTAACAAAGCCTGAGCTACCTCAGCCTCAAACATCTTCTTCTTGAGCTTATTTTCTTTTTCTTGTTTTTCGAGCTCATACGCAGTTCTTTCCTTCAAGGCCTTATCCTCCGCAGGATCCAAGACAAACTGAGGCTCCCCTTGTACTCTCTTCTCTTTGATCACCCTCCATTTAGCAACAACCTCATCTGGGTAAGATTTCTTCTTCTTTGGTTTTGGAGGTACGGAATGGACTTCCTTAGACTTGGGATTCTCTGCTTCTACATCCACTTCCTTCAACTTTCTCTTCCTTACCGGCTTAGAGGATTCCGGATCAGCAACTTTCGGAACTGTTTCTTCTTGAGCAGGTGAATCAACAAACTGACTAGTCTTCTTGTCAAAAGCTACATCAATTCTTTTAAGTGTACCATCACTTACCAGCATAATCTTGCAAACTCTTGGCTTATACTTGCAAGCCTCCTTGAAAGACTCAAGGCACCAAACTATCAACTTTGAGAGGATTGCTGGATACATAACAATCTGATCTCTCAGATTTCCTTTCTTCACATTCTCAAGAGTGATAAGAATGTGCTTCATCAAATTAAACTTCCTCAGATTTATCAGAAAATATAGGATGTAGATCTCACTCTTATTTAAGCTATCTTTGTCACCCTTCCTTGGTATGATAAGGCCTTGTACCCATAACTCTAGAATCCGGAAATTTGTAGATAGAGAAGCAATCTTCGGAGCCTTGTCATCTGCCAGTCCGAGAGTTTCAAAAGCTTTTTCCTTTCCGAAGCTACCTTTTGAATCTGGCAACACATGAGATATGAATTTAGCTTCACCTTCATTATTCAGCCCTACCAAGCTGGCTGCCTTGGCATATGAAAGCTTATAAGTCTTACCATAAGACTTAAATGACAACTTCTCCCTTACATCTTCCTTAAGAAAGGAGACTGTTTTATAGAACTCTATAAGAAAATATGAATACACTTCATCTTGATTCCCGGGTTTTGACACCACAACATCTTCCCAACCATTAAGCTTAATATTCTTGGAAATAAGAGAGTCATACTTGTTGAAGAAATACAGATGAACCAACCTCTCTCTATATACTAACCACTTAGAAATCGGCTTAGAGGAAGACAAGTCTTGAGATACTTCTTCCACAGACATTCGGATTTGAAGACCTTTGAGAAGTTCGGAACTGAGAAATCTGAAGTTTGGAACGGTCTTAAAACTGAGAGGAAGAACTTCGAGATGCTGGAGCTTGAAAACCGATGTGGGACAACCATTTGGGGTCCCCTTTATATAGGCAGTGAGAAAATAGTTCAACTTCCACGGTTGATCGAACGGTTGTGATAAGATGAGATCAGATATGACGGTCGAAAACCAATTCTCTTGAATCCGATCTTTTGAGGTTTTTATTAAAACAAAGAATTAAGAAAACTGTAATCCGAAAACAAAATATAAGAAAATCCCAGCAAGTAAAGTATGATTACGAAAACTTGAGTATGGAAATCATACCTTTCAGATTGTCTTAGGAAGATTATTCGTAATGGGTAATAAAAAAAACTATGAAAAATCTTTATTACGAAAAGAAAAAATTCGGAAAACTCACTATGAAAAACAAACTCAGTAAAGAAAACTCAGTATGAAAATTTCATTACAAAATTTGAAAACGAAAAACTTATTTTGAAAGATTTGGTACAAAAATCCTGTCATGAAAATACCAGTATAAAAGTTTCCATTCCGGATGTTTTCAATACGAACATTTCTATTCCAGAAGTTTTCTATACGAAAATATCCATTCTGGAAAGTTTTAGTTCTGGAAATTCCATTCCATAATTTTAGTTCCGAAAAGTTTGAATTTTTTTTTTGAAAAACTTTGTTAATCTATCAATCAAATGTACTCCCCCTATGAAAAGGAGTTTATTGCTGTGAGGAGACTTTTTTCAACAGAAAGTTAATTAAGAAGGATTACCTTACGGTTATCATTCCTAACTTCTGTTTAATATATTCAAATCTATCAGAAGGCAAAGATTTTTTGAAAATATCAGCAAGTTGATCTTGTGTTCCGATAAACTGAAGAATAATATCTCCTTTGAGTGTGTGATCCCTAAGAAAGTGAAGCCTAATATCTATGTGTTTTGCATAGGAGTGATGTGCAGGTTTTTTACTAAGGGCAATGGCACTTGTGTTATCACACAAAATTTGATTTTTAGTAAAACTCAAGTCATAGTCTGTGAGTGTGTGTTGCATCCACAACACTTGAGCACAACAACTTCCAGCTGCTACATATTTAGCTTCAGCAGTGGAGAGTGCTACAGAATGTTTCTTCTTGCAGGACCAAGAAAATAATGAATATCCTAAGAAATGAAAAGTTTCGGATGTACTTTTTCTATCCATTCTACATCCACCAAAGTCAACATCAGAAAAGCTTTTTAGGATAAAATCATTTCCAGAAGTATAAAATAATCCTAGATCCATGGTTCCCTTAAGGTAGCGAAAAATTCTTTTTACTACCTTTAAGTGAGATTCCTTAGGATTGGATTGATATCTTGCACATAAGCATACTGAAAACATTAAGTCTGGTCGACTAGCAATTAAGTATAGTAGACTTCCTATCATACCTCTAAAAGATGTTTGATCTACTGGTTTCCCAGCTTCATCAAGATCTAAAGAGTTTGAGGTACCAATAGGAGTACTTATACTCTTAGTGTTGTCATAAACATATTTTTTAATAATATCTTTAATATACTTATGTTGAGATATGTAAGTTCCTTCTGGTTTTTGAGAAATTTGAAAACCAAGGAAAAATGTTAACTCACCCATCATACTCATTTCAAACTCAGATTTCATTAGACTTGCAAAAGAGTCGGTCAAAGATTGCTCAGTTGAACCAAATATGATGTCATCAACATAAATTTGAACAATAAAAACATTTTCTTATCTTTCTTTATAAAAAGGGTTGGATCTGAATTTCCCTTAACATAGTTATTTTGAAGCAAAAATCCAGTGAGCCTATCATACCAGGCTCTTGGGGATTGTTTAAGACCATACAAAGCTTTGGTAAGTCTAAAAACATGATCCGGATGTTTTGTATCTTCAAATCCAGGAGGTTGTTCAACAAAAACTTCCTCTTGAACATAATCGTTAAGAAAATCACATTTCACATCCATTTGGAAAATTTTGAAATTAAAGAATGCTGAAAAGGCAAGTAGAATATGGATAGATTCAAGTCTAGCTACTGGAGCATAGGTTTCTTCAGAGTCTATTCCCTGTTGCTGATTATAGCCTTTAGCAACAAGTCTAGCTTTCTTTCTTACTATGACTCCATTTTCATCACATTTATTTCTGAAAACCCATTTTACTCCAATAACAGAAGTTTCCTTAGGTATTTCAACCAAGGTCCAGACTTTATTCCTTTCAAATTCATTTAGTTCATCTTTCATGGCTTTGATCCAATCATCATCACCTAAAGCTTCATCAGTGCTTTTCAGTTCTAATTGGGAAAGAAATACTAGATGTTCTACTTCATTTCTTAAAGAACTTATAGTCCTTACAGGTTGATTTACATCACCAATGATACTATCACTGGGATGATTCTTAAGAAGCGCCTGATTTGGGTTTTGAAAAGCCTGTTCATCAACATATGGTAGAAAGTCTTCTGGGGTAAATGTTTCAGGAATATCTTCTTGAACATTATCCTTATCAGAAGTTTCTTCTATCAAAGGTTGATAATCATTTTTTGAAAACACATCCGAGGATGTAGGCTGGGATGATTTAAAAACAAAAGGATCAGACTCATCAAATTTTACATGTACTATTTCTTCAACAGTACAAGTATTTTTATTAAAAACTCTATAAGCCTTAGAAGTTGTGGAATAACCTAAGAAAATTCCTTCATCAGATTTTGGTGCGGATTTATGTAATTTATCTTTAGTATTCAAAATGAATACTTTGCAACCAAAAACCTTGAAGTAGGATAGTCTTGGTTTTCTACCATTCCATAACTCATAAGGAGTTTTATTAAGAAAAGGTCTAATCAAAACTCGATTTATAGTATAGCAAGCAGTACTTACAGCTTCAGCCCAGAAATGTCTAGCTATAGAATATTCACTCAACATGGTTCTAGTTATCTCTTGAATAATTCTATTTCTTCTCTCAACTACACCATTTTGTTGAGGAGTTCTAGGTTCTTAAAAATTTTGAGTAATACCTTTTCTACTACAAAAAGTTTCAAAATCAGAATTTGAAATTCTCCTCCATGATCACTATGAATAGTTTTTAATGGATGGTTTTTCTCATTTTTAACTTGAGCTCTAAAACTTTTGAAATAAGAAAAAGCTTCAGACTTCTTTGCTAGAAAATAGACCCAAGTAAATCTAGTGTAATCATCAACTAGAACAAATACATAGTATTTGCCTCCAATACTTCCAGTTTGTGTTGGACTAAAAATATCCATGTGCACTAACTGTAATGCATCAGTTGTTGAGACTACACCCATTGATTTAAAACTAGATTTATGTTACTTTCCATAATGACAAGGATCACAAACTTTAGAAGAATCAAATCTAAGCTCCGGTAGATCCTTAACTAGTTTCTTCTTAGAGAGTTTACATAGGTTCCTAAGGTTACAGTGACCTAGTCTTCTATGCCATAACCAGGAATGATCTTCCATTGAACTTAGGCAAGGTAAATCTTGTCTTCTAATGTCTTCTAGGTTCAAGGTGTAAACATTCTCTTGCCTATTGGCTGAGAGAATAAATTCTTCCTTGGAATTGTGAACTAAGCACTTATCATTTCTAAAATTCACAAGGTAACCTTCATCACATAACTGACTTGTGCTAATGAGGTTGTGCTTAAGACCCTTAACAAAAATAACATTTGAAATCAAGGTTTTACCAAGAAGAACAATATTACCAATACCAACAATCTCACCCTTAGAATTATCTCCGAAAGTTACCCTTCCTCCTTTCGTTTTGATAATATTTTCAAAATAGCTTTTGTTACCAGTCATGTGCCGAGAACATCCACTATCCATGTACCATGTATTGTTGCTGGTACTCTCTTTGTTTTCTTGAAATTAAGAAGAGAATTAGACTTTCGGTATCCAAACTTGCTTGGATCCGAGATTTACAGATAATAAAATTTTAGGTACCCACATCTTCTTAGAAAAATAAGCTTTGTGAAATCCTAGAGATTGGGTTTTGTTTAAGGAACAATTCTTTGCCCAGTGACCACCACATTGACACTTGGTACAAAATGGGGCACTTTGAGGAACAAAATAATTGTTACTGAAAATTGGTTTTGCATGGGTATAACCAAATCCGGATTTATTTCTTAAAGGTTGTATTTGGGAATACATTTTATCAAAATTTTCCTTACCATGAGTAAAGTTTGATAAACACTTATTTAAGGAAAAAATTTCAGACTTGAGTTTTATAACCAAGTTTTTATCCTCAAAATCATTAGTTTTAGAACTAGAGCTAGGATCGAAAACATTTTTCTCAGAAATTACTTTTTCTAATTCTTTAGAAAGTTTGTTCTTCTCAGAACTTACTTCCTCAAGATTTTTTGAAATACTTTCAAAATCAGCATTTTTCCTATCAAGATCTTTAGAAAGATCTGATATCTCTTTTGTAAGAATAAAATTCCTAGAGTTTGCCTTATCAAGCTTTTTATTGAGTTTGGAATTCTCAATCTCAAGAAGTTCAGCAAACCTAGAGACTTCTTCATAAGTAGGTAAAGTATTTTCTTCATTAGAAGAGGATTCTTCATCAGAAGAGTTATAATACTTACTATCATTGGAATTTAAAGAAACATTGGTCAATGATTTAGAATTTCGTACCTTAGCTATAAAAAAATAATTATCAATAGGTAATCTGGCTATAAGACCAAGATTCTCTTGTCCTGAAGATTCATAATCAGAAGATTAATCTGAATAGTCACCACCACTTGCACTCCAGATATCATTAGCTTTCAAAACTTTCTTAGCTTTGGCTTTGTAATACTTCTTTCTGTTCCTGTCTGAATGCCTTTCTTTCCTTTCTTTCTTTTTGAGAAAATGGCAATCTGGTCTAATATGTCCATCTCTCTTGCATTCACAACAAGTAACATCTCCATCTTTCTTATATTTCTTGTCCTTTTTCTTATACTTGGATTGGAAATTTCTCTGGCCAGCTATCTTGTTCATCCTTCGAGCAAGATTTGCTAATTCATTTTCTGATATTTCACTCTCACTAGAATCTGACTGAACTACCATCTTCTTAGACTTGGATCTGGTTACTCTCTCAATAGTCTTAGCTTTCATATGATTTGATGTTGTTGTAAAAGCAACAATACCATTTCCATTTTTCTTTTTGATGTTGTCAGCATCTCTCTTCATTCTGGTTTCATGTTGGAGAAGAGTTCCAAATAACTCATCAAGAGAAATTTGAGTGACCTTCCTGTTCTCATCTATAGTAGTTCTCTTTGATTCCCACACATTGGGCATGATATCAATTATCTTATCCATAAGAGCTTCATCATCTAAACATTTCTCTCCCATAGACTGTAGGCTGTTGACGATAGTCATAAATATCTATTGAACTTTACAAATTGGTTCACCATAAGGAAAATTAAATCCATGATATTCATCTCTAAGAATAGCTCTCCTAGTCTCAATCACCTTAGAAGATCCAAAGTGTGTAACCTCTAACTTCTTCCAGATACAATTAGCTGCTTCACAAGAAGAAATTTGGATATATATATTTCTGGTCATTGAACATAGTAAAGTATTGCGTACCTTATAGTTGAGTTGATATTCTTGCTTTTCCTAGTTAGTAAAAGTTCTAACTTCCTTATCAGGAATTTTATAATCTCCAGTAAGCATGACAAAATTGTCCACTCCAGTATTGATAACAAAAGTCTTCATTCAATCTCTCCAGTACTCATAGTCATTACCATCAAAGATTGGTGGTCTTGTAGGATTTAGATTATCAATAGAACCAACATTAATTCCAGCCATACTTATAAACCTTCGGCACACAAAATTGTTAGTATAAAAATATTCGTAATAACAATGTTCGGAATGAGAAAGTTTGGAATGGAAAAGTTCGGAATGGGAAAGTGAGCAAGAAAAACTTATACGTGAGTACAAGTATTTCAGAGACCTCCTTTGATACCAATTGTAGGATCGAAATAATGATGTAGATTCTCAATTTATAAGAGGGGGGTGAATTGTATACTTTAAAAATTCCTTTGGAACCTTTAAAGTTAGTTAAGAATAACTATGTTTTCCTTAAGTAAAAGAAAGAGCTAAGTTTAACAAAGTTAAACTTAAGCAAATTCACAACACCTCTAATACCAAATGAAAACTTGGAAAGAGATTCCGAAAGTAGGTTCCAGAAATATGGTTCCGGAAATTGAAACTTAACAAAAGATTAAAAAATGAGATTCTACCTTAAAGCGTATAGAATATAAATGAAACAGAGTACAATTAAAGAAGTATAAGAAAGTTATACTTTCCTTATAATACAAAATGCAGCGGAAATAAACATGTAGTAAAACTTCAAGTAACAAGATATAAGTCTTTTAACCCAAAGAGAAGGGTATCCAACAACATTGGAAAAAGGTCCCTTGATTTATACTTTCAAGAAAGTCTGTCTTACCCACAACAGGGTAAGCCCTCGATACGAAGATCGGAGTCTCTGTCTTGCTATCCCCGCAAGCCCTCGACTTCAAGGTAGTTGGCAACCTCTGTCTTCCTCAGCAAGGAAGCCCTCGAACTTCAAGGTAGTTGGCACCTCTGTCTTACTATCCCCGGAAGTACTCGAATGTAATCACCAACATTCGGAGTCGCATGAAGCAAAAGCTGAATGAGAGGTTCAGTACGAACAAGGCATGAAAATATTTCTCTCTCTAGAAATCACCTTAGCAGCGTGTGGTCTCTAGATCGATCCAACTTCATTGTCTTTCTTGAGCTATTTCAAATGAGCTCCTATTTATAGGTAAGGTCGGCCTCCTTCCTAACGGTCATATTTTACTTAAAAATCGGAGGGACCTGTACACGTGTCACTTAGCCAACGGTTAGTTTTATAACAGAATAGACGACATCGTTTTATAACAAAAAAAGTGTAAAAGAATGTACGACACCGTTTAAAATCTAACTCAAAAGTTCGGAATGAATGTTCGGAGTGTAAAAAATATTTTTTCGGAGTCTAAACAAATATGGAGTGTATAAAACAAAGATGATTAGATTCTGTTTAATAGATTAATTCGGAATGAGAATTCGGAATGAGAATTCGTCATCAGAATTCGTAATGAGAATTCATCCTCAGGTTTCGTAATGAGAATTCGTCATCAGAATTCGTAATGAGAATTCATCATCAGAATTCGTAATGAGAACTCATCACAAGAATTCGTAATGAGAATTAGTTGTCGAACTTCATAAGGATTCGTATCCTGAATCTTATGTAGATCTTAATTATAGTTCGTATCCAGAGTTCGGAATGAAACTTTATTACAGTTCTCATCTGGATTTCGGAGTGAAACTTTATTACAGTTCTTGTCCATAATTCGGATCCTAAAACAGAATTCTTCATATCAAATTTTCAAACAATTTCGAGAAAATAGAAATGAATCCGAATTTTATACTTAAGAAAAATATGGATGATAATATTATAAGGATTATTTTTCTTATAAAAATGATTTTCCTTATAAAAGCAATTTTTCTTATAAAAGAGATTTTCTTAAAGATAAGGTGTTTGTGATTTTCAAAACAAGAAAGAATGGAAAAGTAATAAGGAAAACCTTATTGACTCAATATATTTAAGATTGGATAAATTCTATAACACCCCTCCCCTACTTATTGTCTTGAGAGGACAGAAGGATATCACTTAGCCTTATGTGAGATCCCCAAGGTGCCAAAGGCTTCATTAGCATATGGGGGGAAATTTTTTCCTTTGAAAATAAAACAACCCAACCAAACATGCCATAACCAAAAGAGTACTACATGAATCATGATCACAATGTAAAACAACTCAGAAGTACAATTAAATCAAAATCAAACTACAAATGAGTACCACATCAGAAGGCTACAAATCATCAAAGTGCATAGCGGAAGAAAAAACCAATAAAACCCAAAGGCTCCAAAAACATAACTCAATAACTCCAAACATTCTCCATGATCCAATATTCACAAAACATCCCAATTAACACCACATGCAACTAGAGAAGTGTGATACTTTACCTTTTTCTTGTGTCTTAATAAACAATATTTGAAAAAGTACCAATGTTCCAAAGCAGGGGTGAGTAATGAAACTCTATAGGTTTTCCCTAAATGACTTCCCTACTCCTTCCACTAAGATAGAACAAGTTAGAACATTTATATAAAACCATTTAAAACTGTTGAACAATCTATAACAAAGACAAACAATTACACAACAAAGTAGTTTTTCCAAATAAACCAATTCCCAATGAAAAAAACCATAAAATTCATTCCAACCAATTCATGAATTCAATTGGAATTACCGATTCCATTTCACACAACCAAACACACCCATACACACAAGATTGGTGTTAACATTGATGGAAGATCTTCACATAGATAACTCGTTTGTTTGATGGTTGTACTTCACAGCCAATTCCATCCCATTCCACACATGCTTAATCATTTAAGCCTTCACATGCCAATAAAATGTTTCCAAAAAATTTCAATAAAACCAATTTTTTTTATTGAAATCCCATTTTCATGAATCAAAACAAATAACCATTTTAAAATCATTATTTTAAAATCATGTTACTATTTTCACTTTCCACCAAAACACCCAATTTTTCACAATTCCACAAACTGTCACCAAACAAGGTTCCCAAATATAATTTTACAACAATTTCACAATAAATTTCAATAAAAAAAAATCCAATTTTAAATAAAGCCTCCAAATTCTAAATAGATTACTCAAGAGTGAATCCACCTACCTTGACATTTATGAAAAAAATGAAGAATGATAGTAAAAAGCCAACAAAACAAGGTTGAATCTCCAAAAAACCACCTTAGATCTCTTCCCCTATCATAAAAAAAGAAAAATATAACCATAAATGGTATCAAAATTCTTATATATATATATATATATATAAAATGTAACTAGATATATGAAACTCAGAGAGGGAGTTAAGTAGTTTTAAGAAAAGCCACCAAAAGCCACCATAAACGAACACTTACCAAGGGAATATAGCTTCAACGCACTAAGAAACACCTTATGATAACTTTCAATTCGATGGGGAATGGGTCCAAAATCTTTTGGAGGGAGAAATATAAATTTAGGGTCGATTTATAGCAAAAATGAAGGGTTAAAATATAATCATGACCTAGATCCATAATTATAGGATCTTATTTTTAAACCGTGCATGATTAGTCACATAGTTAAGAAAACTGTGTGCTAGCTTATGCTTCAAAGAGGACATCGCATGGTTCGCCTTCATGATTAGAAAAACCATGCACCAACCATGAAAAATTTCACTATCCCACATTGTACAGTTTCTTCTAGGTTTCCACATGGTTTGGTCAAATCACGAGCCTTAACTGTGTGCCTACCCATAAGACCTTATTTCAACTTTCATGGTTTATTATAGGATTTTCATGGGTTTCACTAACTGTTCACCAACCATGCACCTTTATAAAACCCCATAAAACATTAAAAAAGTCTTCCAAACCCTCCTAAAATTCACCCATACACTTTACATACTTAAAAAGCATAATTGAAGGGTTACTAACTTGAAATCGAGGGTGCTACATTTTCCCAACGATTGGCCTTTCCATCCTAGAAAAGTAAAAAAACCACTACTGTCCTTAAAGAGTTCATGCCATTACTTTACCATTTTCTTTTCCCATTCCCAAGTCTCTCCCTAAATCTGACCATGTTTCCAAAAAACCTACAATAGACTGATGCTTTTACCATAAAGGACTTTCTCTTGCCTATACACAATCTGAATCGACACATGTACCAATGAAACATCTGACTCTAGGTTAACATGATCCCATCAAATCACATGGACACGATTAGGATGATACCTTTTAAACTGAGATACATGAAACACATTATGTGCAACACTGAGTTGTGGTGTCAATTTTAATCAATCTTCCACCTCTCTAATCCATTAAAGTATATCAAAATTGACTATATATCAAGGAGATAACTTTCCCTACTTCTCAAAATAAAAATGTAAAATACTTGGAGAGATCATCATGAGCACATGATCACTAACCTCGAACAACAAAGGTCATTAAAGATGGCCCTCATATTATTTATGATGACTCTAAGCCATCTCCATCATTTTCCCAATCAACTGAATCTTCTTCATTGTTTCTTGGACAAGGCTCAGTCTAACTAGTAATGTATTAACTATTTCCACCCAACAAAGTGGAGAACGACAATGACAACCATATACTGATTCACAATGATCCATATATATATCTAAAGTTTTGATAATTTTTAATCTACTATAACTCCATACTTATAGTCAACTGAGTACCAAGGGATTTCTGTAAAGATTTACAGAAATGAGAAGTAAACCTTAGATCTCTATCTGAAATGATAAAAACTAGTACGCCATACCTTTTTAACACTTCTCAAATATAGATTTTTGAAAAGTTCTACACTGTATGAGATTCACAAATAGGGATAAAATGAGATGAATTGGTGATTCGATCCACTATCAACCATATGAAATTGTGTTTTTAAAACGTTTTTGGGAGATCTATTACAAAATACATGGATATCTAACCCCATTTCCACATAGAAATAGGTAAATACTACAACACACCTGTGGTTCACTGATGTTATGCCTTAATCTACCGACAAGATAAGAATCTTGAAACAAACTTAGCCTCCTTAGTTTTTATACTATCCCACCAAAACCATGATTTTAACACCTTGTACATATTCTGTATTCTATGATGAATATCCCATCTTTAATGGTGGTAATTATGAATAATTATTTCCCGAAAATCCATAGTTACAACCATCCAATCTCAAAACCACAAGACTGAACCCCCATCCAGATTCCATCCATCAATGGTATACCCACCATTGAGTTATACACTTATCACCACACATTTAGAATCAGATATATGCCTATTTAGACATATTTACAAAATTAGGAACAAAAAAATTGGAAAAAAGGACGCAACTTCACCTTGGTCTTCACATTCCAAGTGCATGTCATCTGGGACCGACATCAACTGCCCACAGAGATGTGCTTGGCCAAATGAAACCTTTACTTTCCAGCTCTTCCAACTACACTTTTAGTTACCTTAACTCTATTGGTTCCATCTAGTAATATAGAAGGGAAATAGGAATGGCCTCTGGAAGAAGATAAATAGTAAACTCCTCTTCTCTCATAGGTGGAAACCCTGATATTTGTTTGGGAAAACATGTGGAAACTGATCCACCACTACTGGAAAACTGCTATTCTCAATATCTTCCATCGATTCCAAGGTTAATACTGCCAATTAGTCTGATATCATTCCCACTTCTGATTATAACAATCCCATTTCACCTACCATTACATTCATTTCCCCTCTAAAAAAGATACTTGATGCCATCTTCATTTGTAAAACTAACCTTTAGAGTATAACAATAAATGTGAGCCTTGAAAATTTTCAACCAATCCATACCCATGATTATATTATAAACATAAATTTCAAGAATATATAAATCCCAAATTAACTCAGCTACATAAATAGTTATAGAACATTCTATATACACAAAGGCTCAACATTATCTTTGACCAAGAGGAGTTTGATGTTTTAACATAGAAGACACCATCTCAACAGTCAAACCCAACAAATAAATAGCATGAGAAGAAATAAAGGAATAGAACACACCATTATCAAATGAAGCTTTCATAAGGGTATAATTTAAAAGAAGCATACCTCAAACCATTGATGATCTAGATTGATCATCCACAATAACTTGATCAACTCCATATAATTTCCCGATCGACGCACTTTGTTCCTTATTACTCTATTAAGATTTACCTTGATGAGGAGTCATGGTATTCCTAGAATCACCATGGATATCTATGTTCTACTGATGATAGGTATTGTTCTTACCTTGTCTTACTGAAGAATAAGACACCTGTGACACCTGAGAAGTGTCCTAAACACTCAACCTCAGAGAACAATGACAATAACAATGAAGACGACCCATATGATTGCAATTGTGGAATACTCTAGGTGGTTCTGTACACTATTTATTCATGTGATCCAAAGAACCACATTGGAAACATCCTGGCCTACTCTTGGGTCTTGGAGGAAGATTTACCGATCCAGATGTCTGATTCTGATCTATTCTCTCACCTTAGAAATAGGTGTCCCTCTTCCACTTGTTCCTAGTATTAGAGTTCCCACCATTTACCATAGGTATCAACATACCACCTCCAACTATAGCTCTAGATATGTCCCTTTACTTCACTATTACTCTATTAACCATCTTTGTATAATCTGTTATATAGAGCACAAAAATCTTTGATAGAATCTCTTACCTTAGCCCTGATTAAAAAATGTATTCCTTTAAGGATAAACTAGCAGAAAATTTAGGTTAAAATTGAACTAAATTAATGAATTTATCCACATACTCTATCACTGTGTGTCTCTCCTACATCAAGATAAATAATTATATAGTTTTTACAATCCTGAATGTATAAGGATATAATTTTTTGTTAAATAATTCCTCAAAATTATCCCATGCAAGGCCTTGGTCCAATTTGGCATGAACTGCTAAATCCCACCACTGGCATGAATGATCCTCCAACACATACATAGATAGATTGAATTTGAGATCTACTGGTGTTCTAAGTAAATTGAAGATACAATTCATCCTATTCATCCACACCACTTCCTTCTTTGGTTTTAAATCACCTTAAAAGATGGGTGGATTCTACTTCTGGAATTGGATGAAATGATCCACTTACCTTGGTTCATACCTCATGTTCCCTATACCCATAGCTTGAAAATATTGAACTATACTTTTAACAAGAAGTTGGTTCAACTATGGATTAGGTGAAACCACATTCTCAGCAGCTTCCCCTGGTTGGTTTCTAAGATGCCTAATGGGTACCATTTTCTAGAAACACAATAAACACCATAAGTCTCTATCTTTAACAACTGAAGGCTTAAAATTCTACCACATCATACTATCACAAAATTTCTTAAAAAAAATTCAACATTTCCAGGTTCAACCATTTTAAAAAAAAATTAAACTTGTTTTTGAATATTAGACCATTTTCAAAATACCACAACCATGCTCTTTTCAAAATCATACTTTTGAAAAACAATTCAATTTTTTAAAAAATCAACACATTTTCACCAAATCATGAACCATTACTCAAAATGAAATATCCACTACTAGTGGGAAGTAATTTGTACAATGCCTTTCATGATTTTCTCATTGGAGAAACCCATGAAAATGAGATTTAAATTTTTATAAGTGTCTCCAAAACACTTATGTACCCAACTCCCTGGTAACATGAAGTTCAGCATAAAAAGGCCAGCTATATCTTTTTATATTCTACATTTCACTTCCTGAAAATCCTACTTCTTTATACCAACCCGACATAAGGAATAGACTAGAATACATTTAAACTCCAAGACCAAGAGAATTGAAGACCACTTTTTAGTCAAGGACCAAACAAGATGATTCCACTTGTTCCATATTTTTTTGGAAGGAACAAGACTGATACCACTTTTTCCACAAATTTTTTTGAAGGACCAAGATTGATACCACTTGTAACATCATGCCCCTCCTTATTAGATTTAGAAGGCAGAAGGATATCACTTGGACTTAAGTGACATCCCCAAGGAACCAAAGGTTAATAATAATTTTCAAGGGCTTCATTAAAATATAAGGGATTATTTTACCTTTGAAAATAAATCAACCCAACCAAACATTCCATAATAAAAAGACTACTACATGATACATGATCACAATGTAAAAAAACGTAGTAGTGCTATTATATCAAAACCAAACTACAAATGAGTACCACAACAGAAGACTACAAAATATTAAAGTGTACAATGAAAGACAAAACCAATAAAACCCAAAGACTCCAAATGCATAACTCAACAACTCCAAAAATGATTCATGATACAATGTCCACAAAATTTCCAAAGTATTACCATGTGCCACTAGATAAGTGTGATACTTTAGCTTTTCCTGTGTCTCCATAAACGATATCTGTAAAATCACCAATGTTCCAAAGCGAGGGTGAGTAATGAAAATCAGCAGCTTTTCACCTGATGAATTTCATACTCATGCCACTAAGATAGAACAAGTTAGAACATTTATTTAAAATAGTTTATATAAAACCATTTAAAACATTTAAAAAATATATAACAAATCTAAAAAATTCCATACCAAATCAGTTTTTCCCAAATAAACTAATTCCAAAGGAAAACAACCAAATAAGTAATTCCAACCATTTCATGAATTCAATTAGAATTACCCATTCCATTTCACAAAACCACACAGATCCATATACACAATCTTGGTGTTACCATTGATGGTGTAACTTCACATCCATAACCCATCCCTTGGATGGTGGTACTTTATAAAAAATATCCATCTCATTCCACACATGATTAATCATTTAATCCAACCACATGCCAATTAAATTTTTCCAAACCATTTAAATAAAACCTCCTTTTATTTAAATCCAATTTTCATACATCAAAACCAAATCACCATTTTAAAATCATCATTTTAAAATCATGTTACCATTTTCACTTTCCACCAAAACAACTAATTTTGCACAATTCTAAAAACCGTCACCAAAGAAGGTTCCCAACAATCATTGCAAAAAAATTTCAAAATAAATTTAAATAAAAAAACCAGTTTTAAATCAATCCTTCTAAATTGAGGAGTCGAGAGTGAAACCACCAACCTCAACATTTATGGTGAAAATGAAGAGTGACTCTAAAATGATCATGAAACCTAGTTGAATCTCCAAAAACCTTCCTTAGATATCTTCCCCTATCAGAAAAAATCCAAATATAACTATAATTGTCATAAAAAATATTAGATAAATCCACATTGGAACTAGATATAAGTAACCAAGAGATGGAGGGAAGTAGATCTAAGAAAAACCACCAAAACCACCATAAACGAACACTTAACAAGGGAATTTAGATTCAACGCACTAAGAAATACCTCAGGATCACTTCCAATTATATGGGGAATGGTTACACAAACTATTAGAGGGATAAATATTGATTTAGGGTGGATTTGGAGAAAAAACAGGGGGTTAAAACATAATGTGGACCTAGAGAGATAATTATAGGATCTTTTTTTAAACCATGCACTGTTAGGAAAATTGTACTCTAACCATGTGATATATTCTACCTCAAAGACGACCTCACAAGGTTGGCTCACACAATTAGAAAAACCGTGTTCTAACCATGAAAAATATCATTGTCCCACATTGCATAGTTTCTACTGGGTGTCTTCACGGTATGAACAAACCGTGTGCCTTAACCGTGTGCCAACCTAGAAGCCCCTGTTTTAACTTGCACAATTTCCTATAGGAGTTTCATTGCTTTCACTAATCATGCACCGACCATTCACCGTTATAAAATCCTCCAAAACATTCCAAAAATCTTCCAAACCCTCCCAAACATCACCCATGAACTTTACATACAGAAAAATCATAAAGAAAGGATTACTTAATTGAAACTGGGGGTGCTACAAATAATTAATAAAGATTTGTTTTTAGCAAGGTAGAGTTGATCAAAAAATCTACATAAAGAAGAATAATGGTCAAAGGATGTTGGTACTCATATATGTCGAATACATAATAATTGAGGATTTAAAAAGCGCAATTCAATTTTTGTGTGGATCATATGAGGTGCAATATTAAGATGTTTATAATTGGTGAGTTAAAATTTTTCCTTGGTTTATAGGGGAATCAAAGAAATTCTATCACATTAATTTCTCAATCAAAATATGAAAAGAGGTTCCCAAATGATTTTCAATGGAATATTCCAAACTAATGACATCACCAACCACTATATGGATGAATTTCTCAAAATTTGATGATTTTAGAGAGGTAGATGTCATGGAATATAGGTATTAGGAGCCTATTATACCTCACAACAACATGACCCAACATTGGGTTTGATATATTTGAAGTCGCATAATACCAAGGTTTTCCCAAGGAGAGCCACATGCTATCGGAGAAGACGATACTTCAATATATCTAAAAAATAGTGAATTTTGGGTTGTTTTATTATAGGATAGCGGAACTGGAGTTGTTGGGATACATAAATATGTCTAAGAAGGTTCAATGGATAATCGGGCAAAAGTAGAGATATCAGAAAACATGGATTTTATTCGATCCTTGGTTTCATTTGACCCTTGAATCATTCGATCCTTGGATTCGAGCCTTGGAATAGTTGGAGCCTTTATTCTAGCCTAGATTCGTGCTTGGATTTGAAAACAAGGAGCACCAACAATAGTTGGCTTCCATAGAGATCTTCTGATATTGTGAATTGGTTCATGATGGTTAGGCTTCTTAAAATAGATTGGGACAATTTTATTAGCACTAAGTTAATAAGCACTGATAAAATGAATCTTCATCAGCACTAAAAAGTAGTGATAAAGATTCCCTTTATCACTGCTTATTACTTAGGCATCGATAACAAATTTATAATTATAATTATAAATATTTTTTAAAATATATTTATATATTTATATATATATATAATAAATATATAAATATGTAAATATATAAATATATAAATATAAATATTCTAAATATATTAGTTATTTAAATATATTTATTACAATTTTATAATTATTTATTTATATTTATATAATTACTTTTCAAAAAATTAATATTTATGTCATTATATATATTTAAATATTTATATAGTTATATTTAAATATTTAATATATATATAAATAAAATAATAGTATATATATTCATTGTTTAAATAAGTTTATTATAATTTTATAATTATTTAAATATATATAATTATTTATTTATAATTATATAAATATTTTTTAAAAAATAATATTGATTTATTTATAATTATAAATGTATAAATTTAGTAAATATAAATTTATAAATATATTTATGTTTAAATATTTATTTAGAAATATATATTTAATATTATTAATTATTATTTAATCTTAAGTGTATGCATGTTAAAAATGAGTGAAATTAAATAATTTAAAATGAGAACACTTTAACAATATTGAAAAAATGGATAAGTTTTATTAATTAAATATAAATTATCAAAAAATATGGATATATATTGAAATAAAGATGAAAACATACTGAAAACACTAAAATATAGTAGATAAATATATATAAAATAAATAATATAAATAAATTAAATTCCCAAAAATATAAAAAATAAAAAACAAAAAACAAAAAACCAAAAAACAAAAAACAAAAAAAAAATAAAAAAAATAAAAAATGAATAAATAATACCCAACTTTAATAATATTAAAAATAAATAAATAATTTTTTATTCAAAAGATAATATATTAATTTTGTCATGTTATAATGAAATTCTAAAATGAATACAAAAATTTGATTAAATTATATAAATATTATATGTGTTTCTGTATAAGATTTCATTAATTGCGTAAATATTTGTGTGTATGCATTGTATATAAAAGTGCATTAATTACATCTATGTATGCGAAATTAATATAACACACATTTGATCTATGTTAAATTGAAAAATCAAACGACATTCAATTATGTCCATTACTCAATGTAATTAGTCAGTATTTTTAAACCAAATTAATTTTTAATTATAAATAATTATTCACTAAATATATTACTATTAAATATAAATACATAAATATTTTTTATTATATAAATCATATTTATATAAATTCATTTATATCTATATATTTAATATAAACTATTTATTAACATTATCAACGATTATTTAATTAATAAAAAGTTTAATATATTTTTTTTCAATTTACTTATTTTCAATTTTTATTTGTTTAATTTTAATTTTTTATATATCTATATATTTAATATATACTATTTATTAGTATTTATAATTTATATATAGTATAATTAGTTTATTCATTTTTATCAATAATTTTCTTATTATTAATTTTTTAAATATTTTTTAATAAACTCATTTTAATTTTTTTTAATTATTTCATTTTTTCAGACCTTTATCAGCACTAAAAAATCACTAATAAAAGATTCCTTTATGAGTGTTAAAAATAAATCACTAATAAAGTGACCCTTTATTAGTGCTAAAAATAATTCACTGATAAGGGGCACCCTTTATTAGCGCTAACAAAACACTGATAAAGGGTACCTTTTTTCATCATTAAAAAAAATCACTGACAAAATACACATTTTTCAGCACTTATTTTAGTACTAATAAAGGTAAAATTTATCATCACTTTTTACTAGCATTGATAAAGGCCAACATTGTTAGAGGTTTATTTATTAGTAGTGTATGCAGACGTGTGTATATATATATTGTATATATATATATATATGAGATAAATATATATGTAAAATATATACATGTGTGGGAGTATAATTGTGTATATGGATGGGTGTGTGTGTATATATATAACGTGTATATATATGGGTTAAATATATATGTACATAAATATATATGTATATGGGTTAAAAAGGGGAAATTAAATTGAAAAAAAAAACATTTGATATTTTCTTATGGGGGTGGAGTGCCTAATTTAAGATGTTGGGGGCTTGGGAGTTAAATTATTTTTAACACATAGATTTAATAATTTTGAAAATAATAATAAAGGGTGTTTATTAAAATTAGAAAAAGATATTATAAACTAGATTTTGGGGTACTCAAATGGAACATATGGGAGGCACTCAAGGTTTTCCCCATGTCGCTTCCTTCCCCCTCTAATCTATTTTTTTGATTTTCATTATTTAGTCCATACTTATATCTTCTATAACTTATCTGATATTGATTGGATTGATACACTGTTGGAATCGTTGGGTTCATCTTGACGAGTAGAATTTTAAACCTATTTTTTTTGAAGGTAACAAGGTTCCAGTGGTGTACTTAAATTCGGACATCATCCATTGTCGTCAAACATCATTGCAACTAAGGTAGAAATTCCTTGACATTAGAGCATGCTTTATATTGGTTATTGGAATGATTGTTGGTGTAAGTGTGTAGCCTAGTGTGAAACCTATGTGTAGGAAGCCTTTAATTCTTAGCATATACTTATTATAGATTATTGACATGTGTTTTTTTCATGGTATTGATCTACCGTATTGTATACATGTTTACATGTACTGTTTTGTCACTACAGTTGATACTAGATGTGCCATATGGACTATCCCCTTATGAGAGGGATGTGTGAGATATTGATCGGTACACACATGGGATACCCTTCTAAGGGATGTGTTAAATGAGTTTTGTGAACAATACCATTGAGGAGGGGGTGTTTCAAACATGGATGGTGACGTTCCTACTGAAATTATACCGAAGAAAGTATTTTTCTCCTAATATGGTGCCATATTAGGTAGAGTTAGTCCCTAAGGATCGGATATGTGGTTTGTACTTGTGTGATATATTGTTTTTATATCTTTACCCTATTTATGATCATGACATGCACTTGTATATTTTATGCACAAATGTTAAGGGCAATTGGTGGTGTCTTACTGAGTCTTGTACTCACACCCTACTCAAGTATTTTAGTGAACCTGTACACTTCATGGCTAGAGACCTGATGAAGAGAAAAGAACCTATGGTGGATGGGTTAGAAGGTGGATATGGAGGATGCAGTTACTGCTGGATGACGTTCAGGCTGTCTGTCTACTGCTACCTTTATTTACTAGCCTTACCTATACCTACGATCCTTGTTTTGTTTAGGTTATTATATCATGCATGACATCTTCAGTTTTCTATATATACTAATATTATTTATTTTATTTATATATTTATGTTATTATTTATCACTCCCATGACATGATACATAGGTTATGGTCTCCCCATGGTTTCACTTGAGAAATTCACTTCTTGTTGGCATCCTCTAGCATACGAGGAGGCGTGCCTGAGGTCATGTGGAATTGTGGCTTGGACCCGGTGGTTAAGGTTAGGATTTTACATTCGTGATAAATCATAGTTTTTGTGGTATGATTAAATATGATCAATTATTATACTTTAATTCTTATTTATTATGTTCAGTTATGATTTTTATCTTTTCTTTGTTTTAATTGATGACATTATGCTGTCAGTTTCACATATGATGACTCTAGATAAGGAGGTAGTTAGATGTAGCAGAGGTGATGGTATGGAATTATTGGTTATGGTTTATGGTGGATGTTGGGAATATTTTATATGTATATATATTTTTACCGAGCTTATGGTTGACTAATGAATCTATATATATGGATGTGGATGTATGACTATGGAAGTGGCTGTATGACTATATATGTGGATGTATGATGAGTTTATTTTGTATTTATGGATTTGTTTATTGTTTGATATTAATATTATTTTTTATTAAATAATTTTTCAAAAAAATATTTAGTTAATAAATTTAGTGGTGGTTTCTTATAACCTCTAAAAAACATAACCGCCACCTACTATTTTAGCAGTGGTTATTCTAGTTTCGATTATTTTTCCCTCGAGAAAAGAAAACCGCCATTAAATTTCTTAATGATGGTTATGTAAATTTTCCCATGGTTTTTTTCAAAAAAACCTCTTCCAATTGAATATTAAATCACAACTAAATTCAATCAACACAACACATTTAATAACTTCCAATAAATAATTAGAATTGCTGATAAATTATTTCCAACCATGAAATACATGATGGTTATTATAACCACCACTAAAAAATGAAGTGGCAACTTAAACCACCACCAGTAGATAGAAACACCGTTACTAAGAACTATTTTTTGTAGTAACATTTAACAATAAAAGTTTTTTATATTGAGTTCATCTTTAAATAAATTATGTGTTGTGCAATATTTTTACTTGTTCAATATAAAATTTATACTCTGATCGGCACAAAAATTATACTTTTGAAACACTTTCTGATTTCAATAAACACCATTTTTCTGAATTTATAACACATTTTTGACATTATCATCTTTTCCACACTAAAATTTATTTAAGTATTACCTCCATAAATTTAATCATATTGACATATTATTTGTCGAAAAATGGCCTTTCGTGATTTCCAAAATTCATCACTAAAGGTCTTTAATGGCCACCCACTATCCTCTAAAAGGTAGATTCTTTTGGCCTGTTTCTATTTCATATAGAAAAATCTATATTGCAGCCCCTAAATGTTTTATTTTGTTTTCTAAAATATACACCATAATTTTGAAAACCCAAAAAAAACTAACATAATTAAAAATTAAATAAATATGTTCCTGATATGTAAAATAATAGACTCATAAATATCTTTTGCTAATCAACTTTTAAGCTCCACACTCATCATTGAATAAAACTAAATATGAAAAAAATTAATAAAATGAGTAGTTAAGTAAAAATCACAAAAAACTAATAATTGAAATGAAGTATAATATTTCAATTAAAAGATAGTAAAATAGTCTGAGGTTATTTGATTTTGAATATATTAATAGTTTCTAATAATTTTTTTAATTTCAACTGCTTATTATGTCGTTTTAGGTAGACCGTATGTCTGATTCATGTGCCCTCTACTCTTACATGTCAAAAAAAATAATATGAAACTTTTATAAGTAACTGACCGTAAGAAATACATATTATAGTTATTTTAAAACTATATAAAACCTTATTTTCTCAAAGACCATTTAGGTTTATAGTTTTATAGAATTGGAAACAAATATTTCATAATAATCACACACATTACAAGTGGACACTTACAATCGATATCCATTTTTCCACCAAAGGAAACCCTTTTAAAATAAAACATGTTTTATTTTCATGACATATCTTCACAAATTTAATCTTGATCCCATCCTTGTCCCTAATCTTCCTTAAAACCCTATGAAAAAACTTTTAAAATGTGGGATGAGTTTAAAAATCTCATTAAGGGACATGAAGGGAGAAAACTGTTAGTGTAGTGAAAACCCAAAAATACATTTTCTTAAAAACATTCATTTTTACCCCAAAAATAGAATAATATTTTCAAAAATATAATTATATTACCTTTTGAAAATGAAATGATTTCCATGAAAAATTATTATAAAGAATATAAATATAATTTAGGTTCCTTGGACATCATCATCACAAAACCCTTATACAACCATTACAAATTTGAATAACCATAAGAATGAATTCAAATATAATTCTATGTAGAACTTAACAATTAATCAATGCATTTGAGTGATATCTGGGATCACCCATCGTATAAGTTATAATTGGCTCACCCAATGCTATTTGGGTGCACCCATCATATAAGCTATAATTTCCTCACTCAATGCTATCTATGAAAACCCATGGTAAATAATTCCCAAGGACAATATCATGAATAAAACCCTTGAAAACTCTTTTAAAACCGTTTATAAAACACTTTCATATATCAAAATACAATTTTCTTATAAAAATTACGTTTAAAATCTATAAATTATGTCCATAATAATGAAACCATTTTCTTTGAAAAGAACTATGAAAAATTATTATGAAAACACTAAATAATTAAATCACCATAGAGGAAGGAAAATACTCTCATGCCGTATAATTTTAAAAAACATTACTTTTTGACTTTTATAAAAAAAATTAAAACAGGAACTTTAAAAGAGGATTTTTAAATGAAAGACCCTTACATAAAACCTTCAAAAGATTAATTTTTGAAAACATTTGAGAGAAATTCAAATACTAACTTTTTAAATGATTCATGTTCATATAAATACATTCATAAAAATCATTTAAAAAACAAGAACCTGAAAGAGAAAGATTTATAAATAAATCTTTAAAACATTTAAATTGAGGTTTTCTTATAGTTAAAGAGTCCATTTCTTAGAGTTCGACTTGTCACATACGTTCTTTATCTTACTGAATAATAAAATTAGTTTAATTTATACTTTATTTATAACCTTTTTTAAGTTTATTACTCATTTTATGTCACTTATTAACATTTTATAAAAATTGCTTAATTATTTAAGTTCGCATCGGATGCTTGATTATATTCTGTTCATAAGTCTAGAATGACTTTCATAGGTTGCTTGTGGTCAAAGAGATCATCATTAAATCATATCCAAATTAATATTCATGATGTAATTATTAATTTTAAACATAATTATAATTTTAAATCCATCAATAAAATATGGATAAGAAAAATGAACTATGTTATAATCATGGAGACGGTAAGTCCTACGTATGTATGAGTAACATTTTCATTTTTAAATGATCATTATGGAAATAAGGTAAGTATAATTTTATCTTTACATAATAATCATAATATCATATATATAATATTATTTCTTTAAATATACTTATATATATCATCCATGTGATATGTTTCTGAAAAACGGATCACATCGTTTTGTGAAGGTGGTAGTTTACACGTATGCACAAACAACATTATCATTTTTCTGTGCATAGAAAGGTAAGAATATAAGTAATATATGATATTTTTAGAATGAAAAATATTTCATGAATATCATATATATCATCAATTCTATCATTATAACCAACACTACTACAAAATAGGCCTTTAACAGCATTGGTCTTTATCAACACTAGAAAAAGTCATTGATAAAGAGAACCTTTATCTTCTCTTTTGTTTTAGTATTGATAAAAGGTACCATTTATAAGTACATTTTTAGCACTGATTAAGGGTAACCTTTATCATCATTTTTTTAGCTCTAATAAAGGGTACCCTTTATCAGTGATTTATTAGCACTCATGAAGGACCGAATAAAATGAAATATTAAAAAAAATAAAAAAAATTGAGTTTATTAAAAAAATATTAATTTTTTTCAATTAAATAATTATCGTTAAAAATCAATGAATTGATTATAATATATATAATTTATAAATACTAATAAAAAGTATATATATATATATATATAAAATTAAAATTAAACAAATAAAAATTAAAAATATGTAAATTGGGAAAAATATTAAATTTTTTATTAATTAGATAATTATTGATAATGTTAATAAATAGTATATATTAAATATATTGATATATATATATATAAATGTATATAAATATGATTTATATAATAAAAAATATTTATTCTTTACATTAAATAGTCATATATTTAGTGAATAATGGTTCATAATTAAAAATTAACTTGAATTAAAAATATTGACTAATTTCATAGAGTAATGGACATAATTGAATGTTGTTTGATTTTTCAATTTAACATAGATCAAACATGTGTTATATTGATTTTCTATATACACAATTAATAAATTTTTATACAATTCACACACATAAAACTTATCCATTTTTTTTAATATTGTTAAAGTGTATTTATTTTTAATTTATTCAATTTCACTCATTTTTAACATGAATGCACTTAAAATTAAATATTCATTAATAATGTTAAAAATATACTTGTTAAAAAATATTTATAAATAAATATATTTATAAATGTACATTTACTATATTTATACATTTACTATATTTATAATTATAAATAAATAAATATTATTTTTTGAAAAATTATTTATATAATTATAAATAACTAATTATATATATATTTAAATAATTATTAAATTTATAATAAATTTATTTAAATAATTAATATATTTATTATATTTATATTTATATATATTCATTATATATATATAATTATATAAATTTATATAATGATATAAATATTATTTCAAAAAAATATTTATATAATTATAAATAAATAATTATATGTTTAAATAGCTATAAAATTGTAATAATTATATTTAAATAAATAATATATTTTCTATATTTATATTAATATATTATTATTTATGTTTTTTTATTTATAATTATAATTATAAATTTGTTATAAATGCTAAACAAGTGCTAATAAAGATGAATTTTATCAGCGATTATTACTTAAGCACTGATAAAAGGTATCATTGTCAATGTTTTTTAGAAGTGCTGATAAAATTGTCTTGATCTATTTAAAAAACCATAACTAGTTGTGAACCCATCGCGATTTTCAAAGCTTTCCATGGAAGTCACTCTCTACCGGTGCTACTCCTTAGTGAATTGAAGCTCAAATCAAGGCTCGAACAAATCCAAGCCTCAAATACAAGGCTCAAATGATTCAAGGGTCAAGCGAATCCCAGGATCTAACACAAGTCTTTCTCTACTTTCTATCGAATGTAAGTATTTCTATACTATCTTTTAGGGAACTTGGGGTGTAAATCATCAATGGTTCTGGCCGTGGTAGAGGATGTGTTGCAACTGTGAGTTTGGTGAGTTATCCATTTTAAATATTTGGTCATGGAGATTGTCCATTTTGATGCTTGGAATTATTACAGTTTGAAACACCTATATTATGATCCTTCCAAGCTTCGGTCCTATGCCAAACGAGCATCTCCTTATTTCTCAATTACAACTATGAATTAATGTAGGGGATTTGTGATCTACCCTTTTATTTATGTGAAAGTGTGGATGAATCATGATTTATTTTTGTGGTCTAAATAGTGTAATTAACCATATGGTAGAAGTCCCATTCCATTTTACATCTTCTATATAATTTGGTATGTATTAATTTCCATGATGGTGGTTGGGTAGCCTCTGAGGCTACTTCCAAGAATATTAAACTGACTAGTTATTTTCGTATTAGTGTATTAGATACTTTAGATGGGGAGTGATGTTTAATAGATCTATTAATTTGGTGATTCCACTTATATTTATGAGTGAAGTAAGGGTAGTACACTTACAAAATGTGACCTCACAAGAGTTTTTCTATCTCGGTAGAGGCTAGTGTGTATAGGATGGATGTTACATGGGTTGGTGTATTTTTCTCCCTTGTTTATGGCATATCTTGTTGTTGTATATTATTTCTTTGTTCCATCTTCTTTATATACCTACCTAGAATATCAAGGATGGTTCAATGTGTATTATATGAATACCCTAGAATCCTTCATATGGGTAGATATGATGTTATGACCTCCCTAGAATCCTTGGTATGGATCAGTGTGGCAATATGACATCCTAAGAGTCTTGATATGTTTTCAAATATTCGATATACAATTAATATTAAATTTAATAATTCCTTAGGTTGTTACATCACTTGTTCCAAAGATTAGAATGAAGGTTATCAAATTCTATATATTAGAAATTATTTTTAGATATTCATCATTTTAGGTCTACATGTATTGGTTCCATCCCTATGAATCTCTGATTACTATCTATGTATATGAAATAACTCTTTATGTATTAAAATTTTTATCAATACAATTTTATATCTTCTATTTGATTGAATGGAAGTTTTATTATTCATGTTTATCATATTTGGGATTCTTATTACTATTTAAATGCCTATATTATATTTTTATTTGTTTATGGGATTTTATAAAGACTTGATATGTGAAAAACAATAGTTATTATTTCATTTTGTTTCTTTAGACTCATGCCCCATCTATTTTATAGACAACTTCCATTCTCATCAGTTTGATCTCCCAAATAGTTATTTTTTTCTTGAGACTCACCCCACATCTCTTTTATGTTTATTTTAATACTATGATAAGTATTCATCCCATGGATGACTACCACTTAGAGTATTTTAAGAAACATAGGTGCATGTCCATAAGATATGGATGATGTGTGTCAAACAATAAACTGCACTGATAAATGTTCCGGAAATGAGTTGATGAGCATGAAAGTTGTTTATAACTTTCACCTTTGAATTAATTTATAGGATAAAACCTACCATAGTGAATTAATTATTTTCTTAAATCCAATTATACATTTTCTTTAAAGCATACTAAAATTATTTGAAATAATCAAATGTTGGGTTTCTATAATTAGAATTGTCTCTAACTTTCAAATTTGATAAAGAATATATTATGTAAATTTATTTATTTATTGTAAAAAATTAATATTTTACGAACCCAATAGGATGTATAGGAATAAAAAATGGATGTATGCTAATCATTTGAAAAAAGAGTTTGAAGATGAAGTTAAAGAGTTCATCAAGTTTTCAAGAGATCATGCATATGACCCTTCTCAAATCCTTTGTCAATTTTTATAATTTTGTTATTCAAGAAAAATTTGTTCGAAAGAGTTAGAAGAACATTTTATTTTTCAAATAATAGATAAAAGCTATAAATTTTGGACTAAACATAGGGAAAACTGAATATTCACACTGATTGGGACGATACTGTGGTTTATGGATCATTTGATATGAATACTAGTGAAAATGGTGATGAAATCACATGGAAAACATGAAAATTACAATTGAAGATGACCTTATTGATTGTACAATTTTGTTTGAGAAGTTAAATAGCCATTACAAGATACCATTGTATACCAGTTTTACTAAATACACACCATTTGTAGCTGTATTGGTGTTATATAGTTTGAAAGCTGGCAGCTGTTAGAGTGACACCAGCTTTATAGAACTAATTGGTCTCCTGAATGATATGATTCCAGAAGAAAATGAACCACGATGTCTAAAATATATCACTAAACAAATGATACATTAAATGGGAATGATCTCTAAAAAATTATATTCTTGTATAAAAGATTTCATATTGTTTCTCAAGGACTATGAATCACTCATAAAATTCCCTAAGTGTGGCAAAGATCGATACAAGAAAAATGAATCAAGTACTTCAAAATCTATATTGTAATTTCCTATCTTTCTATAGTTTAAAAGAATATATGGATGTTAGGAAACCATGAGACAGTTGACATGGCATGTAGATACAATAATTAAATATGGGAAACTACTTTATCCAGTATATTCTCCTCAATTGAAGAAAATTGATTATGAGTATCCAAAATTTGGAAATGAGTTGAGAAACTTTCATCTTGCATTATCTAAATATGGAATAAATCTTTTTGGTGTACAAATTAGTACTCGTAGTACATTGGCCATCATGTTGGTAAATTATAACTTTCCTCCATGTTTATACATGAAACACAAATACATTATGTTGTATCTTCTTATATTTGGACCAAAGCAATCTGGTAATGATATTGATGTCTATTTAGATCCATTGACCAATGATCTGAAATTGATGTGGGATATAGATGTTATAATATATAATGCTCATAGAATTGAATAATTCACATTGAGGGCCATGTTGTACGTGTTGATAAATGAATTCCATACTTATGGGAATTTATCAACCTATAACATTAAAGGAATGTTGGGGTGTCCAATTTGTGAAAAATGTACATACTCAATTTATTTAAAACATTCCTCAAAGACTTTGTTTTTAGGACATTGGAAATTTTTACCCCGAAGACATAACTATCGATAATGGATGACAACATTCAATTATAATATCGAACAAGGTAAAACATCATCTCTAGTAATGGGTGATAAATTGTAACATAAAGTAAAATATATTGACACTATTTTCAGTAAACTATTTTCTAGAAACCTTACAAAATCAGGTTGGAATAAGAGATCAATTTTATTTGAATTACCATATTGGTATTTTTTGTATGTCAAATATTTTCTTGATTACATTCATGTAGAAAAAAATTTATTTTATTGTGTTATTGGAACATTACTAAATGTTCATGGAAAAATAAAATATGTAATCAAGACTAAGTTTGAATTCATTGAAATGGGGATAAGGGAAGTGTTGGATTCAGTGAATGGTAAAAGGTAAGATTTTATTTTCCTAGATGCTTACACTCTTTCCAGACATGAAAAATTTCAATTTTTATTTTCCTTAATAGTTTAAAAGTTTCATAGGGTTATTCATAAAATATAAATAATGTCATGTCAATGAATAATTTGAAGTTACAAGGACTAAAATTACACAATTTTCATGTTTTTATACAAGATTTGATGCCTGTTTATTTCGATTTCATTCTACCTCAAAATGTATGACATACATTAACCAGACTATACTTATTTTTCAAAGCCATATTTAGTATATTTATAGACCCGGTGAAGTTTACAATCATGAATAATGAGGTTACAGTCATTTTATGTGAATTGGAGATGTTCTTCCCACTATCATTCTTCGATATAATGTTCCGTCTGATGGTTCACTTGGTTATAGAGGTTCAACTATGTGGTCTAGTCCATTACATATGGATGTACCCCATTGAATGATATATGAAGATATTTAAAGGGTATGACAAGAATAGAAGTCATACAAAAGGTTTTATTGCAGAATGATATATTGTTGAAGAAGCTATTGAATTTTGTACTAATTACCTATCAGATGTACCCCAAGTGCTTTCTTTTATTTAAAACTGACATTAATTTTAGTAAAAAAGAAAATTTAAATACTAAAAAATGAGTAAAAATATTCATATATGGTTCGATACTTTAGGAAAAAAATCAATAATTTATTTACAATGTGTAGGAATCAACATTACCTCAATCTGATAAATGATGTTCCCAGTATGACTCAAAGTGTCCGTTATCTGTTTAAAATAAATATTTTAGTTCAAAAAGTATCAATCACTAAAAATAAATAAAAAAACCAATATTTTCTTGATAATTTAGGAAAATGATTCATAAATAATTTTTGACATGTAGGAATTGGTTTCATGTCAAACCGATACATGATGTGATCATAATGAGTCAAAGTACATGTTTCTAGTTTAAAATGACATTTTAGTAAAAAATTCAAGTGACATACTCAAAACTGAGAAATAAAATTCATATTGTTTTAATACTTTATGAAAAATATACATAATTCATTTTAGATGTATAGAAATTAGCCACACCTCAATCCGATGCACGGTGTGACCCGCATGACTAAAAGTGAGTCTTTTTATTTAAAATTGACACTATTTTCTCTAAAATGGAAAAATAACCTAGTAAAACCCAATAAAACACTTTTATATTGTTTTGATATTTTACAGAAACAATCTATAAGTCATTTTTGATGTGTAGGAATCAGCCACACCTCAATCTGATACATGATGTGCCCGTTATGACTCAATGTTTCTATTATCAGTTTAAAATATACATTTTAGTTCAAAAAGTGTCACCCATTAAAAACAAATAAAATTCACTTTTATTTTCTTTATAATTTTCTAAAATTATTAATAAGACATTTTTGATGTGTAGGAATTGGTTTCATGTTAAACCTATACATGATGTGATCGAAATGAGTCAAATCATGTGTTTTTAGTTTAAAATGACATTTTAGTAAAAAAGAAAATTAACGTACTCAAAAATGAGAATTTTTTTCAGATTGTTTTGATACTTTATGAAAATTATCCATAATTCATTTGAGACATGTAGGAGTCATTCTCACCTCAATCCGACACATGGTGTGACCGATATGACTCCAAGTGTGTCTTTTTATTTAAAATTGACATCAATTTTAGTAAAATGGGAAACTAACATACTCAAAAACAAGAAAAAACAATAAAATTGTTTTTATACTTTACATAAATGGTCCAAAAGTTATTTGGGATGTGTAAGAATTATACAAACCTTAATCCTATACATGATGTGTCCCATATAACACAAAGTGCCTTTTATCTGTTTAAAATAGATATTTTAGTTAAAAAACTATCACTCACTAAAAATCGATCAAACATTCTCATATTTTCTTGATAATTTAATAAAATGATTCATAATTCATTTGTGAAATGTATGAATTAATTTCACATAAAAAAGATACACTATGTGATAGAAATGAGTCAAAGTGCATGTTTCCAGTTTAAAATGACATTTTAGTAGAAAAAGGCAAGTGACGTACTCAAAACTGAGTAGAAAAATTCATATTGTTTTGATACTTTAGAAAAATGATACATAAGTCATTTGAGATGTGTAGGAACCATCACCACCTAAATATGACACATGGTGTGATCATTATGACTCCAAGTGTGTCTTTTCATTTAAAATTGACATCATTTTTTGTAAAATGGACAATTGACCTAGTCAAAACTGAGAAAACACATTCATATTATTCTAATACATTGTGTAAATTATTTTTAAGTCATTATTTCTATATAGGAATAATTATAAACTCAATACAATACATGATGTTCCTGGTATTACTCAAACTGTCTATTATCAATTTAAAATTGACATTTTAGCTTAAAAAGTATCACTCACTGAAAGCTGATCAAACACACTAATATTTTCCTAATAATTTATAAAAATGATTCATAAGTAATTTTTAATGTCTAGGAATTTTGTTCATGTAAAAAATATACACAATGTGATCACAATCAGTCAATGTGCATGTTTCTAGTTTAAAATGACATTTTAGAAAAAAAGACAAGTGTCATACTCAAAACAAAAAAAAAAACATATTTGTATTGTTTTGATACATTATTATGATAATCAATATGTCATTTGAGACATTTAGGAATTATACTCACCTCAATAAAATGCATGCTGTGACCGGTATGACTCTAAGTGCATCTATTTATTTAAAATTGACATGAATTTCAATAAAATGGACAACTGACCTACTGAAATTTGAGAAAATGTATTCCAATTGTTTTGATACTTTACATAAATGATCAATAAATCATTTTTGATGTGTAGGAATTATCCAAAGCTCAATCCGATGCATGATATTCCCAATATGACTCAAATTTTCCATTATCAGTTTGAAATCAACATTTTAGTTCCAAAAGTGTCACTCATTAAAAACCAATCAAACACACTCAAGATTTATCTTATACTTATTTAATTAATTTTTAAATATACAGTGCTTGAATACAGATAATAAATGGTATGACATGGAAGAATTAACTACAACTGAATCCGATACATAATGTTCTTGGTATGACTCAATATTTAGTTTAAAATTAAAAGTTTCTGTTAATTTATTTCTTTATATTATTACTAACATAAGAATTTTTTTCATATATAAGTGAGTTATTTTTATATAGTATGGGTGGTTTGTTTGGAAATAACAATATTTGGGGTTAGGATCAAAATTTTAAAGAACATTGATGTTTTTTCTTGTATTTGTGTTGTAAATTTCATTTCATTTAAATTATATATTGGTACTTGATTTTGTTAATATCCGGTGGTGTTTCTAGGGCTGTGGTGTGCTGTTACAACATAGTACACTAGTTCTATAGTCTGTTTCTATAACACACTATAGTATTCCCCTTTATTATCACTTTTTAAAGAGCTGATAAATGGGTCCAATATCAGTTCTTTTGAAAGCGCAAATAAATGGATCATTTATCAGAACTTTCAAAAATGATGATAAAAGTACCCTTTATCAGCACTAAATAAAAGTGCTGATAAATTGGACCATTATTAGTTCTAAAAAAATTATAATAAATGACCCATTTATCAATGTTTTTTAGTTCTCATAAAGGACCCATTTATCAACACTTTTTTGACGTTGATAAAAGAAAATGGATTTTAATCTCACTCTAGTATTCAAAAATTATCTAGAGATGTAAAAGGAAATTTTTAGCACTATTAAAGACTATTTTTTAGTAGTGTAATTATGGAAAATAGTTATGGAAAATGAATCACATTTGTTCACATGGTGGTAGTCCAATGTACACATGAAAGACGTCTTCATTTCACATTTTATGGAAGTGAAGATGGATATTGGTTATGATATACACATAATTACATCTCAGTATATTGAGGATACTTATTTTATTATTTTATTAGTGTTGAAGAATATTTTAATGAGTTATAAGAGTAAATAAATTAAAAAAAAGTAGATAAAAACTATACATCTTCTTTGGAAAACCTCCTTTGATTAATGCCTTAAGCCTATTAGGGTTAGTGTTCTGCATAAAATAATGCCTCTAAAATGTGGTTAGGGATTATAGGAATATTTTTTGGGCAGATAGTTTCTGAACAAAAATGGGTTTTATGTGTGAATAATGAGAAGAAGAGGTTCCATTTTATAAGATAGGGGAGGGGTACTCTTGGAATTTATCAAAATATTAAATTAATTAAAATTAATTTTTAATTAAAAATGGATCAAAAGTTATTTATTTAGAATATAAGACAAGGATGGTTCGAAATACTCCCATATAATGATTCTTGTATAAGTTTATGTCACATTATTACCCTTATCATCTAGTTTTAACCCTTATTTAACCCCTTTAACTTTTATTGTAAAAGCACTGATTTTTACTTTTTGAGGGTCAATATTATTACTATGAAATGAAAAACGACCCATAAATGGACTATGGACTAAATATTAAAACTTATAATAATCATTTGTACACATTTATGATTTTTAGGAATTTTATATCATTTAATGATATATTATTTATTTTAAAATATCATTAATGTCTATTTTGACACTATTTATTACTTTGACTTCTGAAAATTTCAATAAAACAAGATAAATTCATAAAACATATTTTAATGCATCAATAAAATGTAAAATTCATATATAAAATTAATGTATTTTATTAATTATATTATATTATATTTATTTTAATATTTATAATATCATTTATTTGATATTTCTGTTATTTGAATAATCACCACATCAACATTGTGAAAGCATTTAAGGTAATTATTTCCTAACTAAAAATAAAAAATAAATTACCATGATAAAGATAATTTTTTTAGATTTAAAAATAGTATTTATAGTTTAACATATCATCTATATAATAGCATATTAAAAATATTATACTTATTAAAAACAAGAGCATGACATGATTGATTTTTCTTTAATTAAAATACTATAAAGGTCATAATCTCATACAAATAGACATAAATGGTCATATAATAGAAACTTTAAGGATTATGGACATATATTAATCATAAAATAAAATTATGGTAAGTTTTAGTGTTATTTTATAGTCCATATCATTTTATTTTTAATTTATATTACATGATTTACCTTTTACTATGGTAATAAAAATTATTTAAGGTTACTATTCATATTATACAAAAATAAAAGGAAAATATTTACTAAATTTTAACCTATAGATTCAAAATATTGAATCCATTTTTCAAAATTTAAAACAAAAAAGTTTCAAAATTTAATTTAAAATTAAACCAACAAAAAATAATGAAAAACAGTTTTTATGAAACATGCCATTTTTAAATATAAAGTGTTTTTCAAGTATAAAATCCATTTATAAAACCATAATCAGATTATTTTAAATCAAAAGGAACTAAATAAAATTTAAAACTAATCCAAAATATAATTTTACTTTATAATTACTTTAAAATAAAATATAGTTTTCAATAAAAATCAGTATTTTTCACCATTTCTTAGAAAATCAATATTTTCATAAAATAAGAAAAAATTATATTTAAGATAATTTTTATATAATAAATTCAAAAATAAAATTAATTTTTTAAATACATTTTCTAAAAATTCTGGAAATTAAGTATAATATTCACTCATAAAAAGCAAGGAAGGACCATTTTTGAAAAAAAAGATTTTTGAATAATAAAATGACATTACTAAAAATTAGAGTGATTATTTACAAATAATTAATTAATACATTATAAATGAATGTGACCAATAAATATTTTATAATTCTATTAATACTATTAATTCTTTCTAATTTAAAAACTATTTTATAACGGTCACATTTAAACAATAAGACTTTGCTGTTTTTTTGAACTCAGTGTTGAGTATCTTATATGTTATCGAAAATAATATTTCCTTTTAAAAACATAGGATGTTACATTCTCCCCACTTTTGGAAATTAATTCCTCGCAATTTTGAACTTGGGGTCGGTAACCTGGGTTTAACTTTTCAAAATACCTTTATTGAAATCTCACATTTTAAATAAAACTTCCACTTAATAAGAGAGAAAGGGGAAATACAAAGGTCATATGAGGTTACAAATAATAGTTTTCCATGTTTTATGACATAAGTGTGAAGTGGAAAAATGGATATAGAAGAAAAAAACTCCCATGTATTGATGGATAGTGATAAATAACATGGTCATGATGAAGTTAACCATAAAAAACAATAAATATATGATGGGTTAAAGGGCCATTGACTACTTGGGAAGAAATTGAAATGGATAACATTTTTTCAACATCCATTTTCTAAATTTAAAGAATTATTTTACTTCCTAGAATAAGAACATAAATAATTTTACTTACTTAAAAATTATATTTTTATCCTTTAATGAATTCTCACCACAATCTCATCCTTTTCTCCAAATGATGAGTATGAATTTTTTATGCCAGAAGTACTAGAATCAACTTCTACTAATTAAAAAATCCTAAAAAATATAACAATATATTCTTCATATCCTTAGTCATTAACCAAAACCAAAAAGTTTATAATAAGATAAGATAATTCCAAAAGCATAAAATGAATAAAAACTACTTTTAATCTCTAAAATTCAATAGTAATACAAAAAATTAAACTTAGATCATTTAGAAAATAACTATCCTTAATTTTTTTAAATAGTCCAGACTAAGGTTTAAACCCAATATTCCAAAGTATTTGATCATATAATATTCCAAGATAATTTTAAAATTTGTCTCCCAAAATAACATCAATAACTCTTTAATTATCATACCAAAAATTTAATTTCCTAAATGACATAATATTTTAGTATGCTAACCATTTCCATAAATAATAGAAATTACCATAATTTCTCAATAAAATCATACATGACTCCAAAAGAAAATTCAATATTTATTTCTAAAATAAAATCCCACAATATTATATTTACCTTAATCATATAAAGTTTCCAAAATATTGTAAATTTTCCAAAATAACATTAATATCCTAATCACTAAATCACTTTTCAATCTTATGGTTATCTCTTTGATAAAACATATGTCCCCAAAAATTGTATCAATACATAATTACCTAAAAATTGGAGACCATATAAACTATAAAGTCTACTTATAACTTTAAAATTATGTCTAAAAAAAGTAAAGTAATTCTTCCTGAATTATTATTTTTTCATACCTTAAGCTTAAGGGTTAAATATACCTAAAAAATTTATCAAAAACTAGAGAATTTCTCCAAAAAATTATCACCACTTTACTACAACACTTTTATAGGTACCTATTTCATCTAACATAGGTTTAAAAATTTTATAAATAAAAACTACTATATAATATTCCTTAGGTGTTTTATGATTATCATAATATTGATGTAATACCACTATATCATATTTTTTAAAAACTCTGTACATAAACACATCCTTTTTCTTATTCCATAATACATTATTCCTATAAATCAAGATATGTAATATTTTCTTATAATTTTTCAATACCACTCAATCACAATTCATACTTATATCTTAAGAAAACAACTCACATATTAAATCTAGATATTAGGGTCTTCCGTTATGATATTGAATTTCCTTTTATCTTCCAGAACGTAGTATAAATCTCCAAAAATGAAATAATCATGTCCTGGATTGTATTCTACTTTTCTAATGACATATATGATTCTAGTGTTTGAAATAAAATAATATAAATACCATGATCCATATAATTTTTAAAGAAATAAAAAAGTGTTGGACAAATAATATAGTTTCTTTCATGTGATTTGGATGCTCAAAAAGTATTCAAGATAATATAAAGAACATTTTTCTATGATAGTGATGATTAAATCATCTAGAATGGATAAGATGGTTGTGTGATATCCTTCTCCTTACATCTTGATAAATGATCTTTAATATGTATAGAATAACATTATTAAAATATGAAATTCATGATAAAATGAAAATATAACCTATAAAGACAATACCCATATAAATTCTATAATAATTTAACCTTACAATCCTATATACATAATTCAATTACCCTTGTAATTACAATATCCAAAAGTATCATTAATTACCTCAAAATACATCAATTAAAACCTCAAAAGAGGTTTCTACACCTTTTAATATATAGTCAGTATTAAACATATAAACCCATGTTGGTATCCAAAACTCTTAAGATAACCTATCATAAAAACATCCTGACCTCCAAAGTTGTCTAAAGATGGATTTGATACTAACTATAAGGACCCAAACTTAAACAATAAATATTTTAGTTATTTTAAAACAAGAAATAACTTTATTTTCCCAAAGATATTTTAGTTTTAGATTATTAGATAATTTTGAAAAACACTTGCATAGTAATCAAACACATTATAAGTGGAAAATTTTACTTAGTATCCATTTTTTCTAGAAAAGGAAACCTTTAAAAATAAAAAATGTTTTCTTTTCATGACATATATTCAAAAAATTGATCTTGACCTCATCCTTGTCCCTAATATTCCATAATACCCTGTGAAAAACATTTTAAAATGTGGGATGAACACAGAAATCTCAGTAAGGGACATAAAGAAATAAAAATATTAGTCCAGTGAAAACTAATAATTTTTTTTCTTAAAAACATTCATTTTTACCCCAAAAGTGAATCATATTTTTAAAATATAATTATCTTACCTTTTAAAAATAAAATTATTTCTATGAAAACTTATTAGAAAGAATATAAAAGTCCTGTTGGTTCCTTAAGACATCATAATAATAAAACCCTTATGAAACCCTTAAAAATTATAATATCCATACAAAAGAATTACAATATAATTATCCAGAGAAGATAATAATTACAAAATTCATTGGATCCCTAAATGGGCACACCCATTGTATAATCTATAATAGTCTCAACCGATGCTATTAGGGCACACCCATAATATAATCTATAATAGATTCACTTGGCACTATCTAGGCACACACATCATAAATAATTCTCAAAGACCATATCATGAATAAATCCATTCAAAACTATTTTAAACCCATTTTTAAAACACTTTTAGATATCAAACTACCATTTTATTATAAAAATCTCTTTTAAAATATAAAAAACACACAGATAATAATGAAACCATTTTCTTTGAAAAGAATTATGAAAACATATAAAGGAAACATTAAATATTTAAAGAATAATAGAGGTGGGAGAATCCTCTTATAGTGTATAAGTTAAAAAACATTCCTTGTTGACTTTAAAAAAAAAATCCAAAAGAGGAACTTTAAAAGAATTTTTTAAAAAAATACCCTTACACAAAACCTTAAAAATATTACTTTTAAAAAAACTGAGAGAAATTATAAAATTACCTTTTTAAAACATTCATGTACATATAAATATATTCATAAAAATCACTTTAATAACATGTAAATTAAAGAGAAATATTTAGAAAATAAATATTTAAAACATTTAAAATTAGGGTATTTAGTTAATGATTCCCTAACCTTGAGTTCGACTCATCATGTTAATTATTTATCATCCAAAATAATAAAATTAATTTAATTTATAATTGATTTTTAAGTTTATTATTCCTTTTATATCACTTATAATAATGTTATAAAAACTACTTAATTATTTATGTTCACATTGGATGCTTTGATGATATTTAGTTCATAAGTCCAGAATGACTTTGATAGGTTGAATGTGGTCAACGAGATCATAATTACATCACATACAAAATAATATTCATGAAATAATTATAAATTTTATACATTAATTATAATTTTAAATCCATCCAGGAAATATGGTTATGAAAAATAAACTATGTTACAATCATGAAGACGATAGGCTGTAAATATGCATGATTAACATTTTCATTATTCAATAATCATTGTGGAAAGAAGTTAAGTATCATTTTATATTTCAAAAATTAAAATCATATTTTATATATATATCATATTATTTATTTAAATATAATGATATATATATATATCTATCAGACATATGATATGGTGATGAAAAATGAATCGCATCGCTTCATGGAGGTGGTAGTCCATACATATACACAAACAACATTATCATTTTATATGAATAAAAATGTAAGAATTTAAGTGATATATTATCTTTTAATAATGATAAATATGTCATTAATATCATATATAAACATTTATTTCATCATTATAATCAATCATAAGAGATGATGATTGAAAATGAATCACATCAGTTCGCGAGGGGGTAGTCCGCTGAACACACGAATGACATCTTCATTTCACATATTATGGAAGTGGAGATGAATTTAGGTTATGTTATAAAAATAGAAACATCTCATTATATTAAGGATACTGGTGTTATTATTTTATAATGTTTGATGAATATTTTATAGAGTTTGAATAAGAAACAAAACTAAAATAAGCGGATAAAAACTATACCTCTTCTTTGGAAAACCTCCATTAATTAGCACCTTAATACTTCTTAGGTTAGAGTCATACCTAAAATAAGGCCTATATAATGTGTCTAGAGATTATAGAAATATATTTTTTCAGATATTGGTTGAACCAAAATGTTTTTTAAGTGTGAATAAATTAGAAGAATATGTTCCCTTTTATTTGAGAGGGGAGGGACACTCTTAGAATTTCTCAAAATATTAAATTAATATAAATTAGTTTTTAATTAAAAATGTATCAAAATCAATTTATTAAGAATTTAATATTAGTAGGTGTCTAATTAATAATATCCAATTATTTTTGGACAATTTTATGTCACATTATTATCCTTATCAATTAGTTTTAATCCTTATTTAATCCCATTAACTCTTATCACGACAACATTGATTTTTACTCTTTGAGTGTCAAAATTATTACTATAAAATGCCAAAAGACCCATAAATAGACCATAGATGAAATTTTAAATAGTATACTAATCAATTGGATGAATTTAATATTTTTTTAATTTTATATCATTTAATAAAATATTATTTATTTAAAATATAATTAATTTCAGTTTTTGACTTTATTCATTACTTTCAATTTTAAAAATCTCAATAAGACAAGATAACCGAATTTTTTTAATGAATTAATAACATGTAAAATTAATATAGAGAATTAATTTATTACATTAATTATGTAATATTATATTTATTTTAGTATTTATAATATCATTTATTTGATATTTCCATTAATTGAATAATTACTGCATCAACATTGTGAAAGCATTTAAAGTAATTATTTATTCACTAAAAATTTAAAATAAATTTCCATGATAAAGATAAATAATTTTTATTTTAAAATAATATTTATAGTTGAACACATATTATGTATAAACCCATATTAAAAATATTCTACTTACTAAAAACAAGAGTGTGACATGTTTGACTTTTCTTTAAATAAAATACTATAAAGGTCATAGTCTCAAAAAAATGGAAATAAATAGTCATATAACCGAAAAATGAATTATTATTTATGAATATTAATCATACCATAATATATTTTCTAGTGTTAGGGTAATTTTTTAGTCCTTATCATTTTATTTTATAACCTAAATTAACAGATTTACCCTTTTTTGTGGTAATAAAAATTATTAAGGTTACTGTTCATATTGTTAAAAAATAAAAGAATTTTTTTTAATAAATTTGAAAATAATGATTAAAAATATGGAATCATTTCTTAAAAATTTAAAACATATAATTTTTATAATTTAATTTAAAATTAAACTGAAAAAATGCAGTGAAAAACAATTTTTCTGAAAAATTCCCTTTTTAAAATATAATGTTTTTATACCAAATTGAAGTATAATATACATTTGAAAAATAATAATTGGATTATTTTAAATCAAAATGAAGGAAATAAATTTTAAAAATAATACTAAATATAATTTTACATTATAAATCTTTTAAAAGAAAATACAATTTTCAATAAAAATTAGTATTTTTCACTTTTCCTTGAAAAATCAATATTTTTAGAAAATTATAAAAAAATAATTTTAATAAATTTTTTGAAATGATGAATAAAAATATGAAATTATTTTTTTCAAATATATTTTCTAAACCTTATATAAATTAATTATAATATTCACCCATGAAAATCAAGAAAAGAACCATTTTTGAAGAAAAAATATTTTTGAAGAATAAAGTGACATTACTAAAAATTAGATTTACTATTTAAAAATAATTAATTAATAATTTATAAATGAATATGAAAAATATATATTTCATAATTATGTTAATACTGTTCATTACCACTAATTTAATAACCAGGCTATAATAATCACATTTTAACGATAAGATTTCTTTGTTCGTTTAAGCTTAGTGTTGCGTATCTTGTATACTATCAAACATAATATTTATATTAAAAAACTCAAGATGTTATAAGTTTTCCTATCATTTAACATCATTATGAGGCAATTTTAGATGGATCTCACCACCATCCACACATTTTGGTGTTTTAAAATAACAAAAATGGTTTTTGGCTCATCCTCGATAAACCACATCACAGATTGATGTTCCATCCACTCCATCATTTCATAGTTCTCTGTAAAATTGTTTATTTATTATTTAAAAACATTCAGATTTTAGTGACTTATTTTTTTCCTTATAATAATTTATAATATTTTCGAAGCCAGGTGCTAAGTCGGTGCGGGATTCCAGGGCCCGGAGAGCCTCAGCACACTGATATTAAAAATATTTTATCACAAGTGTGTAGTTTATCTTTTAAATATGGATAAATTATTATAGAAGTGACCAATCAGAATTCTAAGACAATATTTTAGTTTAGAAAGTTGTTTTCACCCTAAGCACGACACAAAATTTGTCAACACTAGGTGTCGGGTCAAAGTTGAGTTGGAAGTGGGGTGTTAAGTGGAGGATATTGTTTTAATAAAATTAAAACAATATCCCTTACCTCCCCTTGGTGCACACGATAGAAGGATTCCCTCCCCCTCTTCCTCTTTGAGCGACAGATGACCCGAGGAATGAATTAAGGAAATGAGGTGCCAATGATCTTTGATGTTGATGGTGATCACTCTCATATCGTGATGTAATAGCTCCCGTGTTCCATTTCAACCTTGAATCTTTGGCGTTTTCCCACATGGTAGAAGATTTTGAGTTTTAAGTCTCAAAACCCCTTGTTATTAATTTTTTGAAGGTTTTATATCCCTTGGAAACTTTCTAGGACCCATTGAGGGTTGATCTATGTGTTTTGGGGTAAACAAGGGTGATTCAGGCTGCTCGTAGGGAAATTCCCAACAAATTTCCTGTCTATATATCGTATAGTGTAACAGAGCACGCTGTGTGTTCTTCCCATTCAGGGAAGATGAGTTTTGGGGACTACATGACCTGTACTGGGGTTACACATCATGTAGTGACCCCATGTCTCAGGGCCAAAGGACATGGCTAAGGAGTCCATATGAACATACACGACCATGTAAAAGTACCTAGCTAGAGTACATGAGGATATGGTGCCATACATGGACACAAGAAGATGACACAAAAAAGGGGCTGTGTAGTTGGGACACACCATGTACCCTGTGGTACATGTCGTGCGTAAGACACGACAGTCTGAGTCATGTGAATGGGATACATGGCCGGGACCTGAGTGAGAAGGAACACAACGTGCACCTCCTGTACACGTCATGTAGCCCACATTCTTAGCCAAGTCATGCATTCAAAGGACACAATCAGGTGCCCAGGTGGGGTCACACCCCATGTAGACCCCCTTATATGCTGTGTAGCCTCCTATTAGAGGAGTTTTTACCCAGCATATCTCTATATTACCAGCTCAGATTCAGGCTTGTGAGTAGCCAATCCTGGGTAGTTTTCCATGTAGAACGCGATGCTAACCACGGTTTGGGCCTAGGATATGATAGGTAAGGTGATGTTGTGGGTATTTCTGGTTATCTATGTTTGGACCAAAAATGGTTGAGTGAGTTTCCTTTGTATATCCCAATGAGGGTATGGGTGGCATTACTTCCTCAGTGTAGGATTTTAATCCCCTCGATATGATGTTCTTGGATAGAGTTTTTGTGTCCCTCCAGAGAGGCTGGGTTGAGATCCTCTCTCATTTGGTTAGAGTTTTACCATCCCTATGGAGAGGCCATGGTAGGATCCTCTAGCATATCGCTTCCCTAGATTAGGTTATTGTTATCATCATGACTAACACTATGTGGGAGATGATCCCCTTTCAAGTAGGATATCCCTATATGATTTGTGTTATCATCTATTATACGATCCCCTACATAGTGGGTAGTTCCAGTAGGGTTTCAAAAACAATGGATATATAATCCCATACTTAGTAGATGATTTCTATAGGGTTAAGGAATCGTTGGTTATATGATCCCCAACTCTGTGAGTTATAAAAAATGTGGTTTGTGGAATCATTGTAACCACTACTATATGAGAAAAAAAATTCTCTATATGAGGGTTATGACCTCTAAGACGTCAAATTTAATTGTGGTTCCCCCCAAAAGATCTTGGGTGTGATCCCTTATCTGAGTGAGATCCATGGATTTATATATTGGGTCGAGGTGCCCCCTAAAAGATCCCAAATTGATCCCCTATCTGTCAATATGTGGTTTACGGTTTTATAGACTGGGTTTTTAGTACCCCTAGCAGAGCTGAGAGTGTTCCCCTTTATGAGGAATGAGACATTTCATGTTTCTAGTATGGTTTATAGTATCCCCTATCATGGATGGGTGAGAACCCTTATCTGGGTATTGAGATCCATTTAGTTCCAGTATGATATTATTAGTGGTGTTATCAGAAGACCATGTTCTCTCATTTTTATTCCCCTTGGGATGGAGGTGTTGTTCCATTGGATTTGTGATGTTGAATTGAGTGGTATCTCTTGGCTATGAAATTAGGTATGGTTGGGTTGTACCCGATGGAGTGATATACCTTGGACGATTTTTATTTGCAATGATAGGTCTTGTAGAGTGTGAGCGCTTGGTTGAGTGTGCCTTTGAGCCTCGAGTTGGAACCTATCACTTACTATGAGTTCAGGACCTCATGAGACATGGAGTCTGAGATAAATATATCTAGGTGTATTTATGGTTTTCCTTGTGGGGTTTTCCTCGTCTCATGTTGACATATCGTGTGGTTTGAGATGAATAGTCATGTATAGATGAGGATGGTTTTTAGATGGAGTTTCTCTCTCATTTGGGTTCCCTATGGATGGGTTGTGGTGTCTGTTTCCTTTCAGTCACTCCTTTTTCTTTTGGGTTTTTGGGGAACCTACTCAGTATTATTATACTCACCCCCACACAAGCTTTGAATGCACAAGTTGTGTCTTGTAAAGACCATATTACTTTTTATGGATTCCTAATAGGACATAGAGTAAGTAGATCTTAGTGAGCTAGAATGAACATAGGGTGTTTACCAGTGCTTAGTTGAGGATTTTTCCAGTGGGTTCATTTGACAATGATCCCCTCCTTCTGAGAATGTTGGATTCTTTTATAGTTTTCTTTTGGTGGGAATGTATTTTCCCATTTTTTACTTATGTTGTACTCTAGTTTGGTATATATATATACATGAATTTTATTTTCAGTTTATATATATCTCTGCACTATTTATTGGAGGTGAATGTGTGTGTGTGCTTACATTTAGCTTAGGATAATGCCTTCCATGTGTGTGATAGCTTACTCGGAATTGGATTCTAGCCCCTGGTGTATAGAGGCGGGCATGGGGATTCATAGCTTGATCACCATTCAGTCGGGTCATGATAGAGTGGCATTAGAGTGGGTTCCACTTTGGGAGAATAGTGTCATGAGATTGGTTTGGGTTGCATAGCAGCATTATTAGGGTGTTTTGAGTGCATCTCTCAGGCTAGTGATTACAATGTTGGAGTGGACACTGATATATCCATTCAATTGGAATATGATAACCTACTTTTTAAATTAGTACATTAGGACACTGGTCATATGGAAATAATGGTAAATGCATCATATAGGATTGGGTTTTGGGTTTTTCTTATCCTTCTTGAGTTATGTCCCCAAATATAATATTTGACCATGGTGCATATTGATTGTGTTTTTGGATTCCTATATGTTGAAATCTAGAGAGGATTCCATGGTGGGATTGTGGTGACAATCTTCCCTGAGATGAGGGTTCAGTGTAGGGCATTGGTTTAATGGTAGTACCTTTGGGTGGTCCGCTACATGAGTAACCACTCATCGGGTAGTAGGTTTTTCTAAAAGCATAGGATGAGGATGCGCGTAGGATGAGTGAACTACATGTGTTATAGAGGTAGTGAACTATAAGGTATCAGGGTGATCTAGACCCCCAAGTAGCTCATGACTGGCTCAAGGCAGTCACGTGTGTTTTTTTCCTTATGAGAAAACCTCCCGATCATATGTTGGTCCTAACGGTGAGCCTTCAACATGATTTTGAGGGGTGATGGTGGAGTCTTGTGATGAAAAACCACAACTATGTGACTCTAAATTGGGTATATTTTGAGTGACTCTTCATAGAGGAGTTATATCCAGCCATGTTGAGGTTGGTGAATATCCAGGAGCTTCTGCAGCTTCAGTAAGATAGCTCTACCATGGAGGATTTTTCAATGAGGTTTATAGACCTACCATGTTACACCCTGGATATGGTTCAAGATCCATTTTTCATAAAAAATTCCTTTTATTTGGACTTATTCCAGGATATTAGGGCATTAGTGGTGCCACTGTCCATCCCCACCTATACCGGGGTGCTTGACTAGGCCTTAGTGGTGGAGAGATTTTTAGCTGAAGAAACTCTGACAGTTAGTGTTTGATATGTGGGAGATGAGAACTAAACAGTTGGTAGTCAATGGTAGAATTAGGGATCCAATCATGTGATACACTTTACGAGGCGATCTCAGGATGGAGGGTCTGAGGCTTAGGGCTTCCAGGCTAGTTTTGGTTAGCTGTAGGAGAGGTGGTGTTACGATTGTGATGGATGGGGACATCTTGATAGAGATTGTCCAACCCATCAAGATACTGAGAGGGAGATGGTTGATGGACCTCCTGGTACAAGGTAATTTTTGATTATGGAGTTAAATGGGGTAGAGGATGTGGTAGAGTAGCAGGTAGAGTAACAAGAGGTGGTATACAGTACGAGTTTCCACCACTATCTATAGGTGGTCCTTACTTGGTTTAGAGAGATGGATGATAAGGGTGAGGATAGATCTAGGCTGTAGAGGCCATTAATAAGGGTGAGGATAGATGTATTCCATAGAGGACATTAACCTAGAGGATCTGAGGATGGATGGAGGTATAATCTATTACCTTTATACTTTCCATAGTAGTATTGATAGACACTGTCTTGAGGTACCCTTTTCTTTCCACTTCTTGCTCGAGGTTTGTTAAGGGTGACACATGGCATTAGTAAGACCCTGTGTTGGTGTTGTTCAATGTAGATTCTAATGAATGAGGAATAAGGATCTTTAATACACCAAGATGAGTTATTGTGATGTGATTAAAACATTTAGGAAAAGTCAGTTCCACCCAAAGAAGATAGTGTCAAGGTGTGGTGGATGATTCCCTCTAACTTATGCATTTAGGGTTAGGCTACATGTCGGTGGTTTGTAGATAAAGGGTTTGGTAAGACCCAATTTTTGAACTTAGGAAACCATATTTTTTTCATGGGTACCCTCAAATGTTCGGTGTTAGATTTGTACATAAGATGCTAGAGGATGGCTTGGTGCGGTTTGACGTGGCTGTAGAATCACATGAATTAGGGATGCTTTTTCCACTGTGATTCATTCTTGAGACACGATGAAAAACCATGAGGGCAAGAAATTTCCACCCAAAGTGGATAATATCATGTTATGGTGGATTATTTAATTTTATTTGTGTGTTTAGAGTAGGGTTTCTTTGGTCTCTGTGTCAGGTTAGTGAGGTGTTGTATCGCTAGACCCTATTACCATAGATGGACCAGGTGTTTGGTGTTTTTACCACTTGTCATAGTTGAGGAGACATATACCTTATCTATTTCACATTTTTAACCTATTTGAGCTAAAAAATTTGTGAGGCTGATCCTTGAAGCCCTTTTATTTCATTCTCGTAAGTATCATGGGAAACCTTAGTGGCCTTTGAGGTGGTCTTGGTGAGCTCGCTGGCATGGGAGTCCTAGTTGAGAACTTAGTTTATTTCCAATGTGACTAGTATTTCACTTTTTTGAAAAAAAAATAATTAATGTGGGGAGGATTTAGCGACTCTAGTTTTTCCCTATAAGACATTGGAATATTTATAAAAATATTTCCAAAGTCAAATGCTAAGTCAGCATGGGATTTTGGGGCCTGAAGAGCCTCGATGTAGTGATATTAAAAATATTAAAAATATTTTTTCATGTGTGTGAAGTTTCTATTAGAAACATGAATAACACCTGACCAGAGTCTGATATTGGAATTCAAAGACCTCATTTTAGTTTAGAACATTGTTTTTACCCTAGGCACAATATAAACATTGTCGGTGTTGGGTGTCAGATCAGAGGTGAGTTGGTAGTGGGGTGTTAAGTGGAGGATATTGTTTTAATAAATTTTAAAAAATATCCCTTACCTCCTTCCCCCTTGGTGTGCATGATGGAAAGATAATCTCCCATATTCTTTTTTGAGTGATAGATGACCCAGGACAAAATCTAGGAAATGAGGTGTCGCTAATCTCCGATCCTGGTGACTATCATTCCTGAATCATGCAATACTATCTCCCGAGCATCATTTTGACCTCTAAGATTCAACATTTAATCATGAGTTAGGTGGTTTTTCATTTTAATTATATATCCCCATTTTATTCATCATTTTAAGGTTTTAGAGCCCTTAGATTCTTGTTAGGGACCTCTTGAGGGTGGATAGTGTGTTTTAGGGTAAATAGGGATGATCTTGGATATTTATAGAGAAATTCCCAATGAATTTATCATCTATATAGAGTGTAGTGAATTGGATCACATCGTGTGTTCTTACCATTTAGGGAAGATGAGTTTTGGGGACTTCATGATATGTACTGGGGTTACATGCCATGTAGGAATCCCGTGTCATGTGGCCTGAGGACACGACTTGGGAAGGCGTGTGAATGTTCATGACCATGTAGAAGTATATGGACATAGTACACAAGAACAGGGTGCCGGACATGGACATGGGTAGATGAAATGGCCAAGGGGCCATATATATAGGAAATTAAGTGTACCCTTGGGTACATTCCATGTGTGAGACATGGCTAGCCGAGTCATGTGAGGGGGAGACCCAGCCGGGACTCGGGTGAGGCTGAAAACACCGTGTACCTTATGTACACATTGTATAGCCCACATGCTTAGCCAATCCGTGTAGTTAGAGGAAACATTAAGGTGTTCATGCATGGTCACATGCTGTGTAGACCCCCTTAAATTTCACACAATCTCCTCTTGGAGGAGTTTCCGCCGAATGTATCTCTATATTCAAGGCTTGGATTTAGGCTTGTAGGTAGCCAATCATGGGCAGTTTTCTGCATAGAATGTGATGATGGAAACAGTTTGGGCTAGGAGATTCAAGGTGAGGTGATGTTATGGGTCACTTGCGTTAGTTATGTTTGGACCATTAGTGGTTGGGTGAGTTAAATTGGTCTATCCTTATGATGGTATGTGTGTAATTACGTCCTTCGTACAGGATTGCAATCCCCTCAATAGGATGCACTTGGATAAATCATTGTATCCCTCCGTATAGGTCAGGGTGGGATCCTCTATAAATTTTTAGAGTTTTAGCATCCCTCTAGAGAGGATGAGGTGGGATCCTATATAATATAATTTCCCTATACTGGGTTATTGGTTTTATCATGACTAACACTATGTAGTAAATGATCACATGTCTAATAGGACAGACCAGTTGGGATAGTGGTATTATTTGTTCTACGATCCCCTACATAGTGGGCGGTTCCAATAGGGTTGCAACATCATCAGATATATGATCCTCTACTAAGAAGATGGTTTTGGTAGGTTTGAGGCATCATTGGTTATATGATCTCCTACTTTGGTAGTTATACTAGAAGAGGTTTGTGTAATCGTCGTGACCAACACTACACAGGTGGTGATCTTCTATCTGAGTGATACAATCTCCAGGATATTAGATTGGGTTGTGGTGTCCCCCAGCAGATCTTGGGAGGGATTCCCTATTTGAGTGAGATATTTTGGTTTCCATATTGGGTTCGTGGTGTCCCCTAGTTAATCCTAGGATTGATCCCCTACCTGAGGGGATGTGGTTTATGATTTTCTATACTATGTTCATAGTGTCCCCAAACAGATCCTGGGAGTAATCCCATTTCCAATGAATGATACCTTTTGTGTTTCCATTAGGGTTTTTAGAATCCCCCATTAGGGATAGGTGAGATCCCCTATATAGGTATCTAGATCATCTAAGTTCCAACATGACGTTCTTAGTGGAATTATCTGACGAGTTTGTTCTCTTTGATGTATACCCCTTCGGATGGTGGTGTTGAACCATTAGCTTTGTGATACCTGATTGAGTGGAATCTCTCAGTTATGCCATCATGGATGGTTGGGTTGTACATAATGTATTGATATCTCTTGGATTAGTGTCATTTGGGATTATAGGGCTTGTGGAGTGTGTTCTCCTAGTCGAGTGTGACTTTGATCCTCTAGTAGGAACCTGTCTCTGGATATGAGGTTAGAACCTATTGAGACTTGGAGTCTGAGACATTTATATCTGGGTGTATTTCTGGGTTTCCTTGCGGTGTTTTCACCTTCTCGGGTTGACAAACCATGCATTTTGAGTTTACTAGTCATGTATATCCAAGGACGGTTTCGATATAGAGTTTCTCATTTATTTGGGTTCTATTTGGCTGGGTCGAGTGAAATATTTTATTTCAATTGATCCCTTTTATTTTGGGTTTTTGGGGTGGCTAATGAGTATTTTTATACTCCCCTCTGCATGGAATTTTCCCACACATGTTGTTTCTTATGCAGACCAGAGGCCTTTTGGTGGAGTCCCAGGTGGACCTGGAGTAGGTGGAGCTTAATGAGATAGACCTACCAGGGTGTTTAATGGTTCTTGGTGAGGAGATTTCCGATGGGTGCATTTGAAAATGATTTCCTCCTTCTGAGATGGTTGGATACCTTTATAGTTTTCTTTTGGTGGGGAAATATTTTCTCTTATTTTACTTCTACAATACTCTAGTTATGGATATATGTATGCATGGATTTTGTTTCCAGTTTATATATATCTTTGTACTATTGTAGGGAGGTTTATGTAGTTTCATGCATACAGGTACCACAACATATGGCCTCCCATGTGTGTGATAGACTACTTGACCCTGGACGCTAGCCCATTTCCTATGGAGGTGAGATTAGGGAGTCACAAATCAATCCATGTTAGGTCGGGTCATGACACATAGAATGTTGGTTGGGTTTGGTCACCCGACGCATGTTTTTAATGGGCGTCAAACCTTTAAAAACTGATGATTTAGTCATTATAGGAATACTACATGTCTGATTGATATTTCATCTTCTCATACAAGTCACAAATAATAATAAGATGGATTTTCTATAATTTCACCTCCTTTAGAGATCTTCTTCTATAGTTATAACTATTAAATGCACATTTTGGTGTTTTAAAATAATAAAAGTGCATTTTTAGTCATCTCATTCAAATGACACATTGGATTGACATTAATTCTACTCAACCATTTTATAATTTACTTTATAGTTTTTTCCAATGATTTTACATCATTCAAAGGTCTTTATGTTGGTTTTGACCCCATGATGCACATTTTAAATGGTATCAAACCAATAAAAGATGCATATTCAAACATTCCGAGCATACCACATGTTTGATTGATGGTAAATATCGTATTACATGACAGAAATAATACTAATATATGTTTCTATGATTTCATGTCATTTTATATTGATCTAACCATTCAATGCAATTTTTGTTGTTTTAAAGAAAAATGCATTTTAGGGAATCTTGAGAAAACGATGCCCTTGATTGATGTTCTATCTTCTACACCACTTCAAAATTAACTGTAATGTTGTTGTTTTTTGATTTCATGTAGTTTTAAGGTCATTTTCTTGGTTTTGACCCACGTACACATGTTTTTAAAGGGCATCAAACCTTTAAAAACTTCTTATTCAGTCGTTTAGGGTACACCACATGTCCAATTACTATTTTTTCAGCTCATACACCACAAAAATAATAATAATAAGGTTTTTAAATAAATTCAACTCGTTAATATGTCATTTTATATGGATCACATCATTAAAATCACATATTTGTGTTTTTTAAAATAGAAATTCATTTTAGGTCATCCTGAAAAAATGGCGCCTCAGATTAATTTTTTGTATACTCAACTATTCCATAATTCACTCTATGATTTTTTTTCATACGATTTCATGATATTCAAAGGCATTTCCATTGGTTTTGACCCCTATATACATATTTTTAAAGGGTTTTAAACATTTAAAAACTAATTATTTGGTTGTTCCTGGAATAACATACATCTAATTGACATTTTAACTTCCCATACATGTCAAAAATAATAATAAGATATACATCCTATGATTTAAACTCATTCTAAGGTCGTTAGCTGTGGATATTACTACTAAACACACTTTTTGGTGTTTTAAAGTAACAAAAATGTGTTTTAGTTCATCCTTGGAAAATAGTGCCTCAAATCGATGTTTCGTCTACTCAACCATTTACAAATTCACTATATTGTTGTTTTCCATTGATTTTATGGAATTCTAAGGTTGTTTGATTGGGATTGAACCCAAACACATGTTTTTAATAGTAGTCTAACCTTTAAAAATTTCTTACTCAGTCGTTCAAGGTAGACCTCACATACTATTGACTTGTTGTTTACTTTTACACATAAAAATAATAATAATATGGGTTTTCTATGATTTTACCTCATTACGAGGGAATTTTTTATGGATCTCATATTTAAACAAATGTTTTGGAGTTTAAAAACAAAAAAATGTGTTTTGGGTCATCTCAATAAAACAAAATCATGGATTTACATTGTCTACTAGACCGTTTCCAAATTCATTGAATGGTTTTTCCATATTATTTTATAGTATTCAGAGGTCATTCTATTGGTTTTGACTCGCAGACACACATTTTCAAAGGATGTCAAACCTTTAAAAACCGCATACTCGATCGTTTTAGGTATATTTAATGTATGGTTGATGTTTAATCAACTCATACACATCTAAAATTATAAAAAGTCACTTTTCATACTCTTTAAAATCATTATGAGGTTGTTTCCTTTGAAACTCACCATTAAACACATGTTTTGGTGCTTTAAAACAAAAAAAATTCATTTTGAGTCATCTTGGAAAAGAGGAACCTCAGATTTATGTTCCATATACTCCACCATTTTAAAAATCAATACACACTTTTCATTATATGATTTCACCTCATTCGAAGGTCGTTTGGTTGGTTTTGACCACTAGATGCATGTTTTTAAAGGGCTTTAAACATTTAAAAACTAATTATTCTGTCATTTTAGGTAGATAAAACATATTATTGATGTTCAATATACTCATACAAAAGGCCATTTTACTTTTATTTCACCTTATTCCAAGTTTATTTTCTATTGATTTGACTGTCAAATACACATTTTGGAGTTTTAAAATAATGAAAATTTATTTTTCGTTATCTTGAGAAAATTAACCCTCATATTGATGTTCCTTATATTATAACACTTAAAAATTCACTATATGATTGTTTTTATATAATTTCACAGTATTTAGAGGTTTTTTGGTTGGTTTTGACCCCCTGATGCATGTTTTAAAAATGGCATCAGACCTTAAAAACCACATATTTGGTCGTTCGAGGAAGACCACATGTCCGATTGATGTTTCCTCTACTCATACACATCATTAGATCCCATATAGTGGAGATCCACATGTTATAATTTGATCTTGTAAATATTACAATAGTACTATGGGTTCAATCACAATGATATTGATCTTCTTAAATTATAATAATATGGTTTTCCTATGATTTCTACAACATTATGAGGTTGTTTTATATTAATATAACCATTCAACGCACATTTTGATGTTTTAAAACAACTAAAATGCATTTTGGGTCATTCTAGGAAATCAATGCCATAGATTGATGTTCTTTCTACTCCACCATTTCACAATTAACTGTACGGTTTTTATCATCTAATTTCAGGGCATTTATTGATCATTCAGTAGATTTTCCCCCCAGACGCACATTTTGAAAGGGCACAAAACCTTTAAAAAATGTATATTCCGTAATTACTGGTATACCTAATGTATGATTGATGTGTTTTCAACCCATATATGTCACAAATAATATTAATATATTTTTCCTATGATTAAAACTCAGTCTAAAATCATTTTCTATGGATCTCACTATTAAACACACATTTCGTTGTTTTAAAACAACAAAAATGAATTTCATGTCATCATGAGAAAAAAATGTCTCAAATTGATGATCCAGCGACTCAACCATTTTAAAATTAATTTTATGTTTTTTTTCTTCTGATTTCATGTCATTTAGAGCTCGTTCAGTTGGTTTTGACCCCTAGATACACATTTTTAAAGGGCGTTAAGCCTTTAAAAACCACATATTCGATAATTATGGGGAGATCACACATCCGATTGATGTGAATTTTGATCATACACATAAAAATAATAATAATATGGATTTTAAATTATTTCACATCATTATTAAGTTGTTTTTAATGGATTTGACCATTAAATGCACATTTTGCTACTTTAAAATAATAAAAGTATGTTTTCAGTCATCCTAAGAAAACAACACCTCAGATTGAAATTCTGTCTCCTTGACCATTTCAAAATTCATCATATAGTTATTTTCATATGATCTAACATCATTAATAGGTCATTCAATTGGTTTTTACCCCCGAATGCATGTTTTTAAAATGACATCAATCCTTTAAAAATTGCTTATTTGCTCATCCCGAGCATACCACATATTCAATTGATGTTCCATCTTCTCATACACATCAAAAATAATACTATGATAGTTTTATTATGATTTCACATCATTTTGATTCCATTTTCTATGGATATAATCATTAAACACATGTTTGCATGTTTTCAAATAATAAAATTTTGTTTTTGGTTATCAAAGGAAAACATCAACTCGTATTGAAATTTCATCCACTCCATAATTTCAAAAATCATTATGTGATTGTTTTTGTATAATTTTATATCCTTCATAGGTTGTTTAGTTGGTTCTGATTCCCTAATGTTTGTTTTTAGAGGGGGGTAAACTTATAAAAATTAAATATTTAGTTATTCCAAGTATAACACATTTCTTATTGATGTTCCATCCACTCATACACATCAAAAATAATAATAATATGGTTTATCTATGATTTCAGATCATTATGAGACCATTCTCGATGGACCAGACCATTAAATATGTGTTTTAATGTTTTAAAACAACAAAAGTGTGTTTTGAGTTATCTCAGAAAAACAAAACATCCAATTGATGTTCTTTTAAATAAATCATTTCACAATTTACCATATGTTTTTTTTCATCTGATTTTACAACATTCAGAAGTCATTCAAGTATTTTTGACCCCTAGATGCATGTTTTTAAAGGGAGTCAAACTAATAAAAACTACTTATTTGATAGTTTTGGAAAACGACACATCATATTGATGTGCATTCAGTTCAATTTTTTTACAAATCACTCTAATGATTTTTCCTATGATTTCATTGTAATCATATTCCATTTTCTTAGTTTTTAATCCCCCATACACATTTTTAAAACCTATCAAACCTTTAAAACCATCTTATTAGTTCAGTATGTGCACACCGCACATCTAATTGAAATTTTGTATTCTCATACACATAAAAATAATACAAAAAATGTGTTTCCTATAATTTTAATTCATTTTGAGGCCATTTTCTAGGATTTTGACCGTCATATGATTGTTTTAGGGTTTTAAAACACTAAAAGCACATTTTTAGTCTTCCCAAGAAAATGAAGCATCATATTGATGTACCATCGATTTTAGAATTTCAAAAAATACTCAATGATTGTTTTATTATGATTTCAAATAAATTGAATTTATTTTTATTGGTTTTGACTCCTTGAAGTATAGTTTTAAAGGTCATCAAACCATTAAAAACTACTCATTCAGTCTTTCCGGGCATAATGCTTATCATATTGACGTTTCAGCTACACAAGCATGTTATAAATAAGTTAAAGAAATGTTTCTTATGATTTAACATCAATAATAGAGTTTTTATGTGGTTTTTACTGCTACAAAAACATTTTAGAGTTTTAAAATACTAAAAATGTGTTTTCCTATCATCTAGAGAAAATGAAAAGTCAGATTGATGTGGTGTTAGTTTCTATATTTAAAAAATAAATTTACGGTTTTTATCCTATAATTTCATGGAAATATGAGATTATTTTCTTGGTTTTTTCCTTATGATGCATGATTTTAAAGACATAAATCTTTTAAAACTACTTATTCAGTTAGTCAGATGGATACATAATGGAAAGGCCCTAATAAAGTTCTACATCCCAATAAGTTCACTCAGAAACATGAAATAGACGATGATCTATATATATGGTCAATTTAGTATATATATGGTATAAAGTGACCCTTCAAAATATGTATTGAGAAGAATAATAGTAGTAACCCACCACCATTGGTTAAAATAGAATGTAGAGATAAAGATAATATGGAATGGGACCTTGAACTCAGGGATCACCTAAATCGTTGCCAGCCTTAAGGTAGAGAACTGATGAAAAGGGGAAAAGGGACATGCACATCTTTTTTATTGGGGTCATGAGTACACTTTTAAATTTATTCTCTCAATTAAAATACCTCCAGTCTGTAATTCTTATCTGAAAAACAAGAGCAACCAGACTATATAATTATTTCAGATAATTTGAGTTAAGAAACATTAATAATGGAACTATGAAAATAGAAGATACAAGTTATTAAATTATAGGATAAAATCTAAAAAGAAATTTTAAAAATTAAATATAGTAAAAGTAATTAGAAAAAGAACAATTTTACAATAGACATGTCATGTTTATATAAATAACATATACAATTATAAATATATTTTTTAGATACAGAGCATATACATATAAAATAAATACACACACAAAGAGAATATATTTTATGTATTTATATGTTTAGGACATTTACATACAAAATATATAAAGCATATATATATATATATATATATATAACACATATATATAGAAAATATATATTCATAGAATTTATATATATAAAAAACGTAGAATATATACGTCAATAAATATATTCAAAACCTTTATTTATATTGATAATATATATATATATATATTCTATTTATATACACAACATAAATAGGATTTTTATATGTTCTGATATATATATATAAATAACATATTTATTCTTTGTGTATGTTCTGTATACACATAAACACCAACACACAAAGAACATATATATGATCTGTTTATATACAAAACATATATATATTCTGCATATGTTTGTATATAAAACATATATATTTTTATTTATATCCAAAATAGACATATGTTATATATATACAAAATCCATACCCACTAAAATAATATGGGAAGTAACAACAAAGCTAACTGCATAAAAGGAAACTGTTGAATTATGAAATTCCTTAATATGTATTTCATTATTTTTCTGGAATCAAACACCACCACACATAAAAAAATAAAATAGTTACGTTTGAAACAAAAAATATAATGGAATTTATAATCATATGTAGTGTATATAAAGAGATATTTACCAACATACTTTTAGAAAATTTTATTCTAGATCGCACCGATCTATGCCTCAGCTGAAATTGTTCTCCAAAATCTATATTTTTGGAGAAACATAAAAATTAATAAAATCAATTAGTTGAAAAGAATAAATCATAAGATCAACTATCAAGACAATTAAAATATATTAAAATCCAAAAGGAAAAATAATTATTGTTTGAAAAATCCTAGATAAATATCAATCCATCAACAATGTCTAATAAATTCACTATTTATTGAATTTAGTTGTACAACTCTATCTCTATTACACACCATACTATGATATCCAAAATATCGATGTTGTATTTAAATACAGTTATAGTTAGGTAAACAAAATTCATAACTATTAAAAAGGTAAAAGTCATGTAAATTATATAAGTAAGAAAATCTTGATTAAATATTTAAATAATAGAAACTTATCAGATTATGATGATCAGTCATAATCCATTTTTCATAGATGTTCAACTATTTGACACATTTTTTTCATCATTATTTCTTTAAGATTCATGATTTCATGGTAACTTTTTCTAATAGAATATAAATTAATTGAAATAGAATAATATAAATAAAAAATATAGTTTAAAAAAACATTACCAAAAGGGTCCTAAGAAAAAAGAAAAGAACTAAAATTCATGAAAATCACATTGGAACTTTATTGAGTAGATATAAAATAAAATAATTTTTAATAAAGTTATAATTAAATAGAAATATGTATAAGTATAAAAACATTTAAATTAAATAATTTTTTATATGATTTATTTGTTAAATACAAGAAAGAAAAACAATTGTTGGTATTTAAGATTGTCTTACCTTATCACTCCACCAATACTAGTTGATTCCCCTAAATACAAAAAATAAATAAAAGAAGACAGTTATAAACTAAAAATTAAATATCATTTAGGCAGAATTAAAGATTAACACTATAATGAAAAATATACCAGTTATGTATTCGGACATCTATAATATCATATCACTATTAAAATTTTAAAATAAATTATTCTTCTAAAAGTTAAATAAAATAAATCATATAATAACTAATTGTGAAAAATGAAATTTGAAAGACCTTGATTATTATATAAAAAAATAATAATAACACAACTGTAGTTTCAAAATTGTTTGATTAAAGGGAATAAAAATTGAAAATATAAATCCAAAATAAGTCATGGAGGGTCCCAAATCAATGTGGACGTCAAAAATGTCAAACCATTATCCTATAAGAGAAGAGTGCAGAGAGAACATAGTGATGGGGGACATGAGTATAGGGTTCTCCCGGGGTGGAATAGTTGTTGGGATTTTCTAGAGTTGGTAGTGAAGGTTGGTTGGAGTGGTGGGGGTAAAGGTGGAGGTGGAGGAGGAAGTCTATTGATGAGGAAGGGGTGTTGATAGAGGGAGTCGAAATGGGGGGTAATGACATTAGCTGGGGAACGAGCATCGATAGGGGTATTCAAAATAGGGTAAAGGGGAATCAGTGAGGTAGATGAGGTGGAGGCATAGATCAGGATGTGGGAGGGATGATAGAGAGCATGGGGTGGGGTGGGGTGGGGGGGGGGGGGGGGGGTGATTTTTGAGTAATAAAATAAATTCTATGATGACTTCCATTTAGCGGTCATTTTTCATATCATTAGTGATAACTATTTGGTAGTCAACCATCTCCCATAAGCATAACTACTCATTTATAAAAAACTTATTTTTACATGCCTATCCCCATATGATAATGTAATCGACTATCAATTTTTTTTGTTACCCATAAGAGACTATCACAATTAAAAACTTGATTGTTTATCTTTATTTTTAGAGATATCAAAAAAATGTTTTTTCCTTATAATTGGAGTAATGGTATACAATTATTATATTATATTTTTTCAAATTACAATTATGTTTGTTTTTCTAAAGTCTTTTAGAGAATGGTCAAGTGGAAAGGGTTATGAGTTTAATTTTTGAGGCTGGGTATTCGACTCCCATAAGTTTTCCTTTGATGTCATAATTACAGGCTTGGTGATTTACGACTTTGAAAGTCTAGGTCAAGGTGTGGTAGTCAGTTTTATCCAATTTATTTACATTAAACATATGAGACACATTTGGATATAAAATTTTGGTGTTAACCACTAGTGACCACCACCATTGGCATATTCATCATTAATCTTTATTTTTAGCGATATTAAAATAAAGTTTGTTTTATTATAAAGAGAATAAAGTTACATTGTAACAACCCCAACTCTGATCACGTAGATTTTATTATATGTAAATCATATCACATGAGATTACATTCCCATGTTCAAGGTTATGTAGTTCTTAAGAGACTAGATACATAGTCATTAAACCATGGAATATTACTTTATTAGAGTAAAAATTTTTATTTCACAATGTTATATATAAATACAATCATACATAGTATTCCACTTCATTACCTGGAGGAATGTGAAATAAAAGTGAAAGTTAAGCTTAAAATCCCAATAATGGATAAAATATAACATAAGTTAACATTTTATAATAATCATATAAGAAATATAATAGGAAAAAGGTATTCCACATCAAAGAATATTGAAACATAACATAATCCATGGTTGAAAAAGGAAAAAAATAATCTCATTTATAATAATTAAATGATCACACAATGATTTAAATGATGATAATTCATAATATCAGACATCATAAACATATCATGGAGGCCTTTTACCAATACATCATATGTAAAGGGAAATGACACTCCCATTACCCTATCTTAGTTATCTCATGAGACCTACCAGTGCACCCAGGGGATATATAATTCTAGGACCCACCTTTAAAATAAAATTAAAATTCATTCCAATGTAAATTAAATGTATGTGTAAAATCCATGGAATAATTTTAAAGAATGTACAACTTAAAAATACCAACATAATTGATCAATGAAGCTTATCTAATAAAACTTTCTCATATGAAAAAAGGATTATATAGGCATTTAAATAGATTTCACCAATCAATAAATTAATAAGGATGTATTTCTTAATTTTCTTGAACCATATTAATAATAAATAAGGATTTACAATGTTTGAATAAGTACCCTTATTAGGTGAAAAATATGGAATAGTGGTTATCAAGTACATAGAAAGATTAAGGTGATCGATGTGTTTATACAATGAAATACATGTATTTGAAATAGTTGGATACCATAAAATTTTGTAAAAATCCCATATAAATATGTATCATAGAATTAAACTTTTTTATGCACATTTTGGATATAAAAGTTTCATGAGGAAAGATTCCCAAGTTGACATGCATTGAAAAATATGGGGAACTTGTGCCAAAATAGAGTTTAATTCACTTGGGACATGATAGAGTCTCCAATAGTTACATTTATATCATCCTTTATTATTAAAAATTACACCTTTTAGACATTATACATATATAATACCACAAATATATGGCATACAAAGAAGTTGTTATCACGATAAAACATAACATTTTTTGCTTATTGGGAGAATTTTGGCCTTATAATGGCTCATGAAAGGAGTATAATGTGAGTGAAATGGGGCATCGCATGTATATGATATCTTAATGGAAAAAATATTTTTATATTATGATATTATTGGAATAGTAACTTTGAAATTTAAAAGGATATAATAAAAGAAATGTAAATAGGAATTTAAAAGTTACAGAAAAAGGGTGCTTACTTCGATATGGTAATGACTTATGGAATGGTAATATGATAGGGACTGGATAATATATCATGGATAAAAGATAAAAGGGGAGATAATACCATATAATTGTTACCATTATGGGATATAAATATGGATATTTAACTAAATTAGAAATAAATAATTACATTTGGAAAAGAAGAAAGGAGTATTAAGAGCCCTTACCTCTCTTGAGATTCTTAACTTATAGTCAAAAAAATATAACCAATCAAAATATTCATTGTTAAATATATAGGTACTTGAGAGACAGCTTGTGAGAGATATTAAGAGATAAATTTGAATTTGGAGTGGGATAAATGAGAAGTGGGGAAGTGTATGTATAGGTGTGGTGAGTGGAATTTCCTACAATAATATAGTGAATATTTTATTTTTCCACTATCTAAAGTGATCCAATACACCTACATTTTACCCCATTACATACCTTAATTATACTATATAATGGTTAGTGACAAAATTAGGAAAATAAAGCTACCTTGTTTGAGATGATTCATGCTTTCACATATATGATGTCATATTTACTGTATTTCACAATTTTATCGTATTTAATTATTTTTACCAAAAAAATACCAAATTTAACCCCTTGTATAAATTTAAAATCTTGATTCAAAATATCCTATTATTTATATCATATTCATCCTCTAATCATTCACATTTTAACTTTTATATAAGGATGATACATTTGATAAATATGTGGTATCAGAGTAAACACTATTTCATTTCTAAAAGAATTTAGACTTTAATACTACTTTAACCCTAGATACATTACCCCGTATCACACTATTATAATACATAAGGTTATAGTTTGAGATTGTGGAACTTTCATGGGGTGTTTTACCCAATATTGATTTAGCAGTGATTTCCACTAACGTAAACTAATCCCATAGACAATTCCACTTAATCCTCAGTTTTTGATGTTCTTCTTAGGTTTAATATAGGGAGATCCCTAGTGATGCTAAATACTTCCAAGGATATGATGAATGAATTTTATAATGAATTTTACTATTGGTTAGGTCTATTATTTCTCCATTTTCTTACAGTTAGCTATCATATTTTCCCTTAATATACACTAATTATGATGTTCACTTTATAATGTCTATATTACTAATGGTAATAATTCCGAACAATTATAATTCCCAATGATCATAATACACAACTTTCATAATTCCCAATGTTCATAATTCCAATGTCCATAATTCCCAATAATCATAATTCCCAATGGTGATAATTCTAAATGGTCATGTAACAACTATATTTTTCTAGAATTCCAATAAATTCATTCAAATCAATCCCCTAAATAATTCTTCTCATTTTTAGTTCTTTTAATATATAAATTCTATGGATTTTATTATTTTTCTTTTTTATTGTTTGTGTTATAGGTGTAATGTTCATTAGAAAATATGATCCAGGTTTCATTTATATTATGCTATTTTTTATTTTCCATTTTTCTCTATAACAGTCTTAATAAATTTATACCTTTAATTTTTAGTACATATTTTATAATAAAAATATGCTTATTTATTACTAGAATTTTATAAGTATCACATTATCCCTCCTTATAATATTTTTTTGTGAAATTATAAGTAAATACATGAATAAATTTGAATAAAAATTTATTATTACTTGATCAGGTTCCCATGTATCTTCTTATAGCTAGTGATTCCCTCAAAGAACATTCACTAGTCGAGTTGTCCAATTTTGTTACAATTTCTCTCTCATATTATGAATTTTAATTAAATCATCATTATATGCTAATTTATACTCCAAATGACCTTGATTAACCTTAATAACATGTTAGGGGTTTCGAATATACTTCATTCATAGTGATATAGGGAAGAAATCATGCACTTGAGACAGGTTTAGTGGAATGAATAAATGATTAACCATAGATAATATATAATAAAATATTTAAAATAGGCTAATGTAACTTGGAATAAACTTACCTTTCTTTACAAATCTCCTGACCCCTTTCCAGGGAGATATATTTAGAGAGAAATAGTCTCCCACTAGGAATTCATGATGTATACTTTGATTTCCAACACAACTTTTCAATCAAATTTTAACTACATAAATATTATTCTAGATAGGTCTTAGCTCTTATGATGTTTCATACAAAAGTTCAGGACCCAATATCTTCCTTTCTCCAACATCATCCCAACAAGTTAGAGTTATACATATCTTTACATACAAGGCTTCATATGGTTCCATTTTTCTGATGGAATGGTAACTATTTTTTTTAAAAATCCACTAGAGGTAAATATTGATCCCAAATTCCTTGTAAGTCATGAGAGAATAACCTTATAATGTCCTTTAATTTTTGGGTTGTCTTTTCAGACTGTCTGAGTATTTTTGGGTGATAATCCATTCTAAGATGAATCTGTGTATTTAAAACCTTACAAAGACCCATCCAAAATTTATATGTGAACCTTAGGCATGATTAAAAACTATTGATAGGGGTTTACCATTATGTTTCATAAGTTTATTTATATACAACCTAGCAAGATGATCCAGAAATAAATCTTCTTGAATTTTAAGGAATTGAGATTACTTTGTAAGGAGATCTATAATGACCCACATTTTATTATTCCCATTATATGTATTAGTTATCCTAGTGATTAAATATAGATTAATATTATTCCACTTATACTCTAGTATTGGTAAAGTATGCATAACACCTTTGAGGTTTTGTTTTTCATCCTTCAATTGTTAGTATACCAAGAATAATTCAGTATAATTTTAAATCTCTTACTTCATTATCACATAAAAAATGATCTCAAATATCCCTATACATATTCGTACTTTAAATATGTATGGATAATTTTTATCTATGAGCCTCATCCAATATATCATTATTCACTTATATTATTTGTAGAACCCATAACATCTTACCAAATTTTAAAACTCCATCATTACTGATCTCAAACTATGGTAATTTCATATTCCACATATCATCCATCTTATTTTATGAGGCCTTATCATAATGATGAAATTTATTTATCCTTTCGAATAAAGAATATTGAGTAATTAAATTGAATAATAATTATGTTTCTCTTTCCATTAAAATACCTAAGTCAATTCTTACTAAATCCTTTATAAGTGGATCATTATCCACCCTCATCATAGATATTATACCATTGTATTTTCTACTCAATGCATGTACTAACTAGTTTTCTTTCCCAAGATGTTAATGTATAACACAATCACAATCCTTGATTAGTTATAACTATATAATTTTCTTCCAACTAATACCTTTCTAAGTAAATATATATTTCAAACTCTTGGGATTGGTGTATATATCATGTCTCTCTCTATAAAGATAATGTATCCATATTTTTAGTGAAAATATCACCGCCTATAACTCGAAATCACGAGTTAGATAATTAATCTATTGGGGTCTAAATATTCGAGATTCATAATCCCCTACTCTATCATTTTTCATTAGAATACATACAAGACCTTTCCATTATGCATAACTATAAATAAAAAACCCATATTTACCATATGGAAGTGTTAATACAGGTTAATTTACCAATATCCTATTCAGTTCCATAAATAAATCTTCCAATTCTTTTGTCCATGTGAATTTAACCACTTTACATATTAAATTTGTTAAAAAATTAACTAATAGAGCGATGTTTTAAAAAAATCACTGAAAATATCCTTCTAAGACAAGGGAACCACATATTTAAGTTTTTTTATAGGTATTGTCCATTCCTTAACAAACTTTGTTTTGGTGGGGTCGATAGATACACAATCCTTGGAAACAATATAGACAAGTAAAACCACTTATTGAAGCCAAAATTCACATTTATTGAATTTACTATATAATTGCCTTTTCATCATAACCTCAAGACCAATTTTCAAATGAGTTTTCTGATCCTCATAACTCTTAGAGTATGTAAGAATATCATTAATAAATATCAACACAAATATAAAATAATAATCATTGAAGAACATATTTATAAAATCCATTAACCAAAAGGGTGATTTTTAAACACTAAAGGTATTACTATGAACTATTAATAATCATACATCATACAAAAGGATAGATTTGAGATATCCTCCTTCTTAACATTTTAATCGATGATAACTATAATGAAGATCAATCTTCAAGAACCATTGATACCCTTAAAGGTGATCAAAGAGGTCATCAATACATTGTAATTTATTCTCTTTATTTATTTTAATTCCATACATTTCCCTATAATAAATATATTACCACATTCAACCATTATTTTTTACAAATAAAATAGGTTCTTCCTATGGATAAAAACTTGGATTAATGAAACATTTATCACATAAATATTCAAATTTCTTATTTAACTAAACTAACTCACCTAGAACTATTATATATGGTGAATCTGATATGAGTTTTCATCAGGGATAATATCAAAAGAAAAATAAACTTCCCGATCGGGAGAAAACATGATAATTCGTCAGAAAAAAATCAATATATTCTTGCACAATGGGTATATATTTTATTATCTAATAATTATTAAATAGGTAGATAAAGAACTGATAGGGGGATAAATCAATTCCTACATTTATTTTTAAGAACATATAAGTCCTATTTATTATTCAACAATGATCTCATCATGAAATTAATGAAGAAATAAAAAATTAATACAACAAATTTATTAATGAGGTTTCACTCCATAAGGATGATTGCATCCTTGATGTATGCTGGTTTTTATCCCACTCAAACATGTATATTATTTTATTATCAAGGATATCTATAGGAAAAGGAACATCCTTTTACCTACAATAAAATGAAATTACCAACCGTTGATTTGTAGCTTTTTGAAAGTAAAAAACTATACATGTTTGAAGAAAAATCAATAATTGAGATCATGATCTTTAGAGTTAAAAAATAAGATCTTATTATTTTTATCCCCATAGCCTTACATGGGTATTATCAATACAAAAAAAATTATCACTTTCTATAACCACATTTCTAGAACACTTTTGACCCATATTTCTTCTCTTTACTTTCTCATATATCCACTAAAACAACAAGAATATAATATCCTCATTTATTTGCACATAAATTCTTCTAGAGGCTCAGCGTTATCACTTCCACATGATATTAGAATAATTATCTTGAGATTTTATTTCTCATTTATTTATTTTCCAAAAATAACTCATGTGACACTATATGAAGAAATTTTCCCCACTAGTTACAATCATGGATGCTAATGTAGTGCCCCAAGGTTATTAAAAAAATTCCCCAACATAACTGAATGAATTAAAAGTATAAGAATCATGATATTTTAGGCTTTGAATGATTAGATTACCTAGAATCATCATATTTAAATCCCCATATGTGATTCTCCTTTCATAAACATTTCTTTCTATTGATGATGATTATATGAATTCCCTTACATGAATTCACTTCACATGAATCTACAAACATGGATATGGAATCCAATTACATCATTGATTCTCATGATATATCCCCTTAAATCAATCTCCTTACATGAAGATACCTTTATGCAGATCTATAACATCTTATAATTCTATAAAGTCATGGTATATCTTAACTATATTTGGGATTGTTTCAAAATTATAAATACACTACCTTAACATCATGAATTATGACTATAACCGTATGATAAGATATCTCAATCTTATGAGAGACCTACCTAAACCTTAAAAAATGTTTATCAAAACCTTAAAATGATTATGAATCAACCTTACAATGACTTTTATAAATCTTATGTCAGTGTTTGTCTCAACCATACATAGAAAATGTGTCACCTTTATAAATACCTATACCAACCATGAACTCTAGAATATTCAACGTATTGGTAAGATTTTTTGTTTCCATCTTGTGAATGGTGTTGTATTTGTTTAAATAATTGTTAAGTGTGATGATTGCTGAACTGATATTTATATTGATATGATATGTGATAATGAAGTTGAGAGAATTTTCCTTAATAAGTAAAGAGGTTTGGATGAATGAATGTTTGATGATCTAAAGCAATGAAGAATATATACATTCTAGAATCCATTTTAAGAATTGTTTACCACATGGATTTTTTTTATATGGTCTATCCAGTTATTCATTCGATTGATCTAGATTGAAATAATTTCAGTGAATAATAATATGAACAAGATATTGGAAAAGTCTTGAATATAAGTCTTTATCATAAGTCCTGAGAATAATAATTCTAAATGTATGACTTTGAGTTCAAGTGAAAAATTTAAGGCTTTGACCATTATAATTCTTCGAGTCTCATCATACGACTTTGTAGCATAAGACATTAAGTTGTATTTATGAATTCAGCTCAAGTTAGCTGAATGATCATATGAATTTGAGAAATTTTTAAGTATTCATCATAATACTATAGAACGATGATAAAACATTAACACTTGATAACTTTTGAGTGATATACATGGTAAAAATTTGGGATTCCAAAATTTATATTATGAAGAAATAAAAGTAGAATTTACTCAGATGTTGTAAATGAAATGTTCTCTATGAATCAAACATCATGATAAAACACCTTATCATGATCTTTACTAATATTGAAGGGGATGCACTTAATGAAGAATAAGATGATACCGAGAGAGTTCCATGCTTTAGATTCATATTCCATGTCACCTTGACTACATGGAAATATCAAGTTAATTGAATGTTGTGGATTTTGTGGGAGTTTTAAATGAATAGGAATATTGTGATAATTGAAATATCACATAGAGAAAACAAGTTCAGTCTTCCACTAGTTTTATAGGATCAGTTGAATATTGTGAAGATTTATGTTTATGACGTTGAATAAATCAAAAAAATTCAAGAGTGGTTTTTATAATTGAATATGGAAACAATATTCATTAAATATTTAGTGAATATAAAATAAATAGAAAGGAAAAAATATGTAGAATGATGAAATTTGTTTGAAAGATAACTGATACAATGTTGTATTGAAGAAGAAGAAGAAACACCGAGAATAGCCACATGAGATTGTTTTTCAATGAGGGGGAAGAAGATAATCATCTGTAAAATATGTGGAGGATTATACACTTATTGGTTATAATTATCTATAGGGAGTTTTTTTATTAGAACAAGATTGTAACTTCTTGATGAAAGAAATTTTACTTGTTCTAGGTCATACTTTCTTGAGTTCCTTTTGATAATAAGAAGGGGACTGTGTATGTTGGATAATAACCATGCACCATCGGGGATATAGTCATCCATAAATAGGTGAACCACATTAAAAAAACATGTTTTTTTTTCTTATTTCTACATTGGATAAATAAATTGATTGATAGGTGATGATAAATCATGGGAGTGAAGGGATTTGAAATTACCATACCCAATGATTCACCCCCCTCTTAGCATGTTTCAACATTTTTATAATCCAATAATTGGTATCAGAGGACATATATACTCTCTAGTGTCTCTATTAAGCACACAATATGGATCAAAACAATTCTATTAATTGAAAATACATTACAACGTTTGATGTAAAAAGGGGTTCACTCATGGAAAGAAAGAATTGTCCCATATATACTCTATAGAGGGCTTGTTGTTCTAGACTATGTGCAATAGGGATGAAGCATTATAATGGACCCTAACTGAAAAATGGATCATTTAAAATGTTTATAATCCTTGGAACTATATAATGTCATATTTATTTGAAAAGATATGACAAAGGTCATGGGGTGAAAAATCATTAATATGATCTCGAATAATATTCACAAAATTTATGAGGGAAATAAAAAGGTAAAGGATAAAAATCTATAAATTAGTTGATGATAGTTTTATGAAATTAGGATTCATTATGATGAAACCATTGTTAACTTATTCAATATATTAAATCTTGTTTTCATCAAGATTAGAGGGTTTGTAGAAACTCTAGAAGATTCCACTATGGTCAAAAAACTGATGAGAATATTTCCAGATAAATTTTATGAAAACATATTAGATCTATAAGATAGATATTTTGATAACTTCACTATTTATAATATATAAATTACTCTAATATACTACAAAATGAGAATTATACCTATAATTAAGAGAAAATATAAGCATAATGATGAAGTTTCTTTTAATTACCACAAAGGCATGATGATAAGAGAGAAGTGGACTTCTCAAAAAAGGAAGATTTCATGGAAGAATATATAGAAACTCTCTCTCACATATTATAAAATTTCACAAGTGGAAGAGGTAAGTACAGAGGTAAAATACCTTTCAATTATTTTAATTATGGAAAGTTTTTCCATTTCAATTTTAACTATCCCATGAAACATGGAAGATAAAATGGAATTTAATAATATTCTAGAAAAACAAATACTATATATCAATCATATAATTAGTAAAAATTAAAATAATAATATTTCACATAGTTCCTTCAGATGGAACTTTTTTCTAGTTAAAGAAGGTGTGTCTGATAATGAATAAATTTATGATACGGAAGCTCTTAGATATGTATCTTAGAGAGTTACCATGGAACAAGAAGCAGAAGAAGTGGTAAACTTATTAGAATATGAATCTAAATAAAATGGTGAGTTTATAGTAGTGTAATGAGAGACTCATAAGGAATATACCATGTGGATGGAGATCACGGTGCATTTGAATGAAATTGAAAGGCTGGGATAAGACAACACTTCAGTGAAAATAATATCAGATAAGAAAATTCAACTTTAGGATAAATAATAGAATATTTTAAAAGAAATTGAGATACTGAAGCTCAATATTTCAAAAAGGGTAACATCATTGAAGACATTACTTTCACTATTATCTTATGAGATAATGATGTCGAAAAACTTGAAAGGCAGAATGATGGAACCAAGAATCATAGTGAGAAAATTATATGCATTAAGAACAAGGATGTTGGAGAAAATGTAGAATTATCTAGGAAACCTGAAACAAGGGGCTACTTAAATAAATATGAAAGATAAAAAATGGTAAATTTTATAAATGTTTTATAATAAAGGGATACCATTTCCATAGAAGAAACATATGACAAATTAAAATTTAGAATAATTTAATATTCTAAGTAAAGACTAAAATATGATCAAATATAGAGAGAAATACATTCAAAAAAGTTTCTTAACCATGACCAATATTAAAGGAATAAATCTAAAAAATACCCAATGAGATCCACTCATTCAAGTGCTGAAAATAAAGAAAGATAACTACCCATTCCATAGCATAATTTCTATTAGAAAAGAAACTTTCATGGGAAATATTGGTGTTGGGGAATATTTGGATATAAGGCATATAAGGGATAGTACAATATGTATCTTAATAGACTAAAAAGAGAGTACAAATTGGGTTTGATATAGTAAGAATAGGTTAGAACTCAACAAGGGTATCAATAGTTTGAAAAGAAGGATGATGGGATAAATAATTTTGAATGCTTGCAAGAAGTGTGTGGAAGGTGTGATCAAGAAGGCGACACATCAGATGTGTGTGTAAAATTCATTCCTAATTAGTTAATTATCCACCATAGGTTTGGGAATTATAAAAATAAAAAATAGATAAATCAACATGAATATTTTAAGTATCATTGAAATCTTAAGAAATTGAAAAACCTTGGATCATGGGTAGTGAATTCTCATATCACTTGATAGGTAAAATGAAAAACCTAAAAAATTATATGAAATATGATGGTGGAGATATTTTAGTTGGTAATTATAACTCTCTCAAATTTAAAGTCATTAAAATAGAATATAATGACAATAATCAAATGATCCTTGAAAATGTTTTTTTGTTTGACGAATTAAATTAAAATCTATTGAGTGTATCATAATAATGTAAAGTTGGAGATAAGGTTATTTTTCGGATAAATGGATACATTTTCAAAATATTTAAAGATAGATCTATTATGAGTGAGGGTTTGGGAACACCATGCAACCCATTTCAAGTTGGAGAGGTAAGTACCGACTCTTATTTATGTTTGGAAACAAAAAGTGATTTATCCAATCAGATACTTGGAAAAGATGACCAAAAGAGAATGAATAATATCCTCAATGAAGAATATATGAGAAATATTCCCATATTTAAGGAATACACTACTTCAATTTTTAAAACATACAAGAAAGGAATCATGGTCAACAAATCTCACAAAGGAGGTGAAATTCAGAGACCAAAACCTCTAAAGTTGATCCATTTTGATGTGTGTGGCCCTATAAAAAAACAATAAACTAGTAGATAAAGGTATTTTACTACATACATTGATGAATTATCTAGGATGACTTATATAATGTGTATTTCAAAAAAATCATAGGATTTGGAGGTCTTCTATAGTTTCAGAAGGCTTGTAGAAAATAAAATAAGACTCTCTTTGAAGAGGTTGAGATCAAATAGTGGAACTGAGTATGAAAATTGAAAATTTACTGAATATCATGATAAAAATTTCATTATACATGAATTTTGTTCTCCTTACACACCCGAACAAAATAGAGTGGCTAAAATAAATTATAGGAGTTTGTTAGACATGGCTAGAATAATGTTGATAGAACATGATACATAAACATTTTATTGGATATATGCCATAACAACTATTAGAATAATTTAAGATATATATATGTTGAAACTAAACTCTAACATGACACCTTATGGGATATAGTTTTAAAATAAATAAAATGTTAAATACTTTAAGGTTTGTGGGATTTCATGTACTATAGATAAAAAACATATAATTGTAGGAGAATATAATGAAAAGGAAAAAGATTAAATTTTCCATGGTTATACACCAAATGAAAGTACCTATAGTCACTAAAATAAGAAGTTATAAATAATTTTTGAGAGTGATGATGTTTTAGTTCTTGAGGATCAATCGAGATTTATAAGAACTATCTTGTAAGCTGGTGAGGATGAAAATGACATATACAGATCTGTATCTAAATCAATTGAGACCATACAGACTCAAGTAGAAGGAGAAGATTATGATGTAACAAGTGATGATGAGTATATTCATAAGTCAAATGAAAATTTTAATGGTAATAAAAATTGGGATTAGTTGATAATAGGTGAAGGTTTAAGATAAAGAAGATATGTAGTTATTGAGAACATAATTGGTAAATAGAATCAAATTGTTAAAATCAGGAGGAATGTCATAGAAACAAGCCACACCAATTTCCTTTAATGGCTTGAGACAAAATATATGGATGAACATTGGATCACAAAGAGTGAGTCCAAGACATGAATGAGAAACTTGACCAGGTATAAAATAATGTGGCTTGGGAACTTGTTCCCAGACCCACTTGAAATTTTTTTTTGGATAAAAATGGATATTCAGAAAACAAGCAAGATGAAAATAGAAAATTGGCTAGAAACAAATCCAGACTGTTAGGAAATGAGTACTCACAAATTGAAGGGGTTCATTTTGATGAAACTTTTACTCCAATGGAAAGAGTTGAATCCATATGAATCTTATTATCCATATAATCTTAGAAAATCTTTAAAATATTTCATATGGGAAACAAATCATCTTTTCTGAACAGCGAACATGCCGAGGTGGTGTAAATGGAAAAAACTGTATAATATATTCTTGATTCAGATAGAATTTGAGTATATAAGTTGAAGAAAAATCTCTATAGTTTGAAGTAGAAGCTAAGATCTTGGTATTTTAATCTTTATAAGTATCTAAAAAGCATGATGTTTTATAAAGGATAGGTGGACAAAAAACTATATGTGAAAAAGTCCAAAACTACTTCACACTTGGTGATTGTTTATATTGATGATATAATATTTTACAGTGATGAATAAAGCTAATATGAGGAGTTATAAAGTCACATGAAATAAAGGTTTGAAATTTCAAGGCTGCACTATAGGTAAAAATAGATTTTGTGGCAGTTTTCAAAACCACTGATAAATATTCTGTGAAAACAATTTCACAGTGGTTTTTAAAACAATTGCTTAATGTGTTTTTTTTTGTTTTTTTTCAAATATTTTATAGAGACACTTTTTAAAAAATAACCACTAAAGAGTTTTTTTATTTTATTTAAAAAATTAAATTTAATTTTAGCGTCGATTTATAAAAACCACCTCTAAATATGAAAAAATTATTAAATACTAAATATTTAATTATGATTTATTTTTAATAATTAATAATTATTATTTATAAAAATTTATTTGTTATTATATATAGTTTTAATTAATTATAATGTGTTAATTATAAAGTATTTATAATTATTAGTTAATAGTTATTGGAAACTTAAATTAATTATTTGATATGTTGAAAATTAGACTTTATTATCAAACAACCATAACTTTTGATCCAGGTGTCCATTTTAGCTCCACAACTAGTCAAAATTGAAGCTGTTTAAATGTGATATAGTGAAATTAGATAATAATTTTTCAATCATTAATTTAATATAATTTATTAAAGTTTAAAGAGAAGTTAAAAATTGAATTTCAACTTTAATTTTCCATAACTTTTGATCTAGGTTTCTGCTTGAGCTCTACCATACAAAATATCGAATCTTGTGATGAGATCTACATCATGTTGACCTGAGAGGACCTTGGTCACTATTTTTTCAAGGTCGAAATAGTTGGAAGTGCTAAAAAATTGAGTTTTTAGTTTGGATACCATGATCTTTGAAAACATTTGATGAGTTGTCAACTTCATTTAAGAGTGTCTTTATATGCTTGTTGGGTCATCTAAGATTTTATTCCATGGATTTATATTCATATTAATTTTATAGTGTTGTATGTTTTGTGGTTTTCCCTCTTTTGGTGATTTATTATATATTTTCATATATATATATATATATATATATATATATTTATGAATATTTTCCTAAATTTATATACATTTATAAATATTTAAATATTTAATTTTATATATTTTTATATCTTATATACGTATATAAATAAATATTTATATTTACTTATGTTTGTATATATTTATAATAACATATACTAATATATGTGTGTGTGTTTATATATATTTATGTAACATAAATGTGTATGTTTATATATATTTATGATAATTTTGTTATATTTATATATATATACTTATTTATATCCATTTATTATATATTATTACATATTATTTTTACTTTATTATTAATTTATTATTTATTATTAATTTATATTTGACATATTATTTATTATTTTTAGCAGCTATTTATTATTTATTATTAATTGTTAATTATTAACTATTAACTATTAACTATTAATGATTAATTATTTAATTCATATTTATTTTTTACTTGTTATTTATTATTTAGTATGAATTTATTCTTAATTTTTAATTTATATTTATTAATTAATTAATTATTAACTATTAATTATTAATCAATTATCAATTATTAATTTATTAATTAATTATTAATAATTAATAATTAATTATATATTTAATATATTAATTATTTATTATATATTAATTATTTAATTATTATTTATTACTAAGAAATTAATTACTAATTAATTAGTAATTACTAATTAATAATTTTATTATTAATAATTTATTATTATTTATTCTTTAGTTGTTTAATTATTAATTATTAACTATTAAATTCATATTAATTTGCTATGTATTTTTTTTCTATTACTTACTATTATTCTTTAATATTATTTTTTTACTTATATATATATATATATATATATATATAAGTATATTAAATTTTATTTACTCACCACATGAAGGGATTGATAGAGTGGTGAAGTCGTTATTGAATAATCTAGAGGCAAGAGGTTCAAATATCACCCAACGCATATATATACTAAATTTCTACATGATATATGCATGCATGCACGACACGATATGGTATGCACATAGTAATAAATAAAAAAATAAAAAAATAAAAAAATTAAATTAATAATAAATAACAAATAATAAAAAATAATTTTAAAAAACACCATGAAATGATTTAGTAGCAATTTAGACCACCGCTAAATGAATTTCTCGGTTTTTAAAAAACCACCACTAAATCGTTCCATGATGGTGTTTGAAAACCCACTGCTAAATTATTATCGACATAGGATTTAATAGTGGTCTTCAAAACCTCTATGGAATCATTTAGAGGCGGTTTGAACCCCTGCTAAATAAAAAAAACCGCTAAAAGCTTACTTTGAAGTTGTGATAGGATACACGAGACTCTTCTTGGGACTACAATTTGTTCAAGTAGATGGTCATATTTTTTTTCACAAGAAAAATTTAAAGATGATCACATGAAAAATTTTGATATATAGGATGCTAGAGGAGCGTCCACACCAATTTAGGCATGCATAAAACTGAGAAAGAATGAAAAATGAAAAAATATTAATGAGAATAAGTTCAAAATTTTGATTATATGTTTTATGTATTTGAAAATATAAAGACCTAACATTATATATGTTGTCACACTTTGTGCCTAGTATCAATCAAATTCAAAGGAAACAAATCATTTTCTAGTAAAGAGGATCTTGAGATACATCTCAAACACTCTCAACTATGGGCTGATGTATAAGAAGACTAGAGAGTTTGAACTAAAAGGATTTACTAATGCTTATTGGGAAGAGGTAGTTGATGAAATGAAATCCACATATGGTGAGGCATTTTTTATTGGACGAATATATTCTTCTTGGAATACAAAGAAGAAAACATCAGTAACACTACGCTCTAATGAGTGTGAATATGTGGATACATCATAAGCAGTAACATAAATGACATGGATAAAGATTCAACTAAAATATTTTAGTGTTGAAGAAACTTATCCTATGATTATTGGATATAAAAATCAGAGTTTCATAGATATATCAAAAAATCCAGTGAAACACTCTAGGTCAAAGAAAATCGAGATAAAACATCACTATTTTAAGGAGAAGGTTGAAGAGGGTATTCTGTGGTTCAAATTTGTTCCCTACAAGGAACAAATTACTAATATTCTAACCAAATATTTCACAATTAGATAGTTCAAGAATCTTATGCTGAAAATTAGAGTTCAACCCACCCCTATCATTGAGGTATGTTTATTTGAGTTTCCTCCTCTATTCTTTGTTTTTCATAATCATAAGGAGATGTTTTTTAAAGGGGTAAAGTTATTTCCACTATTTATGAATTATTTTGATGTGTGTACTGAGTGGTATAAGAAATAGTATGGAAAATACATTAATCTTGTAATTATTGAGTTTTCATGAATATTTTATATGGTTGATCTAAGTTATTTTGTTAAAAATATTGATAATTAATTTAACCACACTTGTTTTATACACATAGCTTTCTCACATAGACTTAGACATGACTAATTCATGATTCCATTTATCAAAGAAGTTTATTTTGATCCCTAATATTTACTTTATTGAGTTTTATTATTAATAAGAGGGAGATAAGTTTGAGGTAAGACAACAAATCCAAAAAGTTATACGGTGGAGTACTTCTTCAGAATGTTGTTGTATTTTTTTTTCAATGCATTTTAAGTGTGACAAATTTTGAAATAATATTCATGGATATATGACATGTGATAATAGATATGATGGATCTATATTCAACAAGTAAATAGGTCTTTCCGAATGAATGTTTTATGAGAAAAAGTAATGAAGAACCCATATATGCCACAAGCCATTGGATTAATATCTACAACATGGAGTTTTTATTACGATTGATCTACTGATTTATATTGTCGATCCATATTGAAGGATTTTTAGTGAATAAGAAGTTGAATATGAGATTTTAAAATCATTAATTTATGTCTTCATCATAAATCTTGAGCACAATCCTTATGAAAATATGACATTGAGTTCTAGTTCCAAACATAAGTCTTTTTTCATTGTATGTCTTTGAGCCTCATTATATGACTTTAGAGAATAAGTCTTTAATATTAACAAATGACTTCAGTGTAAGTCTATAGGCCTATCATATGACATTAAAGGGAATTTAATTCTTTTTCATAATCCATTTTCATGATTATAATACTTCAACACTTATGAACATTTGATATATCTTCTAGGTAAGAATTCAAGATTCCAAAATTTTTATTTTGAAGAAATAAGTGGAGAATTTACTCAAATGGTGAAAGTGAAATGTTTTTTAAATCCAACATCCTGATTAAACACATGATCATGATCCATGATATGATAAAAGGGGATGAAACAAGAATAATATAATACTGAGAGATTTCAATTCAATATATTGAGATTCCACATCACTATGACTATGTTTAATTATCATGAAAACTAAATGATATGGATTTTCATGGAATTTTAAATGAAGATGAAGACCAAAATAATTTAAATATCACATGGAGGAAACAAGCTATGTCATCCACTGGTTTTATAAAATGAGTTGAATTTCATGAATACCTATGTTTATTAGGTTGAATGAGTCACTAAAAATATGGGAGGCTTCCATAACTGGATACAAAAACTATATTAATGAAATATTCGGTGAATACAAAAAAACTAAATAAAAAATAAATATAGAGAATACTAAGAATTTGTGATTGTGAATTGAAGCACACATATATCTAAGAATAAGATGAAACACTAATAATAAACATATGATATTACAATGAAATGAAGGGGAAGATGATCATCATATGGAGTGTGTGTGGAGTCTCATACACTTATTGGAAATCATTCTTCAAAAGGAGTTGTTTGTTCTAATTTTTGTGTGATTAAAACTATTTGGTGCCATTAGTTGTATGAGTTCAAGGTTATACCCCTATTTGAGTTCTTTTGATAATAGTAAGGGGACTTTTTATATGGGATAATAGCCATGTGTCACCAGGTAAGTATTTTTCTACACGGAGGCACAAATCATTAACTAACTTACTATGTATTTCTTATTTGTGCATCGATGAATAAATTGAGAGAGAGGTACTTAAGAAGAATTAGAGAAAATGGATTTAAAATTACCATAAAAAATAACTCACATCCTCTCAACATGTTTCACCCTTTATGTGATCCAAAATATTTCTTCTTGTCTCTTACAATTTTAATAGATTCCTTATAAAGCATGGTATCCAATGCGATCTCATCCTTTCTTCAAATCACCTCATCACATCCAAAGCATTCATAAAAAATTGCGGAATAGTTGGTTAGAGATCAAAGGTAACAATAGAAATCATTGCATGAAATTGATGATCAACATCACTAATGGTAATGGTTTCACTCCTATCATATAAAACATTGCATGAAACTAATGATCATTGTCACCAATTCTTATACACCCATTATATAAAATTTACCTCTCATAGCCTCTTTCAAAAAATATAGTGTTTCTTTAATCCACAAAACCTATATTTGAATTGAATTTTAGTTTAACAATCTTTATATTTAAATAGTACTGAAAATAAATAATATATTATCCTCTATAGGGTTAAACATTCTCAAAACATCTTTAATATTTTTAGATTTAATATCATTTATTGCTTCCCTAAGGATTCCATTAACTCAATCTACTAAGGGTGGTTCCTAAAAATATTATGGTAATGATATATCCCCTAAAAAAAATTAATTCCATTCTTACCACCTCAATTATAACTGATTTCTCTCTATAATAAATTATTTATTTATAATTCAAGAGCTCATTGATCCCCAAGATTTCATCTAAACCCACAATAATTTTGAAGATTATATTTTCTTCTAAACAACATCCATGTATTATAATTTGAAAATAATCTTATATATTTTTTCTAATCAAATAAGTACTTTTTTTTCTAACTGATAATTTTTTCATTAATAAATTAGAGGGAGATTAAATATTATTTTAAAATATGCATGATATAAAAGAGTGTGTATATATAGAATCAAATAATTTATTATCTAAATTTGAGTGAAAACTAAAATTACCTTCTATAATATCATTTGGATCTAAAAAATCCGATGCTTTTATTGAAAAATCTTGGCTTTGATCTACATGCCTTTTCTGGGTCAGATTCCCTTAGTGCTTGGTAAATTGATTAGAATAATGTCTTATCTTCTTATAGTTAAATCATTTAGAATTTATTTATTTTATCTCCACTTTACACTCCTTAGCTTGATGAACTTTTTCTATAAATTTAAATCTTACACACATTCCCATTAAGCAATCCCCAAGGTGTTTCTTTCTAAATTTATTATATATAAAGAACTCCACTCACTACAACATTAATAGACTTTTGCAGTAGTTTTTTATCAGTGGTTTACTAAACCGTTTCTAATGTTTTATTAATGAGTTAGTAACGGTTTTTTATAAACCTCCTCTAACAGTTTTTTTAATCTCGACACTTCCTCCCACCGCCTCGAGACCCCTCTTCCCCCACGTGACCCCCCCCGGCGACCCCCGAATTCCAATCCCCTTGCTGCCTCATTGCCTCACCGATTGTTCCTAAGTTCATCTTAGGTAGTATTTTATCCTTCAAAATTATTTGAAACAGATCCACAAATTATGTTGCATAAAATATATTCATCTGAGTTTACTTCAAGTAAGTAAAATTACATAACATTCTCTTTAATAGTGTTGGATTGATATAATTTTCATTCTCATTTTATCTAGGTTTTCTTCCAACCATGATTGGAGTTTAAACAATCTTAAAATATTATATATAAAACTTTTTTTTCATCTTATTAGTATATTTAATATGAGAGAAAAATATGTATTCAATTTTTGGTTCACTTGTAGCCTAAGAAAATATGTGATTTATCTAATCATAGATATTTGAAACTATGAAATCATCAAGTTAGTAAACTACTCAACTAGTTACGTATTATCTGTTCCCAATATGACCTTATTTTCATAGATGAATACTATAAATTATTTCTCATTGGATACATTTATATAAAGATTACAGTCAACACCACCTCTCTTCAATTCAAACTTCATCAAGTTTGTATTCAATTGATCTTAAAAATATTGAGGTGTTTGTTTAAATCCATATAGATACTTCTTAAGATGCCATAACTTTTTTTCATCATCATAAAATTAAAATCCAATCATTTGTTTAATACAGACCTCTTACTTTCTTATTCCATTAAAAAATGTTTCCTTTATATCCTTTTGGTAGATCATGAATATCCATTGTATTTCCACCAATAATAATAATCTAAATGATTAAAGTCATGAAAATAGTGTGAATGTTTCTTCAATATCAGTTACCTCCACATAGTAATATACTTTACATGTTAGTCATGCCTTATCCCATATCACATTTGAATGTTCAACATGTTTTTTCTTGAACACCTATTTTATTTCAATGCCTTTCTGATCATCTAACCTCTAAAAAATCACTCATGTCATGTCATTTTCAATTCCATATAGTTATTAATTCATGGATTTAGCATATAATTCATCCTTTTTTTATTTTTTTAAAGATATCAGTTTACTTGAGATGTTAAAATTGTTTTCTCAATGTTTCTCATCCACTGGGTTTATATTGGATATTTTTTTGTCATCAAGAATGTTTTAATAAAAAACATCAACCCTTATTACTCTGTTTATTATTTGATTTTGTGAATGACTAACCTCAAGACTTTATTAATTTCTAATTTATTCTATAAATACTAGGTTTGATACAATGATTATTAATAATTTATCAATAGTCACTGTTGGGGATTCTCATCATGTAATGATTGTTTTTCCCTTTGATTGTATTGTTTGTGAAACACTTTTCATTTTTTATATTCATTGATTTCTATAAACTTGTGAAGCCCAAAATATATTTTTCTTTAACCTTGGTGTTTGGATTGTTTTTTTTCAATTGGATATCTAATATGTTTTAAAAAATTATTTTAAAAATGTTTTAGCGAAATGGTTTTGTTTTCTTTTAGGAAAAAATAAATGTTTTTGACTTTATTAGGTTATCAAATAAGTTTTTATTTAAAGAACCCATTTCATTAAATGGATAAAATACAATATTTTATTTTACTCAAACATCATGAATTTAAAACCATATAGAATTTCTATTCCAAACATGAAAACATTAACTACTTAATGAATTTTATTTCATAGATTCAGTGGGTTGCGATTCTTACATAAATATTTTAGGTTTTGTTTCATGTTCTGGAATGGGTATCTATCTTGGTTACTTGATGATGAGTGGGATTTGGTAATAAATCATGGGTTCATATAGAAGGTATCACAATTTGATTCAGGGTTGGTTTTATATTTGGGTTGTTATTGTATTAATTTTCCCTTTTATCCCTCTCTTGTTTTAAATATTGTGCACTATATATATATTATTTGTTTGATGACTTAGAGGTTTATTTAGAATTTAATTCTTATTAATGTTCATTTATTATTAAATGGATAAATCATTACCAATTTAGTGTTTCATGTTTCCCAAAAACTTTTTCTAATCCTATGTAGATCGGGAACACCCTTCAGGATAGTGGCAGATTGGGTCTATGAAAGTTTTGGTAGTATTTCAGGATGGTTTGTTAAAAATAGTATTAGATCCCTAGATACCATAAGATCCTAGGTTCTATAATTCTCAACTGTTATTCGGGTAGATTGGTATAAAGGAAAATAGATCTATCAAAAATCAAGAGGTAGGTGCAGGGAGGGCCTCGTGAGAACTTTATCTCATTAAGTATTGAGTGACCTAGGGTTTTCAAGAATTTGATTTTATTTTGATTATTTTTTATGAATTGATATTTGAGATGTTGTTGTTTGGTCATCATTAACATCATGTCAATTACCTTGGATATTTTTATTGAATGGATATATTTTTCTACTCAAATAACATAGACAATATAATCATCAAATCATTTTATGGTATTTTGGTAGGAATTTTATGAAAACTCCATTAAATCACCAAAAATTGGCCTACTGAGTATTCTACCAAAAATGGATGTCTTATACTTATAAATACACAATATGAACTTATATATTGAACTATGTATTTGGATGTATATTACTCTAGTTAATAATATGGTTATCTTAACCTATAATTTTCTTTAGAACCCCATGATAATATAAATTATCCTTACTAGGGATGGATCAATAAATTTTGTTATGGTTCCATTATTACATAACTAATATAAGGTTCATTTACAGATGTATAATTTTAATTGGGTGATTTTTATAACATATAAAAAAAATATTCTACATCTTTTTCCCTGCATCCATTCCTCTAGCTCCACCTCTGACACTTTCCTGTCATCCCAACATCTATTTCCCTTCCTCCATGATTCCTCCATCTGTATCCTTTATCAAACATGAATATTTTCAAAAATATAATATGCATATATTTTTTACACCTCATTCTTATTTATTTTTATGTATCTATTCATCAACAAAATCTATGATCTACATAGAAACCCTATAATATGCCATTTAGGCAGGTTATATAGGTTGGTTTGTGACAAATTGGTATCAATGGCCTTCATGCCTCTTATTTAAAAATTCTATATAGTTTTGGATGTTTTGGTAGACATGAGATAATATTTTTGAGACTTAATAAGTATATTATGAGAAATATATTGTCCATATATCATCTTAAAGTGCCTTAAGTTACCATGGGCTATTTGGAAAAAGTGTCTTTGAGGATTTTTCTGATCTAATCCTATAATTTTTCAAAATCTTTAACATATTTATATATTTTTTGAAATAGTAAATATGAATCAATTTCCCTATTTATTAATAGTTATGTGTTTTAATTTCTTTTAATATTTTGTAGGCACATTGTGATATACATGGATAAAAGCTGGATCACAGTACTGAGGAACACACCTTAGTATGTTAAGGGTTTTGAGGAGTTTTTAGATTTTTCGATTTCCAATCGATCTGTTGAAGAGAGAATAAGATGTCCATGTCCTAAATATAAATTTAGAAGATGGTTGAAGAGAGATAATGTTTACAAACATTTAATATTGAATCAATTACTGGGTCAATATTTGTGTTGGATTTGGCACGGAGAATCAAACATTACAGAATGGTTGAGCACTGATTTCAATCCACAGAATGAGCTCCCAACTTTGTTGACAATGGGAAATGAAATGAAAAACTTATAAATAAGGAATTTGGCATTTCAAGAAACCACCATCAACATCAAAACATATCTGAACAACCTGATGAGGGTGATATAAATATCAACGTGACAAGTGATGTTTTTGAGACTTTAGGACTACCAGATTAACATTGTAACATATCAATGGACCCTCCTCTTGATTATTTAGAGACTAATGTATGAGAAAAATTCACTGAGTAAAATAAATTTTATGATTTAGTTGATGATGGAAATCAAAGGGATGTATAGTGGATGTTTGAAATATTCAAAACATTATTTTTTTCTGTAGTTGTACCAAACAAAATGTCTATGTTGAATTACAAATAAGGCAATTTCCATGATATTGGAATTGTTGCATGATTCATTTCTTGAAGAAAACATCCCAGAGTCTTTTTATTATATGAAAAAAGTTTGTAATAGGCTTGGTTTGAATTATACATAAATACATGTGTGTCCCAATGATTGTATGCTTTATTAGAGAGAGGATTCAAGTAGATAGGATTGCAAAAAATGTTCTTCTTCTAGATGGAAGTCAATGGGTGATGTTAGAAGTCTGAATCAACATACTACCATGAAGAAGAAGAAAAGGAACACACCTGAAAAGGTTTTTCATTACTTTCCTTTAAATCCTCGATTGTAATGATTATTCATGTCATCAAAAACTTCCGAGAACATGAAGTGGAATTCTATAGGTAATAACGATGATGGGTTAATAAAAAATCCATGATATTCACAATCATGGAAGAAATTTGATTCATTGCATATAGATTTCTTTGATGATCCTAAGAATGTTCGATTGGGATTGTCTGTCGATGGATTAGACCCATTTGGGACTTTGAGTACCAGTTATAACATTTGGCCAATTGTTTTGATCCCTTAAAATCTGCCTCTGTGGATGTGTATTCAACAAAGATCTTTTATCATTTCGATGATTATTACTGGAAAATGAATTTATGGAAATGATATTGATGTATACTTGTATCCTTTAATTGAATAATTATAATACTTATGGAGCAACTTTGTTGAGACATTTGATGATTATTCTAAAATAATGTTCAAAATACTAGCTACTTTAATTTGGACCATTAGTGACTACCCTGAGCTTGGGAATTTATCTGGTTGGAACACTTATACAGGTTTGGCTAATTCTGTTTGTAACTTGAATTTTGATCCCAAACGGTTACCTCACAGAAGAAAATGGTGCTTCTTGTTCTATCTAAGATTTTGCGATGAATCTCATATATTTTGGCTGAACAAATCAAAATTTAATGGTTTCATTGATCGTAGACCACCTCCAAAGTTGTTAACTAGTTCTAAAATATTGACACAACTTAGAAAAGTTGAAACATAATTTTGAAAGGTTTATCATTTGAATGATAGTGTGAAATGGGTTCGAAGTGCATCGTCAAGTGAAATCAAAATGCAACAATAGAAGAAAAAAAGTATATTCTTCAAACATTCGTATTGGGAATTTAAATTGTTGCAACATAATGATGCATATTGAGAAGAATTTTTGTGAAACATTTATCTTAACATTTCTAAATGAGTATGGAACGTTGAAAGATCATCTCAATTCTTAGAAAGACTTACAAGTAATGATCATAAAACATGATCTCTGACCAGATGAGAATGAAAAGTATGCTCTGGAAATTTTTGCAAAGAAAAATTGGGATAAAGATACATTACATATAATTTTAAAGCTTGTGAAAGTATCTAATGAGTATTAAAGTAACATCCTGAGGTGTGTTTACTTAAAAAATCATAAGTTACATGGATTGAAAAGTCACGATTCACATATTTTGTTACAGCAGTTACTGCCATTGGCATTGCATAAATTATTACCTGAAAAAGTTACAACTATTGTACTCTAATTCTGTACATTTTCAGGAAACTATGTTAGAAATCTCTACATCCATTTGAGCTTGAAAACATTTAGGAGTGGTTTGTATTGACACTTTCTGCAATGGAGATGATCTTTCCTCTATCATTTTTTACTGTCATGATGCATTTAACTGTGCATTTGGATGAGGAAGCTAAATTAGGAGGCCCTATTCATTATCAATGGATGTATCCAATTGAGAGGTACTTTATTTATATATTTTTCTATTAAGTAAAATATTTTTGGCACTTAATTAAATGAATAATTAGGTTTATTTATTTTATTTCACAGATATCTTGGGAATTTGAAATCATATGTGAGAAATAAATCTCAACCAGAAGGCTCTATTGCTTAAGGATATTTGGAAGCAGAGTGTCTTACTTTTTTTTTCTAAATACTTGGATGATATTTAGGAAAGATTTAATCGAGTTGTATGTGTTGATGACACATCAAATCAATATCAAATACATGGTAAATCAAAAATATTTCTTGTTATTAGCCGATTAGTTGGGAGGACCTAAAATGTTACAAAAATAGAAATGAAATTATTACAGGCACACAGATATGTGCATCTAAATAGTGAAACTGCATATCCATTTATTGAAGAGTTGAGGATACAAAAAAAGAGATGAATGAGAGGATGAACATTAAATGAGAAAGATATAATGAAGTTTTTAATAAATATCTTGTATAATGGTTTTCACGGCATGTAAGTTCATAAATATTGTAATAAATACAAATATTAGTTTGACTCATATATTTTCTAATTATAATAATGTATATTTTTTAGATCATGAATAATGATACTTGAGAAGAGTTGTCAGAATATTTGATGTTTCTTGCTCGAGGTCCTCTAAAACAAGTTATAAAGTTCAATGCTTACAACGTGAATTTATTTATATTTCGTACAATCAATTGAGAAGAGGGTTTGAAAACATAGAAAAGTGGTATATTTACATTTTATGAAGTGGGATACTATGGAAAGATGACCGATATTATTGAATTAAACTACTATAAAAAATTTTTAGTTGTTTTATTCAAATTAAATTGGGTCGATATTATCAGAGGTGTTAAAAGAGATTCCTTACAATTTACTTCTGTGAACTTCTCTCGCTTGATGGATGTTGGTGATCGTGAAATGCATGATCCATATATATTATCATCATAATAAAAAATGGTATATTATGTGAATGATGTTTTGTATGAAGGGTGTAGTGTAGTTGCTCACGTAAAACTAAGATATTTGTATGATATGGGTGATGAAGTGGAAGATTTGACCTCTGACATTGAATCTCATCAACAAGAAGAATCAGAATTATTTTTCGACCATGATATTGAAAATATTAGTCTAGAAAGGATGAATGAAGTGGATGAAGTAATGGAGTAGGATACTAACATGATTGAAGAATAAAATGATTCTATATATAGTTATGCATTCATTTAGCAACCACTTATTTCAATTGTGCAATCATTAATTATCATTGTTATGTATATTTTGTTTCTTAGTAATGCGCATATGTTATCTTTTTTAATTTTTTTTCTGCATATTTTTTTTTGAAATATATGTTCTAAACATTATTTTATTTTATTAAATGCCAGGAATGCCAAGGAGGAAGCGATATATTGTTTCATCAACCACGACGACAGATGACGATCCATCTGTCTCCGTCCCTACGACATCTGAGCCACCATCTATCTTCCCATGCACCATATCCTCCCTACACCATATGTCACACCGTCTGTGAGCATCCCTTTAGCAGCTCAGTCATTACCTCCCTCTTTAGGATCCTTAGTAGTGGGGGATTGGTGCACTAGTTCTAGTTCATCGCGGGGATACTGGAGGGTAACTGTTATAGGTACAAATTTTAATATGAATAAATCTATTGAACTTTTTTTATACTAACTATTTGTTCATTAAATATGGGAACAATTCAACTGTATTGAAAAATATAAAAAGTTTATATGTATAAAATCTAACTGGAGAGAAGATAGTTGTCCCATTTTATTCATATGGTGTCCCTACAGAAGACGCCGTAGGATTACTTGGACAGATTTTTGGCCAACTGGATATGGAGCCCATTTCCCTTCCTATTTTATATGATGATTGGATACATATGCCTTCAATTTGAAAAAATGAAGTTTTTTATTCCCAAATAAAGGTAATTTTAATACATTATGGTGTAATTGAAGTTCATGTTATTAATATTTTCCAAATTAATTTCTGTGTACAGATGTTTTTCCACTTTACGGTTGCTAATGTGATAGTATGAAAGTGGACATTGAAAAATCTTGGGAAAAAATTGAAAGACATTAATTGGAGATTATGGGGATATGTCAATGATACTTGGTTTACCTCCCAACAGATGCATGAAAAGCTACCCGATGGGGTACCCAAAGGGCAATGGAAAGTTTTTGTTGACATACATCGTGATGAGAAGCAGATGGTATTTAAATATATATTACTATAATAGTCTCATTTTACATATATACATGTATATTAATATGATATTGCATTTAATACATTACTATTAAAATTAATTTTATTTATTTTAGTATCTTTCAAGAAAGAATGCATCAATTCTGGCTAAGCAGGTCATCCCTCACACTGCAGGGTCAAAGAGTTTCTCTAGAATTCGATCTACTCTATTAATATTTTCATTAATTTAAATATTTATAAGACAATATTATTGGTTAATATATTAAATTGTTGATTTATGTTTGTTTAATGTAGTCACAGTGTTTAGGGAATGAAGCATCCCAAAAATAAGTGTGGTTGAATGATCACCAAAAATATGATTGAAGTTTTGTTAATTATCCTGCCAAAGAAGTTGGGGTACGAACTCATTTTTCATTATAATAACTTATTATCAGTTTTTACTATGTTAATATATATTGCTTCTAATATTACTTCTATTTGATTTATAGGTAAAAAATTAAAGAACTGTGGGATGCCAATCATGCGTAGTCCTACTCAGTCTCCCAGGATGACCAAGTTGCTAAAGTCATTGAGAAGGACCATCCTGGTATAGTGCGCGTGATGGGTTTTTGTAACACCCCAGGTAAATAAAGAATATGACATTTCATATTTATCCATATTTGTGAATAAAATATTTAAATAACTTTAAAGGGGACGCTATGCTCGATGGCGTACCCAACACGCAACAACGAGTTTCTTGGGAATCTTACGTTGCACTCTAATAATAAAATAATATTATTTTAAATGGTAGTTAACATGTAGCCATTGTAATGGCGGGAATGGATAGAAATAACTAAAATATGATTATATATGTTTTTAAATGTTTTTACATTTATCCAATAAAAGATAATGGCTTAAAATACGGAAAGAATTCAATTTTAGGCGTATATGCCCTAGTTTTCACTAAAGATTCTCTTATCACCTTTTGATGGAGAACCGTCATTAAATATAGTTTTGATAACTCTTATACATTCTTTTGGACCAAATAAAACTCTTACTAAGAATCGGGACATCAAAATTTACTTTGTGTAAATTTTTGGTATCTTTCCGATAAAGTTCATTTTTTTAATGAATAGTGTAAAATGTTGTATTTTAATTCAAAACCACTTTTTAATATAATTTATTTATATGATTAGATTATATTTTTAATTGGTTTTAAAGTTAAATTAGAAAATATTTTTACCATTAAATCCAATAGTGTTCGTAGGAATCAATTTCACTTTGAAATCAGACTTAAACTACTGTCAATCTTTTGATACTTATTGTTTCATAAAACACGCTATTTGTCATGACAACGGGAATTAATTATTAGATTAATTAATGTGACTTATATGTTTTGAATTTTGTAAAACGGACTCCATTTTTGAATTCAGAATATCAAATATAGCTTAGGGTGAATTTTTGGGATTTTTCTGAAAAACTTCAATTTTTGATGAATAGTGAAACCACTAAGTGGTACTTATAAAAACTGATTTTCCGTTTAAATGAAATTTTTCCATCATTGGGTTTTGATTTTCAAAAATCCGACATACATGGTTGTCATTAAGAAGTAAAATGTGGTTAAATGAGATTAAAATAATTTTTTGGTGAATAGTAACTTATTAAGTTTTTAATCGCGATTAGTGGTAATTAGTGTAGTTTAAGGTAAAAATAATGCTTTAATAAAATGAGATGAGCTTGACACATGTCTTACCCTCATTGGTTGTATCATGGCCGACCAAGACAAGCCATGGGTCAACTTGGGGACCCCATGGATCCACTTTGGTTGGGAAATGACATAAATAACATTTTATTTAATGTAAAAGTAAAATTGACACTAACATGATATGTTTTACTAAAAAAATTTTTATGTGGGGTTATACAAGTCATCTTTTTGATTATAAATATTCATTGGAAATCTAAAAAGATTTCCTACATCATAGTATTTTTTTTATAATTTTTAGACATTAAATAAATTAAATTATTAATGACATAATAATGATGCAGCGATGACATCATTATTTGACGATTTAAATAAAATGGAAAGATAATGTACAATATATGAACTACACATGTCCAAAACTTATTGGATGAGTGGATTTCGAAGCCTTATCACCTTATCCAAAAATTATATCAATGTGGGACCTTTTGAAACCGAAACACATTTTCAAATAAAGTAATATTTCTTTACTTTCCAAAAGTGCCCCTCCTCTCCTCTTATAAAAGGCCCCCACCTCTACCTCATTTAACACACTCATCAAGCCTTTTGCTCGGCCAAAACCTGCCCATTTACTCTCTCCACATCCCTGTCCTCATCCTAGAGGATTCCCTTTGGGCAGAATCCTTTCAAAGGAAGCCTTTAGGCTCAAATCAAAAGGAGTTACACTTTTAAAGGTAATTCATTCTCTCATGTTCATTTGTTTTATTTTGCTTCTCCAACCCCCTAAAATCTTTTTATTTACTTCTTTTGTAACATAACCAGTATCTTAAATATACTAGGATGTTGTTATAAGATTTATTCGAGCTACACTCTCACACAAATACATCAAATGGTTAAAGAACATACGGTTTCCGTGGATGGTGAAATTCTGCCTCCCGAAACGATGATTGTTCAATACTCATTTAACACCTTCAAAGGTGGACATTATGATGTCACTATTTTTATATATGATATATAATATGTTTATTTTTTATTTATTCTTCTGTATTTTTCATTTTTTGTCTTACCTTTATGGCTTCCATTATGGGTATACGCGATATCTTCATTTAAGGAAGTGCAGACTACCGCCCCCTCAAAGTGATTTGATTCGTTAAATACCATATGTGGGATGTATAAAGTATGGAAATATGATATTATATATGATATTATACTGGAATTATAATATACCTTTATATCATTATTATTCCATTCTATAAAATACGAAATAGAAATGAAAGTAGCGTTCATGCGTACGTACGGCTTACCGTCTCCATGAACAGTGCATTTCATTTCTTACCTCTAAATGATTGTGTAATGTTATAAATGCATGAATGTACTGGATATATATGACATATATGATATCTACATAATGAATACAATTCTGGATATAATAAACATTTGGCCACACGAACAACATGTAATTGTAAGAAGTCCACTTTCGACTTAAGAACCAAATATCGGCAAAACAAATATTATTAACTTAAATGATTACATAATGTTTATGACATGGTAATAAGTCGTATAAAAGTAATAATGAACTTGAAAAAGGTTCTTAAGGAATTAGAAATTAACTCAAGTTTATTATTCAGGAGATTAAAGAACGATTGAGTCAAGTCGGACCCGAGGTAAGGGATCCTACTCTCTTTCTTTTTAAGTACACACTTTTATGTCATTCCTTTTAAAGCTCATCTTTCTTGTTGCTGGGATGATCATTTATATTACACTTACTGTAATTTTTATTTTCATGTGATGAGAGACCCTATTCCCTCTCATCAATCCATTTTGGAAGTTTTGAGTGGCGCCGTTAGGCTGCCGAACTTTCGTAAGAGATCTAACCTCTCTCTTCTTTTTAAGTACTCTCCTTTTTGTCACTTCTTTTAAGATCCTATTTGTAATGTTGGGGGATGTTATTTTATATTCATCTTGCTGTAAATTTTATTTTAATGTGATGAGATACCCTATTTGATCTCATCAATCCATATTCGGAAGTTTTATGTGGCGCCGTTAGGCTGCCGAGTTTTTGTAAGGGATTTTTCATCTCACTTTTATTCCCATGAGATTTATTCTACATGTTCCACAAATTCCCTTGAGTGGTGTATGTACTGCCCATTATTCTACTCTTTGTTTAATATACTTTCGTTTATGAGTATTTACATCAATGATCTTTTGTTCTTCTTTCATGGGGTGTATGTTTTGAAAGATATCCAAGTCGGTAAGGGAACCTTTCACCCTCCTCTTTTTTAAAAGACTTCTTTTGTTGGGTCTTTTAATTTACATATCGTTATGTTGGGATATGTTCTCATATATCCTTATTGATGCAAATTTTATATCCAAGTGATGAGATACTCTTTTTATCTCTCATCAACTCTTTTTGATGTGATGCCGTTAGGCTGTCAAGGGAACATTTTAACCCAATTTCGATTTCTTTGGGTTCAACATGTAGTCATTGAATATGTCGTCCATTGAATATGTGTGAATGACCTTTTATTGTTTTACACTTAATATCCACTTATATTGGGTGTATTTATATTAGTCACACATATTTTTGAGATTGATTTGTCCTTAATTTAAGGATACCTTCTTTATAAGGGATTTCATCACATTTGACATTTCTATTGAGGGTTCATTGTTGTTATGCACCAATTCACTCTTATATGGTGTATATACTGTCCTTTGGAGTATTATATCATGAATCCATTTATTCTCATGATATTATAAAGTTTTGACTAAATGTTATTCCTCAACTATTGTATTCAAGTGTCTCTAATTTTGGTAAAACCCCTTTAACCAAAATATCTTTTTAAATGTTTTAATTATTTGTTCTTATTAATATCCATGTTTTCAAAATGGTTTTAAGGATTTATTTATATGGATATTAATGGTTTAAAATTTTAAGCTTCAAGGTGGTATGGGACACTTTGATTCAAAAATCTCTTTATTAAATGTTTTAAATGGTTTTGGAAATGGTTTCTTTTTGAATGGATTCAATATTTCAATATACTAAAATGTTATATTGTGATTGAAATGTGGAAATGTTATGTTTCCTTTATGCATGTTTTATGTGACACATTTATGTTATGGTTCTTGGGCATTGTTATGAAAACGGGTGGTTCCGTGATAAACTAAGGGCGGGTGAGCCCGTTATAGCTCTCCAATGCATTGGGTAACGCGAAGGAGTGAAACGTTAAGGTTTCTCCGAAGAGATTTAGGGAATATACTGTGATGGGTATTCCAAACGTAACCAAGAAAGTTACTCCCCATGTAAGAATGTTATGAATGCCTCAAGTTACCTTTACGTCTTATGTTTTCTATGATTTATTCATGGTTTGATGAGGTATGTTGAAGTGCCTATGTTTTATGGGTAAAGTATGATTTCATTCTTATGTATATATGAACTCATGTTTCCTTTCCATATTTTTATAACCCTTACGGAGCTTTTTATGCTCATCCCAAGTTTTTGAAATGTTTTTCACAGGTCAAGGGAAAGGTACATGATGTGATGATAGTGTCAAGGATGTTTCAAGAAAGAATCCGTGTTATATTTTAAATATGTTTCCGTTGATGGGAAGAATGAATACTGTCTTTTATGTAACCACTTTATTTAAATGTTGAATGTAATGCAAGTTTCATGATCTAATTCTCTAAAACTCTAATCCTGAAAAAATCCTCAATGTGTAATCTTGTAATAACTCAAGATTAAGTAAGGTTTAAGGCTGGGGCCTTATAGTTGGTATCAAAGGCCGGTTTAGATAACTTTAGAGGTTAGGGTATTCTTTAATCATAAGTGACATTACCATAATGGTTAGGATTTCAGAAAGAGTCCTAGTTTTAGATAAAGTGAATGAGTAAGTATATCTTAGTGTTTACCTTCCTCGTTAGTACATGATGGTTTTGTTGATATACTCACACTGACCATTTTGGTTTTAGTAAATGGCTGGATCTAGCAGGCACCAAAGTGACAATGGGTTTGAAGGAAACTGTGGTGGTTCTCTGATTAAGATATTGGATGAGATGGGGGATTCAATGAGGAATCTCATGGTTTTTCTAAACCAACTATCAAGGAGTCATGATCAACCACTTGAACCTTGGTGAGTTCTCTAATGCATCATGTACGAGATGGCCAACTCGATGTGGAAATTCAGGTAATAATTATTAAGGTAACCATTAGGGTTTATATGATCCTTACTTTTGAGGTAATTATGGGTTATTATATGATATGATGGAAAATTAAGGGAATGAGATAAACTTGAGATTAAAATATGTTATGATTATTCTTGAAGATTTTATCTCATTTTGGGGAATGTTTTAAGAATTATAAAGTTTTGGAAAAAGGACAACACGCAGACCGTGTGACATCCCGTCGCGTCGGACAAAGCTGCGTGAATCGAACCGAAAACCAAAGTGCGACTGGTATTTATCACCTACCACTGGACTACGTGAAGTCCCTGGTTAGTTTGACCGATTCTTTTTAGTTATATGATTTTATGAATTAAGAGTAAGTTGATTTTGGAGGATATGTGATTAGGATAATTACTTTTCAATGTGAGACTTTAGGAGCAACTGATGTTGTTTGGAGATAAATGTTACGATTTAACTTGGTAGACTATGTGACTAAATCCTTCAAATATTTGGGTTTCAATCTTAGTTTGGTTTACTTTGAAGAATTTTATGGACAAATGGTCCTCGTTGAACTTTGGGTTTTGTTGGACAAATTTTGGAGATTAAGAATAGATTTTCTTTTTATAAAGGGTTATCCTTTTCTGGATTATCTTATCTTGTACTAGCCTTTTTGGTTTTGGTTTTGGTTAAAGACATGGGAAGTATATAGTTCTATTTTGTGGATTAGGTGATTCTCTAGAAGTTGATTATAGTACTCTTAATGTGAACAAGTCTTCCTAAATACTCGTCTTTTGGAGAAAATATGAGTTTGTGTAAGGAATCTAATAAAAGTTGAAAGTCAATATGATAAGTGATTATGTTTCCTTATGAATAAATTCCTCAATAAAAAGTAACTTAAAACAAAAATGTTGTCTATTAACTTTTCCTACCGGGGAATCGAATACCGTTTAACCCATCACAAGTTTGTGATTTTCGCGTGGTTAACTTTCTCCTAAACATGTTTTCTATCACTCTCCATCAGAACATGACCCTTTGTTTTTTCCTCCATGTCCATATTTTCATACTTGGAATCCTAGTATGGGTTAACTCGGGTGACCTTTGTACTTATCTCTCTTTATTTTAAAGTGTTTGTTTTACCGACTTTTGTTCCGATGTGAGACTTTCAAGGATGTTTCCAAGCACAATTTTAAAATTGCGAGGACGCAATTCCCAAAAGGGGGGAAGGATGTAACACCCCAGGTAAATAAAGAATATGACATTTCATATTTATCCATATTTGTGAATAAAATATTTAAATAACTTTAAAGGGGACGTTATGCTCGATGGCGTACCCAACACGCAACAACGAGTTTCTTGGGAATCTTACGTTGCACTCTAATAATAAAATAATATTATTTTAAATGGTAGTTAACATGTAGTCGTTGTAATTGCGGGAATGGATAGAAATAACTAAAATATGATTATATATGTTTTTAAATGTTTTTACATTTATCCAATAAAATATAATGGCTTAAAATACGGAAAGAATTCAATTTTAGGCGTATATGCCCTAGTTTTCACTAAAGGTTCACTTATCACCTTTTGATGGCGAACCGTTATTAAATATAGTTTTGATCACTCTTATACATTCTTTTGGACCAAATAAAACTCTTATTAAGAATCGGGACATCAAAATTTACTTTGTGTAAATTTTTGGTATCTTTCCGATAAAGTTCATTTTTTTAATGAATAGTGTAAAATGTTGTATTTTAATTCAAAACCACTTTTTAATCTAATTTATTTATATGATTAGATTATATTTTTAATTGGTTTTAAAGTGAAATTAGAAAATATTTTTACCATTAAATCCAATAGTGTTCATTGGAATCAATTTCACTTTGAAATCAGACTTAAACTAGTGTCATTCTTTTGATAGTTATTGTTTCATAAAACACGCTATTTGTCATGACAACAGGAATTAATTATTAGATTAATTAATGTGAATTATATGTTTTGAATTTTGTAAAACGGACTTCATTTTTGAATTCAGAATATCAAATATAGCTTAGGGTGAATTTTTGGGATTTTTCTGAAAAACTTCAATTTTTGATGAATAGTGAAACCACTAAGTGGTACTTATAAAAACTGATTTTCTGTTTAAATGAAATTTTTCCATCATTGTGTTTTGATTTTCAAAAATCCGACATATATGGATGTCATTAAGAAGTAAAATGTGGTTCAATGAGATTAAAATAATTTTTTGGTGAATAGTAACTTATTAAGTTTTTAATCGCGATTAGTGGTAATTAGTGTAGTTTAAGGTAAAAATAATGCTTTAATAAAATGAGATGAGCTTGACACATGTATTACCCTCATTGGTTGTATCATGGCCGACCAAGACAAGCCATGGGTCAACTTGGGGACCCCATGGATCCACTTTGGTTGGGAAATGACATAAATAACATTTTATTTAATGTAAAAGTAAAATTGACACAAACATGATATGTTTTAATAAAACAATTTTTACGTGGGGTTATACAAGTCATATTTTTGATTATAAATATTCATTGGAAGTATAAAAATATTTCCTACATCATAGTATTTTTTTATAATTTTTAGACATTAAATAAATTAAATTATTTATGACATAATAATGATGCAGCGATGACATCATTATTTGACGATTTAAATAAAATGGAAAGATAATGTAAAATCTATGAACTAAACATGTCCAAAACTTATTGGATGAGTGTATTTAGAAGCCTTATAACCTTATCCACAAATTATATAAATGTGGGACCTTTTGAAACCGAAACACATTTTCAAATAAAGTAATATTTCTTTACTTTCCAAAAGTGCCCCTCCTCTCCTCTTATAAAAGGCCCCCACCTCTACCTCATTTAACACACTCCTCAAGCCTTTGGATCGGCCAACCCCTGCCCATTTACTCTCTCCACATCCCTCTACTCATCCTAGAGGATTCCCTTTGGGCATAATCCTTTCAAAGGAAGCCTTTAGGCTCAAATCAAAAAGAGTTACACTTTTAAAGGTAATTCATTCTCTCATGTTCATTTGTTTTATTTTGCTTCTCCAAACCCCTAAACTCTTTTTATTTACTTCTTTTGTAACAAAACCAGTATCTTCAATATACTAGGATGTTGTTATAAGATTTATTCGAGCTACACTCTCACACAACTACATCAAATGGTTAAAGAACATACGGTTTCCGTGGATGGTGAAATTCTGCCTCCCGAAACGATGATTGTTCAATACTCATTTAACACCTTCAAAGGTGGCCATTATGATGTCACTATTTTTATATATGATATATAATATGTTTATGTTTTATTTATTCTTCTGCATTTTTCATTTTTTTGTCTTACCTTTATGGCTTCCATTATGGGTATACGCGATATCTTCATTTAAGGAAGTGCGGACTACCGCCCCCTCAAAGTGATTTGATTCGTTAAATACCATATGTGGGATGTATAAAGGATGGAAATATGATATTATATATGATATTATACTGTAATTATAATATACCTTTATATCATTATTATTCCATTCTATAAAATATGAAATAGAAATGAAAGTAGCGTTCATGCGTACGTACGGCTTACCGTCTCCATGAACGGTGCATTTCATTTCTTATCTCTAAATGATTGTGTAATGTTATAAATGCATGCATGTACTGGATATATATGACATATATGATATCTACATAATGAATACAATTCTTTATATAATAAACATTTGGCCACACGAACAACATGTAATTGTAAGAAGTCCACTTTCGACTTAAGAACCAAATATCGGCAAAACAAATATTATTAACTTAAATGATTACATAATGTTTATGACATGGTAATAAGTCGTATAAAAGTAATAATGAACTTGAAAAAGGTTCTTAAGGAATTAGAAATTAACTCAAGTTTATTATTCAGGAGATTAAAGAACGATTGAGTCAAGTCGGACCCGAGGTAAGGGATCCTACTCTCTTTCTTTTTAAGTACACACTTTTATGTCATTCCTTTTAAAGCTCATATTTATTGTTGTTGGGATGATCATTTATATTACACTTACTGTAATTTTTATTTTCATGTGATGAGAGACCCTATTCCCTCTCATCAATCCATTTTGGAAGTTTTGAGTGGCGCCGTTAGGCTACCGAACTTTCTTAAGAGATCTAACCTCTCTATTCTTTTTAAGTACTCTCCTTTATGTCACTTCTTTTAAGCTCCTATTTGTAATTTTGGGGGATGTTATTTTATATTCCTCTTTCTGTACATTTTATTTTAATGTGATGAGATACCCTATTTGATCTCATCAATCCATATTCGGAAGTTTTATGTGGCGCCGTTAGGCTGCCGAGTTTTCGTAAGGGATTTTTCATCTCACTTTTATTCCCGTGAGATTTATGCTACATGTGCCACAAATTCCCTTGAGTGGTGTATATACTTCCCATTATTCTACTCTTTGTTTAATATAATTTCGTTTATGATTATTTACATCAATGATCTTTTGTCCTTCTTTCATGGGGTGTATGTTTTGAAAGATATCCAAGTCGGTAAGGGAACCTTTCACCCTCCTCTTTTTTAAAAGACTTCTTTTGTTGGGTATTTTAATTTACATATTGTTATGTTGGGATATGTTCTCATATATCCTTATTGATGTAAATTTTATGTCCAAGTGATGAGATACTCTTTTTATCTCTCATCAACTCTTTTTGATGTGATGCCGTTAGGCTGTCAAGGGAACTTTTTAACCAAATTTCGATTTCTTTGGGTTCAACATGTAGTCATTGAATATGTCGTCCATTGAATATGTGTGAATGACCTTTTATTGTTTTACACTTAATATCCACTTATATTGGGTGTATTTATATTTGTCACACATATTTTTGATATTGATTTGTCCTTAATTTAAGGATACCTTCTTTATAAGGGATTTCATCACATTTGACATTTCTATTAAGGGTTCATTGTTGTTATGCACCAATTCACTCTTATATGATGTATATACTGTCCTTTGGAGTATTATATCATGAATCCATTTATTCTCATGATATTATAAAGTTTTGACTAAATGTTATTCCTCAACTATTGTATTCAAGTGTCTCTAATTTTGGTAAAACCCCTTTAACCAAAATATCGTTTTAAATGTTTTAATTATTTTTTCTTATTAATATCCATGTTTTCAAAATGGTTTTAAGGATTTATTTATATGGATATTAATGGTTTAAAATTTTAAGCTTCAAGGTGGTATGTGACACTTTGATTCAAAAATCTCTTTATTAAATGTTTTAAATGGTTTTGGAAATGGTTTCTTTTTGAATGGATTCAATATTTCAATATACTAAAATGTTATATTGTGATTGAAATGTGGAAATGTTATGTTTCCTTTATGCATGTTTTATGTGACACATTTATGTTATGGTTCTTGGGAATTGTTATGAAAAAGGGTGGTTCCGTGATAAACTAAGGGCGGGTGAGCCCGTTATAGCTCTCCAATGCATTGGGTAACGCGAAGGAGTGAAACGTTAAGGTTTCTCTGAAGAGATTTAGGGAATATACTGTGATGGGTATTCCAAACGTAACCAAGAGGGTTACTCCCCACATAAGAATGTTATGAATGCCTCAAGTTACCTTTATGTCTTATGTTTTCTATGATTTATTCATGGTTTGATGAGGTATGTTAAAGTGCCTATGTTTTATGGGTAAAGTATGATTTCATTCTTATGTATATATGAAATCATATTTCCTTTCCATATTTTTATAACCCTTACTGAGATTTTTATGCTCATCCCAAGTTTTTGAAATGTTTTTCACAGGTAAAGGGAAAGGTACATGATGTGATGATAGTGTCAAGGATGTTTCAAGAAAGAATCCGTGTTATATTTTAAATATGTTTCCGTTGATGGGAAGAATGAATACTGTCTTTTATGTAACCACTTTGTTTAAATGTTGAATGTAATGCAAGCTTCATGATCTAATTCTCTAAAACTCTAAACCTGAAAAGATCCTCAATGTGTAATCTTGTAATAACTCAAGATTAAGTAAGGTTTAAGGCAGGGGCCTTATAGTTTTGGACCTGTATGATATGAGGTATTTGTCATGACACCAGAGATTTCAGCTAAGTTTACTCCTGGTTGTAGTTAGTCCATACCCCGAGATACTGTAAGAGAGATTGTTTCTCTACGAAACATAGTTCACGACCATGGGTCTCAGATATCCTCTTTATAGAAAGCGTTGATTGATTTATATTAAAAGATGACCAGATCACCCCTGGTGGCATTGAATTGACTAGTGGGGAGTAGGTAAATCACATAAATTCAAAATCATTTAGTTTGAAACTTTTATTGGTTTTATGTTTAAATATAAATATACAACCGTATTTAATTTTCAATATAGTGTTCTTTTAGGTTGTAGCAGGAAGTAGAGATGGAGGTAGAGAGGGTGACAAGATTTATTCATCATCCGACCATAATTAGTTGTTTTGTTGATATGTAGGACAAATATGGTAATATTTGGTTCATATAAGTGACATGTGTGGCACATAGTTTCCACCAAACATTTTCATGACCTAACATTTTCTTGATTTCTCATGTTTCCTTTTATATATTTTATTGATTTCTGATGTTTCCTTTTATATCTTGATATATCGAGTGTGGTATGCAACATATATGTCGATTCTTTTTTTTTCTTCCATAAATCATTTTTTATGATTCATTTTTCATAAATTTATTTGGTTTGTTACACAAGGATGAATGATCAAAAACATATCCTAAAGTAACAGGAATCAATACATTTATAGTTCTTGGAAAAGGTCCTCCATAAAAAATTATCTTGTGTATAGGAGGAGAACGATGAGATGTGTGGGAACCATTATGTGAGAAAGAAATAAAAAAATTGATATGAATAAGGAATGGTCTCTTATTTAGGGTATAAGAAATGTGATTATAGTTTTCACCAAGGCCTATTATAGAAGATCCCAATATCATTACATATATTAAAACATCATGAATCATTACACATATAGTTTTTATATAATAACCCTATGCATATTAGGCTCTTTCCTAGGGTAAGAGTCATTTTTTTCATAACATAGGTTTATGGATAAAGAAAAAACATGCTAAGGATCCTTATTTAGATTCGGATAATATGTAGAGGAAGATAGGTCTTACTAGGTAGACTACTCTAAGAAGTTTCAAGTATTACAAGATGGACCATTCATCACATAGTTTAACAAAATGTGAAAATGACTAAAATAATCTATAGTTTAAGATCATATGAAAAATACCTTATTATATGAGGTTTAATGTAGTTTAAATCGATGTTTAAAATGAAATGAACTTGTCATGATGCCAACCCTATGGATGGAAAACCAATGTGAATGAAGAAACCTAGTCACTAAGATAAAGTGAGGGATTTGATATCAGTATTTTGGTTGGGTTTGATATAGGAGATCTAGGAATCACTATGTATCCCATGAAAATAGGAATCAATGCACACATAGTTCTTATAATTTTTGTGAAAATATGACCACCATGACTTAGAATTGAGAAATAATAGGGAAACCAAAATAAATAGAATGAGTGTAATGGTACATACCCTTTATAAACTTCCCTTTATGCATTATAAAGTCTTGGGGATGTTTAGGGAGAGTTTTGTTGTGATTTGGTGGTTTGAGGTGGTGTTTTATCCTTTTGAAGGCCACCATGGCTTGTGCAATGACTTGTGTGGATATGAAGGAGGTAGTTTTATGTTGGGTGTACTGTTGTGTAAAATGAGATATATAACCACAACTTGGGGATGACATAGTGCTATGCGTGTTGACTTAGTGGTTTTCCTATGCACCATGAGAATCTTGAAATGCCCTTGGGTGGGCATGTAATATCGGAGGACCACCTGTCCAAAATAGAAAACCCAAGATCACCACTTTGTATCCTTGGGCATGGTGAGGATAAAATGGTTAGGAAATGGGAACCAGGTCATGGATTTTATACATGGAAGAATATAGAAGAACCACTATGTCTTAGACCACACTATGTTCTAAGATTTGTGGGAGGCCAAATTCCATTTTAAAATCGAAAAAAGATAAAATGACAATGAGGGTTCTATATCAAACTTTTACCAAACCCACCACATGAGTTTTGGATATTAACTATGTTTTGGTAGAGTCCAGTGTGATTCACTTATAAATAAGAGTTTTATTACCTCCTTATTTTGAATTTTATACTTTCCCTCAATTCTTGGTTGACCCTTACTCATCCACCCCTTCCCCAGTCACCTCCCATGGTGTTCCAAACTAATTGGATCATATTGGATCATTTAGATTGAAGTTATTTGATTCATGGTATCCCTCTCTTTCCCCATTACTCCTTTATTATCTTTCTAGTATATTCAAGAGTTTATTATGGTGGTAATTCTCCTCTTTATTGGGTGGTTTTTGATGGAGTATTATTATTCATTGGATTCAATAGTGATTCACTTGAGATCAGTGGTGGTTTATCCATGGTTCTTTTCCATTTCTCCTTGAAGATTCAGTCAATGTTGGGGATCCATCATCTCCCCTTCTTTATATGTAAATTTAGAAATATCATGATTTGGTATTTCTTTGGTTAAATGGTATATATCATCTTAACAAAGAAAATGAACTAGCTTAATTGAATTTTAAGGGGATGGGAGAAATCACATGATTATTACTTATTATTATATGGACACACTTAATTGGTTTTCCAATTATGACTTATTTTGATATAATGTGTTGTTTTGGGTTTTATAAAACTTTTTATTTATGTTTTTATAACCTCACCACATATAAAAACGACTAAGAATATATATTTAACTATTAAATTAGTTTCCAATGCAATATTGTATTTCTGTTTGAATTCCCTTCATAATAATTTAGTAATTATGATAAAAAACATTATTGAAACAAAATTATGTACAGTTTTTGTGATTTGTAGTGGGTATGATGTGTGGTGGTGGTGATGTGGGGTGGTTGTGATTCAGGGTGGTTGCGATGTGTTGTGGTTATGTTGTGTTATATGTTATATCAATTGGAATGGTTTTTTTCAAGGCATTGGTAATGGGCCTACGGTATCAGTTGCATTTTTTTTGTAAATATGGCTTTAGCGGTGGTTTTAAATGCTGTAAAATAAATATAATATATTTAGCAGTAGTTAAAACAACCGCTAAAATTATAGTATTTTTTATCCATGGTGGTTAAAACTACCCCTATAGAAAATAATTGAGCAGTGGGTTTAAACATTACTAAACATTTTTTATATTCCATTATTATATCGCGACGGTTTTTATGGTTTTAGCAGAGGTTTTCCCGGCGAAACTGAAAAAGTAAAAAATCAATTGATATGTGATTTAGAAAAAAATTTGGATCATATTTGCCTTTTTTAAAACCATTTGATAAAAAGAAATTTAAAAAAAATTAATACCAATAGAGAAGGTCTTATTTTAAACCATAAGAATATTTAGTTAATATGAAAAAATAGATAAGAAAAATTTCATTTTAAAAACCAGATTGTTCTTCCATTAAAATATTTTTTTAATAACACCATTTAAAAATACCATTGTTAAATTTACACTAATACAAATAGTGATTTTATTGGTGTTAGAAAACTGTTTTAAAAGTTCTAGAAAATTGCTGTTAATATCAGCGAAGATAAGGGGGTCCCTTTAACAACACTAAAAAAGCATTGATAAAGGGTGTCCTTTATCGGTGCTAAAATAGAGATGATAAAGGCCCCCATTTATCGACGCTATTTTAGAACTGATAAATGATCCCTTTATCATCACTATTTTGAGCGATGATAAAAGAAAAATTTATCAGTACTTTAATTATTGATGATTAATGGTGCTTTTCCCAGCGCTCAAAATAGCATTGACAAAGGGTTCCATTATCAACACTCAAAATATCGCTAATAAAGGAGGCCATTATGAGTACTCAAAATAGAGATGATAAAGGACTATCTTTATTTGGTGTGCTATTTATATATTAGTACACCCACTAGCAAAACCTACGCCTGTATAGCACACACACACCACCTACACAAAACAACACCTGCACAACGCACATAAGAACAAAGAAGCACACACAAGGGTTTTGAAGACAATTCTATATACATTTAAAACAATGTTTTATATAATTACATTTATAATTATCCAACAAATAGTTAAAAAAATTAATGTTTTATCCTTTGAAATCTATCTCTAAAAAATTTCCTCTCATGGTATTAGTTGTCGAATAAATCATCCAAATCAATAAAAAGGTTCCACCAATATAAGAAAACAAATAATATTTTAGTAATACTATAAATAAATAAATTAAACATTAATATGAAAGAATATATTAATAAAATGAAAATTTTGAATAAAAAAGACACATTTGGAGTTATACACGTCACACCGTGTGTTTTATTGATGTGGGGTTGATTCCTACACATCAAAAACGAGTTAAAGATCGCTATCCCAAAATATCAAAACAATATTAATGGGTTTGCTTGGTTTTGAGTATGTCCATTGATTTTATACTAAAATTAATATCAAATTTAAATGACATACTTGGATTTATACTGTTCAAATCATTTTTCATATTGAGGTGTGGTTGATTCCTACACGTAAAAAATTACTCATGTATCATTTTTTTAAAGTATAAAAATAATATGAATGGGTTTTCTTGGTTTTTAGTATGATAGTTGTTTTTTTTTCTAAAATATCATTTCAAACCAAAAACACCCATTTTGAGTCATACCAGTTGCATCATATGTCAGTTTGAGGTGAGAGAACTACATACACATCACAAAGGACATACAAATTTCTCTCCAAAATTATGAAGAAAATCATAGGGCGTTTTCTTGGTTTTTAGTGTGTGAAATGTTTTCAGTTAAAATGAAAATTTTAAATAGACAATGGACAATTTTAGTCATACTGGTAACACCATGCATTATATTGAGGTGCGGTTGATTCCTACACGTCAAAAATGACTCATGGATCATTGTCTTAAAGTATTAAAACAGTTCGAATGCATTTTATCAGTTTTCAGTATGTCACTTGTTCTTTTTACTTAAATTAATGTCAATTTTAAATAAAATAACATTTGGATTTATACCAGTAACATCGTTCGTTGGATTGTGGTTTGTTTGATTCTCACATGTCCCAGATGACTCATGGATCATTGTTATAAGGTATCAAAACAATCCAAATTAATTTTCTTGGGTTTGAGTATGTCAGTTGTGTTTTTTACTGAAATATCATTTAAAATCAAAAACACACTTTTTGAGTCATATAGGTCACATCATGCATTTATTTCATGTGATACTCCTTCATACACATCTGATTGGACTTAAGAATCACTGTCCTAAATTATGAAGACAATCAGAAAGCATTTGCTTGGTTTTTACTGAGTGACACATTTTGAGGTAAAATGTAAATTTTAAACAGATAAAAAACACTTTTAGACATATTGATATCATTGTGAATTAGATTGTAGTGCATTTTATTTCTACATGTCAAAAATGAATCATGTATCATTATTTTAAATTATAAAAAAAAATCCGATAGTTTTTTCATTATTTTAAGTATGAAAATTATTCTTTTTACTTTAATTAATGACAATTTTTTTTTAAAAAAAAGTCACATTTAGATTTATATCGGTCACATCGTGTGTTTTATTTAGGCGAGGTTGATTCTTAAACATCACAAATGACTCATGGATCATTTTCATAAATTATCAAAACAATCCAAATGTGTTTTCTTGGTTTTTAGTATGCAAGTTGTGTTTTTTTACTAAAATTAATGTCAATTTTAAATAAAAAGAGGCACTTTGAGGAATAGTGGTCACATAGTGTGTCAGATTAAGGAATTTTTGATTCATACACATCAGAAATGGCTTATTGATAACTTTCCTAAAGTATCAATATAATAAAAATTCATTTTCTTAATTTTTAGTATGTCAGTTTTGTTTTTTTACTAAAATATCATTTCATACTAGAAACACACATTTTGAGTCATACTGGTCGCATCATGCGTCATTTTGACATGAGACTACTTCATACATTTCAAAATGAAATTATGAATAATTTTCCTAAATTATGAAGACAATTAGAGTGAGTTTTCTTGGTTTTTAGTGAGTGGCGCGTTTTGAGCTAAAATGTCAATTTTAAACTGATAACAGACAATTTTTGTCATATCAGTCACACAATTCATCAGATTGTGGTCTGGTTGACTCCTACATGTCACAAATGACTGATGAATCATTTTCCAAAAGTATATAAACAATACAAAGGAATTTGCTCTGTTTTTAGTATGTCACTTGCTCTTTTTGCTAAATTTATTGTTAATTTATTAGAAAAATACAAACTTAAAGTCATAACGGTTACACCATGTGTTGGATTTAGATTCTGTTGATTAATACATGTCAAAAATTACTTATGGATAATTCTCCTAACATATCAAAACAATCCTAATGCATTTCCTCAGTTTTCAGTATGGAAATTATTCTTTTTACGAAACATGCTGACAATTTTAAATAAAAATAGACACTTCAAGTTATACCAGTCACATCTTAATTCTATTTTTATACATTATTTCATTATGTATGATACCCATTCATTTATCAAAAAATATATCTCATCTTTTGAATAAGATTCTTTTTTAAATTCATGGTAGTAATGAAAAAATATAAATAAAAATAGGATTAATAAGTATTTTAAATGAAATAGTAATTATCTTCGAAAATACCTCTTTAGGGATGCTCATTTTATCATGGAATACGATCTATTTTATAACTTTACAAACACAATAACCACCGTCTTTATCATTTGTATGTTTTGGGAAATACAAACACATTTAGAAAAATAAGAAATTTTTTTATATGTGTTTGGATTGTGAAATCTTATAATATATACCCTGATTTTTATCAAGTCATAATACTTGTGATGTTTATTTTCCTTTTCCTCTATCCTCATTCCATGATATATAGGATAGTCACACACTTCCCTTATAATAACAGAATCCTCATTAAAAGATAATACAAATTATATAACTATATTTTTAGTTCTAAAATATTTGAAGTAGTGTATTACAAATTGATAAATGACATCATTTATGATCGGTTTTTTGGATATCCATGCATTGTTGGTATTAAGAAGAGTCTGTCATCCATAATTTTGATGTTAAACGATTTGAGAAGTCCTACCACTATTTAACCCTCTTTCTCGAATTTTTTATCTTTTTGTGCTATAGAGGTGATGTGAGGACTAATGAGTCCAAAGTTTTGTTCATGGGGAAATCCCATCAATTGTTTTTCATATATACGCCTTAAAAAAATTTAAAATGTATTTAGTCATAATTATCATAGTATATCATCTTTTGAAAAAAACAAACCATAAAAACATACCTCATGTAAACATTTATTACTGAGCTAACTATCCAACCATACTCCATGATTTAACTTACATTGTCAAAACTAATGAAATCTTGATCTTCCCCGTTATACATATTTTCATAAAAATTAATTATGTGAACCACAACATCTTTCAACTTCGTATTCACATGAGTATCTAATGATAACAAATGAAGATATAGAACGGGCGGGTTTATGGTGCTTTTGATAGATCGTTTTGATCGGTTGGTTGATCCTTAAGATAGTTTTGAGTTATTCTTTCTTTTCACCCCTTCAATATGTACATCTGTAATAACATTCATCGGTTCATACAATTTTTCATTTAAAACTTCACAAACCACTTGTTAAAATGAAACCATCATTACATACACTTTCAAACCATTCACACCCCTTTATGAAATCCTATCAGGTGTGTTGATAAGCACTATTTATGCAACCTAAGTCCATCCAAAGTGTTCAAATCATTTTAAAGTTATTTAAAACCAAAAAGGTATATTGAACATATTTTTAAACACTTTTTTTAGTGTATTCCCACAACACATCATGGAAATAACCAATATTTACAAATCCAGGAAAGGATTTGGGAAGTTTCTCTTATGTGTTCTTAACTATCTAGACCCATAAGCAACCAAATGACCACCATGGGATGAAACTATTAAAATCATGACTCCTGATACATAGAAATATAATTCATACTCATTACCTAGCTCGTTTATGGTTAATGTTGGTGTTTTTATCAATCTCCCATTAGGATCTTAGAAGGATAACTCATGAACATCTAAATACTCATATTGAGCTAAAAAACATAGCTGAGGTCTCATATAATGGCCTAACTATTTCAATGGTATCATCGTAGATGTAAATTTGAAGTTATTTGTTCATACCTATCTCATATAATTCAAATATCATCTTAGAATCCTCCACCATATCACATAGAGTCTTATCTACTACCAAGCCTTATCCAGACCTTCAACGTAGGGAGAATTACTAGCTATAGAAACTTAAGCATCATTAAAAAGGGTAATGATTAAGAACCCACTCCAGACTAATAAATTGATTCCTAAAAAAATCATAACTAATTCTTACTAAAACATCCTAAAAGGAAGTTAAAAGGGAATGAAAACCCAAATAACTCCAACATCAACACTAGTGACCCCAGGTAACTTGTCACATCCCATCATCAAACCATGGACCAATCAGAGCATCAAGAACAAAACAAAATAGGGCACTACAAAATGAGATATAAGAGAATCATACCATCCCATCCACCAGTTCATATGTAGGGTGTGAGCTAAAAATTCTTTGTATGATCTCATAAATAACTCTATTTGAATCCCTTCATAATACAGTTCATAAATTTATAGTTTTAACATAGGGTATAAAATATATTTTCACATGAATTATAAAACATGTGTAAAGAAAATAAACTTACATATTTTCAAACAACCACCATTTTTATAATATAAAAAGGAGGATGACTAAAAATTTGAAATAAAAAGACCAAAAATGGAAAGAGGGCCTTTAAAACCATACAAGACATGTCAAATCAAAGTTTATCACTCTTTCAGAACATTTTCTGAAAAACTCTTTTTTCATAAATTACCACAATGAAAATACATTATCTTAAAATTCATTTAACAAATAACCAATTTTTTTCCTTCTTAAATAAAACTTTATTTCCATTTAAATCAACCTTTTTGAAAGTAAGAAAATACACACTCAAAGTGAAACAATTATCATACATAGGCACCAAGGAAACAAGGAAATATAATCCAAAAAAAATCTAAACAATAGTGCCATATAATAAAAAACAAACTAGGGTAATAAAATCCATCAAAGAAAATGAATCCTCTAATGTGTCCTAAGAATGGTGTAACCATCATTTGAAACTTGCTATGATTCATGTATTTAGATCTTGAACTGGAGATGATGAACCCAAGTCGATAATATTTAACTTTTCATATCCAAGTTTTCCTATAGAACTCACTAATATCTATTATGATTAGGGGATCAAAAGAGACCCTTACCCCTTCTAGTACATTCTAGGGACACTGAAACATCATAGAAACTCACTCAATCTAACTGGGTCCTTACACTAGGAAGCACACTCCAGACTAGGTATTTCACTCATCTATATCCCTAAAAGTATCCTAGGACACCCATGACATTTCAATAGTGGAAGTGAGCAACCAATGAAAAATAATATATCATCACATAAATATAATTTCAATAATTTTAAATTTATCCTCATCACAACTGCTACACCATCACAAGAAACAACCCCTTTCACACCCTTTTATAAGCATCAGAATAATCATAAGAATATAAAGAATCCACCATGGGGTCATGTTCCACATCATGAATAATAAATGCATGGAGATCAATTAAGGGTCTCTCATATTTATAAAATAAATTCCTTTAAATTAAAAAATAGGATTTTACAAATGTACTCAAGAAGCCAATCCATTTCACCCCATTTGAGAACAACATTTCAAATTTCATCCAAAAACCATTTTTCGAAATGCACTAGAATTCCCATATGGAAACCGAGCCATTTTATATAAATAAAATTTTAATATAATAAAACCTTTTATTTTTGAAAGAAATATGTGCTAAGAACAATTTTATTAAACTACAATATCCTTTTTAAAACATCTTAATCCCCCATGAGAGTTAAGGGTCACAAAACAATTAAAATATTTTGAAGGTAAATTCAATTCGTTTTGCAAAAAATTAATTTGAAATATCTCATATTCTCTTTGAATAAAAAAACTCATGACCAAACATTCAAAATATTTAAATTCCTTTAAAAAATCTACTCGGGACTTTTACAAAACACTTTCCTTGTGACATAACTCTATGATAACTCTTAAATCCATTTTCAAGCCATTTTAAAACCAAAAAAGTTATAGCATAGGATTATAATTTGATAAGAAATCATTTAAAAACATCCATAAAATTTATAAGATGTATTACAAGGGATTTTCAAAGAAACACTTACCTCACTCAAGAAAAATCAAAGCTAAAACTTGTCGGCTTTAATAGAGAAGACATAAATATGTTAAGTGACATACTACTCAACCCATAAAAACATAAATCATCACAATTAAAAAGAAATTACACTATGCTCTAGTGGAATCACACTTCAAATGCATAATCAAGTCACAAAAAATCAAAGCAAAAAATAGGAAGAGGAACACCAACCAACATGAAATTAATTTAGTGTGTAAACAAGGATCACCAATGACTACAATTTTTAACAGGGTGTTTAGCCTATACAATCCATACTATACCATAAATATAAAACTATAATTACATGCGAACAAGAAGAAATAGATGACAAAGAGGATAAAAGTCATCGGAAGAGGAGAGGCGCGCAATAGAGAAGAGGTGCATGACGTAGGTGTGGTGCACAATGGAGGTGTGGTACCTAGCTGAAGAAAGGTACATGATAGGTAATTCACACATGACGACGGAGATGTTATGGTAGAGGAGATGCATGGTGGTGTGGCACGTGATGGAGGTGAAGACTTAAGGTGGAGGTGTGGTTCACGGTCGAGGAGAGGTGGTAGGAGAGGGGGAGGAGGGGGAGGAGGAGTCGCATCGCATGTGTCAACTTCCGTGAGAATAAAGGAGATTGTTAGCATTTTTTTATAAAACCCGATGAACCTTTTATCAGTTCTAGCTAAAAACTGTTGATAAAGGTATGTTATATTCGCGCTAAACAAGCACTGATAGAGACCCATCTTTATCAGTGATAAAAAAGCACTGATAAATATATTATGCCAAAAATTATTTATATTAATATATATATATTTATAAAATTATATATATGATAAATATATATTCATTTATGTATAATTATAACTATAAATAAATAAATATATTTATATTTATATAATTATAATTTAAATAATTAGAAAATTATAAGAAATATACTTATTATATTTATAATCTTAGAATATATATAATAAATATATTAATTATATCTATTTATAAGATTATAGATACATACAACTATATTTCTTCTAATTTTATAATTATTTATAGGAGTATATATTTATTTATTATATGAATATATATTTAATTATAATTATAATTATAAATGAATATATATATATATATATTTAAATAATTAAAAAATTTTAAAAAATTAATATTTCTAATATTAATAATTTTATTAAAATATATATTATAATTTTTTAATTATTTAAATATATCTATATTTATTTATAACTATAAATATAAATATTTTTATTTATTAATCAATATTTTTATATATTTATTTAATTATATATAAAATTATATATAAAAATAATAGATATATTTTTTATAAATTAATAATTATTTAAATAAATTTATATTTATTTATATTTATGACTAATAAATAAATATATATTTATTTTTAATTAAAAATTATAATAAATAAATGTTTATTTATAGTTGAATTATAAATATATATATACATATATATTTAAATAATTATAAAATTATAAAAAATATATTTATAATTTTCAAAAAATATATAAATATATAAATATATTTATTATATTTATTTTTAATTTTTTAAATATATCTACATTTATTAGAATTATATTTATAACTATGGGTATTTATTTATAAATATTTGTATATAAATATATATAATTAATATATTTATTATAATTTTTTAATTATTTAAATATATCTTTATTCATTTAGGAATCATAATTATAAATATATTTATTTAATTATATTATAACTTTTTAAGTAGTTTAATAAATATATTTATTATAATTTTATAATTATTTACATATATATAGTTATTTATAGTTATAATTATAACTATAAATAAATATATTTGTAAATATTTTTATATAATTATAAATATATATATAATTATAATATATATATTTATTGTAATTTAATAATTATTTAAAAATATATATATGGGTGTGTGTGTAAGTATAATTACAAATAAATATATTTAAAAAGTATTTATATATAATTAAAATTTAATAATTATAAATATATAATAAGTATATTTCTTAATTGAAAATATTTAATGTAATTTTATAAGTATTTTTGAGAACATAATAGTATAAATGGGTAACATGAATTAATAATATACCTAGTAAATATATATAATAAAAAATGAGGAATCAATGGACAACATGAATAATTAGAAAGTGTATAACGTATAAATGAACATTATGTTACATAACATATGCACGCATGATCAATATATTTGATGACCAAATTCATTGGAACATATATATTGAATAATATATATATATATATTTAAAAAGGTATTTAAATATATTAATTTTAATTAAAATAAATATATTAAATATATAAAAATAATAAATAAAATAATATAATAAATCTAATAATCTAATAGATCTAAAAAATCTAAAAAATATAATGAATTAATCTAATTAATCTAATAAATCATATAAATCTAATAAATCTAATAAACATATTTATTATTTAATGAAATTTATTATAATATTCTAATAATTTATATATATATATAATTATTATCTTAGAAATACTTTTTTTAAAACATTACATATATTTTTGAATTATTAAAAAAAATATATTAATTATAAAAAATCTTTTTAAGTTAATGTATCCAAATAAACATTATTCTTGAATATAGATTATTAAAAAAATTTATCAGCGCTAAAAATAGCGTTAATAAATTAATCCTTTATCAGTGCAAAGAAAAGTGATGATAAAGGTCTACCTTTTATCAACACTTTTCTTAGAATTTATAAAGGATACATGTATCAGCTCTTTTATCTAGCACTGATAAAGGCTCCCCCTTTATCAGTGCATTCTTCTTAGCGCTCATAAAACGAGGCACTTCCCTTGCCTTGTTTTTTGGTAGTGCTATTTGAAAGAGTTTGAAATTAAGATGAGTGGTGAATGCCAAAAATATTCCAATAGATTATAACCTATTAGTGGGTGTAAAAATTTTACCATATTTGTTTCCCTCTTCTTTGTTATAACCTTTAGTTACTAAGCAAGATTTATTTCTTGTGATATTACTAAGATCAACTAACTTATTCTTAAAAGACTATTTAGATCCGATGATGGGATGATCTTTAGCTCTTTCCATTAGAATCTATACATCATTTTGAGTGACTTTATTTAGTTATTATTTTATGGAAAGAAACCAATTTTCCTTATTAATGTCATCACTATAGTTTTGTGGTTCAAGGTGAGAGACAAAGACCAGATGTTCAACCTCATTTAACGCTGATATTCTAGTATGAGTTCCGACTTGTAGATTTCTAATGAAATTTTCAAGGATATTGTATTTATAATTGTTAAAAGATTTATTTAAATAATTTTTAGGAGATTCTTGTTCTTATTATACTTTTTTTTTGTTTTAAAAGGTTCGTTTACAACACCATTTTTGAAGACATTTTGGGAATGATATTTTTGGAAATTGTAATAAAAATGAATATGGATTTACTCTTCCAACATTTTAGTTCTTTTTTTAAAGAATCAACATGAATTTATTGAGTTGTATTACCCAAGAAAGATAAATTTATTAGATTTAGAATCAAAATTTTCCAATAATTCATTTTTGTTTGAAATAAAATATTTACAATTTTTTTATAAAAAATATGGATTCAGGTTTTTTATTTTATAAATGTTTATAAGGGGTATTTTTAAGGAAATGTATTACAATAACATGATTAATGATAAAGCATACAGTTTTTAGTACCATAACAATAAAAATATTTGGGAATATTAAAATCATTTAAAAGTGTTCGAATGATTTATTGGATAGTTTGATTTCACCTCTCTACTACTCTACCCGTTGAGGGGTTTGAGGATTAGAAAAAGAATGATTATATCCTTTATAAGAACATAAATCATCAAATTCATTGTTATGAAATTCTCCACCTTGATTTCTTTGAATTGAAATAATTTTAAAACATTTTTTATTTCAATTATTTTTAGAAAACAGGATGATGGCTTTATAAGATTCAGTTTTATGAGATAAAAAATAATACCACATGAATCTTTTAAAGTTTTCAACAATTATGAAATTCTAGGATTTCCCCCCTAGAATTTCAATATGAGAAGGTCTAAATAAATCAAGATGAATTAATTCAGGGGAATTTTAAGAGGAAATAACTTTTTTATTTTTAAAAGAGGGTTTTTACTACTTATCATGTTGGAATTCTCAAAAAACAATGTCATATTTGAAATTAAATTGGGGTAGTTATCATAATAATTGATAACCTTTGAGTTTCAAAAGTGAGCGTGTAACATATCTAGCCTGATTCTCCCTCACATGCCTGAAATTTGTCATTATATGATCTCAATCATGCATCCTCATATTCCAAAGGCTACTGACTAGTGATGAGTGTCTAATATACATATATTGGAGGAGATTAGAACATCTGGAACAAAATAATAAAAGTAGTGTAAACATGATAAACAATCAAATTAAATAATTATAATAGAATAATTGGAAATTATAAAAAATTCCAATCAAAATAATCCATTTTATCTTATACTGTATACCAAACTAAATATCATACTGAAAGTTATATAAGAAAATAATCAAAATAAAGACTTTAAAAAATAAAAACTCCCAACACTAGTCTAAAAACCCAAGATCGGTCCCATATACAAGCTCCACTCTTAGACAGTAAAGAAAATAAATAAAATTTATAGCCCCTTTCCCATATCTATAATTTCATCAATGAAGTCTTCCCGAGTACCAAATGGTGGCACAAAAAGGGTGTGAGTAAAACTCAGTAAGCCACTACAAATAGTGTCTAAATAAATCCAGTCTGAATAATAATGCATGAAAAAATATGATAAACCGATGTATTATTTAATAAAATAAATATATAATATAAAATAATCTTTCCCACCCTCAAGCTCTAGGTTGACACCTGGGGATACCGAAAACCATCTATGACAAAATTCTGAAAATTTATATCCAGTCACATCACTGAGTCACAAAATTTTCCCATGACAAGGACCTATCGCATATTCATAGTTAACCAAAGGATGATTCCCATTACAAGGGTGGATATCATATTTTATGTTTTAATAGACTACATTAAAATTAAATTTCTATAATCTCTTACATATTTTTAGGGATAATTACCTATGCTAATAGAGAAGTAACCATTCCATATTTTAATAGAATCTATGTGAATTTCCATGCTAGAGCCCTTTATATGTTCCTAAGGTGAATTACCCATGACAGGGGAAAAGTTCCATTTTAGATATCGAGTAACTATGCACCAATTACAAGAAAGGTACAATTCAACCAATGTAATAAACATTCTAAACATATAAAAGATGACATATTAGTTAATCCATGTAAATTAACAATTATATTTCCAATTCTCGTTACATTCCAAGTTACCAATTCTCATAAAAATTGTAAAAATTCCCATTCAAATTCGAATTAAGACCAATTTCTATTTCACAATCATTATGTCATTATGTCATCATGCCATTATTCCATTTACCAATTCCATACCAATTATCCATTTAAAAACCAAGTAAACCTAGTAAATTACCAATTTACAAGTTAATACATTACCATAACCAATAATCTAATTCAGTTATAGGATTCTAGGTTAATATATTCATTTTTCCAACCCAAGTTAAAGTGTGGTCACACCTCTTAGGCGGCCAAAAGTCCTTACCTCATTCTCCAAAAGAATCTAAAAGATCCATTGGAGGTCAAAGCATGGGGATTTAAGAAATATTGGTGATTTACAATTAGAATAACTCACACACATGGTGTGCTAGAATGACCCCACAAGTTATGCATACTAGACACTAAAACATACCATAAGGATATGTTTTACACCACCTACCTTAATATAAAGAAAAAGGATCCACCGATAAAACATTTGGATCAACCTGAAACACCACAATACCTTTTGTATATTGATAAATTCACCACATCATGGTTGGAAGAAGAATATACAATAAGAAAATAAGAGCAATTCACCAATTCTAAGAATTTATAACTGAAACTGGATGTTCAAATTAATGAATGAATCAAGGGATAAAGGGTTGAAATATAAGAAGATGCGGAAGCCTTATAGAACGATTAAAAATCATAAATACCAAGTTAATATCAAATGAGGGTTGACTATGTGTTAAATGAGGGTATTAGGGAAAAAATACAATTCTTACCCTTACTAATCTATCCCATCCATGTTTCACTAGCTAGTTGTTGGATAACTTCTATTGGATGATGGTTCCAGGAAGCGTTCTTACAACTATGGGACCCCACCAGCTATCTGATGGGTTTCTTGTAGGTGAACCATTTTGTTAAGGATCTATTATTGAGCTATTGGGTCTCACATTCTAGCTAGTGCGTTTTCTATAGGTTTGGTGAGATACTACCCAGTCCACTACCTGGATGGTAGACTACACTGGCTATATAGTTTCACTACAACATCACTATTGATGCATTCCACTGCTATCATTGAATAGTTTGACTCATTTGAGCCCCAAAAAATATCCAATACATTGTGTTAAAATAACAACATACATCGTTTATATATTTTTAATGGTTCACTAAAAACCTCCATAGATTTATCAAGGAACTTAATGATAAAAGATACCTGGTAAAGAGTGGGGTTGTAAAACATTCTCACAATATAATAGACCATCCATGATATGTACTCTCATGCATCACTAAGATTCATCAGTTAAAATCATAGGGTACTGTACTTTCATATCAAACTCCCTCTCCCATGTCTCATCCTGAAATTTCCCATGCTTCCACTACCCTCTCACTTATGGAACAATATTTCTTCATAGAAAATTATCACTATGATATATGATATAGATAAAATTATCCTCAATGGATTAATAAAAACCAATATCAACACCATCAACATCTATCACATGAGAATAATAAGAAAGATATATTTGATATTTCAAAACATGAGACAAACCGTGAATGGTACTATAACATTACAAAAGAGATAATCGGCGAACTACTAGAATGATCCTCTCTACTATCTAAAATGACTTAAAAAACATGGGTTCTAATTTCCATTTCTTCTTGATACGACGTTACCCAAACCTAGGAGAAACCCAAATAAAAACTTGATAGAAAAAATAAAAAATAAAAAAGTCATATTTTATGGTCAAGATAAGATTTATTCTTTATTTTCATAGTTGGAAACTACCTTATTATCAACAAAACCTGTTTAGATGTGTCATGCATGGGACTAGGGCCAACGAGTGAAGACTCTCACACCACTTACTAGCACAAAAGTGAATAAAAAAACCATATATATAAATATGAAGAATGATTCATTTGGATCAATTAATCTAATATATTATTCTTTGTGAACACCATGAGAAAAAAATGATTCACCAAAGAACCACTAAATTCCAAAGCATAGGTTCAAAAAATTTCAACTAGAATCGAAAATGTCTACTCAGATTGGATGTCAGTCTGAGGATGGTGGGTTGTGATCAGAATAAACCATGATCCCAGAACTGTTTGAAGGAAATTCTAGAACCATGAAATAAAATGGTGATCTTGATCAGAAATGATACCTCATGGAAAACTTTTCATCTAAAATATCTTACACACATACAAATCATCCGAATCATCAACGGTGAATGTCACCTTAATAAGAAATAGGTGGGATAACTTTGTCATTTGATCTATGAACACCAACAATTCATCATTATTTTTAGCTGTCCATGGTAGCGCTATCACAGAATCCATTGTGATATCATCTCACTTATATTTTAAAATATGAACATGCTGTAGTAACCCATAAGGCCATTAATGCTTGACATTCACCTATTGACAGGTTAAGCATAATGCCACTGATCTTTATATATCCTTCTTCATCCCTAGACACCATTATTTTATATTGATATCATAATACCTCTTCATAAACCAATTATGCACCTCCAATTACATATAATTGAATTCCCCCACCAGGTCCTCACACATTCCCATAGGAACATAGATATAACCATGAACATGATGGACTTCATAATTATTAAGGAACCAAACCAATGGTGGATACAAAATATAAATTCCATGCATTAGGGATAAAAACTCTAGTTTAGATAACTGTATTCTCTTGATATGATCTAGAAGTGGGGGAATAAAAAATTTAAAGGTCAGAGTCACTGTCCCATGATACTCCAAAACATCCAGATGCATATTTATGAATGAAACCATAAGCAGTCACTCATCACTTAATTCATACACTACTTCTGACTTTATCTTCCTACTCAAAGCATAAAAAATGATGTTTCCCTTTCTAGGATTTTATATCAGCTAAAATTTGAAAGATTGTAGATACTTAACCCACCTCCACATTTGAAGGTTTAGGTCCCACCGAGAAAATATTTATTTCATGATCTCGTGGTTATTTTACACCACAAATATCTCTCCCAAAAGATAACACTACCAGTATCTTAGGCTATATACCTCTACATGTAACTATATATCATGAGTGATATAATTCTGATCATGTGGTCTAAAATTTCTCAGGCCATAAGAAACAACCTAACCCCCTGCATCATAAATACTCCTATAATGACTCCAAATATGTCACAAAACAAAGTATAATCCTTACCCGACTTTGGTAAAGTGAGGATCAATGTTGATGTCAACCTAATCTTCAATTCCCAAAAGGTATTATCATTAGTATTAGACCAAATAAACTTCACACCATTGATAGTATGACTGGATATTGGTGCTTCTAGATGAGATAATTCCTGAATATAATTCCAATAATAGCCTTCCTTACCTAGAAATCTCCAAATCTCAAAGAACTTCTTGGTTATATCCAAAGATACTAGGAATTACAACCTCTCAGGTCCACCAACAGTCCATCCTTTGGGATTAAATGGCCCAATAATTTTACTATTTTAATAAAAAAACAACATTTAGATCAATTGGTATATATATGATGCTCTCTTAGTGTACTTAGGATGATTTTAAGATGTTTGGAATGACCATCCATATATTATGAGTTCAACAAGATGTCTTTAATGTATAACACCACAAAATGATCTATATATATATGGAGTATTCTATTCATAAATTTCATGGATACCTATGGTGTGTTTTAGGACAAAAAACATCACCACAAACTTGTAAGATCCATACATTCTTCTGAAATAAGTTTTGGGTATGTAAAACTATCTCACCCTCAACTGATGGCACCATGGCCTCAAGTCAATCAGGGAGAAAATACAAGAACCTCTTAGATGATGAAATAGATCATTGATGCGTGGAAGGTGATACTACTTCTTGAATATAATCTAGTTCAACCTCTAGTAATCCACACATAATTACAAGTTTCAATATTGATTCTTGGAAAATAGAATAGGATAACCCCACCATGATGTACTAGGCCATATAAATACCTTAGATTTTATATTTTACAAATTCACTTTCAACTCCTAAATCTTAGATGGAACCATCACGTTGGGCAGGATAAAGATAGGTTTGGTTCTTGGAACCAACTTGATAGTGAACTTGATCTCTTTCTCCAGTGGTAATATGAGGAACTCTTCCAGAAATACACCATGAAAGTAGTCCCCTATTGAATGAAAAGTACTCTAATGTGGCTCAACATAATCCATAATGAAGCTTTCTATTTGGGCCATGATATAATCAAATCTATACTGAATTGGTCTTGTATTTCCAAATTGAATATCCCATTCATGATGATGTATATAGCTTGAATTTATTGTGATATTTTTGGATAATCTCCTCCAATAATAGTTGATAATTTTATGGTAAAAAACAATCCAATCTATACCTATAATGAAACTATACCCTTCTATCTCTAGCACAAAAAAATCCCATAAGAAATGGAAGCCACCAATTTTGAGAGAACACTTATTAAAACATATGATACCATATTATCTCACCCCTAGTGGCATGTAAATGGTTATATAACCATCCTCACATTCCACAACCAAACCCAAGAAATTATAAATTCAATTAGATATAAAGTAATACAATGACCCTATATCAAACAAAATGTAATAAAGTGTTGATGACATAAGAATCATACCTATGATAGTGGAAGGTACTAAATCCATATTTGTAGGAGTGGACTTCACATTGTGTATCTGACTCTCCCATCTACCCTAGGATCCATCCTATCTCCTCTGTGATTCCCCTTTCTATTAATAATTCCACTAATGTGTCTAGGTACTACATCCTCTACCCTGACCCGAGCAATCAATATAACTCCAAAAACCTTTCTTCTGAGGGGTAGCTGAGTATTTCAAAGATACTTATACCAGTCATTATTCTCCTACCCCTCTTGACTTCTAAGTGTTTTGAAAGAACTTCTGTAGGTGGCATATCTTACAGAAATCTCAAAACTCCACTTTTATGAAAGTATACTAAAATTTATTATGTTTATCCCTACCACACTAAAATAATTGTAACATTACATGGTCCTAATAAGGCTGTCCACTTCCTTGGATACATTTCTCACTACTTACCTGGAAGAAGTTCTTATAGTGATTCTTCTTTCCCTTAGAAGAGGAACTCCCTGATCATCCCACTAAGACTGCCTACCCACCACTAAGGTCCTTGTTCAGGTTCTCTTAGGATATGAGAACTTAATTTATCATGTCAAATAAGTTTATCAAGTGGGATTCATTCACCTATGAATTTATTTCATATTGAACCCCATCATATAATAACTTTGACCTAAGTATATTATCACCTTCCAGTGGTGGAGAAAAATGATACGAGTCCCTGAAGTGACTAGTATAGTCTTCGATAAACACGATCCCATGTGTCAAGTTCATGAAATCATGATCCATTTTATCCTTAAATGTCTCTGGTTAAAAGTGACTTGAAAATTTATCCTCTAATCCTTTCCAGATTATATTCTCCTTTTTTTTCCATCCAGTATTATGATATCCCCCAATAGCTTGGATAATACCCTTATCATGTAAGTAGAAATATTCACCCTCCTGTCCATGGGTATCTCCATTCAACTAAATATCATATAGATAGAATCAATCCAGAACTATGAAACCTGAGATACTCCCTTCCCAAAAGACATAAATGGGTGATATAGTTGAAACTCCATCGTTAGATCATATATAGAAGGAATAGTTTTATTAGTATCCCTCTACATAGATCACATAACTTATAGGTAACGATCAATGAGATGATCATCCATAAGATTACCTAGAGGTTCATAAAGATCCTATTCCAATTAAAAAGGAGTTTGCTCATTACCAATATCCTGGAACTCAACTGGATGATTATGTAGATTCATTTCACTACAAGGGTCAACAATCTCCTTATATGACAGGGTTCGTAAAAATTTCAAATAAAAAGGAAAATAATACAAAAAGCAACCACAGATACAAGGTCACATCATTTCATGACTTAACAAGTTAATTAATCATACATTATTAGTTTATCATTTCTTTGATATTTCATTAGAGATGTCATGAAATTTCATGTGCAATGAATGAATCCATTGCATAAGAAATTCATGATAACATTATTTCCTATATTCCTACTATGATGCATTTATATGAACCTTTACCCACACCTTCCCATGAGTAAGATCTCATAAAATAGTAATATCACACAAAAATTGCATTATCCAAGGTGAAATAACAACACAACAATAATAATCAAATCCCAAGAAAAACAACCCCATCCTTGTAAACATGTATTTTCCCCTCATACATGAGTTAGATAATCCCATATATGAGCTCATTACCAAGACCCACCACATACTATCATCCTATATACCTTACCCAAAATAGTAAAGAAAAACAAATGACCTCCTTTGACACCACTTTGTAATGTCCCTAGTCCAGTTCTCCCTTATGTGACTAAAATAGGTCATTACATGACCTCAGACACACATCCCCATAAAAAAGAGGCTACTAAATAGAAAAAAGGGTCTAATACGTATAGTGGGGAGCCCATAACCTATATTAAATCATAATAAAAATAGAAGAAACATGATAAAAAATCAATAATAAATAATTCCAATTGAATAATAGATAATTTAAAAAACAATCGAAACATAATAATCCATTTAATGCCATAATGTATTCCAAACTGAATGTAATGATGGAATGCATACAAGAAAATAAATAAAATATAGAGTCAAAAAAATAAAATAAAGACTCCCAACATTGGTCCCAAATCCAATCCATGGTCCCATCTCCATGATCCAGACCCATCCAAAAAATAAAATCAACCAAATGTAAGTCCCCTGGCCCTTGTCTAGACATGAATCCATGAAGTCTTCCTGAGTACCAAATGGTGACCCAGAAAAGGTAAAATTTAAACTAAATAGGAAACTACCAATAGAATCTATGAAAATACTGTATGAATAATAGTTCAGGTAATAGTAAGATAAATAGAAGCACTATTTAATAAATTAAACACAGAACTTCAAATGAACTCACCATCTTTTGAGGACCAAGTTGACAATCATGGTCTGCCCAAACCTGCTATGACATGATGAAAAATATCTTAGTAAAATAATATCATCAATTCACAATGTATTTCCATGATAAGTATATATCATTCATTCATAGCTGACTGAAGTCGGATTCCCATTCCATGGGAAAATCTCATACTCTACGTTTTAATGGACTACATGTGAATTCCAATGCTAGATCCACTTATATGTTCCCAATCTACATTACCCATGATAAGGGTGAAGTAACCATTATATATTTCAATGGAATTTATGTAAATTATCATGATAGATCCTCTTACATGTTCCTGAGTATCATTATCCATGCTAAGAGAAAAGTACACATTCTAGGTATTAAGTAACCATGCATCAAGTACAAGAAATATCCAATGCATATAAGGTAGCAAACATTAAAAACATGTAACAAATTACATAATGGTTAATTAATGATAATTACCAATTATCTCTCTAATTCTAGTTAGATTCCAAGTTTCCAATTCTCATAAAATTGAAACAATTCCTATTCATATTCAAATTAATCCCAATTTTCATTTCATAGTTCTTGCATCATTATATCATAATGCTATTATGCCATTTCCTAATTCTGTACCACTTATCCCTTTAAAAACCAATTAAACCAAGTAAATTACCAATTGATGAGTTAATCCATTCCCATAACCAATATTCTAATTCAGTTAAAGTATTCTAGGTTTATAAATTCGAGGTTCTAACCCAAGGTCAAGGGTGGGATCACCTCTTGAGTGGCGAAAAGTATAGATCTCATTCAATAATAGACCCAAAAGGATACATTGGAGGTCAATACATGAGGTTTCAAGAAATATTATTTATTAAAAATTATAAAAACTACCATGGAGGGTGTTCCCACATGATCATACATGTTATACATACTAGAAACTGAAACAGTCCTTATATAGATGTTTTAGACCACCTACCTCAAGATCAAGAAGAAGGATCCACTGATATAATTCCTAGATCAAAGTGAAACACCACATTCCTCTATATATAGTGATAAATTCACTACATTAAGGATGGAAGAATAATATCCAAGAAGAAAACAAGAGGAATTCACTAATTCCGAGAAAAAATCGAAGAAACTGGACATCTGAATTGAATAACAGATCAAGGGAATAAGGTTGATGATTGAAAAGCTATGGAAACCTTGGATAACCCATAAAAAATGTAAATCAGTATATGGGGTTAAATTATGGGTGACTAGGTGTTAAGAAGGTGTATAAAGGGTATAAATTAGAATTATACCCCTCACTAATCTTTCCCAGATAGTGGCACTGGCTAGACCATGGTGAATGAAATGTGTTTACAACTCTGGGAACACCACCGGCTGGCGGGTGGATCTACTATAGGGTACCCATTCTTCCAAGTCTTTGTCAAATGGTTGGTGGGCTACCTGTTAGTTTGGTGAGTTACTTCCCAATCCACCGTCAAGTCAATGGATTGCACCGGCCTGCCAACGGAACAACAAAATCTTTATTATTACATTCCCAATATATACATAACTAGTATACCTATTATGAGTCCCCAAGTGCTTCTAATACACTTTTTTAAACTAGAAACTAGGATAATTTATAGAGTTTTAATGTTTTAAAAAAACATAAAGAGTTTTAATAGGGGACTTAAATAGAGAAGGTACATGGTAGAGAGTGGGGTATTATTGAGTATGTGGTATAATGAACAAGTCACCTATGCTAAATACATGACTCACTAACTTTTTCTCTCAATAATTTTAAATTTTGGATAGTTTAATATTTTAATCTTTTGTATAAAATTTTTCAGATTGAGATACAGTAAAAAAATTCATTTTGATTTATTTTTTTTTTCAAAAAAGTTAGTTTTGATAGAAATTTTAAAACCTTTCTCAAAAAATTTACTAATTCTTAGAAAATTGTGCCTCAATACTTCGATAAATAAATTTTTTTTAAAAATATTTGAGTTATAAAAATTGATGGAACCTTTACCAATTATATTACCCATAGGGTGATCACCAAGGTGATGTGACATCCTTATAGTTTATCAATTTTATTGAATTTAGAGAGGTAACCACACATGTTTCATGAGAAACCACTTTATAGTTACTATGGTGCTTACTTTATTTTTATCATAAGGAACCTTTCCTACAAAATCGAACAACTACATGTTATATTACCCAAACAAACTTGAGTTTTCTGATGTTACCCAATAATGAGTTAGGAATCCAGATTTGTTTGGCATGCAGTTTTATTTTATAAAAGTTGGAAGAAAGATGGATTGATTATGGTGTCCCATATTAGGAATTCTTACAATCATATTCATATATTAAATGTCTGATTGTTTTATAATAATTAAAAAATATATCTTCTGAGAAGACTCTTATAAAATTAGTTTTCAAGGGATTTTTATAGGATATTGCATGATTTGATAAACCAAGACCAACCCATTATTCTCCAAAAATTTGAGATCCCAAAATATTAGTTATATTGTTTTCCCCTTTGGAAAATTATGAAAGATAACTTTTTAGGCCTTTAATGGTGGATTCGATTTTATTGACATCTGATTGATTCTAAGATTACATGGATAAATCATTTTTTCCTTAAAGATAAGATTTTTTTTTTCATTTTGAAGTTGATCACTTTATTGAATAACTTTATTATATTTATTATCAAGATCTTTATATAATTAATCCTATTAATGTATTTTTTGAGTTGATATTGAGAATATGTTTGGTCTTCATAATTACGGTGACTAGTGGTGTAAGAATACTAAGAAAAAGGGTAATAATTAAGAGTAGAAGAATAATAATCAGAAATAAGAATAGGGGTAATAACCTTGACGCCATCATCAATATGTGCCAAAAGGCACTTAGGACTCGATTCTCTTGAAGTGGTTAAGGAAGTTGAGTCCACAGAGTAATTTTGTGCACTAAATGTTGTGAATTTGAATTCCTTCTAATCTTGTTTATTTTATTTAATATTATTTTTATAAATCTAAAATTACATCTTGATGTGATCTTTATTTTTTATATTCATAACACATAACTTCCCATTTTTCTTTTTGATTTACCTTCTTAGATTAGTTGAAGTATTTATTCTTATTGAAGAAACATTTCATGTTCTTGGAGAGTTGAGAAAAGTCTTGTACCTCACATCTAGATGTTCCATCATTTGTTTCATTGAAGTTAATGCTTTTATTTTTATCCTTGACTTAATTGGCCTCTATTTCATCTTTCCTCTTCACCATTAATTCATATATCTTTAGGGATCTGATGATTTATTTGAACACTATTTTCCTTATATCCTTGGTTTATTGAATTGTTGTGACTTTTAGAGACCATAATCTTGGTAAAACCCATAATATTGTCTTTATGATATTTCCAATAGTTAAATCGTCACCGAGTGAATTTCTACTATTAAAAATGTCACTAAATCACATAAACATGATAGTAACTGAATCATTTTTATTCATAGATAAACTTTGAAAATATTGACGATACATATAAAATCTAGTGTGTTTTAATTTATTTATTCCTTTGTGTGTGAATTCTAATAATTTTAAAATTTCATAATCCATTTTATAGGAAAAAAAATGAATGAAATCATTATGATCAATATAAAAATGAAAGGATTTCACAGATTGTATATTAATTTAAAAGTTCTTAACATATTCAGGAGTCCAATTTTCTTAAAATTATTTTATTTAAACATATTAATGAATTACCATTTTATAATTAGGGTAACTAATACTAACATGAAAATTTTACATCCAATTGTTTAAATAGTAATAATCAGTTCCATCAAAAATAGGATTATGTGAATTGGAATTTGATTAAATATTAAAATCAAACATTTTCATAAATTAATATTTGAAAAAAGTGAAATAAAATTTTAAAAATAATAAATTTTAATAAAAACAAAAATCACCCCTTGGATATTTGTTATTGGTTGGAGAAATATGGGGGGTGAATTTCCATTTTAAAAATTTAAAGCAGAAGATAAGTTTAATTCAAAATTAAATGATTTTGAATGAATAAAGTGATGAAATCAATTAAATTATAATTGATAAATTCTATCCTAGTTACAAGGTTAAGTTGAAAGTAAATTATGAGTTTAATCATAGTAGGTATGATCAAATTAAATTTATGAAATTATGAAAATAGATGATAAATGATACAAGTGATAAAGTAATGTGGGAGAAAAAAATTGATAATGAGTTAAAAATAACATGATATGAGGCCCGAAATCTCTACCCCTTGACTAAATAGGTTAATAATATCAATCCATTGAGCATTTGGGTGATCAAGAAGCTCATCCTCACAATTGTGGTTTGTGATCACCCTATTGATCTTATCTGGTAGAAAAGGAATTCATCCCTCACTTTTTTAGAGTGATAACCCATTAGATAAGATCATACTTTACAAAGCCACTCACATATATCTTTTATGGATAATTTCAAATTGTGATGATATATTTGTGAGAAAGGGTGAGATCCTTTTTGAGATTTATGAAATGATAATGATTATTTGAGAGGATTGTGAGAATGGTAGAAATTTAATATCAATTCAACCAGAGTGGATTGTTGGGAGTGAAGTTGTTGGTAACTATTGAATCTTACAAGATACTAAGGTTCTCCTTTTATAGGATCCAAGACGATTGATTAAATTATATAATATTTTAGGTGCATTAAAGCTGAGGAAGACTACAATTGGGAATGTTTGACTACACATAATTTATCCTTGGACAAGTAGATTTGACACCACCAGATACCCAATATCATCCCATGGGTAGTCAGTAGACTAACTAGAACATGGTGATAAAGAATGTCTGCCACTAGTTAGTCGGTGAACCTCCATCTGGTTACTGTTTTATTTTTTTCGGAAGGGGTTGGTTCTTATTTCACCACTAGATAGACAATGGGTCTTCTTCTCACCAGGTATACTAGACACATTCCACCGGCTAGCCAATGCAACCTATACAACTCCATAATCATGTGGAGCCTCCATTGCTTACTTATATTGCCTTTTAGTAGATCTTCTAAATCCACCCCATTGATTTGAAGTATCAAAAGTGACTGGTTCAATCATTTAAAAAGGTCATTAATTTTCTCTTGAAAAGGCTTTAATATATTTAGGGATCCATTAAATGACATGAATTAAAGTGAAAATGAGGAGTCATAAAAACACTCAAATAAATAGATTAGAAATAAAAGAGAGTGTTTTTTATCAGGAAAACAGATTATAGAGAGAGGAAAAACATATAGTTACTATGATTTCTAATAAACCTTGCTCTGATACCAACTATAAAACCCACAACCCTAGTCGCTTATAGTTAATGTGTTTTTTATTACACTGTAATCACATTAAACGAGATTAAAAATCAAGGTATAAAAATACTTAAGAGATTAGATACATATACATTGAACTAAAACATGAAAAATTACAACATTTTAATATAAATTATTATTCCATAATGTTTACCATAGAGATAATAATATATATTATTCCACTTCATTACTTGGGGAAATGAAAAAAAATAATGGGTGAGGTTGAATGCTTAGTAAAGGATACCATGAATTAGATGTTAATATTGCATAAGTCATATGGAAGGAAAAAATATTCCATATTAATGAATATGAAAACATAATAAAAATACATGGCTGAAAAGTACATAAATAATCACATTGATAATAATTAAATGATCACATAAAGATGTAAATGATTATAATGCATAATGTTAGACACCATAAACATATCGTGGAGGCCATATGCCAAGACATCATATATAAAGGGTAAGGATACTCCCATTAACCTATCTTAGTTGTCTAATGAGACCTACTAGTTCACTAATGAGATGTATAATATTTATCTTTACAGTCCCCACATAAAACATCACATGACCTAAAGTGACTATGATATGGGAAAAATCTCCCCACTATTTGGTAGTAGGGTTTCCGGGCATGACCTTAGGGTGTCACACCATAACACATCCTCCCAAGCCCCACATCAGGACGTGAAGGGGTTTTTAGAATAGTCTATAAAACCCATATGTTCCCCTCTCTATCGAACATACCTTTTAATAGGAGGAATCCATTAAATAAATATCACGAAGGACTAAACTATTAAGAAAATAATATTGTTGATGGTAGGGACTACTATTGGGGACCTATAATTGGTTTCAGAGCATAGAGATATCCCCAGTCCTTGGATAAAGTAGTAAGGGGGAGATTTTGAGGCCCATGTAAAGTAACACATTCTCTAAAGTGATCATGATATAGGACTAACCTATTTACTACTTGGATGATAGGTGTTACAATGTGACTATAGGGTTTCATGCCATGAAACATCCTCTCATGTTCTACATCTGGTCATGGAGGGTATTGAGAAAGACATAAAAGACCCATATGTTCCCCTACCCATAAATAATTCCATTTCATAATAGGAATCCATGAATGAAAAAATATAAAGAAATAGATCCTAAAGTGTATGATATTTTTGATGGTACGAGATGCTTCTAGGGTCACACATGCCCCACACATCACATAAAAGTAATATAAATTCTATATTATATTAAAAGTGGATTGAAAGTACATATAATATCATTCAATAATAGACAAATTAGAAATATATTTCATAATTACTCAATAAAAATTATCTTATAAAATTTTCCTATATGAAACAAGGTATTATATGGGCTTGTAAATAGATTTACCTAGTCAATGAATTAATAAGGATGTATAGGTGAATTCCCTAAAAAATTATTAAGTATAATTAAGGATTTTTAATTTTCAAATAAGTACCCTTATTAGGTGAAGAATATAAAATAGTAGTTATTGGGTACTTATAAATATTAAGATGATTAATGTGTTTAGTCAATAAAGTAAATGTATTTGAAATGTTAGGAGACCAAATCAATTGTGGATAAATCTAATAAAAAGTAGTATGTAATCACACATATTTCATACAAATTAAAGATATACAATTTCTTCAAGGAAACAATTCTAGTTTAGTATGAATTTATTGAAAACGTGAACTTGTGATAAATTTGAGTTTAATCCACTCAGGACCCGGTAGAGGCTCCACTAGTTATGTCACTATAACCCTTCCTTAGACAAGGGCCACCTCTTAGAGATGATACATCCATAATACAAAAAATATATGGCATATATAATATTTTTTTATCATGAGAAAATATAATTTCTTATGAATCACATATATAGAATATCATACAGATAAAAATTACACTGATATTTTGAAATTATAGGAATAAAAATTTGGAAATTGAAAAGGATACAACAATGGAAATGTAAATAGAAATTGAGAAGAGTTAGAAAAAGGAAAATTACTTTGGCATGGTAACAACTTATCAAAAGGGTAATATGAGATGGATTAGATAATATATCATGTATAAAAGATCAAAGGTAAGATAATAAAATATAATTGAAACCATTTCAATAGATAAAGGCCATGTTTGAAATAAATTAAAACTAAAGAATTACATTTAAAAAATAAGGAAGTATGATTAGAAACCCTTAGCTTTCTTGAGCTACATAGCCTAGAGTTAAGGCATAGAACAAACCAAACTATTAATGATTGAAGAAAAATATATGGGATAGACTCATTAATACAAATATGAAGTCAAAAATTCAAATTTTTTGTGGGGTAAATGGGATGTTTGGGTGGGTATTTATTGGTGAGGTGAGTTGGATTTCATAGATTAAAGTAATGAATATTTTATTTTCCCATTATCTTAAGTGATCCATTACCCCCCGTAGTGCCCCATTACCTACCTTAATGATTCACTATAATAGTTAGTGAATAAATTTGGTATAGAGTGAAGTTTTTTTTGAGTTGATTCATTATTACACATTTATGATGTCATATTTTCTTTATTTTATCACATTTCATCATTTTTATAGTATTTTAATATTTTTTTGAAAAATTAAAAAAATTGACTCCTTGGATAATTTTGAAATCTTAATTCCTAATATGGAACCTAATTTATCATATTAATCCTCAAATCATGTACATTTTTTACTTTTATATATGTGTGAAATATTTGATAAGAATATTCTATTAGTGTAAACACCGTTTCATTGAAATGAATTTACACATCAAAACTACTTAACCCTTAGATACATTAACCCTTATCACAAAAAATAAAACAAAAGATTATGGTTTCAAATAGCGGTGTTTTAATGGGGTGGTTTAGACAACATTGATCTGGCATGATTTCCATTAACTTGAAGTTCTCCCACAAATGATTCCACTCGAGCCTCAGTTGTTGAAGATCTACTTGGGCATGGTCAAGGGAGAACCCTAGTGATGATAAAACCTTCCAAAGATTAGAAAAATGAAATTCATTAGAGATATTATATTTGGTTGAGGATATATTTTCTCCCTTATGAATTAATTATCTCTGATCATTGCACTTAATATACACTAATTTTAATAATCACTTTATAATGGCTATATTACCAATGATCATAATGCCCACCAGTCACAATTCCCAAAATTAGTAATGAAAATTTCAAATAATTAATGAAGGAAATGTGAATAATATATTTCTTCTTAATTTATATAAATTAATTCAAACCAATCCATTAAATAACACTACTTACTTTAAGTTCATTCTGTATGTTGATTCCATGACTTGTATTATTTTTCTTTTTCACTCTTATTATTATAACTCTGATGTTAATTAGAAAATATGATCCATAATAAATCTACATTGTAAGTGAATTATTTATTTTTATATATTATCCATTATTATTTATATAGATATTAATAAATTTTTACCTTTTATTTGTAGCATTCCTTGTGAATAAAAATATGCTTATTTATTACTTGAATTTCTTGGGCATGACATTCAAAATTTTTATATTATATTTTTCAAATTATAGTCATGATTAGTTTTTAAAATCTACTAAAGGAATGGTCTAATGGAATAGGCTCGGGGATTAGTGTTTTAGGTTAGATGTTCAAATCCCATGGGGTTTCCTTCTAATTATTAATTACAAACCTATTGATTTATTACTATAGAAATATAGGAAAATGGGGGGAGCCAATTTTATCAAATTCATTTATGAATAACATTCAATAACTAGGTTCTAGTACTCAATTGGGTGGGAGTAGGCTATGATGGGAATGAAATTTATTGTTGGTGGGGGGGAGGGGGTGTATGTGTTTTTTGGATACTATATATATATATATTTGACAAAAATTAGTTTATTTTTTAAAAAAATTTACCATAATATATTTTTTGAAGAAACATTTTAATATAAAGATCATATATCAATATTTATTATTATTTTATGAATCATAAAAGTAAAGAAATGTCCACTTTAAATTATGTAAAAATGATTTCTTTGATTATTTTGAGAAAATTCCCCTTTATCAAGGCTAAAATACATTGAGAAAGTAGTCATTCTCAGTGATTTTTTAGCAATGGGAAAGGGTCCACTAGACAACTAAAATAATAATTAATGTTGACGAAGCCCAAAAAATTGAGAAAAAATATAAATTTAAAATAAAATCTCCACCATAATCAATATAAAACATACCTGAATTTAAATTATACATATAAAAAATAAATTTAAATATTTAACAATATATTCATACATGAAGTCATTATTACAAAGCAGTTTGGGGATTACCTGAGTGGTAATGTCACCCCATAATCCTACATGAATCTCGGGTCCAAATATTGGTAGGGGAAAATTACTGTGGTACTATAGTAGTAATTTGGAACTAAAAAGTGAAGGTACTATAGTGGGGTACTATAACATTAGTTTCATTCACCCTATTTGAGATTTAGGGCCACGTATTGGGCCTTCAGGCCATCATTGAAGGGACTCTAGGTTATCTGGAGTAGCTTTGAAGTTTGGAGAAATGGTACAATGGTAGTCAATGATGAAAAAAGAGGAAATAAGATCACTTGTGCAATAAAACACTGAAAAAAATAGATTATAGTTCTCTCACAAATCCATTGTATAAGGAAGAGATGAGAAACTATAGACATGATGTTAGGGAATCAGGCAGGTGGATGATAGGATGGTGGGAGGGACACCTGAAAACTAGTAAATTTTTTATCTAGGGATTTAGCCAAGATAGTATGGTTCCTTTAAGAATTTATTTTTGGTATTTAATTCCATCAAAGGGTTCCATATCAATCTATTTAAAAGAAGTATTATCGGGAAAATAAAATAAAAATGGAGTTCAGAGAAGTTATTATTTTGTTATAAATTCGAAAACATGCCTAAAAAAGTATTCTGATGAATCAATAATCTTTTGAATTTTATCTAAATTCCAAAATGTACTTGTAATTGAAATATAAATTGTAGATAAGTAATAGTAAAAAAATATATTTATTAATAACACTTAATAAATTTAAAACTATTTGGAAGTGGTAAATTAACATTTTGTAATTATAACCACAACATATTTAAGAATGACATACTATTAATACCTAAATATTATAAATCAATAATTAATATATTTTTATATATTTTCATGATAATATGAGTAAATGTTCTCATTTTTGATTATGAGATTCATGATTTAACTTATTTAAATTTTAAAATTGAAAAATATTATTTACACTATTTTCACTACACCATGTGTGTGAATAACATGTGATTTATTCGTATAAGTCCCAAATAAATTAATGATAAATTACATAGAGTATCATGAAAAATTGTGATCATATTCTCACATTTGAGCCTGTGATGCATTTTTTGAACTAAAATATCATTTTATATTAAAAACACACACTTTTATGTCATTGAATCACAATGATGTGATTTTAATTCGTTTACGTCCAAAATGATTCAAATACAATTTTAGTAGAGTTTTCAGATAATATGAGGCCATTTAGTTTATTTTGAGTATGTGATGCATGTTTTGAACTTATTTAGATATTAAATGGAAAAAATATACTTTTTAAAATTCCAACTACACTGCTAGTTAGAATAACATGTGGATCATTTTTATAGGTATCAAATGAATAAACCATATTTTTCATAGAGTTTCATGACAATTCGAGATAATCTACTCAATTTTCATGATACAATGTGTGTTTTGAACTAAAATATCATTTTTATATTAAAAACACACACTTTTTCTCATTCTGACCATGTCATGCATCATAATTATTTATAGTTAATTCATACATTTCCCAAATGATTTAGGGTTTTTTATAGTTCCATGAAAATTATATCTAGTTTTCTTATTTTTGACTATGTGACATGCATTTTGAACTTATTTAACTTTTAAAATATAAAACATTGTTTATTCCATTTAGACTACACTATGCACTAGAATGGAATTTGATTCATTCTTATAATTCAAAAATGAATTGATGACCATTTTTATAATTTTTATTTATAATATAATATCATATTATTTGTTTCAAGAATGTGACACATGTTTTTAACTAAAATATAATTTTTATATTGAAAACATTCACTTTTAGTAAATTTGACTACATCAGATGTTGAAATGAAATTAGGATTATTCTCAAATGACCCAAATGAATCGATGATCATTTTTATTAGTTTCACTAAAATGTGATATATTTTTCTTTATTTTTATATTTTGATGTAATTTTTTTAACGTATTTATTTTTTAAAATGGAAATATACACTTTAGGATATTCTAACTGAACTGTGTATTAGAATGAAGTGAGGTTTATTCTTATAGGGTAAAAAAATCAATGATCATTTTCCAAATGTTTCATGAAAAACTGAGATCATGTTCTTGGTTTTGAGAATATGATGCATGTTTTGAACTAAAATAGTTTTTTTATATTAAAAACACGCACTTTGGGTAATTCTGATTACCAAATTAATTAAAAAACATGAAATTAATTCCTATATATCCCAAATAAATCAACAATAATTTTATTAGAGTTTCATAACAATTTAAGTGTGTTTTATCAGTTTTGAGTATGTGATGAATGATTTGGACCTATTTAACTCGTAAAATTTAAAAACAATCACATTTGGTCATTGAAACTAAACCATGAATCAGAATCAAATTTGGTTTATTACTATAAGTTATAAATAAAATATTGTTTTTTCCTATAGTTTCATAATAATCCAAGACGATCTACTTGATTTTGAGCATGTGATTCATGTTTTGAACTAAAATATCATTTTTTTCTATTGAAGAAAAAACATTTTTAGTCATTCCAACTAAGTTAGGCATTAACATTTCACGAAATTAATTCCTACATATCCTAGATGAATAAATGATCATTGGGGTATAATTTTATGATAATATGAGTTGATTTTATTATTTTTGAGTATGTGATTAATGTTTTGAACTTATTTAACTCTTAAAATGGAAAAAATACATTTAAGTTCTTTTTGACTATAAAGTGCATTGGAATTACATGTGGTTCATTGCTACAAGTCTCAAATGAATTGAATATCGTTTTCCATTATTTTCATGAAAATATGATATCATCTACTCATTTTAAAAAATGTGATGCATGTTTTGATCTAAAATATCATTTTTATATTGAAAACATGTACTATTGATCATTCTAACTACATCGAGCATCAGAATGATGTATGTTTAATTCTCTAGTGTTCCATATTAATTAGAAATAATTATCGTAGAGTTTCACAACAATCTAAGTGTGTTTTTCAGTTTTAAGTATGTGATACATGTTTTGAACTTATTTAAATCTTAAAATTGAAAAAAACACTTTAATCGATTTTGGTTTCCCATTTATCGAAATTATATTTTGTTCATTCCCATAGGCCAGAACTGAATTAATTATTATTTTAATATATTTTCATAAAAATATTTTATTATCTACTCCATTTTTAGAATGTGACACATTTTAAACAAAAATATCATTTTTATATTGAAAACATGAACTTTGAATGCATCCAACTAAAATAAAAAATAAAAATTGTACATGGGGACCTAAAAATATAAAAATATTATAAAGTTTTCTAGTGACTATGTAATTTTAATATAAATATCTTGAAGAAAAAAACCATTAAAATTATAATTTAAATATTAAATTTATAATTAGAAATATAAATTTCGTTAACATTCTTTATATGTATATTTAAAATAGTGGATCCTAACAAATTTTAATGGCATCATATTATCAATAACTGACAGGTAGTTTTTTTATCAAATATTACCACTACATCAAATCCATATTTTTTGATTTTTAAAATCCACGTTGAGGTTTATTGGGAATATATATAATAACATCTAAGGGAAAAACAACCACTACCTTATTAAAATGAAAGGAACGTCAAGATTCATTAGATACTGAGTTAGAAGGATCTCACCAATATTTTATGATAAATCCATTATGTTAATCTTGATATTAGTCTATAGGTTATCTTCAATTATGGAGGATTCAAAATACAATATTGTAAGGCATATGTTACAGATAAAAAAGTTTGGTTCTATTTTTCGCATAGATAGCTTCCTCCTATAGGTCAACATAGTCCGAGATCTCATCGCTGAGTCCCTAAGGTAATATATATATAACCGATTTATCACCAATATGATCCTATAATTACAACTTGAGATTATAATTTTTTCTTTATCTACCTCATATCTATCTATAAATGAATTTCCCAAATTATAAAATATTATTTTATCTTTTTAGAGAAATGTGTAGGATAAGAAAACATTTTTGGGAATTGATCTTCTGAGACTCCACCTTCAATATTTGGGATAAAGACTTAAATATTTGATGGTGTATGTTTATATTATTCCATGACGGGTTTTTATGGTATTTACTCAATAATTATAGTGACTACATTAATATATTCCTCTACAAAAATGAATTTACTCATAGAACATGTCTTCAATAGTTTAGATTAGTTAGAACAGTCCTTATGTTTTCTAGCCTTCATCTTTAGAGTTATTATATAGTCATCTAAATTAAAAATTATTTCTTCCATTTTTATATACTATAATGGAAATAATATTCAGCCTGTGAATCCACCACATTATTTGAAGAAGACTAGGAAGAAACATTTTTTATACCATAAATGATGTACTAATCACTAATAACCTCCTAAAGAAGTTTTTGATGTTATCTTTTCCTTAGGTAGTAGAGAATGAAACCATTTATTTATCCTTATAGAACCCCTGAGTTTCCAAATATTACCTTTATCCTTGATATCCACCCTCAAATAGTCAAACTGATTCTTTAGCTAATTATTGATAGAAGACTTGTGAACTAGATACAAATTCATAGACCACCCTTCATATGCCACAAATCAATTTCTCTGATATAAGATGTGGATCATTTTACTATTTTGGAGTTGACACCTACACATTGGGACTGACACTTTGTGAGGACATGTTAGTATCATATGTCTATGTTCACACATTTGAGGCTTAGTTTGGTGACAAAAAATCCTCATGACATCTACAAAAGTGGATATTGCCTCCATATCACCTAAAGAATGAGGGTGGATCTATCCTACACTTCACCACCTTTTATCCTAAACCAAAGACTCCATCAATGTCCCTATACTCATTTTTCATATGGAATAAACCTCTCTAATAAATGAATTTTTCCTCAAAAGAGACATAAATGGTGAAATACCAAATGGGGGGGGGGGGTGAATCAGTGTAAAAAAATTTTACTGAATAATTTAACCTTAAATTTTTACAGAATTTTTATTATTTTAAATAGTAGACTTATTAGGATGAATAGATCTTACATTATCAGCAACAATTTAAAACCACATACAAGACAGAAAGTAAATTGATCACACCACACAATATTTTTAGAAGGTTTGATCCTATTGTGTACATCAACATCTTAATTTTTTTGGATCAATTTTGAGACAAATATGTCCACTATATTATGCATGAAAATTCATATAGGATATATATCAAAAATCATCTTCTATTTCAATAATGGATTTAAAGTCTCATGATTGGTTCATTATACAAGTTCTTGCTAGATTATAAAATTAACTCCAAAAAAGTGAGTAATATCCTCTATATTTAGGTTATTTATCAACTTAGCTACTTCTATAACAAATAATTATCTTCCCCTAAGCCTTCATACTTATATGGATAAATACTTTCTCCCTTCCTTACGAATTAATCATTCAAACCATATACTAGATAAGAATTGAAGGAGATATGCCCCAACACCTTTATATATATATATATATAATATAATGTATATCATATGGTATGATATAAAAAATAGATTAATATGTCTTTAATAAATTTGTGATATATAATTTAATATGATTTAAGGTATATCATAAGGCATGGAATAATATTTCATGACATTGCCTTTTCAATTGTATTGTATGATTTGATGATATCGTATGAATTAATATCATAAGGTTTGATATAAAATATTATTTTAGTAGCTAGATGATAATAGTTACTATTATAGATCCTTAAAATATGGCTTTCATTAAGTTAACTCTTTTGAAATATTAGACACCTGGGAGTTTGATGCATTCATACAATAGGCTGGATGAACTAGGTGAGTCATTTAATCCATAATTATAATGGAGAAGTAAATTCATGAATACCCAATGATCATCATTGATGGATGTATATAAAGACATAATATCCATTTAATGTTTATTAGTTAATCTTTTATATTATTTTATAAAACTCTCTCATACCCAAAGCTCTCTTCATCCTCTCATCCTTTTCCTATAGAGTTACTATCATACTATAGATAAAAGGGTGGTCCCAGTGATGTGATGAGTGATTCAATTTAAAACCATGGGTACCCATATAGGATGGATTTCATTAACCTACCAATTGATTATATTCATAATACCCATACGATGATGTTTTAAGATGATGAGATTTCAGAAATGGTGAAAGGTACACATTTACTAGTTACTTTATGTCCCCATTTACATTACATATGGTATCAGTTTCTTGCATATTAGAAGTTTATTTTGGGTTTGTGAATTGATTATTTTATGCATAATAAATGTTTTTATATCACTTGAAACCATGAATTATTATCAGAGTCTTACCATACCATTAAATTCATGGAATCATTCTAATAAATTATGTTTTTATTGTCATATTATATATCAAATTCTCTATTATAAAATATTATATAGAAGTTTGTTTTTATTAATTGAGTTATAACTTATGATATGGGATATCATTTCTTGTGAATTAGTAAAAATCCCATGGATATTTATTTGTTATAGTGTATTAATCTTAGATATCACATCCTAGGATATTTTGTGTTGTTGTTTTTAAAATATAATATAACATATCCTTTATGATATCCACGTGAATTGTAAAAAATGATTCATACATATTGTTTTTCTATAATACACATATTTTTTACCTTTTTGTAAAACTTAAAAAACTGTACCTATATCAATATAATATTCGATGACATGTCTATCAGTTATAAAGTATGAAATATATCACTTAAACAGTTTATGTAACATCCCACCCCTTCTTATTGGCTTGAGAAGAGGTGGACATGAAGCTAGGACTTATGTGACATCCCAAATACCCTAAAGACTAAAATAAATTCCTAGGGACTCAAAACATTTGGGTGATGATTTTCTTTATTAAAGGTATAACAACCAAACTACATAAAAAATAACAAACCAAACCTCTATATGATGCATGAGTAAAAATTACAACTCAAAGAAAATCAAATCAAGAAATAATAATAGAGCACTAGTAGAAACCAAAATACATAGTCAAATAGAACTATAGACCTCAAAACTCAAAACTCCCAAGAGACATCAACTGGAAACACCCAACCCACTCCAAGTTCCAACTTCGCATTCCATGCCCATGATATCAAGAAGCATTATTAAATAATTGAGATAATTTTCCTTTATCTGTGGTTTGATAGATAAAATATACAAATTCACAATAGTTCCCAAGAAGGGAGTGAATATAAACTCAGTAGGATTTCTTCAATGACTTCCGAACTCATACCACATAGAAAAACTTGTTTTCATAATTTAAATAAATTAGTTTAAAATTAGTTGAAACAATGTATATCTAATAGATATAAAATTTTCAATGAAAACAATTTATGAAATTCTAAATCCATTCTATGTTATTTGAAATACCCATAACCAAGTATCCACACACACCATACTTGTCCAGGTGAAAATTCCATACTCATGAGTGGTCTCTCATCGATCCACCAAGTCATTAAAAGGTGACCAATACCTGGTGCCCCAAAGGAACACGCCCCTTACAGAGGGCCATGAATAATTAAAATGAACTCAATCCAAATATATTTGCTAAATACTCATGCTATGACATTCCAAAAGCACATTTATTTCATTAAATTATTTTAAAATACACTTAACTTGTTCCAAAAAAACAATAATTTTAAAATCACCTCTCAAAATTGTCACCCAAGAGAGTTTTCAAAAAATCTTTCCAATTTCCATGATTTCCAAAATCATAATAAAAACAAGATTTTACATCAAATAAAACCATGATTTAAAAAACAATTTCAATAAAATAAATAAATTTAAAACCAATCATTTAAGTTATAATCAGTTAGATTAGACAGAGAATCCACTTACATCATAATAGTTGGAAAAAAATTAAGAACGACATAATGAAACACTAAGATTTGATCACAACACACATTCCCTTAACTGAATCAAGAATTATTTCATCATAAAACCATTCATATCATATAGATATATCCATCACAGACTAGACTAATGGTTTAGAGATAAATAAGAACTTTATATCTAATATGAACACTGAATAATGGGTACTTAAAAACTAATCTGGGTCTCCAACTCACTTTGATCAGCCTAAGTATCTCTCTCAGATTGAAGGGGATCATCTCTCACGCATAAGGATAAAAAAGAATTTGGTTTGTAGAGAGTGTATGGAATAAATGAGGGATGTAGGGGTTATTTTGGAATAGATCCATATTTTAATGAGTGAAAATTGTGCACCACATGTTTAGGTTGCATGGTTTGAAAAACCATTCACAAACTATGCAATATTATTATCTTAAGGTCACACCTCACACGGTTAGCTCACAGGGTTATAGGAACTATGTGCCAAATATGATTTTTCCACTATTTCAAGTTACACAGTTTATGTTCGAAATTTTTATGGTTTTTCAAAACCATACACCACCTAGTTCCCACCGTCTTCCCTTGCATGGTTTTCTAGAGATGATTCATGGTTTGTACTAGCTTCACACAAATTGTGAACCTCAAAACATATTCCAAAACATGGTAAAAACCCTCAGAACCTCCCAAAGATGAACTTGGTCATTATATATGTAGCATCCCAGGTAAATAAAGAATATGAAATTTTTATATTAATTAATATGTGGTAATTAAATATAAATTTTATGTTAAAGGGGATGGTATGTCTGATAGTGTACTCAAAAATGCAACAACGGTTTGCTTCGAAATCTTACGTTGCACACAACATTGAGTTATACTGAAAAATAATATAATAATAATATTATTTTAAATAGTAGTTAATGCCTAGACGTTGTATTGGCGGGAATGAATATAAATAACTAAAATACGATTATTCATGTTTGTTAAATGTATTTATATTTATCTAATAAATTTTAGAGGCTTAAAATAAGAATGAATCCGATTTTAAGCATGAAATACTCTAGTATCTTTTTACAGGTAGTTTTACCACCTTTTAATGGAGAACCCTTTTTAAATATAGTTTTTGTCACTTTTATATGTTCTATTTCAAAAAATAAATGACTTCTTTAGAATCATACCATCACAATTGAATTTGGGTAATTTTTTGGTATTTTTATGATAAACTTCATTTTTAATGAATAATGAAAAATTATGCATTTTATGTCAAAATTGTCTTTTAATATAATTTATTTATATAGTTATATTATCCTATTAATTGATTTTAATGCTTAAATAGATTATATTTTATCATTTAATCCAATTTTGGTCATTAGAAGTAATTTTACTTTGAAATTGGACATAAAAACATGTCAATCTTTTGGTAGTTTTTACTTGTTAAAAACTTGTTTTTTGGTTTTGACAATGGAAATTAATTTTTGAAACTTCTGTATTTTGAATGTCAAAAAATAGATTCCATATTTGGAATAAGTAGGTACAGATTGTATAAATAGGAAACTTTTATTTTTAGACATTATGATTAATAACTTCAGTAAATATTTTATTTACCATGGTTAAAAGGTAAATCTGGTAAATAAGGGTAAAAAATAATATTATAATAATATTAAATTACCCTAACACATGTACTAACCATATTTTATGAGATATATCCGACCATGGGAATCCTTGGATCGATTTTAGGACCCCATGGTCCACTTTTGTTTGAAAATGGCATTTAATTACTTTTAATTTAAAGTTGAGGAAAATATAATCTAAACATCTATCTCTTACTAAAACAATTTTATATGGGGTTATATAAGTGATATCTTAGACTATAAATAGTAATTAGAAATATAAATATATTTTCTACATCATGGTATTTTATATATAAATTTTAAACATCAAATAAATAAATTTATTTATGACACAATGATGATGTAGTGATTACCTTATAAATGAAAGATTTAAATAAATGAGATAATAAATATTAAAATAAATTTATTTTGAAACTTTTTATACCATAAACTAATTTTATGGATAATTATAACTTGTTATATTTAAATTAATGAATTTTTTATAAATGAATCACATTTTATGGATTTTTAAAAAGTCATAATATGAATAGTATAAAAATTGACATAAATGAGTTTTTAAAATAATTAATATTTTATTAAATTATAAAATAGTCCTAAAAATAGATGATTCTTAAAATAGACATATATGATGTTAAAATTTTCATTAATGATTTATTTTTTGGGCTCTTGGAATTTTATAGTAACTATAGGAACCTTATATTATGAAAATACAAGAAGACATGGTAAGACTTAATTTATTTAACTAAGGGTTAAAACTAAATGATAAGTTTAAATTTATGACCAAAACTTGTATAAACCCATTTTATGAGAGTATTTAAATCAATAATCATCTGATATTTGAAATCTATCACTTCTGTGTCATTATAATTCAAAAATAAATTAATAATAAAATAATACTTTTTAGAATGTCCTAAAGTGCCTAGCCTCCCTCTTATTAAAGGCCATCACCTATAACCCTTATTCTCACCTATAAATCCCCATTTATCATCCAAAATCTACTCAAATAAATTCCAAACATCTTTATCTTAATTTGTGAAGCCTTACCTTGGGAATAAAACAATTCAAGATGGCCTTTAAGCTTAAATCAAAAGGAGTTACCAGATTTGAGGTAATGTCTTCTCTCAAATTTCATTCCTTTATTTTTCATTCTCCACTCATTATTCTATTCTTATTAATTTTTTATATAAAAAAACTAGTATCCTCAATATACTATGTTTTTTATGATGATTATTTTAACTACACTTACACACACCTCCGTCTAATGGGTATAGAACATACGATTTCTGTGGACGGTGAACTACTACCGCACAAAATGATGGTTGTTTAATCTTCTCCTACCACCTCTTATGGTGGACATTATGATGAAAATATAATTATATATGTAATATATGATATTTATTTTATCTCTATGATTCTATAATTCTCATTTAAAACATAACTTTATGCTTTTCATGTATTATAATATGATAATTCAATTTGAGGAAGTGCAGACTACCGCCCCCTCAAAGTGATAGGGATCGTTCAAGCTATACATGGAACACATAAAGGATAGAATTAATTAACTTATGTAACATATATAATATAGATATTATACTTTAATTATAATATACATGTGTATCATTTAGTTTTCATTCATTTAAATATGAAAAAGAAATGAAAGTAACGTTCATGCGTACATACGACTTACCATTTACATGAACAATGAATTTCATTTATAATATCCAAATGTTATGGAATATTGTAAATAAATATATAATGGATATAAATACATATATACTTGATATATATTGTATTTAAATCATGAATACAATTATGAAGATAATGGAATTTTGACCACATGGATAATTTTTAATTATAACAAGTTCATTTTTGACTCAAGTACCTAACATTGAAAAAATTACCAATATGAACTTGAATAATTAAATTATTATTATAGAAAGGTAATAAGTGATATAAAAAAAAATAAACTTTAAAATGGTTCTTATGTAAGTAGAATTAACTTAAGTTTGTTATTCATGGAGATAAAGAACGAACAAGACAGGTCGAACACAAGGTAAGGGACTTCGTCTCAATCTCTTTTCATTGAGGCATACTTTGATAATATGCACCTCCTTCTTTTATATAGTGTATAATAAACCCCTTTGAATTTTAATTTCATTCAAATGGAATCTTTTTTCTTTGAATCATTTTACTAAATGATAGAAGTAATTTTTTAACGTATGCGGCGACACCGACCTTTTTGTCATCGCGAGCATTATTATATATAAGGATTACTTAACAATACATAAAGTTTTTAAAAGGAAAATAAATACCATAAACATTTTTTAAGTATTTTTGTATTGAAAATAGTTTTTGAAATGAATTTATTATTTTAATATCTTTAAATTATTTCTTGTGATTGCAAATGAAATGTTATTGGGGAAATGTTGATTTTTGAAATATTTTATATGTTATGATCATATAATGGTACATGGAAATTTAATTTTTGGTTACGTGATAAACCAATAACGGGTGGTAACGTGATAAACCAAATGACGGGTGGTTCTGTGATAAACCAAGGATGTGTGGTTATATTATAACCTCCAATTTATTGGGTATGGAAGTCGTACGTATGGATATTTCATTTGTAAGATTGATTTGTGGAAGTCAACAACATGGTTATTCCATTTAAGTATGATTATGTCCCATGTTTACTGTTTATATGTTATGTGTGATTTCTATGGGTTTTATGGTAGTATTTTGGTTACAAAAGGGTAAGCAATGAGCTTTTATTTAGTGAAGAGTGTTTACTTCTTCATAAAGGTGAAAAGTATTACCTATGATAAAGTATTAATGGATTACATGTTGTTTTTAAAAACTAATAGTTTTCCTTCATTGTGTATCCCTTAATCAGATTTTTTTGCTCATACCAAGTTTGGAAATGATTTTCATAGGATTTAAAGGTGAATAGAGTCAAGGATGGGATCAAATAAAAGTTGTGATGTTTAAGCATGAAATGAAACCATGTTATTTTTTAAAAGTTTTTTATGGATAGTGATAAGAAGTGTCTACTTTGTAATAATATAGTTGTTATGTATAAGTTATGGCCTAATTATCTAAATCTCTAAACCTGAAAAGAACCTCAATGTTAATTATTAACTTAATTCAGGATTATGTATATTTTAATGCTGGTCCTTATAGTTGGTATCATAGGTTAGTTTAGAAAACTTTAGGAGTTAAGATATTGTTAAATTAATATCCTAAAACTAATATACGGTAATATTGAAATGATATAGAATTTTAATATTACCATGTTTCTTTGTCTAAGATATGTTTTTTCAAAATGATTTTCCATAGAGGAAACAAGGCATCAGTGTAGGGAAGGCATACAGAGGAGAATAACCTTCCAAATCAACATCCTGAGATGGTTGAAATTGGAACTAAATAGTTTGTTAAAGAATTGGAAAAATTGATGTAGGAAATAAATGGTAGTGTTATCCATGCATGAGATCAACCAGATCAACCCCAGAGGAATATGTCTATAGTGGAGCATTTCATGAGGCAATATCCTCGATCATTCAAAGGATCATCTGACCCTATTCAAGCTGAAGGGTGGATCAAGGGACTGGATTTTTTTTTGATGTCATGGGTTGTACAGACAATCAAAAGGTTATTATTGCGGTTTGTCGTTTTGAAGGAGAAGTAGATTAATGGTGGTCGATGGTTAAAAATACCATGGATATTGAGGATATTGATGCTCTTTGTTAGGATGAATTCAAAGGTATGTTTCTTGAGACATATTTTCCAAAGGAGGTTTGATTTAGGATGTGAAAACAATTCTTGGAATTGAGGTAGGAGGATGACTCAGTGGCTGCTTATAAAGAAAATTTCACTCAATTGGCAAGGTATGATCCAAATTTCATATGAGACCTTGATAGTAAGATAAATCAATTTTACTCAGGACTAATGCTCGGATATCAAATAATATTAGACTCTTATGAAATAAAATGTTATCAAAAACTTTATAGATATTACAAGAAGGAATAAATTAAGTTTTCTAATGACCAGGTATTCCAAGAGAGGAAGAAAAAAAAGAGGTCCCATGGTCAGGAAAAGGGAAACAATTCATCAAAGAAGCCTGGAGGTAAGAAAATTAAATTTCCATCTTGCGAGAAGTGTGGTAGCAAGAATCCTGGAGAATGTTTATCAATTTATGGTAAGTGCTTATGATATGGTAAGACTGGTCATATTTCTCATAATTATAAGGAATATGACCAGGGAGGCAATGAAAAGCTATTAGTAAGATTTTTTAGTTTCATTGAGTTTGGGCATTATGCCAATGTGTGTCCTAAGTTGATGACCCAGGGTGAAAACCAGTCAGATCAAAAGCATAAGGGTGAGAAAAAATCTTCTACTACTAAAATAGTTGATATGGGACCATCAAATGAAGTGGTATCAAGTACATTGTTTTTTTTTCAGATTATGCCAATGTGTTGTTTGATTCAGGATCTACACATTCTTTCATTGCTGAGAAATTTTTGGGTAAATTTGGAATTCCACCTCAAGAAATTAATCCAAAACTTATGGTAAAAAACATGAATGAAATGTTAAGGCAAAAAGAAATTATAAGAATCTTCCCATCCTTATTTTTAGAAATATCTTACCTGAGAACCATGTTGTTTTTCCTATAATAGAGTTTTGTGTTATTTTGGGAATGGATTGGATTTTTGTTTACCATTCTAAGATTGTCTTTAGAGCTAAATAGGTTTCTTTTTAGAAAGTCTCTCAATTTGTGTATAGGAATTAACACTTATCTCTGATAACATATCAGGAAGCTGAGAAACTATTGAAAGATGGAAATGAATGTTACCTTGAACATATTATTGAAAACAATGGAACTGTTCAGATTAATGATGTTCCATAAGTAAATGAGTATCTTGATTTTTTTTTCTGATGAGTTTCCTGGTATTATACATGAATAGAAGTTGAATTTACTGTTGACTTATTTCATAATTCTAAGACAATTTCAAAACACCCTTATCAAATGACTCAAATTGAACTTTTATATTTAAAGAAACAATTGCATGAGTTGTTAGATAAATGCTTCATTCAACCGAGCACATCATTGTGTGGTGCTTCAGTATTGTTTGTTAAAAAGAAATATGGTTCAATGAGACTTTTAATTGAGTATAGAGCCTTGAATAATATCACTATTAAGAACAATTATTCTTTTCCTCATATCGATGATTTATTTGATCATCTCTAGGGAGCATAGTTTTTTTCAAATATTGAATTGAGATCGAGGTTCCATCAGTTGAATGTAAATGAAGTAGATAATCCAAAGACTATGTTTCATACTAGATATGGCGATTATTAATTTGTAGTTATGACTTTTGGATTAACTAATGAACCTGTTGTATTCTTTGATATTATGAATAGAATTTTCTATGAGTTTTTGGAAAAGTTTGTAGTTGTGTGTATTGATGAAATTTTGAAATATTACAAAAGAAAAGAGTAACATGAAATATATTTAATGGTTTTATTGAAATCCTTAAAAGAAAATAAATTTTATGGGAAATTCAACATATTTGAGTTTCGGTTACAACAAAGATCATTCCTCGGTCACATTGTTTCTAAAAATGGAATAACTATTGATCCTTCTAAAACAAGAGTTGTTGAAGAATGTCAAAGAACCACAAATATAACTAATATTCATAGTTTTCTTGGTTTTGTAGGCTATTATCGAAGTTTTGTTTAAAAAATTTCATGGTTCTCTAGCCCACTGACTAAGTTAACTTGAAAAGGTCTTAAGTTCACCTCGACAAACGAATATGATGATTGTTTTCAGGAATTGAAAATTAAATTGTTGAATGCTCCAGTTTTGGATTTACCTTCCAGAGATAATGAATTTTTTATCTACAGTGATGCTTTGTTGAAAGGAATCAGTTGTGTCCTAATAAAGAATGATCATGTAATTGATTATACTTCACATCTATTGAAACCCCATGAGTTAAATTACCCTACACATGATTTGGAATTAGCTGTTGTTGTTTTTTTCTTTAAAAATTTGGAGGCATCATCTGCATGGAGTAAAATGTGAAATATATTCTAACAAATTTTTTTTGAAGTATATATTCAATCAGAAAGAATTTAACATGAGATAGAGGAGATAAATGAAATTAATCAAGGATTATGATTGCATTATTCTTTACCATCTAGGAAAAGAAAATAAAGTGGTTGATGATTTGAGTCAAAAAAGTAATTCTATATTAACCATGTTATATTTTCAATAAGATACTTTGATTAAAGATTTGATGAACTTTGGAATAGAAGTTGTTGGTGTAGGAAATTTCTTTTTTTTTGTTTTAGGTGTTAATGAAATCATCTCTCTCAGACAGAATTAAGAAAGTACAGATGGAAGACAGTGAGTTGCAGAAAAAGGTAGAGTTGGTTCATAATATAAAGATTCCTAAATTTAACATTTATAATGATTGTATTTTGAGATTTGAGAAGATATGATGTGTGCCTTGTGATTCACAATTAAAGAAAGAGTTGTTATGTGAAGCTCATAGTTCTCCATTTTCAGTTCATCCTGGTAGTACTAAGATATACAGAGATCTTCAGGAGTATTACTGGTTGGATGGAATGAAAAGAGATATTGCTAACTTTACTATGAAGTGTTTGACTTGTCAGTAAGTTAAAGTAGAGTGGAAGTTTCCTAAATGAATTCTTCACCCTTTACCGATGCCAGAGTGGAAATGAGAAAATGTGTCCATGGATTTCATAGAGGTATTACCAAAGACTTATTAAGGTAACAATGCAATATGTGTTATTAATGATTGATTGACTAAATATGATCATTTTCTTATTATTTGAGATACTCTGAATCTAGATCAACTTTCTCAGTTGTATGTTAAAGAGATAGTTAGGTTTCATGGGGTTACCCTCTCCATTGTATTTGAGAGTGATCCTAGGTTCACTTATAACTTTTGGAAAGGCCTTTAGAAGTAATTGGGAACTAAATTAAATTTTAGTATATATTTTCATCCTCAATCATCTGGACAGTCAGAATGAACAATTAAGACATTAGAAGATATGCTACGTGCTTTCTCAATGGATTACTAGGGAAGTTGGGACCAACATATTTCTTTGGTTGAGTTTTCTTATAATAACAGTTTTCATTATAGTATATAGATGGAACCATTTGAGGAATTATATGGAAAGGGGCATCAAACTCCATATTTTTGGGATGAAGTAGGTGAAAGGAATTTGATGGGATCGGAATTCGTAGAAAAGATGACAGAAAAAGTTCAGTTGATATAGAAGCACATGATAATACCTCAGAGCAGGAAGAAACATTATGCAGATAACTAGAGGAAGGATATTTCTTTTGAGGTAGGTGATCATGTCTTTCTCAAAGTTTCATCATGGAAATGTGTGATACTTTTTGGTAAGAAAGGAAATATGAGTCTGAGGTTCATTGGACCCTATAAAATTCTAGATAAATTTGGATCAATTGACTATATAATGGATTATACTCTATGTTTATACAAGGTACACAATTTTTTTCATCTTTAAATATTGAGAAAGTATATGCAGAATCCATATTATGTTTTGAGTCCAAAGGTAGTTCAGTTGGAAGAGAATCTCTCTTATGAGGAATAACGAGTACAAATTCTTGACTGAAGAGAGAAAGTGTTGTGGAATAATGTAATTCATTAGCTAAAGGTTTTGTGGAAAAAACCCTATGGTTGAAGAGGCAACATGGGAATATGAAAATTCTATAATGGATAAACACCCCCACTTATTTGATAAGTGAATAGAATTGGAGGGACGCAATTCCCAAAAGGCGAGAAGGATGTAACATCCTAGGTAAATAAAGAATATGAAATTTTCATATTTATTAATATTTGTGAATTAAATATTAGTTTTAAGTTAATGGGGATTCTATGTACAATAAAATACTCAACATGCAACAACTGATTTATCCGAAATCTTATGTTGCACACAACGTTGAATTATACCAATAAATAATATAATAATATTATTATTTGAAGTGGTAGTTAAATCCTAGACATTATATTAGAAGGAATGAAAAGAACTAACTAAAACATGATTATACATGTTTGTTAAATGTATTTAAAATTATCCAAAAAATTTTAAAGGCTTAAAATAATAATGAATTTGATTTTAAGCTTGAAATACTCTAAGATTTCTTTAAAGGTAGTTTTACCGCCTTTTGATGGAGACCCCTTTTTAAATCTAGTTTTTGTCACTATTATATGTTACATTTGAAAAAATAAACTTCTTCTTTAGAAATGGGAAATCAAAATTTACTTTGGGTAATTTTTTTATTTTTATGTTAAAGTTCAATTTTTAATGAATAGTGAAAGATACTGCATTTTTAGTCAAAACTATCTTTTAATATAATTTATTTAAATACTTATATTTCCCTATTAATTTGTTTTAAAGTGAAATTAGATTATATTTGTATCATTTATTCCAATTTTTTTCATTAGAAGTAATTTTACTTTGAAATTGGACATAAAAACATATCAATCCTTTGGTAGTTTTTACTTCTTAAAAATACGCCTTTTGGTTTTGATAATGGGAATTAATTTTAAATTAATTTATGCAAATTATATGTTTTGAATTTGAAAAAATGAATTCCATATTTTTAATCCAAAGGTCCAAATTGTGTCAATATGTAACTTTTATTTATAGACATAATGAATAGTAAATTTAGTAAATATTTTATTTACCGTTTAAAGGGTAAATCTGGTAAATAAGGGTAAAAAAATATTATTATAATAATTAATTACCCTAAAACATGTAATAACCCAATTGGATGAGATATATCCAACCATGGGAATCTATGGGACTATTTTAGGACCCCATGGAGCTACTTGTGTGTGAAAATGACATTTAATTTAAAGTTAAGATAAATATAACCTAAACAAGTATCTTTTACTAATTTTTTTTATATGGGGTTATATAAGTGATATATTAGACTATAAATAGTCATTAGAAATCTGAAATTATTTCATACATCATGGTATTTTATATATAATTTTTAAATATCAAATAAATAAATTTATTTATGACACAATGATGATGTAATCATTACCTTATTAATGAAAGATTTAAATAAATGAGATTATAAATATTAAAATAAATTTATTTTGAAACTTTTTATACCATACAGGAATTTTATGGATTATTATGACTTTTTATATTTTAATTAATGAAGTTTTAAAAATTAATCATGTTTTTATGAATTTTTAAAAAGTCATGATATGAATAGAAAAAAATTGACATAAATGAGTTTTTAAAATAATTAATATTTTATTAAATAATAAAATAGTCCAAAAAATCTATTATTTGGAAAAAATACATATATGATGCTAAAAGTTTCATTAAATATCTATTTTTGTGTCTCTTGGAATTTTATAGTAACTATAGGTACCTTATATTATGAAAATACAAGAAGAAATGGTAAGAGTTAATTTATTTATCTAAGGGTTAAACTAAATGATAAGTTTAAATCTATGACCAAAACTTGTCTAAAATCGTTTTATGAGTGGATTTAAACCCATACTCATCTGATATTTGAAATATGTCACTTTGGTGTCATTATAATTCAAAAATAAATTAATAATAAAATAATACTTTCTAGACTTTCCTAAAGTGCCTAGCCTCCCTCTTATAAAAGGCCATCACCTATAACCCTTATTCAAACCTCTAAAGCCCCCTTTTCTCATCCAAAATCTGCCCAAATAAGATCCCAACATCTATCTCTTCCTTATAGAAGTATTACCTTGGGAAGAAGGCAATTCAAGATGGCCTTTAACTTAAATAAAAAATGTTACCCGATTTTAGGTAACATCTTCTCTCATGTCACTAGTGTAGAAAACGTTTTTTACGTCAGTTATTTTTCATTTTTTACGTCGGTTTCTAGCCGATGTTAATACGGGCGACGTTATAAATAACGTTTTTGACGTCGGTTATTTAAAAACCGACGTCAGAATCATAAAATCGCGATGTTTATGACGTCGGTTATTTTAGAACCGACGTGATAAATAAAATGGGAAGGGTTTATCACATCGGTTATTTAACAACCAACGTGATAAAAGGCCTGGAAAATGGTTTATCACTTCGGTTCCTAAAAAACCGATGTGATAAAAGGACGGGGAAATGGTCTATCACGTCAGTTATGAAAGAACCGACGTGATAAACCAGGGGGAAGGGGGTTTATCACATCTGTTATTATAGAACCGCCGTGATAAACTAGGGGGGGGGGGGGTTATCACGTCGATTATTAAACAACCGACATGATAAACTGGGGGGCGGAGCGTTTATCACGTCAGTTGTTTAATAACCGACGTGATAAACTGGGGAGGGGGTTTATCACGTTGGTTATTCTATAACCGCTGTGATAAACCGGGGTGAGGGGGGTTTATCACGTCAGTTATTATATAACCACCGTGATAAACCAGGGGGAGGGGGGTTTATCACGTCGGTTATTAAATAACCGACGTGATAAACCATTTTCCAGGACTTTTACCACATCATTTATTAAATAACTTACGTGATAAATCATTTCCCAGGCGTTTTACAACGTCGGTTATTAAATAACCGATGTGATAAACCATTTTCCAGGCCTTTTATCATGTCGATTATTAAATAACTGACGTGATAATCCATTTCGCAGGCCTTTTACCACGTCGGTTATTAAATAACCGACATGATAAACCCAATTTTTTTTTAAAATTGAATGCAGTCATCTGCTCTCCACCAGAATCAACCAGAAAACAAATCAAGAAATCGTACCACAAAAACATAAGTAGATCAAAATTAAGCATGTACATTGATAACATATAAAACTTACCCCCTAGACAGCCCCCACCCTCATGTATACCCCATGGACAACCCTCCCCCACCCCGTTGGAGCCCTCACCCTCATGTATACCACATGGACAGCCCTCCCCCACCCCATTGGAGCCCCCACCACACTCCTGGACTGCCCCCAACCCTCGGACAGCCCCAAATACCCCTCAAAAACCCCCCACATGCCTGAACAACACCCCTCAACCCCTCACCCCACTTGACAGCCCCCACCACACCCCTGGACAACCCCCCCAACCTCATGTATACCCCCACCTCTGGACATCACTCCCACACCCCTGAACTGCCTTCCCACACCCCTGGACAACCCTTCCACCCCCTGGACTGTCCCCCACCCAACCGGACAGCCCTCCCAGACCGCTGGACACCCCCCAACCCCACTGAACACACCCCTACACCCTTGGAACCCCTCCCCCACAGACCCAAATCCATACCAGAAAAACCATCATAAATAAACCAAAACAATAATTAGAGCAAAATTAAACATTCACTTATATAACATTCAAATCTTACACTGTCAAATTCAAAAAAAAACTAAATCCAACCTAAATAACTACCAAATACAAAATTACAATGACAATATTCAAAATTACATTTTACATTACAAACAACTAAAAGTCAATCAAACCTGTAAAATAATTTGACCACTCCACTTGTATGTGTTTGATGTCTTCAGCAGTATAGGGTTTAGGTTCATCAAAAAGCTACAAATGAAAAAGAAAGTAGTTAACGTGTATAATGAATGAATCAAATTGAAATATTATGGCAAAGTTTAAGAGGAAATCGTACCAGGTCAAAATTCACAACTGTCCCAGTTGTTATTATTTCATACATAAACCTTAACATATAATATCCACATTCGATGAGGCCTTGTTGTTCATGAAAATTCTGTTTGAATGAGTGTAAATGAAATATATTATTTTTATGTAATAAATCAAAAATTACAAATTATAAATGTATATTTACCTTCACAATTACATATTTGATCTTTGCACCACTTTTCTTTGTGTTTTTTCGAAAGTAGGCCCATGCACTGTTAGAAAATAATACGAATGGGGTAAATTTAAAATTCATTATAATATATAAAACTATTGAGAAATTGAAACATACTTTTCCAATATATTCTTAAAACTATCCCGCACATCACCATGGACAGAGCATATCCAATAAAGGGCTTTCTCCCTTGGTCAAAAAAAACCTAACATCCAATGATCACTGATAAAAGGAAATTTGACGTTAGTGGTTTTTTATGTTAAAAGATAATTAACTCTTTGAGAGAAATGTGTTTCATACCTCTCACAAAAAGGCATCATCCAACATTGTGTGATTATATTCTTTTCAAATCTTTCAGCAATATAAACCATTCCTTGTTCCTCATTCAATGCACATGCTTCAGGGGAAATCAATTGAGGGTCCATGAATCCATATACTTTTGTCAGCTCATTCCTCTCACAAATTTTATAAAGATACCTAATAAAAAACATGAATAAGTATACATTTTTAATAAATATAACGCAGGGAAAAGGTGTTAAGACTTACATGGAAAAAATTTTCACCACTTTGATGACCAACTTATCTCTAGTAACAAGCTCCATGATATCAGTTTTTATAATACACACTCTTATTTCACGTCCACAAACATGATCTTACATTGGAAAATCATAATAACCCGACAAAAAATGTGAATATCTTGACAATCTGTCAAGACCATTTGAATCTGTATCTGATGTCCTAGCCATTTTCCTTTGTTGTTGTCTATACAATATTTCTTTACCTTTGATGTATTCCTGAAAAAATTGAAAAATATATTAGTTTTCAAATGATAAAACAACTTTAATAAAAAAATAAAATAAAAGATATAACATTCATACCTCTATGGTAATGAGTCGAAGAAGTCTGGATGGCCAAATTAAAAAATGGCCGATACTCTGTCCAACTATCGCCACCTCATCTGTAGGTATTGGTACCCTAGATAATCTATCTATAATATCCTGTATAGTGACCCTCTGATTCTCTACCTCTAATTGCTGATGATGAACTGTATCTCCTATACAATATACCAACCCTTATGCTACTGTATGATGTTGAGAATCATCAACATACAACTCGCAATAAGTAGGAATCTGCGGCGGAGTCTTAGGATAAAAAATGGGGTCCGCAAGCTGAGGTGGGGGAGTGGGAGCTACTGGCGGAGGTGGAGGATAAATAATGGGGTCTACAGGGGGAGTTGGAGGAGTGGGAGCTGCAGTCTGAAATTGTCTTTGCATTTCTGCAAACATAGACTGCACCGACTCTCTAATCTTTTCCTCCATCGTCGCATTAATATTATGAACTTCAGACTCCAAGGATTCTATTTTTTTAAACCCCCTCAATGTTAGAAGTTGAAGAATGTGGAAACACTTTTCTTACCGATACACCTGCCGGATATCCTCTTACATGACCCGGATGTTCGGGCCTTCCCAATGCTGCAAATAAAATATCTTCCCTCCCTGTAGCTGTAAATGTCCCCTCTGAACTCTGCTCCTCAAGAGAGTCCTGTTTTAATTAATTGAACATTTCTGTAATGATTGAAATTATATGAAGAAAATAGTTAACTTAAATAAATAAAATAGATATCTTGCAATCCTCTCAGCTATGATTCTCGATTCTTCCGAAAGATATTTCCCTTTTTTTCCCTTCCGAGCTCTCTTCCATTTTTCATGTCTAGATGGAGGGGATGGAGGGGCCACCTCTCTAGAGCTTGAAGACTCAGCTCTTAGTTGTTGAAATTTTTCCTCCATCATTTGTTCTTCCAATAATGCATACCCTCCTCGAGATAAACAATGAGGGTATACATTTTTAGATTGGATCTCCTGATGAGCTTTCCTTGTTTTCTCTAATTTAAGAATAATAAATCATTAACAAAACATTAATAAAATAATTTATATAAGAAAGTTTATAAAAGTTTACATTGCCCTTACCAGAAATGACTCTTTTCTTCTACTTTCAAAAAAATGTTTCCATGTGTCTTCATCTATAAAAGGATATATACGACATGGATTGTCATGACTCCTATGACCAAAAATGAAATCAGATGAGAGGGTTGATTTGAAATCCCTCCATTTCCTGGCAGCCAACGATAAGCATTTCTTCCTGACTCCTCTAGTGTCAGGAATATCAAATGTCATCTGATAAAGAAGAGGTTAAACATATTATATATACTAGAAACATTAAAAGAATAGTCAAAAAATGACAAAAGATCTTACCAAAATCGTCTCCCACAACTAAGAGATAAGCGCTTTATCCACACTTCTCCAATAATCATACAGAATTCTTACTTTTCTCTTATCCTGAGTTGCTACAAAACTCCTAAAATATTTTTCATTCAGACCTCTAGGAATATCATCATCATCATACTCAATGACTATCCTCTGATCTTGCGTGCGGGAAAGTGATAATTTTGGTAAACATGTGCACCCACGTTTACCAACCTTTGAACTCTTTGTCATAATAGGAGCATGTGAATGTTCATCCCCAGAGGTATGACCAGCAATATGCTCCTCTCCAGAATCATGTGGTTGATCATCTGAATGATCTGTCATTATCCTTCACATCAAAAAAACAAACGTCAGTTCACAAATATAGAAATTAAAATATTTTAATACTACTGTAATCAGAAAATAGAAAATTTTACTAAGTTAGATAATAGTAAACATTTTTAATATGGTAAGCATGTTAAACAATGACAAAGATGGCAAAGATGGTAAAGATGGTAAAGATGGTAAAGATGGTAAATATGGTAAAAATGGTAAACCTGGTAAACATGGTAAACATGGTAAAGTAATTGTCAGTGAACAAAAATAATAGATATATAATTCATGTAATGGTTATAAACATGATAAAGTAAACTAAAAAAACTTAAAACAAACAAAAACATATACTTATTTTGTTTTAAAACATGTTTTAATAAATAAAAAACATACAATATCGAACATTTATGGAAAAAATAAATATAAACAAGAAATAAACCTATGTTACCCGAAAATTTAGGAATGTACAAATGGATTGTTTTCCCAAATTCCTTCGTCATGATCGTTCCTTATGGCAAAAACTATGTCTTCAACATGATCATCATTATGTTCTGTTAATCTTTCCATGGATGTAGGGATCTCACATAAATCATCATATTCATCAACTTCATCCTCACCAACATATTGTTTTTTCCTTTGTAAAACAACATCCCACTGCATATATGATTGATCTACTACATAGAAAATTTGTTTTTCATGTATTTCCATTATAAAATAATCAGTTGTGTCTTCCAATCTATTCATATTAACAAGTGTCATTCCAAATTCATCGTGTCTGACACTGTTGTTACCGTTAAACCATTTACAGTTAAAAACAGGAACTTTAATTTTAAAGTAATCAACCACCCATATGTATTCAATCACTCCATAATATGTACTTGATGCAGAAATTGGGTTTTTGTCCTTAGCACTTGAAAAATGCATTGCTTCTGCAAACACCAATACACCACTATTCTGAACTGCACTTCTGTTGTCCTGAGCTTTCGTATGAAATGCATAACCATTAAAGTCATAATCGGACCATGTTATCACATTTAAACATGGACCACCCACTATCCATTTTAATGTCTCTGATACATCTGATCTACCAAGAAAAGTCTTTTTAATCCATGACAAAAAAGTTCAGTTGTGCTCATTCAAAATCCACATTTCTTTCTTCTTTGGATGACATTGTTTCAACTCATTAATATGCAATGTGATATACGGTTGAGCATCAGCTATGTTATTCAAGATGTATGATTCTAACTTCTTCATCTGTTCAGCTGACAATGATTTGACTTTCAAGCCACGAAACCCCTTTCCCTCATTATTAACTCATTCATGGAGAGATGGAGGCAAACCTATGTGTTGCACCGCAGCCAAGTAGCTCGTACAAAACTCTGATACCTCCTCAAGAATATACTTTTCAATAATGGAGGCTTTAGGTTGATATAGATTTTTAACATACCCCTTTAATATTTTCATATACCTTTCAAAAGGATACATCCAACGAAGATATACAGGTCCACAAAGCTTTATTTCTCGAACCAAATGAATCATTAAATGCACCATTATATCAAAAAAAAGTTGGAGGAAAATACATTTATAATTGACAAAGTATAAAAATTGAAACCTTTTCCAAAATGTTCAAAGAATTAACATCAATCGCCTTGTTACAAATTTGAAAAAATAACACAACTTCATTATAGTCTTTCTGACACGAATGGGAAATATTCCACGCAATGAAACTGGTATAATTTGTTGCATCATGTCGTGACAATCATGTCATTTCATACCTATCAATTTCAAGTCCTTCAATGAGACAAAATTTTTTACATTAGAGGAATAACCTTGAAGAACTTTGGTATCATGAAGACACCAGAAGAAGCTAATTTTCTCCCTCTTCGATAATGTATGACAAGCCGGGGGAAGAAATGTTCATCTTCCTTTAGGAGTGGGAGCTAACTCCAAACGTATTCCCATTGATAGTAAGTCTAATCATTCATTCAACCCATCTTTAGTCTTTCCTTTAATATCTAACAATGTTCCAATAAAAGAATCACATATATTCTTCTCCACATACATGACATCAATATTATGTTTAACATCATGATACCTCTAATATGGTAGCTAAAAAAAATCAACATTTTCTTCCAAATATATCTATCATTACCAGATTTCTGTGTCCTTTCCAATGTCAAATCAAGGTTTTTCACCCTCTCAAAATACAAATCAGGGGATAAAGGTTTTGGAGCAGTATCAAATTCTTGTGAGCCATTGAATGCCTTTTTTAGTCTTCTATAAGGGTGTTCTGTAGGAAAAAACTTTCGATGACCCATGTACACTGTTTTCCTCCCATGATGCAATTGAAAATATGATGTCTGTTGTTCGCAAATTGGACATGATTTATTCCCTTTAACACTGTATCCAAGAAAATTTCCATACGCTGGGAATTCATTTATAGTGAACAGAAGCACTACATGCAGTTGAAAATATTACATTTTATAAGAATCATACACCCTAATACCATCAGCCCATAACAGTTTCAAATCATCAATCAACGGTGACAAGTAAACATCAATATCATTACCAGGTTACTTTGGACCAGAGATCATTATACTCAAAATGACATATTTTCGCTTTATACAAACTTCAGGAGAGAGGTTGTAAATTACCAATAAAACAGGCCATTAACAATGTGTGCTACTGAGGGTTCGGTATGGATTCATTCCATCTGTGCACAACCCTAGTCTGAGATTTCTAATTTCATTTCCAAATGTTGAATACTTCCCATCAATTTTCTTCCATTGTGGACAATCAGCTGGATGACGTATTTTTCCATCACATACCCGCTCTTCAGCATGCCATCTTAACCTTTTTGCATCATGTGAATTAGCAAATAAACGTTTGAAACGATTAATTATAGGAAGATACCAAAATTTTGAAGGGAGATTTGTAATCTCTACACCATCATGTGATTTTTCTTTCACCTTATACCGTGATGTCCCACATTTAGGACAATCTGACAGAAATTCATATTTCTTTATATATATAATGCAGTCATTTGGACATGCATGTATTTTCTTGTATCTCAATCCCATCGGGCATAATATTTTATTGGCTTTGTAATGTGAATCTGGAAGATCGTTATCTTTTGTAAGAATGTCTTTCATCAATTGTAGCAGCTCTGTAAAAATTTTGTCACTCCATCCATGTTTTTCCTGTAGGTTAATCAATCTTAACACCGCCAACAAAACCGTAAAATTTGTACAACCAGGATATAATGTTTTTTCATCATAACCATATAGACGCAAAACTGTCGGTTCTATCTCAATTTGTTCTTCTACAATATCGCGAATCATTTCTTCAATTACATCAGAGTTACCATCTTGCGAATCATCATCATCAGTGATATTCCGTCCAGTTTCACCATGCCAAATCCAAGGGCTGTAACTCGGATTAAAACCATGACAAATCAGATGATCTTTTATCTCTCTACTTTTCAACTTCTTCATATTCAAACATTTCAGGCATGGACAGAAAAAAATGTCACTGCTTGGAACATTTCGTTTTGAAAATTCCAAAAAGGCATCAACACCTTCCTCGAATTCATTGCTCATTTGATGTGTCGCAATACAACTTCAACTCATTATTACCTATAAAAAATATCAACAGAAAATATATATTTTTAAGATAAGACAAATATATGTTTATATGAAAAAAATTATAATTTTAATGTAAAAAAATTTAAAATATAAAACAAATCTATGGGTATTTAAGAAAATATTCTTCAATATAATTTTTAAAACAAAATATAGTTAGATATAACAGTTTTAAATTTCATTGAATCAAAGAAAACCATGCCACCTACATAGTCGATAGAAAATTGGAGAAAATGGAGTAAACCTGAGAATCACCCCCACCCCCTTGGACAACCCCCACTCCCACCCACCCCCTTGGACCACCCCTGGACACCCCAACCCTCCGGACAGCTCCCCACCCCTCTAGAAAGCACCCCCACCCCGCCTGGACACCACCCCCCACCCCTACCCCTTCAACACCCCCCTGGACACCACCCAACCCTCTGTACAACCCCCCACCCCCCGGAAAACCCCCAAAACCCTCTGGACAGGACCCCACCCCCGTGGACAGCCACTCACACCCACCCACCCCCTTGGACACCGTCCGAACACCACCCGTTTCTATATCATTGATATAACATATTTTTTTTAAAATGTGACATTATTAAAAACGTTTCATGAAATATGATGAAGAGTCCAATCATATTTCTTATGAAATTTTTATTACTAGAAAGGGTCTTAGTATTGGATAGAATAATAAATAAAGTGGCATAAAACAGTAATATAATCCTAAAAAATGCATATATAATCCAGCTTAAATATTTGAATAAATATGTTTGTAATCAACCATTAAATCCAAAAGGTATATGAGAGAACAATTAGAGAAAAACTGGCAATGAGAGATCATAGTCATTGAGGGGGGATGGTGTCAAAGGAAACACAAAATCAAATGAACCGAGACCACTTTATGAAGTAATCCATGAAAAAGAAAAACCTACATCAAATAAAATCGTGAAACATCAAAAAACAAATAGATACCCCTTTGAAATAGAATATATTAGAGTCCTATAAGACAAAATGGATGCACTATATTTCTGTGACATTTAGATTTTTTAAAGGGATATAATGATGTTTAATACTTCCCAGAAGGGTGAAATTATAAGGGAGTTTAGTGTCTTCTAAAAATACAAAGTGGGTCAAAGTGAATTTGTTTCCATTAAAGAAAAAAATTGTTTATCATAGATTTATTAGACTCTATGAGGGTGAATGATAAATATTTATTTTATTATGTTCCATTATAACTCATGTGTAAATATTTATTTTAGTTCAATTAATGAATGATAAATGGTTTACTTTAATGGTTTTTGTTTTCTAAAAAAATGACATCTTCAATATGGATGATTGATTCCTATTCTATGATAAGACACTCAACAAGGATGATTCACTATATATGATGATAATTTCTTTTAATTATCTAATCACATAAACATTATTGGTTATCCAACTACAAAATTGTTAGATGAACCTGAGCATTAAATGAAATATAGGATAAAAGGAATGGATGAATCAACCATACCTCAAATTTCTTTTTGATAATGAAATTCAAACCGGTCAAAACAGGAAATATCCTAAATCTTTCCTTAATCGCGCCATAGTCCATTAATAAATAACCCCAAATATGTTTCCAACATAGGAGGATATTGAGTCATTAAATGCAAGGTAATATATCAAAATTTGTTTTATAAAGAAATACAAAAACAAGACACTCAAGATAAAAATGAATATCCGGTGCCAACGATATTCAAAAAGATGTAATAGGGTTCGAAATGGAAGAATCTAACCTAGTTTAAACAAAAAAATCGCAAAACATAAATATAGACTATCCGGGAAAAAAACGAACGAAATAAATTTGTGGAATGATTACTTGAGTGTTACGAGTTGAGATGATAGATCTGAGGAGACTAAATATGATAAATGATGAAGCCAAAATGAGTTTAATGAAGGTCGATCGACGAACCGATTAGGGTTTACCGCGCGAGAGAGACGAGCCGGCAGACTGTCGATCGAAAAAACGTAAATGACAGTCCACAGGGCTTAAAATTTTTAAATGTTTTATAATGTCGGTTATATAATAACTGACGTTATACACTATTTTTTAAATTTATAACATCGGTTATTTGAAAACCGACATAAAAAACCCATAGATAACTCGTTTTTTACATCGATTATTTGAAAACCGACATAAAACACCCCCCGCGCATTGGTTTTTTACGTCGGTTATAAAAAAAACCGACGTAAAAAATTCGTAGATATCATGTTTTTAGGTCGGTTATAAAATAACCGACGTAAAAAACCGGTAGATAACTCGTTTTTTTTGTCGGTTATCAATTAACCGATGTAAAAACTCCCCGCAATTTGGTTTTTTACGTCGGTTATAAAATAACCGACGTAAAAACCGAACACACGCGATTTGTAACGTCGGTTATTAAAATAACCGACGTTTAAAAGCTACTCAACGCATTTGTTACGTCTGTTATTTAATAACCGACGTAAAAAACCACTTTTCACAGATTCTCACATTGACTATATATAACCGACGTAAAAAATGGTGACGTAAATAACGTTTTCTGCATTAGTGTGTTTCCTTACTTTATTTTTTCTTTCTCTAATCCCTATGAACTTCTTATTCTTTGTTTAAATAATAAAACCAGTATAATAAATATACTAGGTTGTTTTTATGAGAATTATTTTAACTAAAATTACACACACCTCCGTCTAATTGGTATAGAACGTAATATTTCTGTGGACGGTGAACTACTGCCTCACAAAACGATGATTATTCAATCTTCTCCTACCACCTCTTATGGTAGAAATTATGATGGAACTGTAATTATATATGATATATATGATATTTATTTTATCTCTATGATTCTTTAATTCTCATTTAGAACATACCTTTTTTCTTTTCATGTTGTATAAATACGATAATGTCATTTGAGGAAGTGTGGACTACCACCCCCTCAAGGTGATATGACTCGTTCATTCTATACATGGAACATATAAAGGATTTAATTAATGAACTTATATAATATATATAACAAATATTTTATAATGGAATTATAATATACCTCTGTATCATTTAGTTTTCATTCCATTAAATATGAAAAAGAAATGACAGTAGTGTTTATGCGTACCTATGACTTACCATATCCATGAACGGTGCATTTAATTTCTTAGATACAAATGGTATGGACTATTATAAATACACATATAATTGATATAAATACATATATACTGTATATATATGATATTTAAATCATGAATACAATACTGGAGATAATATACTTTTGACCACATGGATAATTTTTAATTATAAGAAGTTCATTTTTGACTCAAGTACTGAACATAAAAAAAAACAACCAATATGAACTTGAAACAATTATATGATTGTTATAGAAATGTATTAAGTGATATAAAAGGAATAATAATCTTGAAAAAGGTTCTGAATCCATTATAATTAACTTAGGTTTATTATTCAGGGAAATAAAGAATAAACAAGACAAGTCAGACACAAGGTAAGGGACTTCGTCTTAACCCCCTTTCATTGAGGAATATTTTGATAATATAGAACTCCTTATTTTATACAGTGTATAATAAAACCCTTTTAAATTTAATTTATTTAAAATGGAATCCTTCTTCTATGGGTTATTTTACAAAATAAAAAAGGAGTTTTTTAATGTATGCAGCGACACCGACCTTTCTATCGCCGATATAATTATTTGATATATGGATTCATTAAAAATCCATAATGTTTTTAAAAGAAAATAAATACTATATATATTTTTATATATTTTAGTATTGAAAAGGTTTTTGAAATGGATTGATTATTTCAATATTGTAAAATGATTTTTTTTTATTTCAAATGAAATGTTATTAGTGAAATGTTTATTTTTGCAATATTTTATCTATTATGATCATATAATGGTACTTGGATATTTTAGGGGTAGTTATGTGATAAACCAATGAGGGGTGGTTACCTGATAAACCAAATTACTGGTGGTTCCATGATAAACCAAGGATGAGTGGTTACATTATAACCTCTAATGCATTGGGTATGGAAGTCGGCTGTATGGCTATTCCATTTGTAAGATTTATTTTTGGAAGTAGACCATATGGTTATTCCATTTAAGTATGATTATTTCACAAGTGTACCATTTATATTTTATGTATGCTTTCTATGGGGTTTATGGTAATATTTTCATTACAAAAGGGTAAGAAATGAAATTTTATTCCGCAAAGAGTATTTACTACTTCATAAAGGTTAAAAGTATTACTTATGATAAAGTATTCATGATTTACATGTTGTTTTAAAAAACTAACAGTTTTACTTCTTTGTGTATCCCTTACTACGATTTTTATGCTCATCCCAAGTTTTGAAATGTTTTTCACAGGATTTAAAGGTGAATAGAGGCAACGATGGGATCAAGTAAATGTTGGGATGTTTAAGAATGAAACAAAACCATGTTACTTTTTAAAATATTTTTATGGATTGTGAGTAGAAGTGTCTACCTTGTTATAATAAAGTTGTTATGTATAAGTTATGGACTAATTCTCTAAACCTATAAACCTGTAAAGATCCTTAATGTTAATTATTAATTTAATTCAAGATTATGTAATGTTTAAGGCCATGTCCTTATAATGTAGAGTAAAAAATACACGAATACTGGGTTATTTACCTAAAATTGAAGGTGGTACATTCTACACACCATTAGTGTTTTCATCCCTTGAAAGTAGAAAACCACTGTTTTTCGAGAAGAGTCCGGGACACTACTCCACCACTTCCTTCTCACTCTCCCATGTTTCTTCTTGAATTTGAAAATGTTTCCATAAAACCCACAGTATACTGATTATTTTCCTAGGAAATATCTTTACTTAGATATCGAAAATTCATATTGAAACATGAATCAACATAAAATTTTGATCTTCATCAATGTTATCCCATTGAATTACATGGTCACGATCAGGTTCGTACTTTAACTGAGTTACATGAAACACATTATGTATTGAATTGAACCTTGGGGGAAAATCTAACTAACATTCCACCTCAATAACTCCTTCAAGCATCTCAAAGGGGGATATATAACAAGGAGACAATGTTACTTTTTACCAAAATGATGGTGTCCAATCCTTGGTGAGATTCTCAAGAACACATGAATGGACACTTCAAATGAAAACAACCACTGAAAATGATCCGCATACAATTTTCAATGTCTCTTAGAAATATCTGTCCTCTTTCTGATCAAACGAATATTATTTGTAATCTATTTCACAAGGATTTTTTCAATTAGTGAAGTCTCACCCATTTCCACATAATAAAGTTGAGAAAAAAAATACCAACCATACATTGCTTCAAAGGATTCATATGTATCGAGGACTGATAACTTTTATTATAAGAAAACTCTACTAATGGTAAATGATCCACCCATGAGCTAATAAAATCCATTACACAATCTCCAATAATGTCTTCCAATGTTTGGATTATCCATATATACTATCCATCCATTTCAGAATGATAATTTACACTAATAGTAAACTATGTTCTATGGAATTTATATAAGTATTTTAAAAAATCAGATGTAAATATAGGGTCTCAGTCAGATGAAAATTATACTGGTATTCGATGAAATATTACCACCCCTTAGATATAAATTTTTGAAAATTCTTTTACTATATCGTATTCAATAATAGGGATTAAATGAGACTAACTTGTGAGTCAATCTTCTACCATCCATATGACATCGTGTGTCCTAACTATTCTTGGTATACCTGTTACAAAATCCATGGTTATCTTCTTCCATATCCTTATGTGAATCAGTAAAGACTAAAACATGATTTCTGGTAATTTATGTTCTACATTAACCAGCTGATATATGAGAAATCTTGAGACATACTCTACAAAAAATCTTTTCATTTAGACCCACAAAAAATGTGGTTACAATGATTTATAAATTTTTTGAATCATAGGGTAAATAGCCCATTTAAAATTGTGGTATATACTAAGTATTTGTTCCCGATAATCCAACACTATGACCATCTAATATATAAACAGCAACACTAATATTCCATCCATATTCTATCCCTCAATGGTCTACCCATCATTGAGTTTTGACATCATAGAAATATATTTAGAATCGGATATCTGAGCCTTTATAACATGCTCAACCATATCAAGAAAAAACAAAACTAAAATGAAAATCGCAACAACACCTTGGTTTTAGAATTTGAGATGCATATTTGCTATGACAAACATTAATCGCCACTGGTTCATAACCTTATTTTCTAACTGATAATATGACTTTCAGTTAAATGCATCTTCAATAAATTTCCTCTTAATCAGTGTATACATCAATTTGAATTGAAACATCTAAAGATACACCATACATACACACTGCCTTAAATTCAAATATATTTTTGAGAAAATGTGTTTTAAACTCTTTTGACCCGTAAACATTGTAAATTTCTCACCAAAGTGGTAATGATTCCAATTCGTAAAATCTTGGATCCCAACAGCTAATTCAAAGTCATGTGTTGGGTAGTTATTCTCATGAAACCATAACTACTATGATCCATAATTAACAACATGGTCTCTATATAGGATAAAACATCCCAAACATGACCTTGATGCATCAACGTAAACTACATAGCCCTGTACAGAATTTGGAAATGTTTAGTATAGGAGTTGATGTAATTCTAATGTTATGTTTTTGAAAGGATTTCTGAAATTTATCATTTAATTATAAAGGAATTAATTTCCTTTTTAAATCATTAATTAGAGATACCATACATGAAAAATTACACACAAAACATATACAATATTTTATTAAGCCATGGAAGCTACATATCTCAAAAACATTCTTTAGTGGTTACCAAGAGATAACATCTTCCATATTTTTAGGATCTTCAGAGAAACATTTTTTTGAAATTAAATATCCAAGGAAACATACCTCTTGTATCCAAAAACCACACTTTGATAAATTATAATACAACTGATACTCCTCTAAGATACCCAAAACTATAGACAAGTGTTTCTCATGATCCACTTTTTTCTTATAATACACTCATATATCATCAATAAAAAACACCATAATGGAATCTATATATCTCTGAAATATTCGATTCATCAAGTCCATAAATATGGATGTTGAATTTATAAGACCAAAAGGAATATATAAATATTCATTATGTCCATATCTTCTTCTAAATGATATTTTTATAATATTTTCATTCCGAACATGTAATTGGTAATAACCAAATCTTAAGACAATTTTTGAGAACCAATGGGATCCCCACCATTGATCAAACAAACAGTCAATGTGTGGAAGAGGATACTAATTCTCTATTATAACTTATTTAATCTTAAAATAATACAAAAAAAGTATAATATTTCCATCCACATTCTTCACAAACAGAATTTGTTCCTCGCCTAGAGATGTACTCAGTCGAATGAACCCTTTACTTTACAAATCTACCAAATGAAATTTCAAATCTCTCAATTATATTTCTACCAAATTGTAAGATGAAAGTGATATTTTACTAGTCCATGTTATGTGATGTATTTTAAAATCAAATTATATTTTGGGTGGTAACCCTAAGTAATTTTTAGAAAAAATATCTAGACATTATTCGACAACAATTAGAAAATATATATCCATAATCTCATTAACATATTCCAAAGTAAGTGCTACTAACTGATAATATATGGTTCCAAAAATTGGTTCCAAAAGTTATTATATACTTCAATTTACAACACAATCTTCTATAAAGAGACTATCTATGCCATCAAGATTTGTGAAAGTAACCTTTCAGGCATAACAGTTGATGCATACATTGAATGATGTCACCTAATCCATACCCAAAATCATGTCATATAAATCTATCTCAAGAACAGATAAATACCAAACAAACTTATCCCCATCCATAATTATAGAACAAGCATTCCACAAAAAGGATCTACACTCTCTTTGTCTAAGAGGAGTTTGAAGTTTCAAAATAGAAGGTATCATCTCAACATAAAAACCATGTTACCACAAAAATGAGAAGAAATTAATGAGTGGGACTCACCCATAGAAAATAAATATTACATGAGTCTATAATTCAAAATAATCATACATATCACCATTTAAGGACTATATTTATCATCCATGATCACTTTCTTAGCTCCATACAATTTCATAATCACTACACTTTTCTCTTTTTACCCTACTGATATTGCACTAGTTGAGGAGTCATGGTGTTCTTAGAACCACCCTGGATTTCTCTATTCTGATGATGAGAATTATTCTTCTTCACTCATCCCATTGATTAATATGATTCCTAAGAATCAAGATATGTGTTTCTAGAACTCAATATTAGAGTACTATGATAATAGTAATGAATGTGTCCAATCTAGTTACAATTATGAAAAGATCTAGGTGGTTCCATACAATATCTTTTCATATGGTCAAAATAACCACATTGAAAACATCTCAGATTAGTTTTTAGTTAAGGTGTAACGTTTACTGATCACATAGTCCAATTACGAGGTTTCCCACCACTCTAGAAATTGGGGTCCCTCTTTCACTTATTCCCAATGTTAGAGTTCCCACCAGTTCCCATAGGTATAAACATAGTTTTTCTCATTATATTTCTCGAGATATTATTTTTCTATAGTTAGTATATTGACTATCTCTGTATAATCCATTATAAAGAGAATGAAATTATTTGAGTGAATATCCAGCCTCAACCCTAAATAAAAAATGCGTTCTTTAAAGGATATACTTGTAGAAACTTCTAGGTTAAAGAGGACTATATTCATAATTTCATCCGCATACTCTATCACCGTAATGTTCACTTGCTTAAAACTGAAGAAATCTATTGTTATAGAAATTATAAATGTGTGAGGATTTAACTTCTTATTAAATAATTATTAAAAATCCTCCCATGTTGTGGCTTTGTACAGTTTATCATGAAATTCTAAATCCCATTACTATTATGTAATATCTTCTAGCATATAAATTGTTATCTTCAATTTTAACTTATCTAGTTTCCCAAGGAAATCAAATATTCAATTCATCCTATTCAACTAGAATTCTACTTTCTCTGGCTCAGAATCACCCCAAAACATTGGCAGATTATGCTTCTGGAACTAAACTGAATGGTCCACCTAGTGAGGTTTATCCTATTATTTTTCACTATCCACAACTTGAAAATCCTGAATAATAATTCGTATCAACCATTGGTTCACCTGTGGCTTAGGTAAAACCACATTATCAGTAGCCTCCTCAGGTTGTTTTCTATGATACCTACCATTTCAATTCACTATATCAAGAATAAAACTCTATTTTATCTCACTCATTAGAAACTGGAGGCTTAGAAATATAAATTTACCACATCAAAACATATTACAACATAACATTCTATAATTCAATCATTTTATACATTTTAACCATTTTTAAATATATTACAACCCTGATTTTCAAAATCAATTTTTTAACTATTTTAAAAAATCAACAGACTTTCACCATATCAAAAATCATTAACTGAAAATTTACAATGAAATCATAGTTGTAATTATTTTCAATAAATTATTATCATGAATATCTGATCAACTAAACCCATGATGATGAGGTGAACACTCCTAGATGTGTGTTTAAAATAATCATGTACCCAAACACCTTGTTAACTTAAATTTCGTCATAATGAGGTTAAATATGCCTTTTTATGCTATACAATTTACGTTCTGGAAATCATATGTCCTTATTACCATCTTATCTCCTTACTACAATCCCAAGATAGAGACAAACACTATTTATAACTCCAGGTACAAACAATACTGACATCATTAATCCCAAAATAATTGAAAAAATAACCAAGATTAATACCATTTTCTATGTTAAGGACTGAATTAGTTGATATAATTTGTAACATCCCACACATCCTCATTGGCTTGAGAATATGTGGAGGTTCTAATAGGCCTTTGGTGACATCCCAATGACACCAATGTTTGGAAATAAACACATAGGGCCTCAAAAACATTGGGTGATGGTCTTCCCTTTTATAGTTAAAACAAATAAACTAAATCAACAATAACCAACCAAACCTTTATATGATGAAGGAGTAGAAATTAAAACTCAAAGGTATCCAAATCAATAAAAAATATTAGAGTACCAGTGGAAACCAAAATACATACTCCAGGAAAACCAAAGACCACAAAACCCAAAACTACTAAGAGACATCAACCAGTAACACCAAAACTACTCTAATATCCAACTTTACATTCCATGACCATGAGATTAAGAAGAATAACTAAAGAACTAAGACACATTTCCTTAACATGTGTTTAGATAGATAACTTTTGAAAGATAACAATACTGACTATGTAGTGAGTGAGTCTAAACCCAATAGGATTTCCCAATGACATCCCAACTTATAACACATAGACAAACGTTTTAGATCAATTTAAAGAAAATACATTAAAATTAGTTTAAATTACTTATATCAAAGAAATAAAAATTTCCAAAGAAAATTATTTATCAAGTTTTGAATCCATTCAGGGTTATTTGGAATACTCATAACTACCATAGACACCATACATTACTAGGTGATAATTTTTTACTCATGAGTGGTCTCTTGTTGATCCACCAAGTCTTAATAAGGTGACCAATACCAGGTGCCCAAATGGAACACACCCCTTATATAACATTACATCTAATGAAAATGAACTCATACAAACCATGTTTGAAAAATACCTATGCCAAAAAATTCCCTAAAAAAATTTATTTTTTAAAGTATTTCAACAAAAAATTCAAATGTTCTAAAACAAAACTATAACTTTAAAACCATCATTGAAGAATTTCAACCAAAGAGTGTTTTCAAGAAATCCATCCAATTTATATGATTTTAAAATTTATAATGAAATTGAGAATTTCCCTCAAATAAAACCCTGATTTCCAAAAACATTTCAAGAAAATAAATCATTTTTAAACCAATCCTTCAAGTTCTAATCAAGTAGAGTAGAGAGAGAAGCAACCTACCTCACAATGGTTGGTGAAAATGAAGAATGACACAACAAAACTTCAAGATCCAATCACAACCCATGTTTTATTCACTCAATCAAACAAGATTTCATCAGATATCCATTCATAATTCATAGATCTATCCATAATGGACTAGATAAATTGTTTTAAGAGAGAGAAGAACTTTTGATCTAATAATAATGATCAAGAACAAGTACTTACTGATGAATATGATCTTAAAATTTACTTTGATCCGCATAAGGATCACTCTCAGATTGAAGGAGATCACCTCTCACACCTAGAGAAAAAAAATTAATGTTATGGAGAGACTAGGGGAAAATGGTTTAATGGGTTAATTCATATTAGATCCAAATTTTAAGGGGGTTCAACTGTACACTACATGGTTAGGCCATACAGTTTTGAAAACAATGTGCCAACCATGCGGTGCTACTTTCACAAGGTCACACCTCACACGATTATAAAAACTTTTCCACAACCATGATTTTCCAACTATTTCATGTTTCAAGGTTTCTCTTGGGAATTTTCAAAGTTTAGCCAAATGGTACCCACCCTAGTACCTATTTTATTACCTTACATGGTTTCTTGGAGATGCTGTACGGTTTCTCCCTATCATGGACAAACCGTGGACCTCTAAAAAGCTTCCAAAGCATGACAAAACCACTTAGGACCTCCCAAAACTAAACCCATGCATTATATAGACTCAAAATACATGAATAAAGGTTTATGTACCTAAAACAAGGGGTGTAATATTTTATAATCCACTAGCCTATATTTTGTATCATATAATTCGTCATAAATTATTAAATAAGATTAGATGATATTTTTTCTTTCAATAAATTTAATTATGAATTGAATAATATTATTTAAAAATTGTTTATAAATAATAATAAAATGTATTTACATATATTTATTTATTTATAAATGTGTTTATAAATTAATTAATTATTAACTATTTTTAACTAATAAATTAAAAATTTATGAAAAATTTATTAGTAAATAATCCATAATATTATGTATTAATATTAATATAACTTTTACCAAATTATATGTAATTATATATTACTTATAAAAAAATATTTATTTATAAATTATAAGTATAATTTATAAAATTTTAATAAATTTAAAAAAATGCTAAATTTAAAATGTTTATATTTAAAATTATGAATTGATCATAATACTTAATCTGAATTATTCAAAATAAGGGCCTTATAGTTGTTATTATTTAAACCACATCAAAAGATGTTTTTATTGATGATTTGATCTAAATTTAAGTACCAAAAGTACATGATACAGTTTTTTTGTAAATATTTTACATATTATAAATTTAAATATAAAATTATTATATTTAATTTAATATCAAATATTTTAATGATATCTTATATAATGTATAATATGAAGGAGTTTATATTCTAAAATTAATATAATGTCTTCATTTTCAAGATTATGTAATGTTCATAATTTATTGATGAAATTTTAAATTATTTATAATTAGAATTTATTTATGAATTTTTCATTTTTTAAAAGTTATTTCCTTTTTGGTTATTCATGGATATAAACCGTTTATATTTTTAATTTGCGTATTATTTAGTTTTTAAATTTGAGCAACTTCTATAAATTATCATACACACATATAAGGAGTTTTATTCTAGATATTATAATGGGTTTGGTTCTTATTTTACATGAATTTTGTTTTTAACTAAATTTTTAACTTGAATTAATATATTTAATAAATTATGTACATATTAGGTATTATTATTTTTATGAGTTGGAATCCATCTTAAGTAATTTTTACTTGGGTGGAGAGACTTTGGGTTGGATTTCCCACTATCATTGAGGCATAACCCTTGTTCGAGAAAGGTGAGATTCAGGTTTCTATGGATCCAGGATTAGTCATGTGGGGATTTCTAATTTAAAATAATTATAAACATTTACATGAATAATTCATGTACCGTATGTATAAGAAGAATTAAAATATGAGTAAATATTTTCGGATTCTATTTTTGGGTGAGTAATATAAGAAACGAGTTGTGTAAAGAGTTAAATATCAATACAGTTTAAACAATTTGATTCGATAGAAGGAATAATATTACAAAGAAAATCACTAGAAAAATGAATTCATAAAGTGAATAAAATGAGATAATAAGGTGAAAATCAGACCCCCTTAAAAATACTAAGTGTTAGATTCAATCAAAAGAGGCACTTTCGAATAACTTGATCATCAAACCAAGTATTTTCATGCTAAATTAGGATTTACAAGGGTTATATTATGTAAGGATAACATGTAATGAAGTGTACCAAAGAGTAATGTAACTCATTCTTGGAATTTTTTTCAGTTTACACTTAGCTTGGAAACCTTAAGAGTTAAGATACTAGAAGAAGTTATGATACTAGCGGAATAATGTTGGGTTTCTCTATATTTTGAATTAGGCATAGTGTTTTCTTATAAAATATCCAATATTCATATTTGATACGATTGGGATGATTCCAAACCAAAATTACCAAGTGTTAAGAGAAACACCAAAGTGAACCAATTTCTTAGAAAAATATTTATATAGGCCCACTAATGAAAATCTTCCAATTAAAATTGGTAATAATTTTAGTGGGATACCATTTAATAAAAGTCTCTATGAAATGTTCATAAAAAATGATACCCATCTATTAAAAGCTTATATTGTAGATGAATATCATCATTATCACCAATCATAAACACATAGACTAATACATTATAAGGATAAAATTAATGTACCAAAAGATTAAGATTATTAACTTAAGAAAAGTTTATAAACAAGAAGAAATTATACATATTAGAGAAACACCTTCTTGATTAAACAAGTGTTCTAGTTTTTCAACCGATGAATCTATATGCTTGTGAAAATAATATAATGATTCACTTTAGGTTTTATGTGCCTTAGATACATAATTAACAAAGCAATTTTAGTCGAATATACATAATATGATTGGGTATATTAATTATTCTCAATATGATTGAGTATGATATTGACTTTGAGAGACCAAAGTTTTCTTGTTAGACTTTTTATTTTTAAGAAATTAATCTTATTTAAATTAATAAAAAATTTAAAAAATGTAAATGAGTTCATGAAACGTTTATCCAATTTTATGAAAGTGTTTCAAAAAGATGAAATTTGTATATGATGACTAGATTATGGTGTTTTATAGACACCATAAGTGGGTAAAAGATTAAACCATAAGAAGAAATGTTAGTTGGAGAGTCATAATTTTTTTATTTGAGTTTAAAATCATGTTAATTAAAACCTAAAGGTAATATAAGGATGGTAGGAGTAATGATTCCATAGGATGTAATTTTCCTAGATACCTAAATGGGTTCCTGAAACTCCATGGAATATCCATGTTAGGCATCTGTTCTATAAAAAATAATTCATTAGTTTTTAAGGGAATATGATACAAAATATAAACATTAAAAGTGTTGTAAGTATACAATCTTCCAAATTCATAGGAAACAATTATAGAAAATTTAGTTTATATTCAATATAAAAAAAATAATTATTACATTACTGAGTTGAATACAAAAGAATAAATCAAGATTAGATTGATAAAATTAAATGGTTTATATATTTATTTCATTTATCTTATATGTTAAAATACATTTTTTTATTAGAAAAGAGTTATTTTAAACAATATGAGATAATTAATTCAACACAACTAGACAATGATACTTCAGATTCTATAACATGTTTTTTAAAATAGAAAATGGTAAAAAATGATTTATCTAAAATAAAATGTTTATCTAGATATTTGTTAATATATGAGTAACGGTGTTACCACCTCCCATCAGTGGTATATTTTAAACAATAAAGTATTCTTTTCCTATATAAACTCTTTAAACACCTAAAATAATATATAAATAGAAATAATAGTTTATTTTTTAAATATTCATAAAAAAACGAAATAAGAGTTATTTTCTAAGAAAAAAAGAGTTTGTTTATATTAGAATGATATTTTGAAGAGAATATAGTTTCTAAGAGGTCATTGGGATTATTTTTGGATATAAAAATGTGCAGTTTTAATAAATAAAATATTATACTATCAAAAAATTAATGCAAATTTATCTAAATATACTTAAGATTTTAGGATATGTTATGGTAAATAGAAATGTAAATAGTTTAATTTAATCATAATGAGAAAGTAAATACAATTATTTTTTTTAATGTATTATTCAATTAAAAATACTAAGTGAATGTCACTTTATCCTAAAATAGTTCAAGATGTGTTGGTAAGTGATAATGTAAATAGTTACGTTATTTACCAATATATATCAAGGAAAATATTTAAGGAATAGGTTCCAAGAATGATTATGATATACTGAAAGAGTTTTATGTATAAAATAAAATTTATTATCATTGTAACATTTGATGTTATGAAGGTAAGGAATTAGACTATGTTCAAGGACTTTAATATTAGGAATGTGATTCCTAAATCTCTGCATTATTCAATTTTTTTTATTTATAGATATTACTCGCTATAGAGTTTAGTGGGAGGATTTTATCAGATGGTCACATATTTATGCGGTAGTAATTACATACACATATAATAATTTAACCAAACCCCAAAAACTATATAAAACATAATAATTACATGGATGACTATCATATATCATGTGATAGATAGGTTCTTATATAGGGTTTTGTTAAATATTCTTAAAAAAAATAATATAAAATGTATCATTTAACATCAATTATAAACATTATAATTCTATCATATTGGATCCATATATATATATATATATATATATATATTGATATACACTTTGTGAAGTAAAATAAAAAATGACCTCTAAATGTAAAACATTGATTTGTCCCTAACTGATGTTCTTTATGAAGAATTATAGGTTACAATCAAATGTTATGGTTATATTGAGTTAGATTATTATATGGTGATTTATATTATTATAATTAGGTATAAAAATTATTTTTATGTGCTATATGGGCCATGAAATATACCACATGGAGTGTCATATACTATGTATTCAGTATAATAGGGGTGAATAGATTGTATTTATAGTTCCCACTATTTGAGGTTAGAGATATACCTGGTATGAGAAACTTCATATTTTTTTAACTTACATATTAAATCCTTGAGGATTATCTAATAATGGGGTGGTTGGGTATGTTTCTAATCATTTATTTGTTGGGTATGTGTTGATCCAACAACTTTATGAATTTATTTTTGATTTTTATTCTCTAAAAACCAACATCTTTATTTATAATGAAGTTACTTTTAGTTAATTTTAGGATAATGATTACCAGAATTATTATTTTAATCTGGAATAATTTTTAGCCATTAATCCCATGGGAGTTTATTTGATTTATAAATATTTCAAGTCATTTGAGAGGATTATGGAAACACTGTTTATAAACTATATTTTTAAGTGGAACACATGGTTTATGAACTTTAATTTTGGTAAGTAAAAATACTTTCATACCCTAAATTTGGAGTGAACATATGGATGAAGAACTAATATTTTGAAATAAACCCTATTTTTGATGAAATAATGTATATTTCATCATACATACTTTTTTAATCAGCTATATATTGGCAACCGTACTTTTTAAGTTGATCTCTATGTAGAGAAACCCTATGTTTGAATTAGTCAACTATGTGGTTTTATTATTATTTTAATGATTTCTACAATGGTCTTTATTGATTAAATATATCTATTAAATCTTTTAAAAGGCCAATTCAATGGCTCTTTTTTTAATAGATTAAGTCAAAACTATTTCAAATGGAAACTATGTTTTTCGATGTGAATTCAAATTCAAATTCAAATATTTAAGTTTGTTTTTATTATCTTGATCTTTCATGAGATATTTTTGGATAATTTTGATGTGAAGTAATTCATGAATCTTATTAAATACTAAAAATTTCTTCCTATTAATAATAGTGATAAATTCATGTTCAAAAATAATTTTGTGTCATCATCTTTAGAACCTATCAAATCTAAAATTTAGATACATACATGTTGGATAATATTCATAGTGTTTTCTTTACTAATATTCAACAGAATCCCATTTTATGTTGGAGATTATTTTTATGATATTCTTATTTATTGAAGATCATCAACATTTTCCTGTTGCTACTAAAACTATAGGGTGAAACTATTTCACAACAATCTACATCTCATTTATTTTTTATTGAATTGTCGAATACTCATAATTAGTCCTGGATGAGTGTCATATTTTTTTGTTAAGATATGGTTATTTTGGTTTCTTGTAAAATAACCATAAGGCCCAATAAAATCAAATTTTTAATGGTGTCAACTACCTGCACTCAGTTTTATAGGTCTTTGGATAAAAGGACCTGCTAGTAAAAATAAAAAGGCTCATGGAGATACCTTGGTGGAGTGGAGTAGGGTGTTTCTATTCCATATACCACTATACATAAATATATACTATTATTTACTTTATTTATTTTCCATTACCCATTCATATTTATGAGATAAGGCAAGGATCTCTTTAATAATAGGTGGAATGTATTATTTCTATTAAATTTTTTAAAGGAACACAATTCACCTACTCTTGTGTTTTCATCTTTTCCATTTTGACCCAATAATTAGTATAAAAGGTAGAGATCTATTTTTATATTTCACATTATCAAAAATCCTTTAATATTCTACCAATTTCTTCCTGATACCAATAATTGGTATTAGAATATGTTTCCTATTGTAGATATTTTTTTAAAAAAATCCATAAATATTCTATTTTTTATTTTAAATATTATCAATTGGTATATAAATGTCATATTTACGTGGTTATATTTATTTTGACTCTAAAAAAAGAGTTAAAGATCTAGATGATGATAAATATCAAATGAATAATCTTAGAAAAGGCATGTCGATGATTCGTACACCTTATTTTAATGTTGATAATTATGGATGCTAAAAAAACACATGGTTATTTATTTAAAAAATCCTAGAATAAGAGTTTAATTGAAAGTGGTAATTCCCTATAAAACTATAAAAAGTTACCTCATGAAGGACTCAAGAAGACATTTTCCCACCGTTTTATCATATAAAAAATCTACATGATTCATAGTTTGATAATTTTTTTTGAGCTTAGGAAAAAGAATTTTAATTCTAGCTCCTATAACATTTGGTTTCTCAAGAGGGAAATAATTTAATTTTACATAACATTTATCATTAACATGATACCATCAGGTTCCAACAATTGAATAAAACCAAAATCATAATGTGAGAAATAATAATCATAGTGGGAAACCACATAATAATGAAAAATCATTTATAGGATCTCTAAATTGTGACACCTTATTTTATGAAAACTTAGGTTTAACCTATGAAATTCATTATAATTACCAAAAATCTAGTACTTTATCTTATACTTATAATTATCCACAGTGTTATCACAATTGATTTATCATCCTAGTTTCTAAAGGATTACTAAACCATTCTCTGATACTAACTATAGTGACTTGAAATTTTCATATGTAGATATTACATATAAGTATATAAATATTCTTTATATAACATAATGATCCATACTAGAATGATATAGATATAGTTTCTTTGCAAACGTGGAATCAAAAATAACTAGTTCATAATAGTTCTACATCATCACCCACTTATATCTTTATAACCACCACCCTTATTAGAAATATCATACATAAAAGATTTATTCATAACATGGGAAGGGAAACATAAGAAAGGGCGATCCTTGATGCTCAGTAATGGTAAACTAGGGAGATAACGATGTTCATATAAGGATAAAATAATAAAAAGGGTATGAAAACATGATCTTAACATTTGAAAACCACACCTTGCATATCATAGATCATAATCTTGTGTCATGAAATAAATCATGGTAGTTTATATGACATTTATCATAACAGAATCAAATAAAATGAGCCATGAGATCATAATATTGGCATAAGACATGTAATTTTTGCATGCATATAATCATAGAAAATTATTTCCCCAGTATTCAATGATATTTTCAAATATAATCATATTATAATGGGTTCACTCTCTAAACCATCATAGTAGTCAAGGTTCACTACCATGACTACCATAATGGATAAAGTCCTTTACTAAACTGAGTTTACTCCCCATTATAGTCCTATTTAACTCATTAGATATATCAATCTTTAAAAAATTAATTAGATAGAGATATAGGTCCCACCCATAATATAATTAAAATCATATATATGTGTTCTATAAGATCAAAATCCATTTATTATATCATAACCCATAAAATAAATGGGTTTCATAAAAATTTTATCATAGCAATACCCATAGAAAAAGAATGGGTTTTATAAAAATCATTCTATAATAAACATAAACTATCTAGAGAAATAATTAGGAGAGTATCATTGCATCATATTCCATGTAAATCATATGAAAAATTGATGTTTTTTATTGTTGATGAATCAAAATATCATTAAAACATATTTTATGAAAATAACCCTTCCATTTGAAATAACTTCTTGAAGATCTAAAAATTTCAAAAATATTATGCAATACATTTTATTTGAAAATAAACTTGGGAAATTGTAAATTAATCTTCAAAAAATATATCTTACATGACCATGGGTAATTCCTTTCATGTCATATAAGTTAAAAAAATTTCTTCTATATTTTTTTTGAAACATTTAAAAAGTACCTCATTTGGAAAATGAAAAGAATATTCCTTGAAAACAATTATTTAAAAAGTAAAATATTGTTAAAGATGACGTTAAATATTATATGAAAATTTTATAAACCTTATTCAAAATATTTTTAGAAAACATGGACAAGGAAGAATAATAATTTTTGATTAAAGAGAGAAATGAAGTCGACTTTCCTTAAAAAAATATTTTTGGTCTCTTGAGTACATAAGTTATAGAAAATGAAAGGAAAACATGTATTTAAAAAAATTAATCATAGTAAAATAAAATCCCTGATAATATTAATAGATTTATCATTATATTTCATCATCATAACATAATCATAAACAATCCTGGTAAACAATGAGATTGTAACATGAAACCCATTACCTTAGGTCTGACATCCCTCATACGTTTTAAAAACTCATGATTAATAAATATAGGTATATTATAAATATTATTACATAACAATATTAATATATGTAAAAACACATATTATTTAATTTTAACCTTTTATCACCCATTTATTAAAATTTATTTATTAAAATCACTATTTCAGGTGATAATTGCTCTGTTTTTCAAGTAAGTTTTAGTTTGGTAGTTTTGATTCTTCTACGTCAATCATAGTTACACCATATCCAGAATTTTAATCATGGTATAAATATTATATATATCATTATATATATATATATATTTATTTATATTCATCCATAAAATTTGTTGATATAAAAATGAATCACACCATTCAAAGAGATGGTAAGTCATACGTCTGCATGAACGCTATTTTCATTTTAAAAAAGATGGAATGAAATAAATTTAAATATTAATTCACCTTTAAAATATCATTATTATAAAATATATATCTTATATATTCATTAAATCCATCCCCATTACCATCCAACTTAAATATAAATGAAAAACGAATCACATCACTTTGTTGAGGTGGTAGTCCACACGTACGCAAGAGCGGCATTATCATTTCCAAAACAATTATATGGTAAGATGGTAGACATGGTATTATTATTATAAAAACATAACTGTGTCATAAATATCATATAAAAATATTAAACTATCATAATACCAATCCAAAAAAGATGGTGATTATAACGCCCCGAGCCCGCTCTTCCGGACTTAGTGCTTGAAAAATGATCTATATTTTTTTTTATAAAATTAACTAAACAATTACACAACAATTTATATAAATTGGGACCTTTTACCAGTCTAGGTTTTGGAAGATTAGACATAACCTTACATTGATCAGAGTTGAAACAAAAATGAAACTATTTGTCAACTACACTTTTGCGCACGCTACTACAAAATTGATGACATCTGTAAATAAACTTCTATGATACCTGTGAAAATAATTTTTAAAATAAAGGGTGAGATTTTATTTTCCCAATAAAGGGTTTTAAAATAGTTGATTTACTTTTTAAGAAAATGATATTTTCAAAATAACTTTTGGTTAAATAACTTTGAAATTATTTTTGAGAACTCAAATGAAAATACTGTTAAAATACTATCATATTTATGCTTTAATAAAATATCTTTTTTTAGAGATAGTCATACTTTGGAATCACTTTAAAACTAATCCAGTGATTTTATTTTGAATATATTAAGCAAAATTCATGAAAAAAAAAACATTATTTTGAGGAAACTTAATTTGTTAAAGGCTATCTTGGGCCTACCACTTAGTGAAGGACGAGTTCACTCCCCAATGACCTTCCATTTTACAACGAACAAACACCATGATTTTTCAAAAACGTTTAATGTTTTCTTTACACACACACACACATATATATATTAGTATTTTTCACTGGAGATTTTACTTTTAAATACGTCAATGTATTAAAATGCACATCCATTATTATATATATATACATATATATTTAATTATCATTTCATCATTTGTATGTTTGGTTACTACCAAAACTTTTATCAATTAGACATTACATATAATTATTCTTTCATTCAAAAATCATCAAAAATAATCTTTGATGCTCATATAAGCAATTCAATTTTCTTATCCATAATAATTAATAAATTTACCTACAATTTTTTTTAAAGAAAAACAGTAAAAACAATTTCTATGATATCCATGTCATTATTAATTTCAGGAAAAGGCCTTAAAAATATTAAATTAAGAAATGAACTTATTATAAATTTAATGGGTGTTGATGTAATGCATAACACAATGCCATGTATATGTGAAAATGCGATGCCCATATGTTGATAAAACGTGATGACATTTTTCGCACATTTTTTTAGAAACATGGCAATAAAATTATAGATTCAATAATGATATCTATTTCATCCACACACATATATATTTATATATTTGACATTGAATTTACAATGATCATCTTCACAAAAAATGTACATTTGATCAAAACATCGATAAATGGAATTATTCATTGGAGGATTTCATATGATATCAATTTATAACATAAACATGGTTATATATATGTTTATGAGTTTATAAAATTCAAAAACAACTCTCAGTACACCTTTTCAAAAAAATATCTGTTAAGTACTGATAACCACCATTTGAAAAAAAATCTAAAACGGATTAGGATTGGAAGCTATGAAAAGCCGTATATACACAAAAGTGTATATATGGGTTTTTCATATCGAAACCGAAGCTAAATAAACCCTTAAAAAAATATAAAATTAAATCCATAATTTTGGAATGAATAAATAAAATAGAATTTATATTAGATTTTCAGAATATACATTAGATCAATAATAAATCATATATAAATAAAAATATCCCTACACGGACTTAAATAAAACATTCCTTGTAAAATAAAAATAAATCCTTAGAGTAGAACAAAACATTGATAAATTCATCTCATTTCTAATTTGAAAAGTGACAACCATAATTGAAGGTATAACATCCTCCTTGATAAATATGTTTTGAAAATAGCATCATATTCTTGAATGATTTTAAACAAAGAAATATGTTACTGATTCTAGTCGAAGAAAATAATTGGAAGGGTTGAAATTATAAAATTTAAAAATAACATATGCATACAGAGTAACAAATAAACAAACACTCCTAAAGTAAAATAGAATTGCATATTTATTATTTGAAATTAAATATTCCCTTACAAAATTTGTAAATAAAACCTTTTAATTTAACATGATAATTCAAATACATGTTAAAATCAAGGTAAATTAATTTTAATACAATAAATTATTGAAAATCAGAAAAATATCATAAAATAGAGAGTTCCTTACAATTTATATTCAAAGAAGAGAGGTTTTTAAAAATAAAATTTAAACTATCTCTTACAGAAATAATATTCCAAAATAAATAAATATTGAAAATAAATGTTTCACCCTTACTAAAAAATGAGCAGATGAAACCTTAAGATTAATTCTTCTTGGAAGATCCCAAACAAAACTCCTCATGCTCAGAGAAAAAGAATAAGATTTCCCCTTTTTTCCTTTCTTGCTTATGACACCGGATAGAGGACAAATCACCCTCTCTTTCTCTCTCTCTAAGAAGTGGAAAACAAAGATAACATCACTCAATAAAATGGAACTCTGACTCCCCCTCTAATTACCTATCATCGCCCTATTTAAACACTTAGTTCATCATAATAAATGAATATTTTATTTCTAGTTGCAAATAAATATAAATTACTAGAACATCTAGTCATGCAAGATGAGATGAGGAGAAGACACAAAGAGAGATCTTAAAATATTCAAAAAAATGATATAGCAAATTCAATGAAGAAAACTTGTTTCAAACATGAAACAATTACAAGAAAAAGAATCCAAACATAATTTGTTCATAAAATAAATAGATTCTAAGAAAAATTAAATAGAGACAGTTAATGAAACATAAAAAAATTTCATGAAAATGACTTTGATGACATCCGAAATGTGACAACTAGTCCATAGACATGTGGGCCCCACCCTAGGTCCTACCCACGTGCCCGAATGGGTTATCTGACTAAAGATAGTCTCCACAGGCCAACACATGTCCTTTCCAGTGTGTTTTTTCCTCACTCACACACACCCTAAAAAACTTTCCAGGAGGTCACCCATCATGATCACTACTCCAGGCCAAGCACACTTAACTATGGAGTTCTAATCAGACAGACTCCTGAAATGGAAGGTGCACCTTGATGACATGAGTCATATCATTTAGTCAACTAACCCTTTATCACTTGGTAATGTTACAATCACCCCCCTTTAGAGCACAACTCCCTCGTCGTGGGCCCTACATCTCAACCCAGTTAGTATACCGGACTTAAGGTTGAGTTCCTCCTCTGATACCAAATGTGACAACTGGCCCATCGATACGTGGGCCCAACCCTAAGTCCCACCCACATGCCTGAATGGGTTATCTGACTAATGATAGTCCCAAAAATCCAACACATATCCTTTCTAGTGTGTTTTGTCCTCACTCACACACACCCTAAGAATCTTCCCAGGAGGTCACCCATCCTAATCACTACTCCAGGCCAACCATGCTTAAGTGTGGAGTTCTAATCAAACAGGCTCCCGAAATGGAAGGTGCACCTTGATGACATGAGTCATATTATTTATTCAATTTTCCCTTTATCATTTGGGGATGTTACAGTGATGAAACATTTATTATATCCAATGTGGTGGCGGTAAGACACGTGTACACATGAGAGATACTTTCACTTACCATTTGATGGAAACATGGGTTTATATTGGTGTTTTAATAATGATAATAAAATTTAGGTATATTTATGATACTAAATTTATTATTTTGTGAATAATATTACAAATTTATAGAAGGTAAAAGATAAATTTAAAAGAAAATGACCATTTAAATATATTACCTATTCTTTGAAACAAATCCTTTATATATTCTCTAAAGGGATCTAGGGTTGGTCCTTTTGGTATAAAAAACATATATAATGTGGCTAGATAAGTATAAAAGTTAAATTGATATATTTTGGTTAATAATGAAGACCCAAGGTTGTGTAAATAAGAGAAAGGAGGGTGCCAATTTATAATCGAGGGGAGGGGAACTCTTTAAATTTATTAAAACATTTAATTAATGTAAAAAATCACCATATAAACTATGTGACGTGGTACATGCAGTGATGAAAAATTGAAGACATGAATTTTCAAAGAAAGATATAGTTCAATTTTTTTTGAATGGGAATTGAAAAAAGGGAAATGTATACCTTATTATTAAATAAGATAAGTGTTTTTTGTTCATATAAGAAGAAAACCCATAATAGTATAAATGACTCGTCCATTTTCACCAAATATAATTAGAGGAATTTTTGAGATATAAAGGATCCTGAGACATTTTAATTCTCACTTGTTATATTTCTCACGTGTTTGACAATAGTCTAAAGGGGGAGATTTTTAAAAAAATAGTAAACTTAAAGAATAAAAAATCAATAAGCTGCTTGATTTAGTGATTGTTGATGTGTGAGGACCAAAGAAACCCAAATCCCTAGATCGAAATTGTATTATATTTTATTTATTTCGGATTTTAGAATATTGGTATGAATGAATGTTATTACCAAAAAATATTAGGCGTTCAAATACATTACCAAGTATCAAAGGTTAGAATAGAAGTTTCATTATGTAAAATTTTAGATGTTTAATATTGGAAATGGTATTTAGTTCCCTAATAACTTAGTGTAAGAGTATCTTTGAAACCATATATTTTGGATTAAATTTTCAACAGTGAGGAATACCCAATAAAATTGATCCATTAAGAGTAGGAAATAAATTATGAACAATATATCTTGGATAATACCCATTTAAAGGAATCTACCATGTAAATATTGGAAGGAAGTGGTACTCAAATTAGTTGATATCTCTAACAGATCCTTTATATGCATTAATAGTGAAAACAACCCCAATATGTTATATTATTGTAAACAACCAATGATCAAATAAATTTAAGTGCGTAGAAGTAACCACATAATTCTAAAATTAGAGAAGGAAAAATAATTTTAAATATAATGGGAATAAATTTATAATAAATTGATATTAATCCAAAATCATTGAATATAAATTAAAAAAATTGGGATCATTGTTGAAATCTATAAAATGATTGCTTTAGAGAAAGAAAAAAATTTAAAAACTGATAAGAATAATTTCGAGAATATTGATAGTGAAATAAAGGAGGAAAATAATTTTGAGGGTAGAAACTCTATGGGATCTCATTGAGATATAATAGACTTTGAAAAAGACATAATCATTGGAAAGAAATATGAAATTTAGAAATATGAAATAGAAATATTTTCATATATTAAATATACCAAATATATATTATCAAGGACCAAACGACTATAATTTAAACTCAATAAATGAAGGATCTGAAGAAAACCATGATCATATCTGAAGTGAAGATTAAATTATTTTTAAGATACTACTAAATATGATAATTGGGTCAATGATATGCATGAAATTATTCACCAATTAGAAAATAACAAAATATGGTATGTTTTTCTATTGATGGGGGATAATAATGTCACCTGATAAAAGTGGGTTTTCTAATGTAATCATAATAAATATGAAAATATAACATAGAAAAATTCATGGATAGTTTAAAAATTATACCTCTACATTTATCTCATAGTTGTGGATGAGACATTTTCAAAAGTGTATTATTTGGAGACAATATAATTGTTTTTCCCATTGTTTTACAAAGGGGATTCATGGTGCATAAAATCGATATTCAATCAGAATTACTTAATGGATTCAATTATTAATAATTATATGTTGAGAAATATCATAAAATTATTATATATGAATATGATAACATAGTGTGCTAGTTAAAGAAGAAATTTCATGGAAAAAAATCAAGCACTTAGAGATTAACACTCTTCACATGATATTTTTTTAAAGTAACTCAGGTTCCAAAAAGGATGATTTGAAAAAACCATGTGAACTAAAAGGGAATATAATCAATGATGTTTTTGTCTTAACTACATTGATGATATCATTTTTGGATGATCAAATGATGCAAAATTTAATTTGTTTTCATTATATTTGATTTAATAATTCTAGATTTACATGATCAGAAAGCTAAAATATTTTCATGGATTAATGGTTATTCAAAGAGATAATAGAACATTGATTTAACAAAAATAATAATAAAAAATAGTATTTAAAATATACAACATGTTTGATTCTAGGAAAATGACAACTCCAATGGCTACCCAAATGAAGTAGTCGAAGGATGTTGATGAAAGGTTGTATGATTTAATAGACTACATGAAGAGTGTTTGGAGTTTTCTATACCATAAAACGAAATGGAATTATATAGTATTTTCCACATTTCAAGATACATAATACAATTATTTTAGAAAGGGGAGTTACTTACCCACAGTGAAGTGGATGCACTATAATGTCTACTATATAGTATAATTATTTATATTTTATTATAGATTATGAAATTGGGAATTTTTTGTGTACATGGGTGAATAATGGGAAAGAATATATGATAAATGATAGTCCACATCAGGTGGATCCTTATATCTTCTATGTCCATGAATTTATTGGATGAATAAGAAAAATTATTTCATATATTTTATCACTACATGGTCTAAATATATTGAAAAAGTAAGTATGTACACAACTGATATTGTAGATGTAATAATATAAGGATATTAGAGTGTGAATTAAATCTCTTATTTTATTCTAATGTGTTAACTTTATACTATTAATCAAAGAAAAAATGTCACCATTATTTCATAGACAATGATGATTGAGATAAAATATCACTTCATCAAGGAGAATTTAGAGAAAAGGAAACTGAATTGTTTTTGTGGGTTAACAAAAAAACATGTTGTGTATTCATGATTATGGTACAACCCAATATTGATTTTTAGAGGAATTATTTTGTTTTTGGAGTCTATCCAACCACATCCACATAGATTTTATGGGAAAGATCCCCATACCCTATAGTGGTAGTTTTTCTTATAGAAAATCTTGGTACCTCTTTGTTATTTCATATGTTTCAATATTAAATTATATTTTTCGAAATTTTAGTGATGTTATCATTTTGATTGGTGGAATATTTTGAGATGGTTTTTATGTGTAATGGTGGGGAGATATAAATGTTTTGTTCCATGAAATTTAGAAAGGTTTACTAATGTTGTTTTTTGAAAGGAGGAGTATTCAATTTATTAGTCAAGAGAGAATTATCTTGGAAATGTTTTTATGATCATGGGAATCCAAGGGTGTTTCATTAGTAAATTATCACATAAAATTTATTTAACATGATGGTATTGGATCATGTGGGGTTATAGTTAGTTATTTTCTAATCATTTATGAACTATAAAATGGAAAAATAAAAATAAAATCTAGGGTCATATCTGTTTTGGTGCTCTCAGATTTGAAGACAGTGAAACAAAATTATTTATTTCCAGGAATTATGTTATTGGAAGACTAATCAACAAAACCAAAGGAGAATATTGTTAGAAACAAATCACATGTCGAATTTCTGGGATTTTTTTGTTGGAAATTGTGTATAATGAACATCCAAATTAGATTATAAAATCATGGAATGAATTGATGACCATAAGACTCATTCACATGGGAAAATCTAGTTTTACACCCCTAATGGGATTTCATATGGTTCATTTAGATTACATTAAATGGTTCATTCATTCCATGACATTAATTGGTGAAACGTGAATGAGTTTCATAAGGTTAAAGAAAATTTCTCAAAGGTTCATTTATTTTTTGAGATTTTCTTTTTAATTAGAAATTTCATAACACACATCTCTTGTTACGTAGTTTATTGATTGGATTTTATTGTCACTTTTCATCTAAAAGTGACAATGTGGTGGGATCATTAAACATATAGAGTCCAAGGAACATGATTTTATGGTTCTATATAGGTGATGGGTGTTTTATGGATTATAGGGTTATCTCATGATTGGTTTCATGGTCAATATATATTTACATATCCACATCACAATCTTAAGAAAAATTTAAAGACAAAAATATTGTGGGTTTTATAGATTTAGTTTTTTCCATATGTCATGATGTGATGATGTTGTGTCATGATCCATGACTTTATAGGCCATTGGATTGTAATAAATAGAGTTAATGATTTTGGAATTGCATGTTATTAAAGGGGATGAATCTATTTTATTGGAGTATTATGATCCAATTTAAAATATGTGTTATACATGGTATGATCTCAGTGATCTGGAAAAAGTATAATCAATAATAACTATTGGATTAAGGTTTTGATAAATGTAAGAGAATAAAAACTACGTGGACATGTTTGTTAAATATTAGAGTAAGAAAGAATTCTAAGATATAACACATAAAATTGATGTAGGATTTATATACCAGTGCTATAAGTTTAGAGAAAAATAATATATATATCCAGGAGATATAATCAAAACTAGAAGTTTGGAATTCATTGAGTAGATTTATATGGATCATATTGAAACACCATTATTGGATAGACCATGATTAACTACTATTGATAATTTATGTAGTAATTAATAAATTATAAGTGCATTCCACAAGTGTTTAATAATAGTTTTAATTCATCTCATAAGGTTTGAAATACCATAGGGCTAGTGTTTCAACATAAAAATTGTAACCAAAGTAAAGAACATAGCGATTAAGGAACATTTTCACATTTCCATTGCATTATCCTTGTCTTATAAATTGTTGGTGAACTAAGTGACAATATTTTTTTAGATAACCTATAGTTTTATTAATTTATGACTACTAAGAAAATGAAATATGGTTTCCTTTTATAAGGGAACATGAATTTATAAATGATTTGAGAAAATAATTTACAGCACCTTGATTCACCTAACCAACAATAATTGGTTATTCATACCCATTTTTTGACCAAATAAAACTTTTATATATTTTTTGTTATAAATATAAATTTGTGTGTAAGTGTGTGTCTACATGTACATGCAGACACTTAATGACTCATTGTGTGTGTTGAAACACCATTGGTGGTTCCCAAGTTAAGCTTTGTCTTCAATATTTTAGATATATACATGTATGTTGGTAATTAATTGATGTCCTTGGATTCTTTTTCATATATAACATTAGATTCAGATCAAATTACACTTTTCATTAGACCTAGAAATATGTGGGTTAGATAAATTTTTTAGCACATCAACTAAAACCTTTTATATGAATTGAGGTAGTCCAATTTTATCCTAAATGTTGTTAATGGTATTTTTAAATTTATGTACTCTTATTAATTTTTTATATATGAATTCATTTTGGGGGTGATTCATGCTTATAGTATTGTTCAAATTTTTATAACCTATTTTTTGTTAGAAATTATTTATGTAATTAAAATATTTTAGGTGGGTAATTCTAGACTTTTATTTCAATCTAAATATGGGCTCTTATTATCATCATATTGGGTAATTAATTCCTTAGTTTTGTATCAAGTCTTAAGAGGACATTTGGATTCCCATAGTGATCGAGGAACACTCTGGGGGTGGGGGAATCTTGGCTCGAAAACATCCATGTCATTTATGTTATGGTCACTTTTAGTGGTACTAGATTTGTATTGGATTTTATGTGTCTTTTCTCATACTAAATAAGATTTTGGATCATAAAAAATTTAAGAGTAACCAATAAAAAAGAATAAAAAACCTCTTTATAGAATAATATTTACTTTCCAATGGAATTTTTTTCATATCACTACGTACCATATGTTCCTGAGAGGATTTTATTTACCTACATTGGTTATAAAATAAAATAATGTAATAATAGTGTATAGGGATTGATCAGGAGATAACCCTTATTCTAGTAAATACAACATGTTATGAATCACATGGTAGGAAAATAGAGGTTTTTATACCATATTTCATGATTTTCCATGTTAATATATTTTATAAAGAATAAATTAAAAGTATTTATTGCCTAAAAAAAATCCTAATTATATATTTTTTATGATTAAGTTAATTTTGATCACTAATTAGTATATTTGGTTGTGTTTTAAATTCTTATTCAACCTAATATATAATCATTCCTCTTTAATGTTTCACTACTGAGAATTTTATTCATTTCCCTATTTTAAATTTATTATCGATCACATTGATCAATTTAAATTTTTTGTTATCTTCTAATCATGACACTAGATTTTTGTTTACTGATATCTAGAGATCATATATGTAGTTGAAATTGTTCATATCATATTATATATCATGTAATTTATCCTATTTTTACAATATCACTACTCAAATGTGGTTAATCCATTTTTGCTGATATTTTTTTAATAGTTTTGAAATTGAATCACTCGAGCATGTTATTATTTATTATATATATATAATAAAATGTATGATTATTATTTTTTAATTTTTTTAATAGTTGATAAACCTAATGGATGATGATAAGTTATTAATTATTCGTTAAGTCATTGAGTAAGGTATGGTAATGATAAATAATGACGTTACACTCAAATTGAAATATTTTTTTTTTCAAAATATAACACTTTGTAATAGAAATGAAATAAAGAAAATCTTCTGAAAGTTGAAAAACACAATAAATGGTAGTAATAATTCAATGATTTCTAAATTCAATGATAAAAAAAAGGTAAAAAATGATTATTGAAGTTTAAATAAAATTACAACAATATATGTTTCATAACATAACTCTATGTAATATGTGTCAAGTTTATTTGTACTTTTGGGAGTTAACAATGAACTCATTTCAGAGAACTAATGATAAAAGACTTTGTGTTTACATAATTAAGTATTTGATTTTATCGATATATAAACATGCATATTCTAGGGATAATCCAACATATCTAATTATTATTGAGATATTCAGAAGTTTTAATATAAGAAGTCTTCCAAAGGTTGGTGATAGCACTGACAACTACATGTTTGTGGTAAAGTTTGTGAAAATCCATCCTAGTGTTATTGATTTAAAAAGAATCACTTAGATGATGTTGAAATTGTTAGGTATTAGTAATCCATCAAAAAAAGTAAAATATACATGTATTAAACTATATATAAGTTATGATTATCAAAGAAGATCATAAAAAACATTAATATAAATGAGTAAAGTATTAAATAACTATTTTAAGAAGATATAATCAAGGAAAGAAATATATATGTAACTACGAATGTAGTTGTGGTGGTGGAATAAAGATGTTAAAAATATTGAGGATTCTAGATTTTATATGATTTTTATCAGACGATAATTATATGATAGAAATTATTAAAGGCATGGAATTTGTAAAATACATTTTAATGGAGAAGATATTTTTGGAGCTTACTCTAGAAAGTGGAAAAGTAAAAAATACTTATGCCTAAATGTAGAAGTATTTTTTACATTTGTATTAAACTGTAGAAAATTATTAAGATCCTCATCATAATAATTAATAGTACCTATTTATTACATAAAACATAATGTGATTATACCTAAGAGTCATATGTCTAAGATAATTAAAAACCTAGATTTTATTTACCAGAAGTTATATATATGAGGCAGGAAGACATCTAGGAGATGAGGTAACTGTGAAGATTAAACTAACTAAGAGTATCATATGTAAAATAAGACCATTCTATGTTTTTATTTTAATGTAAAAAATATTATTTTTTTCTTCGAATATGTTATTATTAATGTTGAGTTATGTAAAGAAATATAAAAGATTATTTTTACTAAGAAGTGAAGAGTTAAAGAATTTAGAATATAAAAGAGATGAAGAACTTTTTCCCCCAAAGAGTTTAGGAGGATACACATAATAATATCAATCAGTTTAATATAGGATTCTTCCATGAATATAATTTGTATATTCATATGTGAATTGGTATCCGAAGATTGATTTTTGTGTTTTCAAAATCTAGAGTCAAAATAGGGATTAATGAAATTTGATAAAGTGACTAATATTGATAACATCGACTTATATAAATCTATAATTTTATTAGAGATTCAATATTAGTGAACTGATATAGATTCTAATTATGTTTCAAAATGATAAATTTGTGTTTATAAGAATCTGAAAAATTAATCAAGGGTTGATCGAAAAATGAAAAAATGAAGATAGATTAATCAAAATAAATATATATGAATCTTGAGATGACAAAAAATTAAGACATTCTATAGTTGAGCTTATTAGAAACTATTTAGAATAGATTTATAGAGCTATATTTAAAATGATATCAAATATATTTAGAAGAATCACACTAGAATACCAATATCGAGGTTGGAGTTTGTAAATGATTCAAAGGTTGTAGATGATTGAGTAAATTATAGAAAATTATGGCACTAAATGTTGAATAATAATTAAGTTCATGTTACAATAACCTAAGTCCTTGGAAATTAAATAATTTTAATTTTCCAAAGGATTTTAAAAACATTTATGTGAATTAAAATTCAATATAATGATTCTAAATTGTTCAAAAAAGGTAATAAATTCTATAAGTAGATGTTGTGATTCTATCTCATATTTTTGTAATCTATGAAGATGGTTGAATATGAGTATCAAGAAGAATTTGATAATAGAAAACTCAGATATCATCAAAGACATTGATGGTGTTTTGCTGATATTTGAGGAAGTCACAAGATACATATCTAGTAGAATGAATTTATCAGAGGAAAATAGGAAATATATTAAGTCGATTTGATAGTAAAATGGGGCAGAAATTTTGGGAATATATAATAAAGGAAGAATCCATCCTAAAAGTTATGAGGATTGTTTGTTTTGGAGAAGCTAATGATATAGATCATAATTTTCTGAAGGAAGTGTGAAGCTCCATAACATATATTTTGAATCATAATGAGAATGGATAATTGTTCACATCATGAATAAATTATGGAATTTATGATTCAATGATTTATTTTTAAATCCCAACATTTATAAATAATAAAAATAAGTTAGATACATTAAATATCATGTGGTATAGGATGTTCTATAACTAGAGTTAATAGACGATAGATTAAAAGGTCTATATGTATAAAATAATATTTTTATTCATTGGATGTTGAAGACCAATATTGAGGAAATTGATCATATAGTTTATACTAATACATCCCAAAGCTAATGGAAATCCTGGTTTATCTGTTCCTTGAGAATTTCCATTTAATACTCAAGGATACAAGTACAATCCAAGACCAATCTATCAAGATACCATAAAATATTTTTGGGAGATTGAATTTTTTGTTCATTTTTATAATCTATTGAATAATATGTTAAGGTTGATACCTCCCCCCATAAAATATGGGCGATAAATGGGTTATGGATTAATCATACACCATTGTAATCACTTATGATAATAATAATAATTCATTTCTTGGTAGGAACTGAACACATCAAGGAGTATATTCTCACTTTGGGATCAAAGAATATAAAAATCCTTTGGTTATTGTTTATTATTTATTTAATACCTTGTATATGGAGATTATTGATGATTTTTCATAAACAGATACATATATATTAATCAATGAAGAGGTTAAAATAATAAAATGGGGTAAAAGTTTATGTTTGAAAATTTAGTAAAATTGAACTAAATTAAATCACCACCAATTCATTTAACATGACTAAATTATCCACTATGAACTTTAAGTGGTATCATATTTAGTGTTGGTTTCCTCTAATTAAATATATTTTTCTCATAGTTTCTTTGTTTCCTTCACCTGAAGTGAAAATTTGAAGAATTTTTTGAGCTTCTCAATTGCAAAAATGGAAGTTATTCATGATTGTATAATTAGGGAGGTTTTAGTGAAAGATTGAATAACCATAAGAAAATATTGGTTAATATGAAAATAATGTTAACATCATTTAATTATAATAAATATGATACACCACTATATTAATGTAAAAAAAATACAATTGTTCTACTAAATATTTTTATAATCATATTATAAAATAATAATAGTAAATTTGTTAACCAAATATGGAAAATTTCTATACTAATTTATTTGAATGCCTATACTTTGAAATTAAAAAATATATATTTCTAAAAAATATTTCTAATGTTACATCATATTCATATACATGTTTCTCTTGGAATTATGTTATGAGGATGCATATATATAATTGGATGTTCATAACATGAAAAAATAATTGATTAAAACATTAATCTAGGGTAACCCTCTAGCTTAATTTTGTTAAGATAATGTATAATCTATATTAATTTTCAATGAAAATTTTCTATTTACTGATGAATAATTTCATAGTATTTTTGAGAAAGTAGTGATTAAGGTGGTTTTAAAGGAGAAAGTCCATGAATTGGAAGGAACACCTAGATCATCCATTGATGTTAAGATTTCTTAGTTGGTTATAAAAATTAAAAAGGTGAAGGATCATGAATATCCTTATAAGATACATTTATCTTGTAAGAAAATAATATTTTGAAGATGAATAATGAATGGGAAGAGAGGTTTTTTTAAAATTGAAAAAAAGTAACCTAAATATAAAATAATTTAAAAATGATGTAATACATAGAAATATTGATGAAGTTCCCCTTGAAACATCCAAACAAGGAGAAAAATTTGTTTCCAAAAAATATTCACAAAATATTCTTACATATGAATAATCTAATTCAAGTGAAAAATGGATATTCAAAATATTAGATGGTAAATCTGGTTAAAGCCCACACAAATCAGTGACCATGTGCTTTATAAATTCATTATACAATAATTTTTAATGTTATAATTATTCTTAGGAAAATAAATGGGTAGAAGAGAATAGAGTGAACCCACCATATTCATAATGTGGGAGAAAAAAAAGAAATAATAATTGGTTTTCCATAACATATCTGAATTAATTGATGATTTACTCAAAACAAAAAAAAACAAAATAATCTACATTACAACACAAAGAAAGAAAGAAATGTTTATTGTCTATTATTAGTGTTTTAAAAGTTCATAAACAAGTACAATGATTATATTTTGTATTCCATGGAGCCACACTCTTGGAATATAGAGAGAATAAAAATATACATTTTATAAAATCTTTGATAAAAACTATGACACCCTAGACCCTCACTCCCAAAATATGATGAAAATATGCTCGTAAATTACATAACAACTTTGATATCAATTGAAATCACCTAAACCTAACCATTTTAATAGAATCTATTTAGTGTTGATTAATTTTAATATAAGCTTTCATGTTGTATAAAACAAAATTCTTAGTAAAATTTGTTTTTTTGAAAAATATTTGTTTTAATAATTACATAGCTATATTAATTGAATTTTATCAATATTTTTTTATTAAAAAGTACCACTATAAATCCTAAAATGTAAAACCTTAAACTTTTATTTTAAAATATCAATAATCATTATATATTTCGTAACACGCAACACTGATATTTTAGTGGATAATGATATACTTTAAAAATATTATGATTTAAATAGGTCCTTTATAACATTGTCATTAAATAAGAGGATTCAATGGGAATAAAAACATTTTTATAAATATGTACAACTATTTTATATAAATGAAATGTATAGATTTATTTATATTAATTTGGAAGATAATTTTTAGAAAATTCTTTCTATGCTATAAATTTGGGTTTTCTTCAAAAATAGTTTTCATTTCATATTTTTGTGAGAATATTATTAATTTCTTTGATTTTAATAAAAATTACATAAAAAATTATTTTAATTTTTTAATTTAGAATGTAAAAATTTTATGAGGGTGAATTTTTTATATGTGTCATAAACAGTTGAATTTTGGCTGAATAGTGAGAATACATATTTTTGGAAATACTGTCACATTTATGAATGTATTATGATTCTAGTGTGACTTATTACATTTTTAAACTTATGGTTCAACCAAAGATGAGTATAAGGAGTTAAATTATATAATTTAAAATGTAATAGTTTATGTTCCTTAGTATCGTGAGAACCACAGGGTCGGGGGTTTTAATAAGTGGTGAACATTTTAATATTTATTTTCACATGGAAATTAAACCCCCTAAAACTTATTAGAGTTATTTTACTTATTAAATTTTTATTACAGTATCCAAGGAATAAAATGAGAAGATTGTAATCAATTAATGAATGATTTTAAATTTTTGATTTTAGTGTAATTCCTTACATCTAAGTCATGGAGATTCTCATCAGTCTATAAAAATTTACTATTAGTAAGAGGTGAATACCAATTTAGAAAACTCCCATTATAATTCTTCTATCATCCAATAAGAATTATTATACTAAATGATTTCTCTTTAAAAATTTTCTTTGAAAAAACTTTTTCGACATTAAATATTTAAAACTTTGTAAAACCATCTCCTATAATGTTTTTTCCGGAAATATCCATATGATATCATTTGTTTGATTTTGTCTATCTAGTGAACTCTTCCACCATATCAAAAAAATCCATCAAGTGAACCTCATTTAAATATTTAAACTTTTCCATGTTGTGTTATGTTTCATTAATAAAACCTTTATGCCTAAAAATCTGTTGGAAACCCCTATCTATTTCACTCTTATTGAATTATCTGAAAAAATTGTTTATCGTATTCTACATCAAGAAGTTTCATACTCGTATCTCAGTATAAACTTTATGACTTATGATTCAAATAGGAAACTCTATATAGTGACTCTTATTCATCCAAATAGTAATATTTTTCTAAGAACTCAATATGACAAAAAATATTCATTATTTCATTACTTTTTTGAATATGAGTCTCAATAGCTTTTTGAACTTTATTTGTGTCCACTTTTTTATGTCTTCAACAAATGGAAATATTGGGAAACCAATTTATATTTCCCACATAATAAAATTACAAAACTAATTATCTCACATAAATGATATAGATGTGGTTATTATTATTTAATTTATAATATTCTTTTTCATTTATGAAGCATCTTGATTTCTCCAGTGATTGCAACCTTCCTCAAATTTTTGGAATATTTAACATTATGGAACTTATAATTTTTTCTATTCTCAGATTGATATCAAATAAATTGAGAAATATTACAAAAAAAATTAAATCGTATTTACAAATATTTATGTGATGTACATAATTATTTCTTTATCATAAGTTTGTTCAATGAAATTTTAAGAAATTTTCATCTGATTATTTCTATTTGATCTTCTTTGACTAGTATACTCTCATAGATGACAGTATATGGACATTCTTATCTAGTTCAAAATTATAATTAAAAAAATATTCTCTGAAATTTTTATATGATGGATATTGACCAGATATTTTTTATTTATTTCTCTTCCTTCAGTAGTGCACTTTATAACATCTCAACCTCAAACATTATATATACTCTAAAAAAAGTTTCCACCTAAAAACCTAGATACTATTTGTATGGAAGCTCTATAAAATATCTCATTCTCTTCCACATTATTATTTGATGATGGTTGACTATATTATTTAAATTTAAAAGGAAATATGTTACATGAAACATTTCTAAAATTGGATTTCATCTTACTGTTTATATCAACACTTTATTTGAATTCTCTCTTTTTGTTCGCATAGATAAAAACTTAAATTAGGAAATCCTATTTTGGTATATGTCATCATTTATCATAGTTTAACATTTTTATTCTTTTTTTACAAACCCATAAAAACATGACATAAGGGTTTCTTGTAAATATTTTTCTAATTTTTTTTGTTATCTATGTATAAAAGGTGACATGTCCAAAATATATTGTAAAATATCTTATGGAACATCTAACCAATAACCTATTTCAAGTATCTTTTGTCTTCTAACAATAATATACATATATCCCATATAGACATCATAACACTATATCTTTTTTTTATCACATTTTTTATTGTAAAATTTTAATGTTCAACCTAAAAATGGTTTCCTTGAGTCTATGATCTGTAACAAGGTTAAACTTATATTACTTAGAAAACATTTCATCTTCTCTCCCATTTTACAAAAATATATTCCTAGTAAACATTTTACTACCATGTCTTTATATCAAAAGATAAAATCTTTATATTTTCTTGATGTAAAAAAATTGAACAACCTGTCATTTTTTTCCATTATTAGAAAATTGATAACTAAGTTAAGGAATAATTTTAACATCCTACAAAAACTTTAAAAGAATACATTCTTAACATTCATTAACCCTTTCTAACATAATAAAAAAACATCCTAAAAAAAGTATATTGTGAGAAAAAAATATTATTAAGTAAAATTAAAAAATGATCTTCAATATCCACATTTTTATTTTTTTGAAACATTTATTAATAACTTTTAACAACTCATGCTTTTTAGAAAACATTTTTTTTAAAATCTCATGATTTTTTCCATTTTCCTCACCTTTAATCAAATAAATTCCTTTGTCAAAGAGAATTTCCTAACACCACACTATTGGATAAAGTAATTTTTTAAAAAATAAATCTAACCCGAGATGACAAGAAATTTTTTTTTTCAGGTTATGATAAAATTACATTAAAATTTATTTTATTTATTTCTTCTCTCTGAAATTTTTCACCTCCCATTTTTGTTAACCAAAACATTATATTCTAACATAAAGAGTTGTAAAAATACAAAAAATGTTGTATCAATCTACCAATTTATTAAATAATTAAAATCATTATGGGATACTTGTTTAGGTAGTCTTTGGTGGAGGATGAACATCAATTTATAGCCCCAATTCAACAAATATTTCTCTTGTCGTATCATTATTGAAAACAAAAAAATTGATAATTTGTTGAAATATATTCAAGAAGAACGTCTCCATAATAAACGATCTCTTTTATAAAAAGATACTTAAGATCAATTTATTTTGATCTTGAATATTTTATATGGTTTTTATAAAGATCAATAGGATTGTGTTCATCACAATGATTCTTCAATGGTTTAGAAACATTCATCCTAAAATCATCCAGATGTAAAGTCATCCATATCATTTTATACAATCATGGGTGGTGGGAATATATTCTACATCTATTTTATATAAAGTAACTAAAAAATATTTATTACAATGTCTACTCACACGACGTTATCCCATTAAAATAATTCATTTTAATTATTATTTTCTATTATTGCTTATTCCAAGCTAATCATTATCTATGTATCTGAGAATTTTCAGGTTAAAAAAACTTCTTTGTAAAACATATAATAATATTTTACATTTACTACTGGAAATGGGATACTTCCCCATGCATCAATCCCCACAGTTTAGAAAAAATTTGGGGATATCTCTTTTTTTATCATATATTGTTACGATATTAATAAAACCATGGGAAACCTATACCCAATTCCCCGTATGCCATTGGGAACCTCCCCCCTTTCCCTCGCTTCCATCACCACTTCTTCTTCCTCGCTTCCCTAACTCTTCGCCCTCTTCTTCTTCCTCTCTTCCCCGAATCTCGGCCCTCTCCTCCCCTCCCCGACCACCACCTCCCGGCCATCCAACCTATTCCGCTCATCCCTCTCCTCCCCTCGCTGACCTCCGCCTCCCGGCCATCCGACCACCAAGTCCCAACCATCTCCTCCCCTCCCCAGCCTCCACCTCCTCTCCCGACCTCCTTCCCGACCTTCTTCTCAGCCTCATCATCCTGCCCTCCACCTCCATGCCTCCAGCTTCAGTGACGTCCCCCCTTTCTTCTCCCTCTTTTCCTGTCCTTGGCCTCCGCCTGAACTTCCCCCAGCTTCTACAACATCCCGTCCTGGCCTCCACCTCCCTGCCCCTAGCACTGGCATGTATGAAATCTATTTTCTTTAGATGTGCATATGTTTTTTGATTCTTTCCTATAGTTATTTGAGAAATTTATGGTTGATAAATGATTATCTAGTCATTCGACATCCGTAGAGATATATATTTTAGGTTTGAGATAGAAGGCACCTGAAAAGATTGAACGACTTTATCTTGATGTGAAGCATCTATTTCAGGAATTTATATAGACAAAAAAGGTGAAGGGATATAGATTCTATGGAGAATTGGTTCTCAATTTATATGTTCTTATGAACTAGTTTATGTTTATTTTATTTCCTTGTAAGTATGTATATGTATTTAGAGGAACAAAGAAAAAGTGACACTCTGATGGGTAATCTCCCACCATGTTATAATTTCAGAGGTCTTGAATTTTTCTATGCGCTTGGTTTATCATGGTTTTTATAATTAAACAAAAATTTAAATTGTGATTAAATTAAATTTCTATACATACTTCATTTCACTGGGGTTTTAGTTCAAATTGAGAATCTTTGCAGCACCAAATTATTACTAGATAATGTCTCAATCCAAAAGGATATCCATATTTTTATATTAAATATATTTGAAATGATATTATTATGTTTTTACATGAGTATAATTTTTATAATGTTAATGATAATTTTTATAATCCTTCACTCTTATTAGATCATCCCAACCTATATAGGATCACTAATTTGATCATGTAATGTTCCTATGTCATAGAGGATAGGAGTTTGACTATCGTTAGTTTTGTTTTGGCATTGTCTTTTCATACCTGGTGATTTAACTTTTCTGGTAGTGTAGCGTAGTGTGAGGGATGATAGTTTTACCCAGTTCATTTTTAAGGCGCATCTGATATACAGGGTATGGTAACCTCTTTGGTGGGGAAGGGATATACTAGGATGTTTAAAGAATTGTAATTAGAGGTTTGCAGTTTCTGTTAAAAAAGAAATGTCTTCCTCATTTAATGGAACCCCCGGTATTTATACTTTAGATATATGAATCATAATATTAGATTTACTATGGAAAATATATATTTATTTAATGGGTCACAGTGTTATTGCAGTAAATTTATCTTCTTTTTTCTTGTACTTTCTAAATTTTCTGAATATTCACATCGAACATGAATTAAATATTATATTGATAAGATGCATTTTGTTAATATATTTATATTATGATCAATGTACCTTTATTTCTTCAATTTCCCTTGTTCATTTTGATATTTATCTTAGTCTATGCTATGATTATTATTGGGGGTTTTTATTATAGGTATGAGGAGAAAAACACTATTTTGAGGAAAGTGTGTTCATCTTCATATTTAATCTAGTCTGATACAACTCTTGAAAGCCTGGGTTTAGTTTCTTCTATATCTTTTAAGGAGACAACATTTTTTCTAATAAAGGTAGATAATTTAATGATCTAAATGTTTAATATATTTTGGCTAGGTTAAGCTGCTCTCTCATGATTTTCATGCACTAGGAAATAAAGACCTTAATCATTTTCTAAAGTAAAGCACTTTAGACCTACCATCAAATTTTCACAGCCTTCATATTTTTAGAGGTATTGATTAATTTATTTCTATTAAAAACTACAGCTTTATGTGCAAAAAATACTTATCTTAACAAATATTTTGTTATATTTTCTTTATTCAGAAAACAGGTACAATGTAATTATCTTTTTTTTTCTTTCTACTGTGTTAACTGTATTCATATTTACTCTCCCCTTTTATTACTATTTTTTGTACCACTAATTTAATTTAAAAGGATATTAAATGTATTCTATATTAATGTAGTATTTGTTTCTTGCAATTAATGTGATAGGGTTTACTATAACCATATTTTGAAGATATACAACATCATGGAACTCACATGTTGTGGGAGAATTCATGAGAAATATATCATTTTCTTTGGTATCATTTATCAGTTTCTTCTACTTGTACTATATATCACATGGCGGGGTAAGTGATGGTGGGTGGGGTTGGGTGCAGGGGTTGGGGTTGGGTGCTCGGGGGGGGGGGGGGGTGGGTGCTGGGGCTGGGTGCAGGCATGGCTGGTTGCAGGGAGGGGGCTGGGTGTGTGGGGGGGAGGGTGTGGGGGGGATGAGTGCAGGGGGTGGGGCTAGGTGCAGGGGGGATGGGTTCTTGGGGCTAGGACTGGGTGTAGGGGGGTGGGGCAGTGTGTAGGGAGGGTGGGTCTAGGTGCAGGGAGGGGGGCTGGGGGTGGGGCTGGGTGTAGGTAGGGGGAGTTGGGTGCGGGGAGGTGGGGGGGGGGGGGGGGTGCATGCCGGTGGTGGGGCTGGTTGCAGGGGGTTCTTGGGGCTGGGGCTGGGTGCAGGGGGTGGGGTTGGGTGCCGGGAGGGGGGCTAGGTGCAGGGGGAGGGGGCTAGGTGTAGGGGTGGGGCTAGGTGTAGGGGGGAGGGAGGGCTGGGTGTAGGGGGGCTAGGTGCCGGGGGTGGGGCTGGGTGCTGGGGGGTGGGGCTGGGTGTAGGGGGAGGGGGGCTGGGTGTAGGGGGCACTTGGTGTTTTTTGGCTATGCAACTCAGTGTTCATGGAAATTTTATAAGCTCATGTTTGAATGGATATTTGAATGTGTTTGGTTTTATGATGTTATTTGCAGTTGGGTTCCATGTATGGGATTACATGGATCTTCTCTTGCCTGAAGGTATGTTTCACTAAGGTGTGTTTTTTACATGTGTTTTCAAAGAATTATCATGGTTTTTTTCTATCTATGATTTTATTTAGTAAGCCATGTGTGTATATTGTTTAAAATACAATGATTATTACATTCAAACTTCTCATAGAAAAAATAAAAGAAACACTTTTCAATTTGTATTCAAATGAATGTGTATGCATAATGAACTCTACAAGCACTTTAAACTATGGAAATGAATTATTCATACAGTTTAAACACCTTTCAATTTGTATTCAAATCATATTAATTATATTCTCTACATGTGTAGGGAAATAATAAGACAAGGGTGTGCTGATATCAACATATATTACTATGTCATGCCAGATTTTCTTAGAAAAGGAAAAGAATACCATGGCTTTAGTTTCCACAGAATGATGACTGAAAGTGGATTTACCCCATGTAGTATTACTTGCAATAATATTATAAAATTTCTCAAAAAACTGAATGAAATTATAGTGGGTCAGAGTTCCTTCTGCTATTTCTATCTATGGTTCAAAAAACTAAATTTACTTTTGATTACTCTGTTGATTTCTACTTACTACAATGAAGGAAGATGGCTGAGGCTCTCATGTATTAATTGTCCTTCAATTCATTTATATAGGATACTATTTTCAAGCCTATAATTTCAACTAGGGCATCCCACACTGGTGCTAAAAACATCACTATTTATTCTTTTAAGAAAGTGAATCCCAACAGTAGCTCTTATTTGTCAAGCTATTTTGAAAGTGATTCTAAAGGAGTTAGCATTTATCAACTATGAATAGGAGTGTTCTATGGTTCTCATTTCATGGTATGCTTCTAAAAAACCAATTCAAATCTGAATTTTTTTTGTTTTATTATTTTTTAAGGATTATTAAACTATGTTCTATTTTAGGAGCCTCCTACTAAAGCTTCTCCTACTTTGAATGGACAGTATACTCTCTAAAAAAGTCATTTTTTCGGCTACCATGGTTTCTGAGCATGATTCCTCTGGTTCTTCTAAAGTGATTATGAAGAATATTTGAGGGTTCTTATTAATGATCGTGCATTATATAAATAGTTCCAATGGTTTTAAGTTTGATATATTTTATATAATATTTTAAATTCTGGTAACTAATTGTGCATTTGAAGTTTTTGTGTAGGAAAAATTACCTATAAAATCACTTGGAAATATGATAAAAAGTAAACCATCAAGTCTTCATGAAAAAAGGAGTCTATTGAAGAAGTAGATACATATAGCTTTGATAACGATGCTTATAATCCAGTGAGTACGAATTATTTTATCTTTATCTCGACTAATATTTCATTTAAAGCAATCATTCTCATAATTATTGTGCTTGTATGACATGGATATTTAAGGTGCGTTTTTTACAAAATCATAAACATTAGCCAGTTATTACCCCTATATTATTTAATATTTTAATTTCTATAACATAAAACATCTAATAATTTTTCCAATCCTATTATGCAGGTTCTGTTATTTTCAGTAGCAGCATTAAACACAAGGAAATTGATGATCAATCCTAATATTCCAATATTTGACACAATCAAAAACATGTTCAAATATATATTTACATTATTATAACTAGAATAATACTAGAAATGGTTAAATAGCATTTCTTACATTAGTATGACTTCCATTGTAACCTTTATATTAGTAGTTCTTACACTAGCATCCCATACTAACTACAATGTTTACACTAGAAAAGTTTACATATTTACACATTTGGCTTCATTAGTAGAAACATTACACTAGCATTTATTACAGGAGTAGTATTCACATGAGAAATTTTTATACTAACATCATTATAGTAGAAGTTCTTACATTATTAGTTCTTATACTAGGAATGATTACACTAGAATTTTTCATTGCAGCATTACCTGTACAAACACCTTTTCATAATGCATATGTCTGGGAAATACAAGGGTAGAAAATCTGGGAATCATGGGAAGAATCCTGCAGAAGCTCTGTCTGCAATGAGATGAGCAACCCACTCGTTGGTGTTGGGGAAGAGGAGATAGGTATGTTGTAGCTGAGTTTTTTATTTTATTTTCTTTATTGCATCGGCCACTTAGGCCTTTTACTACATTCTACGGATGGATGGTAATTATATTCTGTGAATGGGGCTTGAAGGGAACTGGAGGCGGCTACACGGGTTTCTTTGCAGGGGAGGGAGATCAGGGTAGTTGAGGGATTGATAGTGTGTTTCATTTTTTTTTCTGCTTTTACTCCATATCTTCTGTTTATTTTCTTTTCGTTCGGCATAGATGTCCGACATACAGATCGTTCATGCCAAAATTTTGTTTATTTTCTGCTCCTGTTTTAATTAATTGTTTGTAGGGGTGATTAATCCCTTGATCGGGACACCAAACATATATAAATATCTCCAAATCTAGAATGTCATTTCATTATGAAATTCTTCCATGCATACCTTTACCCTCGGTCCTCTTCGAATACTTCTTTATGTTAACACATCGAATGCACTATTCATATATAAATTTTCAACACATCTTCATTCAATAGATCTTAATGCCATTATTCTTGACAAATCCCATGCCTATTTAATCAAACATACCTCATTCATACCCCATATATTTTACACAAATCCAACAATTCATGCCTTGGTCACAATAATCCCCCCTTCAGATGATCTTGTTTTTGAATTCGTTTCTACAGGTAGAGAGTTTAGTGGCCCTATTCCTCCCATTCATTAGAAGGTGAAAAATACCATCTTATGGGATGATATAATAGATGTGTCTCATCCATACTATGAGGTAATTTCTTTTAAAGATGATATATCAAGGTTCATCTCTGATGAATAGCTTAGAGAAGCATCAAAGCGTAGTAAAGATGAAATGAAATATAGTATATGTGTCTTATATGGTCCCTTATCTCTTGGCCGAAAGATGCTACCCTGCAGATGTTGTTGGACCCGGACAACACACCACAATCACTCTGCGGTCACGCTGCAGTCACGCCGTGGTAATGCCATGATTTGGCCCTGCTCCAGGACGACACCCCGCAGCAGTTTGCAGTCCTATCAGAATTCGATGTATGATACATAGATAGAGTTTTAGATACATTATCCCCCCATATTTAATGTGGAGGGAGGACCTATGATAGAAAATCTCTTGATTGAGTCTCCCATGAAAATATTCTGTCACCTGTAGACAACATTGGATATGAGGGTGAAGCTTGATACTTGTATTCTATAAGGACCATTTAAGTGATCGAGGGACATCACAGTAAATTTTGGACAATAAGAAGACATGAGATTATTTTTATAATGATATTTGTATTTGGAAGAAATGTCTTTCAGATTTTGATATTTTTATGATCCCTATGATCGGATGAGTGTTTTAAACCTTGTAGAAAAAATGATTCTATATTCTATTTTTTTCTATGTGAGATTAGTAAACAACACACACCTCATATAGTGAATTCGGATCTTTCTAAAACAATGGGGAATCTAATGGATGATCAGCTCCGTGATAGTATTCCATGAGGACTATGATCAATGTTGAGACTGAATAATCACAATTTCTGCCAGTAGGGTGACAACCAGAATGTTACCTCGCCTCCCCCCGCTCCCTTCACTCTTGGCCGGATGTTGTTGCCCTGTGGAAGTCGTTGGACCAGGCCAATACACCACGGTCACACCGCGGTCACGTCGCGGTAATTCCATGATTTGGACCTACTCCAGGACAACACCCCGAAGTGGTTCGTAGTCCTATCAGAATTCAATGTATGATAGCTAGATAGAGTTTTAGAAACATTACCTACCCATATTTAATGGGGAGAGAGGCCCTTAGGTAGGAAATCTCTTGATTGAGTCTCTCATGAAAATATTTAGTCACCTGTAGACAACATTGGAGATGAGGGTGAAGCTTGCTACTTGTATTCTAAAAGGCCTATCTAATAGCATGAGGGACATCATAGTAAATATTGGAAAATAATAACACTTGAGAATAATTTTATAATGATATTTGTATTTGGAAAACTGTCCTTAAGAGTTAGATATTTTTATGATCCCGATGATCGGATGAGTTTTTTTGACCCTTGTAGAGAAAATGATTCTACATTATCTTTTTTTCTCTGTGAGAATAGTAAAAAACACACAACTCATATAGTGTAGTTGGAGATTTCTATAATAGTGGGGAATTTTATGGATGATCAGCTCTGTGATAGTATTCCATGAGTCTTGTGATCAATGTTGAGACTGACTAATCACAATTTATTCAGGCGGGGCGATGGCTGCAATGTTGCCTCGCCTCCTCCTGCTCCCTTCACTCATGGCCGGAAGATGCTTCCCTGCAGATGTTGCTGGACCGGGCCAATATATCGCGATCACACTGCGATCACGCCGCGGTCACACCGTGGTCACGCTGCGGCCATGCCGTGGTCATGTAGCGGTCACGCCGCGGTTACGCCGTGGTCACGCCGCGGTCACGCCGTGGTCACGCTGCATACATGCCGCAGACACGTCGCGGTCACGCCACGACCACCTGCACACCATCGCACACCAGCCACCCCACCAGCCACCACAACATTAAAATTCATGTGTTATTAGTCCTAATGGCTTAAAATGTGGTGTTGGGTAATATTTAAAAGATAATGACTTCTTTCATGTTGTATTCTCATGTGGAGGGAATATTTTCCTAGGGCTGTGATGATGAGGATGTCCAGACTCGTGGTAGATGTTTGTATCATCTTATGCAGTGTCGAGGGATCAATGCACATTTTTCAAGATAAGTTTTCTTGGGGGGTTCTTGAAGGTCATTATCTATGGGGAAATTTCATATCTGTCAAAGTATTGATCTGACCTTGAGGATCCAGGGGGAAAGTCTCATGGATGTGAAAGGAGTTGCATGGGAACATTCTGGTTCTCAAGAAGCAGTCATGGTGGATTTTGGAATGAGGAAACATAAATATCTGGTTTGAAAACTATACAGGTTCCCCTCTTGGCTTTCCAGGCTATCCGACTCCCAAAATTTTGTTTTCCAATGCATGTTATTACCCCTATTTTGCACAAGTTGTTATTAACCACCATCAAAGTTAATGTCTTGATAACATTGTTATTTATACTAAAATGGAATGTTTAGTCTTCATGAAGTCTCCAATGGGGGTTTTCCTGGACAAGATTTATAGGTCTATACATCAAATTTTAAATGGTATCACTGGTGGTGAAAATCGGTACTGGTGTAAAGAAATCCCGATTAAATGTAACTTGTTGGTTTGGTGGATCAATAACCATTGTATCCTATGGATAAAACTATCAGGAGTAGGGGGGAGGGTGTAGGTGGGGTGTCTGGGAGGGGCTGTCTAGTGGGGTGTCCAAGGGATGTCTGGGGGGGGGGGGGGTTTGGGGGTCTGTAGGGCAGGGAGCAGGGTGCAGGTGGGGTGTCTAGGGGGGCTATCTAGGGTGGTTTCAAAGGGATGACTAGGGGGGGTCTGTAGGGGAGGGGGAGGGTGCAGGTGGGGTGTTTACAGTCTTTCCGGGGGGGGGGGGGGGTCCAAGGGGGTTGTCTAGGGGGTGTCTAGGGGGGAGGGAGCTTCCAATTGGGGTGGAAGGGGGATGTCTAGGGGTGAAAGGGGGCTGTCCAGGGGGGCATGGGGTGTTCAAGGGGGTTGTCCAGGGGGCATGAGGGTGCAAGGGGGATTTCCATACCTTCTTAGAATTTAAAAAATAAAACTCTACTTTTTTGAATCAAACTCCTTTGAGATATCAATCTTTAAATCAAAGATCCCTTTTTTAACCTTTTGTTTCACGATGTTAAAAAAATTTAGAGGAAGTTCTGAATATTCTTACCAAGGATAAAGCCAAACTGATTGGAAGAAATAAACCAATGAGAAATGATACCCAAACTCATAAAAATAATTTCTCAAATGATTTTTCGAAAGGTATTCCCAATAGAAATAGGTCTGAAATCCTTTACATCCACAACATTTTCTTTCTTTGGGATCAGGGAAATAAAATTGGAGTTGATTCCATAGGGCATTGAGGTGTGGAAAAAGAACTCCCTAATATCATTAAGGATCTCATCACGAAATATGTCCCAATATAACATAAAGAATTTATTTGTGAACCCATGAGGACCAGCCACACTCTCAATATTTAGAGAAAAAAGGGAACTCTTAACCTTCTTCCCATCAAGGGATGCAACACGAGAGATTGTTGGATTGGTGTAGCTCGATCCGGTTGAACACACTTCAGTGCTGGAAGGCTATATTTTTTTCATCCTCTATCAGGATTTTTTTGGCTTCAATAAGATATAAACGATTGTGACGCTTTTTCATTAAAACTTTATTTAGTACTTTTCTGATAAGAACTTTTTCTTTTCTGAACACTTTGGCCAGCTCTGCTTATGTTTTGACTGGAGAAAACAATGCATTGTGGGTCCACTGTTTTTTCATTCTGGTTTGCATTGTTTCACAGTGGCTTCACAAGGGGGTGGGGGATTGATGAAGGGAGGGGGGAATTTGGGGTGGGGTGCAGGGCTGGATGTAGGTGGTACTGGGGGTGTCCAGGAGGGGGCATTGGGGGTAAAGGTGGGGGGGACAGTAGGGGTACAGGTGGGGGGGAGGGGGACCTGGGTGCAGGGGGGAGGGGGACCTGGGTGTAGGGGTATTGGGGGGGGGGGGGCTGGGTGCAGCTGGTACTGGGGGCGTTGGGGGTTGTCCAAAAGTGGGGGGGGGGGGGGGGTAGTGGGGGTGCAGGTGGGGAGGGGGGTGGACAATGGGGGTGCAAGTGGGGTGGGGAGGGGGAGGGGGACCTGGGTGCAAGGGGTAGTGGGGGGCTGGGTGCAGGTGGTACTAGGGGTGTATGGGGTGTCTAGGAGGGGGGAAGTGGGGTTGTAGGTGGGGGGGGGGGGTTTGGATAGTGGGAATGTAGGTGGAGGGGGGAAGGGGACTTGGGTGCAAGGGGTGTGGGGGGGGGGCTGGGTTTAGGGTGGTGTAGTTGGGGGGGGGGGGGGTGAATAGTGGGGGTCCAATGGGGGGGAGGTGGACCTGGGTGTAGGGGGGTAGGAAGGGGTCTGGGGGGTTGGTTGCATGGTTAGTGGGGGGATGGGTGTAGGTGGGGCAGTGGGTATGAAGGTGGGGGAGGTGGGTGGACAGTGGGGGTGCATGTGGGGGGGGGGGGGACCTGGGTGCATGGGGTAGTGAGGGGGCTCGGTGTCTGGGGGGATGAAGGGATGAGTGCAGGGCTGGGTGCAGGTGGTACTGGGGGTGCAGGGGGGGTGTCCAGGAGGGGGGCAGTGGGGGTGCAGGTAGGGGGGTGGACAGTGGGGGTGCATGCGGGGGGGGGGGGGGGTGGGGGGTGGACAGTGGGGGTGCAGCTGGGGGCTGGGGGGGGTGTGGGTGCAGGTGGTACTAGGGGTGCAGGGGCAGGGTGGAAGTGGGGATATAGGATGGGGGTGTCAGGGGGGTGGGCAAGGGGTTATGTCCAGAGGGGGAAGCTGCTATTTTTGGGAAAATAATATATACCCACGGTTTGAGAATCGTGGGTAAATATGCTACTGCAAAACACTCTATACCCACTGTTTTTAAACTGTTGGTAAATATGCTACTGCAGAACCCTCTATCCCTACACTTTACTTGAACGTGGGTATCTAATTTCTACTGTAAAAATGTATACCCATGGTTCTATATACCGTGGGAATAGATCTATACCCACAGTTCTGGTGAACCGTGGGTAAGTTAAAATTTCAATGGGATATACCCACAGTATCTGTAAAACCATGGGTATAGGGAAATCTCGATGCCTCGAAAGCCCATGGTTTATCAACCTGTGGGTATAACCTATACCCACAGTTTAATGGTCTATAACCACTATTTCAAACCGTGGGTATAGGGCCCTTTTCTAGTATTGATTAACATATTTTATAATTATTTATTCTAACACCATATTTGATTCCTTTTTATCACTCTAATATCTCACACATAACTTAACAGTGTGTACAATGTCTAGCTATGAAGCAATAAGTTGTAGAAATATTGCTAGAAATATAAAAGAAATCATTTTGATTTACACTTTTCCTAGAATCATATTTAATCATATTAACTCCATTGTAAATATTACTAGACATGTATTTTTAATCTACTATATTAAAGTTTTTTAGAAACTCCCTGGCTAGAAAGAAGGTTAATTTTACGAGCATTAACATTTCAATGTTTTTCTATATTTCCTAAAAAACTCATTATAGAAATTATAATTATCCCTTGTAAAAACAATTCATCAATATAAAACATAAAAATTATGGTTATTTAGTTCACCCCCTTCCCATATAAGTTTTTCTCAACTTTTCATTTTCAAAAGATTAATATCATCAGGAAACATTGATGATTTTAATTCCAAGATCTAGGATCTTCATTCAACCAGTTAAAATCATTCTTCAATTTGAGCACCTTAGTTATTTATTTATCAAGTAGTAAGAAAATTGGTTTCTCAATGTAAACATATCCCTCAATTTTTTCAATTAAGAATGATGACTTTAAATCCATCTGATTAAATTTCTAATAATGATGTGTATAAACTTCTGATAAGATTATTATAGTTTCCATTGTCACAATAAGAGAGATAGTTTCTTCAAAATAAAAACCTTTAACCTATGGGTAACCTTTTCAAACAATTCATGCTTTTATTTTCAATATTTCTCTACATTAATTATTCTTGTTTCTATACACAAAATATTTCTAAAAAAATTCATTCCAACTAGTCATGGAATAAGTTTTTAAGTATCGTTTTTTTCAATTTGATCTAACTATTTAGTTATATCGTGTACTCAATCTTTTCCATCAACTACCTCTAAAAATATTTATGGTTCAACCTATGAGATAACACATGTTTTATATTTTAATATCAACTTTCTTCTTCTCTAAACTAAATATTTCTAATTTTGAATGATTTTCTAAGTTTTTATATGATTCTATAGGGTGTAAAATTTTATAACTTTACTACTTTCCTCAAATTATTGATCAATTGATTCATATAAAACTTCATGTAACTATTTTTTATACCATTTATCTACTCTTTTTTTATTCTCTTTAGAAGTATTTAATATATCTTTCAGAACTTTTTAAAAAAATCTTGATAATGAAGTTGGATGGTCAATAAAACCAACATCATAAGAATCTACCAACTTTTTTAGATGTTTATTCATATATTTGAGAATTATTTTATATTATTAATATCACATGAAAATCCATTCCTCGGTATATTTTTTCAAACATTCAATGTTATGAATTTTTATCTTTATTATGAGTGGACTATTAAAAGCCTTGAAAATATTTCATTAAAGTTTTATTCTCATACCAAAATTCATAAGAAGAAATCCTGGATTCTGGACATAACAAACATTTTTCTATTTGTACATTAGTACTAATATCTTATCTCAATAAAAAAAAAGAAATTTTCTACAAAGCCAGCATACTTCAACCTATTTAAAATATTCTTATATTTTTACTTTCTACCACACCATCTTATTGATGGGTGTGTTGAGTACTTTATTTATGATTAATTCCATTCTTCATTAGATATTATTTGAAATCATTTCATGTGTAATACATTAAATTTTCTTTTTTCATCTTTAGTATATAAACACCCATCTCTATTTCAACTTCCCCTATGAAAATATGAACATTTATATAGCCTCTAACTTATGCTTCATGTACATTATGATATAAATCGAAGTGAATTCATAAAAAAGTGAGATAGTAGATAAAAAAATTTATTTATTAAAGGCTAATTTAACCATAAATATTATAATTTATAAGCTCAAGTGGTCTAGAAAATTGAATTTAAACTTCATTAATCCATTTACTAACTGTCTTCCCTTTTTTGAAAAGTTGTACAAATAAAATCATATTTATTATTCAGTTGAGGTATTTTTTTTCAAATCGTCTCCCAAATAATGTGAAATCATACATTTATCAACAAAATTCCCAAGTATTAAATGCCCCAACTTATTTTTATCCTCATCACTCATGCTATATGAGTTAGAAATTCCCCTAATCCGAAAATGATTTCCACTGGTTCCTTCTACTTTTTTAAAAATTTCACTATATTTTAAACTTTTGATGATATAATAATATATCCTAAATATATCTTATTTAAAATCATAATAATTTTGGATAACACAAATAATGTTTTGTTTAATCTAATAATCATATAAATATTCCTAAGATTTCAGTTTTTGATCTTTAATCTTAGTAGTGTCTATTCCTCTTATTTTTAAAGAATCATCATTACCAAATGTAACAACTACACCTTCAAAATTTTATATATTTTTTTATTATCTTTATATAAATTATAATATATTTTGAACAACCATTTTCAATAATACAATGTTTGTTTATTTTAATATCTTTTTGTGTTTCTTCAATAATGAAGGAAATTTCCTCAACTTCCTTCTTTACAAAATCCATTTCAGTCCTAGTATAAGAATATTTCATAGATTTATTCTAAAATATTTTTTAACAACGTAAAATAGTATGTCAAATATTAAACAAACATCCTCCTAAAAACCAAACTAATTTTTCATTAGAAATTTTTTATTATCTTGTAAGGTTTCCTTTAATTCCACATAAAGAATAGGAATGTTTATATCTTTTATTCCACTTTTTCTGCCAAATTAATCTATTCCTATTTAAAGGGAGATAAATGTTGTGGAAATAGTGATATTTCATGTTCCTATATATTCCATATAAACAAAAAAATCAAGTCTTGGTCTTCTATAGAAATAGTATAATTCCACCTAAATTTTTTAATGTGGTTCATAAAATCATTTAGTTTTTGTTTCCTCCATGATTGGGGATACTTTATTATGGAATCTACTTTAATTTTTTTTATTTTTTATATTTTTAAAATCTATTAAAAATACAATATTTACCAAAATAAATTTCTAAAACCTACATAGATAGTAAAATCAGAAGAAATTTTACATTTAGTGAGTGATTATTTAACCAAATTAATTAAATGCACTTTATTAGAAGCATTAGATGATTCAAATATTACCTCAAAATACTTTTTAAAATTTTAATTCTACTTATTTAGTGTTGTATCAATATTAATAAAGGATTTTTTGATTTTATAACCTTGTCTTACTCAATAGATGTTTTCTTATTAAGATATTCCACCATATTCCCTTGTTCATCAAATTTCAGTTTGAGGTTTATGATCTCTTAGATATACTCATATTATTATTTAAGTATAAATTTTCATCCTTCATTATTTGTTACACTTTCTTTATTAATTATTATAATTTATATAATTCATTTGTTTTCTCAAAAAATACAACAAATTACGATCTGAGTAAATATTATTTGTAAATGTACTCCCCTATAACCTCTTAAATGTTTGAGGAATCCTACTTTTTTGAAAAATTTTCAAAGAATTTTTTTAATTTTTTTAAATTTTAAAATTCTAAAAAATTATTTTTATCCTAATATAATTAATTTTTTTAGTCAATACCCTTCTTTTATTTCCAAAAATCCTTTTCTTCTTCCAGTTGGTTTTATATCTTCCTTTAGTGTTTTTTTCTACTTCTTCCACTGAGGTTTTTTCTTTAGATTGATATTCATAATTTATAGCTTTTCCTCTATGGGAATTCCAAGAGAATTTCCAATATCTTATAAACTCCAAAAAAACATTTTTGGGGTTTTCCTTTAAACATTTCTCTACCTCTCTGATAAATTTTATAGATTATAATCATGAACATTTCATTACTATTCACAAATTTCATATCTTTAAAATCAATGATGTAAACATTATCAGTGCCTTATATTTTCAAAATTATTGTGCCCTAAAAATCCACTTCTTCCCTGATCTTCATTTTTAATGTTGTAGAATTCGTTATCTTATAAGGAAGAAGAATGTTATGAAATTTATCCCAAGATAAATCATCCATATCTATTAAGGTATATATTTTATAGTTAAACCTATTAAGGATGTTTCTCATGATTTAATTAATAATGGAAGAGTCTTTGTGGACATCTCTAAATCAAATGATATATAATAAAACATAATTAACTCTAGTGAAGTACTCATCAATAGTTTATAAATCTTCCGATCATTTATTTTAAAACATTCTTTTTCTAGATTTTAAACTTTTATTCCTTCACTATGGTGTTATAATAAAAACATACTTTAGAGTTTTCTGCAAGTTTCTTTGGTTTTCTTGAGAACCATCACATTTATGAGAACATTTTATAAATAATTCAAAAGAACATAATTTTAACCATTCCCATCAACCACAATATTCATTTTGTTAGAAAATTTCAAAGAATCGCTTTTATACATTTTTGGAAACCGTATTATAGTTATATAAATAACCTCGAGACAAGTGAGATAATATAGAGTATCATTCATTTATTTTACCATGATACTTTTCCATCAATTATAGGAATACCATTTTTCCCTGAGTTGATATTTTCTAGGAGAAGTTTGTAACAGGGGGAACCCCCTATGATACCACTTCATGTTTCTTAGGATTATTAGAATCGAGGAGAAGGGGGGTTGAATATATGGTTAGGATTTAAAAACTTCATTTCACTTAGTTTTATTTTCTTATAGAAGTTTTATCAAAATTTACACAATAATATAATGACATGAAGGGAAACATGGAAAAAAATATTTCCAAGGTTCAACCACTATTTGAGAAATTATACCCTTCCCATGGATACTCCCATCAGTCTATAGAAATTAACAATTAATAATAAGTGAATGAAACATGTTCCAAATCCTCTTATAATCAATATATCCCATAATAAGTTTTATTATACTAACTCATTCCTTTTTAAAAATCTTTTCATAAAAATTTAATCTAACAAAAAAGATATACAGATTTGTAAAACCAGATCCAACAATGTTTTCCCAAAATTTTCCAATCAATTTATTATGTCTAGTAATATCCATATGGTGTTATCTTTATCCATCTAGTTAAACTCTATTTGATACACCTCATTGAAACTACACAACTTTTCTAACATGTATTCTGTTTGATTGAAGGTAGGACAATGCCTCAAACTCTATCTAGAAACATTTTCCCTTACTTCTATCCTATTTTCTTTGAATGAATTCTTTGTCCAATTATTATTTAATAAAAAACTGTCTGGTATCTTTTTCAAAAAACTATTTCTAATTATTCTAATAAAAACTCTATATGGTAACTATTCTTCTTTCATAAATTAATATATTTCTAGAAACCCAGTTTTACCCAAAATCATTAGTGTTTTTTTCTTTATTTCAAGTGAACATTATTCTCAACATCTTCTATTTCTATACTTTCATTCCCATTTATAGGTGCTCAAAAAATAATAATGGAAAGAAACCAATTTTACATTCACTCTCATGTAAATTACAAAACAAAATATCTAACTTATTTGAAATTTTCTGAAGACTTCTCAAGATTCAATAATATTCATCGAAATTTTTACAGATTCATTAATTCTACACTAAAAACAGCCTTCTTCCATATTCATTAACATCAGATATTAAGTAACATCTATAATTTTTTTATTACGTTGATATCAAACTAATTCCAAAATAGTACAACATTATCATTTTAAAAAGGGTCTTTACAATGTTTTCTGTAAATATCCTAAATATTCATCCAAAATAACTATTTCTAATGAGAATTTAAGAATATTTTGCCAAGTTATGTCTTTTATATATTCTTATACTAAATAATTATGTCGAATGTCTTCGTCTTGTCATTCTACCATAGATAAAACTTATTCTTAATAAAATATATTTTCAAACATCCATCAATTTAATACTTATCTCATGGATTTCTGTCTAACAGAATCAATATGCTGGGATTCCTTCAGTAGAGTGCTTCAGTACATCTCAATATCAAAATTTATATATCCTATAACAATAATTTTCCACTTGAAAACATAAAATATTTTTACCAAAAAACTCTTTCATTTAACTCTTTCCATTCCAATCATTTCATTTAAGATGGATTACCGCATTCTTGAAACCTCTAAAGAATCTTGTAACATGAATATTTTATATCAAGTACAATATTTTGATATAATTTTATTTCTTATATCATGTTGATATTTGAATATTTTTTTTAAATGATAAGAACATTAATTTTGAATTATGATTTTTGGAATTCCATTTTTTATTAAAAGTTAATCATTTTTCTTCTTTTTGTGAAAACTTGTAAAAAATAAGCATATGTTTTATATTAATTACCTCTTACTTATTTCTAGTTACCTAAACCTAGTGGTATCAATATAGAAAAGTGTGACTATTGACACATCTTCAATATTCTTCTAAATATCTATTTAGAGGACTTATTTTGGTGACATTGTCTGTTATTCTACTTATTGAAGATTTTCATAGCTAACAATATTGTAATTATCTCCCACCATTGACTTCATACCACTACATATCATTCTACTCCCGTTTAATCTAATAAACTATTATTTTTATTTCTAGTAACTATTTTTGGATTACACTGTCTAAAGTTCTATTTCTATTAGAAATGTTGTACATCACTTCTTTGGAATCATTTTCATCTAGTCACTCTTTGTTTTGAAATTTGTTCATGGTAAACTTTTAACATCTCTTCCTCTATATTAAAATCTTGGATTATGAGACTTTAATTATTTTGGAAAAATAATTAATGGCATATCCTCATCGTATTTGTTTATTAAAGTACCTCAAAAAAGTAATGAAAACTTCCTGAACTCCTCTAGTAACATCATAATAAAACATTATTAGCATCCAATAAATATTTCTCTCCTATTAACAAAAAAATCTTAGAAAAAATTTCTTTTCAAAACCTAGAATAACAAATTATGAAAACATCTCAATGGGTTTTCATTATTAAATTTGGGAACCCATTCTAGACATTTCTGATTATATATTATATTTTATACAAATTAATTTTTTTTTGATTTTCTTTGTAATGGTAAGGTTGTAATATTACCTTTAGTTTTAGTTTGATACAAATGTATAAAAAATTACTTTTTTATAACTTATTTAATAAAAATATTTTAAATCCAAATTTTACTTGATTTCAATGTAAAATAATCATAATTGTTTAATTGACTATTTCTCTAAAAATTGTTTTATATTAATTTTGTGTTCTTATATAAAAAATAATTTGTAATACCTATGGAATAATAAATTAATAAAATTATTTCTATATTTGTAATCATCATGTACACATTTTTTTATAATTCCCCTTTTATATTTGGTTACATAAATAAATTTCCATGCTAAAAAATTATGATATCATAGTAAAGATCAAATTGGGATTTAACTGGTTTAACTATGAGAGAAAGATTAAAATGGATACAAAACATTTTGAAATTTGTTTGGTTGAGTTTATTTCAGTCCTTGAACTTATTTTTTTTTACTATTTTCCCCTAATTTTAATTGACCATGAATAAGACCTTTTCATATTATAAAACATTGAAAAATTACAATAGTGTTAGTCCCCTCACATATAAAAGGGAACCACTTATATTTATTCTTCATAAATCTTGGTCAACCCATATCAGAAAATATTTATGTAAAATCATTCCCTAAACTTCCTAACCATGATCAGGATGATTTTTTTGATCAAAATACCATAGTATAAGGCTTAAGGGGGTGTAAGCCAAATGAGGTCTCTCAAAGTAGATGTATTCATATTTTTCGACACATTCAATTTTTATTTTATCTTATAATTCACTAAAATATATTATAACCACAAAAAATAATGAAATCTATATCATAAAAATACATATATTTTTATTATTATTATTTTCCATCCATTTTCTACCTTCTTTCTATGCTATGGAAAATGTAAATAATGATTGTGTGTATGTATGACCTATTATCTCCACATAGCTATGTAATTATTTATTCATCACCACATTACAATTTTGGTTATAGAGTTAAAAAATATTTAATATATATGATATTTAAGAAATAATCATGATTATATAATTATAATATATCATTTAACTCCTTACCCTTCCACCCTTTTAAAAATGATAATGTCGCTCTTGCGTATGTGTGGACAATCACCTCCATGAAGCGATGTGATTCATTTTTCATGTATAACATTCACAGATTAATCTAAATATTTATATAATGAATATATATGATATTTATATCATTATAAAAATATATGATATGATGGAACCGCGATCAACATGAAATTTCCCTAACCACTGAATCGAAACAAACGCCAAAAATAAAGAAGTTAATGATAGAGTTGGTGTCCTAGAACCAACTATTTGTAATTTTATTACATGTATATTTAATGTATTACGTATTGTTTATTTTTCTTCATGACAATGATGTAATAATGTCCTAGAGTATTTATTTCATTAATAAGGTCATGGTAGTTCCCCGCTTTGATGAGAACCTTGAAATTCTATAACAATATTCTTAAATATAATTATACGGTTGGAGGATATACTATGATGGGAAACATAGCATACAGACGGTCAGGTGTGAGTACTCATAAGAAGATGAGACTTCTTCTCATGAAGTTTTCACCTTTTAATCTCCAAGATAGTAGATTATGAGAACAGAGTAGCGAGTAGGAATTCCTCATGTTGTGGTGTCATCAAATATTCCTATCTATGAGAATGTGTAATGATCCTTATACATTAATATTATCATTAATATGTGTCATGACTTGTGAACTTTGACTTACTGATGAAAACCGTCACGTAGACAATTGGAAAGAAGTAAGGTACAATGGGTGCATCATGAGTAGCATGTTATTAATGGATAAGTCGAGGAAGAATTTTTACCTTCCATTTATGGAAGCTGATATCTCATCCCTTTGATTTAAATAGAACCGTCGCATGAAATTCCATGGACATGGTGTAATGATGAGTTTATTTCAGGTAGTTAAAGAATGATGTATCAACCACAAAGGTTGATGATACCATCACGAAACCTGCTTGATGAGATATTCTCACAAAGGGATTAGATTACATAGTGATCATTTTTTGTTGATGTCATTGTTTGGAAATTAAGTTCTTTATCTTGGGTTACTTGACCAATTTCTAGACAGTACTCTTGGACTTTAGGAAATCCCATCTAATGAAAATAAGAAAGAATCCTAGAGGGTCACACACTAAGTGTTTTTTGGTGGTGTCGGTTAAATTCTCTTTGAATTTAAACAATCATATTATTCTCCAGACAGTGGAATAATTATATTCAAGTTAAAATGATTGCATAAATTAAATAAATATTTATTGACCGGATTGTAGGTAATATATATATATATATATTATTGAATAGTTGATAAATATTTCTTTACTAGTATTTCAATAAAATATTTATTTAATAGAATAAATTATTTATTTACCTGGGTTTTCAGTAAATGGAAGTTGAGTTCGAGTGGACGAAGGCCGGTCTAGTAGTAAAATAATTATTTTCAATACGATAAATAATTATTTATCTAGTTGGAACCAATTTAAATAACACTGTTATTATTTTGTGACGTAGAGTTCTATTTATAATTCTATTTTGTGCAAGTTGGAACACCATAAATAATGACGTGTTATTATTATTAAAATCATAGGTTCTCTCTATGTTCATCGATCTATTTAATTGCTGCTATGAAATTCAATATTTTAGCTAAAATTCCAAGTATATAAATAGAAACTTACACCAATTTTTCCATACACCACACCCCAGACCTGGTGAATTGATAATTTTTTAGACAAACAATTTCTCTCTCAAATCCTTTTATTTCCCCTCTCAAGAATGATAAACGTTCTTCAAGACTGAAGAAAAAGCGATCAAAAATGACCAACACAAGACACTCGCTTCGTCGTGCTACTACCTAGAGAAAGAGCGATGTCGATCGAGGGCCATCAGAGCACATGTGGATCATCGATATAGGAATTTTAGTTTGGATCCTTTCAAGGGAAACAAGATAATCTTGAATGGTAATTCTGATTGATCAATATCATCAACAAAGAAAATACCAAATATCCAAGTATTATTTTCCCTATGAAATTAATTAAATTAATTATAAACATGGGGTGAAAGATAATATCTAATGGTTTCGATCCTCTTCCTTCTATATCTAAATCTTTGATTATATTCTCTGGATACTAGATTTCATCATCAGATTGATCCCGAAATAAACAGTGATCATGGTAAAAATAAACGTTGGATGTCATCCCAACCACGATTCCGTTGTGAACAGAACCTACAATATGTATTAGAGCAGTTAAATCATAGTTTATAATTATTTAAATATTTCTTTGATGATTTAAGCATTTAATAATTTAGTTGTTTCAATTAAATTTAATTGTTTTTTAAATCTAAATCTCATGATATGATCCTCATATTTAGTTTCCCATTCACCTTACAGAAATAGTATTCTATTTTAATTTTGATTTAAATAAAATAGAGGATCACATCCGGAGGTGCCAAAGTTTTCTAGTCTTACAACACAAGAACACACGTCATGTAGTCTACAGTACACATCGTGTTTTCATGGTTCAATGCACTGGGTCTTGTCCACCAAAATAAGATTTTTTATTAGGGTTTTTATATGTCTTAATGACTCTATGTGTTGACTAGGAATAGGTTGCATGCAGTTTCTGAATTACACGATGTGTGGCCTAATGGAAATGGCATGTAGTCCCTTCGGTTTAGGGTTTGAACGTGTATCCCGTATAAGACTTTCCCAGCTAGATACCTTGTAATGAGGAGCTACACAGTGTGTGGCCTACTGGACTTGTCGTGTACTCCAAGGATTTCTGAATAGCACTCACATGTTGTTTCCCCAGGCATGTACTTCAGATGGATGTTGAATAATAGTACACACTGTGTAGTTGGAACTACAAGTCATGTACTCATCCAAATTACACAGATTTATCAAAATTTATTATTATATAATACAATACCCTAAATACCTGTACCATCGTGTGGGTGTAAAGTTGAGGAATAACATGTGATAAGAGTTTTATATATATTTGTTTAATTTAACATCTGTGTAATGTTCATTTCTACTCATTGGGTAGTTATGAATATGAATTCACCGAGTTTCCTCTAATGTACAAGTTATGTACAATAATAATTTTAAATGAATTTACTTATTTTAAATTATGAACAATAAGAATCTCAAGGAAATTTGGAAAAGGGGTTTAGATAAAAGGATTGATTAATTAAAGATGATAATTAATTGATTAAAGCATGATTTATCCCAATGAAAAATGATTAATTAATTTAATGCTAGTTTTTTATGCATAAATATCGTTTCATGTATGGATGAACATGATCTAGACCAAGACCACTGAATGTGGATGGTTTCTTTTAATTTATTTATTTGAATTAAATTTGATGGTCGGTGAGCCTTATCCTCATTAATATGTAGGGCCTACGTGCCCAAGGTTTTATTTATATAAAACCCCTTTTACCCATCACTTACATGTGTGTTAAAAAAAGGCATATGTAATGGATATAACTCCCAAGAAAGTGGAGGTGATTCAAGTTGGATCCAAGATGAATCCAATCCTAGGAGATATAGAGTTGAATAGGTGGAAGCTGTAAACACGAACCCAAAAGGTTCAAGGTGTTTCTCTCCTAGGTCAGGGTTAGTTTATCAACTGCTAGATAAACTAACCATTAGAAAGGCACATGATCATGCAATTTACATTATTTTATTTTTATCAGTTGCATGGTTTACCGTTATGGATGTGTTTTCGTGATCACATAATTAATGAATTAGATAAGCATGCAATATTGAACTAAATTAAACTAGACCTAGTCATAAATATTACAAGACATGGTTAAACACTTAAGTATGTTCAAATTAATATTAACTAGATTATGATAATGATAATAATCAATTAATTCATAAGAGATAAAAATCCCTACAATAAAATATTAAGTTATACCAGGTCTTCCATTACTTGATTAAAGTCTAAACTCAATAAAACTATGTTTTCGACCAACCCTTGTTGGGACACTAACTTTTATACATGAATCTCTTATGAAAGGTTTCGGGTTGAATTAACCATATTATATCAAGAGGAGTATCCCTTTCTAGAATTGGTGTAACATTGTAGGCAAGAGTTGAGGAAATCCAAAGTCATGATTTCAGGAATAGGGAGTCTGCTCAATAGTTCATGTAACTGCAACCCAGCAATTGGAAAAGACCTTCCTAAATAAATACCTTATAATAGTTAGACCAGCCCTTGTTGGGGTTATGAAATGGTAAATATAGATTTCTTTCCACTAGAATGTCATGGAATCTTGACATTCTGTTTTCAATGGTTAGGGTTATTGGGACTTGATAAAATAGTGGGAGACTTAATAAAATTGATTATTTCTCATAAAATGTATTCATGAATGTACTAATGATCTGCTCTTTTAATTGTATAATAAAAATGATAAGCTCGTCATCCACACTATCCTGGTAATCAGTTCTGGATAAAGACAACAGCTGCACCGGCAGTAACTTCTAGGAGTGGTTTAGACGCCTTCAGTTTATCCTATGCCATGAATGGAATTCTTACGTGCTAGAATTAGCATTACCTGATCCATATTCCAAAGAGGCGAGTGATGATAATTTCCTAGTCTTTGAGAAACATATGAATGACGCCGTCGACATTTAATGTTTAATGTCATCATCAATTTCTAGTGAGGTCATGAAGTCTCATGAAAAATTGGATTCTTATAGAATGATCAAGAACCTTCGAGGCCTTTACTAGGAGAGAGGAATATAGGAAAGGTTTGATATCTCTAAGGAACTCTTTTAGATTATGCTTGGAAACATTTCCCTATATGGGCCTCATGTAGTCAAGCTCATTGGCTAAATTGAGTTCCTGGAAGTTCTAGTGTTAAAACACAATGAAGAACTAGAAACCAATCATATTCATATCTTCTTTAACATTGTTGTAGATTTCAATATGAAAAACATTGAGAAGTCTCTATCTGATCTTCATATCCTCATTTTCTAAGTGGACAAATATATGAAGTGAAAAAATCCTTCTGTCCTTATAGTGAGTAAGAGGAAAGGGAAGGGGAATATATTTAATCCCAAAGCGTCTTCACAACCTTCCAAGAAAAGGAAGATCAAAGTAGAGGAAAGGGAATATGAGGCTTCTTGTTTAGCTTGTGTCAAGAAGGGCCACTGGAAGAAGAACTTCACCCAGCCTAAGAAGCAAAGGGATGCTTCAGGTGCATTTTTTATCGAATGAAATCTATCTATTTTTAAAAATTGGGTATAAGATATATCTTGGGGTTCTCAAATATGTATCCAAATACATAAACACTGTAGAATCATGAATATTGATCAAGGGGAGGTAGATATACGATAATCCAACTAAACCAGACTTTCTGCTATAGCTATCGAGGACTACCACCTCACGTTGCCAACTGGGATGATATTGGTGTAAAAGGGTTGTTTTTATGTGCATTCTGTAACCAAAAACATAATTTATATACACACACTAGATATTGATGGATTTGTTTTCATGTTTGGAAATTAATATTTCTTCTTTTATAAATATATCATTTGTTTCAGTAGGGCACATTTATACAACGTTCTTTTTGTGATAGATTACAAGAACCGAGTAATGGTAATTGATGAAAAATATACTTCACATGAATTATACCACACTCAACTTTGGAATCACTGGAAAGGTCATGTAAATGAAAAACACTTAACAAAGATACAACAAGATGTATATTTGGATTATTTTAAACTAAAACCACTTGGTGTATGTCATGCATGTTTACTAAAAAAAAATGAGAAAATCCCCATTTGGTGGGTAAGGTGTAAGGGATAAATAAATTCTTGAATTGGTTCATACCAATGTGTGTGGGCCATTTAAAGTTGATCCAAGGGGTGTTTACTCACACTTCATAACTTTAAATGATGATTTTAGTATATGTAGATATATCTACTTAATGAAGTATAAGTCAGATTCCATTGATAAGTACAAGGAATACAGGAATGAAGTTGAGGACCAGGTTGGTTAGAAGATTAAGAAACTCTACTTAGACCGAGGTAGGGAATATCTTAATTAGGACTTCATTGATTACTTATGGGATGTTGGGATCCTATACCTACTCACTCCTCCTTACACACCTCAATAGAATTGTGGAAACGAAAGGAGGAACCACACCTTGTTGGACATGGTGATATCTATGATGAGACATGTAAGTCTTCCATTATCCTTTTGGGGGTGTGCGTTATATACAGTGGCATAGATACTAAATCAAGTACCAACAAAATCGATAAATGGTATTCCATATGAGTTATAGAGTGGAAGAAAATCCATGTTATCGAATTTACATGTGTAGGGTAGCGAAGCGTTTTTTAATGCCTCTTTAGGTAACAAACTCACACCCCGAGGCACAAAATGTACCTTTATAGGATTCCCCAAGGAAACAAGGGGATATTACCTTTACAACCCATCAGAAAAAATGTTTATAGTGGCAGAACATACTATATTCCATGAGAGGGAGAATATATTCAAAAGATATAGTGGGATCGAGATAGACTTTGATGAATTCGAGGCTCAAGGTACACAAGTGTTGGTACAGAAATAGATTCCACAAAGCATAGTGGAAGAAGAATCTGTTCCCGAGACACAAGCACTAAGTTGGAGTACAAGAGAGGTTATAGACTAGGAACGGAATGGTTTTCTAGATATTGATGATGGTGACTCATTATTAGTTGATAATAATGATCCTCTAACCTAAAATGAAGCAATAAGTGGCACAGAAATTGCCAAGTGGAATGAAGCCATGAATTATGAAATTGATTTCATGAACCAAAACCAAGTATGGATTTTTTAAGATCCTCTAGTACATGTTAATCTTGTTGGTTGAAATTGGGTATTCAAGAAGAAACTGTACATAGTAGGACAAGTCAGTACCTATAAGGCACGACTGGTTTCAAAAGGGTATAAAAAGTTTCAAGGAATTGACTATGATGAAACCTTTTCACCCATTTCAATACTGAAACCCATCAAAATTTTACTTATCATTATGTCTTACCATGACTATGATAATTGGTAAATGGATGAAAAAATAGAATTCCTTAATGGGACCATTCAGGAATATGTCAACATGACACAACCTGAAGGGTCTGTGACTCCAAATGATTCCAATAAGGTATGCAAGTTGCAGAAATACATTTATGGATTAATGAAAGCATACAGGTCATGGAACATTAGTTTTGATGAATCTATAATAAAATTTGGTTTTATCAAGAATGAATGTGAGACTTATGTCTACAAACAGTTTAGTGGGATTGCAAACATTTTCCTAATAGTATATGTTGATGACATATTACTTATTGGAAACGAGATACCGACCTTACAGTCTATTAAGTCGTGGTTGAATAAATACTTCAACATGAAAGAATTGGGTGGGGAAGCATATATTATTGGGATCATGATCCATCATGATAGATCCAAGAGATAGCTGGGCCAAAGTCAAAGTACATATATTGATAAGATACTGAAGAGATTATGTATGGAACAATCCAAGAGGGGGTGGTTTCTACTGTCATAGGGAATTCATATCTCCATGAAAATGTGTCCTTAGACACATGAGGAATGAAAGATAATGGAAAAGACTCCATACTCATCAGCGATTGGGTCAGTCATGTATGTCATGCTATGTACTAGGCTGGATGTCTCATACGCATTATGTGAGGTATGTAAATATCAAGATGACCTAGGTAACTTCCATTGGATGGTATTCCACAATATACTAAAGTATCTAAGGCGTACTAAGGATATGTTCCAAGTTTATGGAGCATATAAAGAACTAGTCATGAAAGGATATGCATATTCTAGTTTCTAGACTGATCAAGATGGCATTAAGTTACAAATGGGATACATCTTCACTTTGAATGGAGGTGCAGTGAGCTGGAAGGGCTCAAAGTGGAGTGTGGATGTAGATTCTATTGTAGATTCTGAGTATATCTTAGTTTCTAATGAAACTAAATAAGTAATTTGGATGTGAATATTTTTCCATGAACTAGATGTTATACCTAGCAGTAAAGATCCCATCACATTGTACTGGGATAATACTATAGCAGTGGCTCTCACAAAAGATACAAGGTCACATCAATGGAAGAAGCACATACTTCAGAAGTATCATCTCTTGAGGGATTTTCTCATAGTGGTGAAGTTGCAGTGAGTAGTATTTCCATATAAGACAACATGGTGAACCCCTTGACTAAAGCTTTCACTCAGAAGAAACATGATCATCATGTGAGGTCTAGCAGGCTGAAAGTCGTAGGTAGTTGGAACTAGTCTAAGTGAGGGATTGTTAGATTTTGTGTCTTTGAACCATCTATTTTTACTTTGATTACATGGATATTTAATTTATTACATATTGTTCATTATTCTGCATGACTATGATGTAATAATGACTTAGAATATTTATTTCATTGATAAGGTCATGGAAGTTCTCCACTATTATGAGAACCTTGAAATCCTATAACAATAATCTTAAATATAATTCGGTGGTTGGATGATATACTATGATAAGACACATTGCATACAAGCCATCAGGTGCAAGTACTCATAAGCATATGAGACTTCCTCTCATGAAGTTCTCACTTGGTAATCTACAAGACAGAAGATTATGAGAATAGAACTGATAGTAAAAATTCCACATGTTTTGGGTGTCATCATATATTCTTATCTGTGAGTGTTTTTCATGATCACTAGACTTTAAGATTATCATTAATATGTGTCATGACTTGCGTAATTTGATTTTCTGGATAAAACCATCACAGAGACAGTTGGAAAGAAGAAGGGTACTTTGGGTGTGTCACGAGTGGCATGTTATTGATGGAAAAGTTGAGGAAGAATTTGTCCCTTCATTTTATGGAAATTTATATCTTGGGACTTTGATTGAAATAGAACCATCTCATGAAATTCCATGGACATGGTGTAACAATGAGTTTTTTTCAGGTAGTAAAAGAACGACGTATCAAGCACAAAAGTTTGATGAAACTATCATGAAACCTACTTGATTAGTTATTTTGACAAAAAAGATTATACTGAAAAGTGAGCATTCATATGTGGATGTCTTGGTTGTGACTTTAAGTTCATTCTGTTGGGTGCCTTGACTCGTTGCTAGACAATACTCCTGGACTTTAGGAAATCCCTCCCAATACCAATGAGAAAGAATCCTAGAGGGTCACAAACTAATTGTTTTTCTAGTCTCAATTAAATTATATTGGAATTTAATTAACAAATATTATTCTCAGGACAATGGAATAATTTTATTCAAGTTGAAATGATTGCATAAATTAAATAAATATTTATTCATCAGATTGTGGGTAAAATATATTTATTTATTTTATTGAACATATAAAAAATATTTATTTATTAGTTTTTAAATAAAATATTTATTTAATAGAATAAAATATTTGTTTATTCTACTATTCAATAAATGTAAGAGGATTTTGAGAGGAACAAGGCTGGTCGGGTAGTAAAATAGTTATTTCCAAGATGATAAATATTTATTTAACTATTTGGAACAAATTAAGATAATGATGCTATTATTTTGTGACACAGAATTTTATTTATAATTCCATTTTATGCAAGTTAACACACCATATATAATGATTGAGTATTATTATTAAAAGCATGTGTTTTCACTAAGATCATGAATGTATTTAATTGTAGTTATGAAATTAAATATTGTAACTGAAATTCAATGATAATAGATAGATAAGTACACCTATTGTTCCATACACCACACTACACGCCTGGTGAATCGAGAATTGTTGAGACAAACAATTTCTCTCCCAAATCCTCTTCTCTCCCCTCTCAAGAATGAGAGATGTTATTTAAGACTTAAAACAATCAATCATGAATGACTGATACAAGACACTTGCTTCGCCGCACTAGAACCTAGAGAACAAGAAGTGTTGATTAGAGGCCATTAGAGCATGTGTGGACTACAACTAGAGGGATTCTAGTTCGGATCCTTGAATGTGTAACATGATAATCTAGAAGGTAATTCAGAATGATCAACATCATCAATGAAGAAAATAATAAAGACCCATGTATTATTTTCTTTATGAAATTAAATAAATTAATTATAAACATGATGTGAAAGATCCTTTCTAAAGGATTCCGGCCTATATCTTATTTATCTAAATTTTTTATTATATTTTGTGGAGACTAGAATTTATCATCATATTGATCCTGGAATAATCATTAATCATTGTAAAAATCAAAGGTGGGTGTTGTCCCAACCACGCTTTGGTTGCACCTGAAACCTACGATTAACACACGAATAGATTATGATAATGAAATATTCTTCATGAATAGGTAAAAAGGTTTATAATATAATAATTTATTTTATTATATGTATAAATATCTTTATTTAAATGAATTATATCAAATTCAAATTTATTATACAGGATATTAAAATCACCTATGATGAAAGTCAAACATGAGGAGAGTGTTTATTTCACAATATCATCCATATTAAGGATTATTTATGTTTATGTTTACATTGGAGATATTGTATGATATTTTTTTCTTAAACCTCATAATCTTTATTCACCTTTAGTTATTACTATAAATTAAAAAAATCTTTCATGTTCTTCGCTATATGTACTTAAAATCCAAAATAATATCGTTAAAAAAATGATTTTGTTTTTATATTCGGTCGGGATTATTTTCCTTCTATTTTAATATTTTCATTAAAATTATTTTTGTATTTATATCACTATTTCCCATTTTTCTTATCAATTAATTTTTACACATGATTAATTTTCTATAAACATGTTTAGAATTAATCTTCTATTCATTTTTTAGAAATGTTTTTTTACCAATGGTGTGATTGGTAACATTGTTTTATTGTTTGTTTTATCATAATATTTTCACAAAATCATGAATATACTTTTTATTAAATATTTGAAAAACATTATCCATAGTTATTTTCAAAGAAATTTTTTTCACTAATATTCTATCAATTTTTAGAGTATAAATAAGTGATTTATTATTGAAAAATTTTATTTTCCTCATGTAATGTTCTTGTTATATTTTAAAATTATATTCAACCATTTCAAAATTATTTAGGGAATATTATATTTTACTACATGTATACTCAAATTATACCATCCACTTTATTTATTTGGATGGATTATCATATTTTTATACTATTTATTATCTTGTAAAAAGATTAAAAATTTACATGTTTGTTTTTCAAAACGAATGACTTTGTTGATTATTTATTGAAATATTATTCATTTCTTTAATACAATTAATGCATCAGAATTTTTATGGGATGAGGGGGGAATGTTTTAGCCCTTCAATTAATTGGTTGGTCAAATGAGAAATACTAGCCTAGGTATTTGGTGTCTGTCTCCAAAATTATTTTGGATGGCATGGAATGAGGCAATGACAGTATGTTTATGATATCTTAGAATGAGTCCTTGACAATATGTTTATGATTTATTTGTATAATGGATTTAATGTATGATTATGATTTATGAAATTATTCATTCCATTTTTATGAAACCAGTAATCATTTTCAAAGTGATTATTTTTGTTTTTATTTCATCTATGTATATATTTCCCTATAATTATATAAGTTATATAGCATAGTTGATAATTGTGTATCTCATCCATATCATTCATGGTTTATTTATTATGTAATATCTTATATTTTATGTTTTCACTAATTGACAATCTAATATCACACATTATTATGTTTCACATTCCCAAGATACCAAGAAGGGATCAATGAATGATTTAATTGATATACTAGAATAAATAATAAAATTCTTACTATAATTTTATGATATATTCAATGTTTTGAGACGTGAGATGAGAATCATTTATATACCTTCTCAACCAAGAATACAAAACAATTTGGACCATTGGGATGTCATTCCATGTTTCTTTATCCAATGTAGTAATATTACCACTTTCTATGGTATATTATAGTTGGGCTGTTATAATTTGTTTCAACTTAATAATTTGGGAATTATTGGGAATATTTAATTATATTGTTAGTTAAAAAAATCAATTACTAATATCCAAAACCTCATAAGTAAAAAACAATACCCATAAATAACAAACTTAGTATACCAAATTTGTAACACCCCAAGATTTCATAGTATGTTATTTCTTCAAAATAATTCAATAACTTACACTACACACAACACCGAGTTCTAGCACACCATGACTTACCAAACAAGCCGTTCAAAAGCGGTTATGAATATTATTAACTGAGTATTGAACTTTATATAATACTTATAATTTTAGAATCCATATTATGAGTTTCTTAGACATAATCTAAGAACAAATACATTTTGTTCTGAAAAAATAAGTATTTTCCAAAAAATGCAATTTTACCACCTTTTAATGGTGAATCTTTTTTAAATAAAATATTTGAAACTTGTATATATTAAATTTTACAAAATAAACTTTTCTTTAGAATCAGGACATAATAATTTAGTTTCAATAAAGTTTTCTGTTTTTCTGATAACTTTCATATTTGGGTGAATAGTGAAAAATACTATATTTTAACTGAAAACAACTTTTTTAATAAAAAATATTTATATTGTTAAATTATAAATTTTAATGGTTTGGAATTATAAATAGATTATATTTTTACCATTTAATCCAATTATGGTCATTGTATGTAATTTCACTTTGAAATTGGACATAAACAAGTGTCAAACTTTTGGTAGTTATTATTTCTTAAAAATACGCCTTTTGATTTTGATAGCGGGAATTAATTTTAAATTAATAAATGATGCTTATATGTTTTGAATTTGGTAAAATAGACTTAATTATTGAATTTGAATATCAAAATTAGCTTATGGTAATTTTTTGGTATTTTTCTTAAAACTTTTAATTTTTGATGAATAATGAAAAACACTGAGTTATATTTCAAAACCGAATTTTTATTTAAATAATTATTTATTTTATTTAAATTTATTTTATGTCAAAATTGATACATAATAGGTATATAAGTTCAAGGTAATTCATTGGAGTCAGTTTATAATAATTTTAGACATATAAAAATTTTATTGAACTTTTCACCGTATTTTACCCACCTCCTAGGAGAATTTACAAATTCACATAAAACATAATTTTACTGCTTCTATGAGTGGAATTTAAAAAATAAGAGAGAAACAGTTAATATCAAGTATTAAAATGTGGTTCAATAAGATAAAAATAATTTTTGGTGAATAGTAAATTTTTACTTTTATTTACCACGGTAAAAAGTAAATAGGGTAATTAAGGGTAAAAATGATATTATTATTACCCTAACACTTTTCCTAATTATCTTGTATAAGTATAATTCGACCAAAAACAACCTTAGGAATAAAATATGAACCTATTTGGTCAACTTGGATTAGATTAGGACATTTATTATTATTTAATTCAAAGAAGAGTTAAAAGAGTTAAAATCAAAGTTTAATAACTAAAATATTTTTAATATAGGGTTATACATTAGATAAATTCGATTATAAATATTCATTAAAAATGTAAAAATATTTCCTACATAATGGTATTTTATTTATAATTATTTTACATTGAATAGTTAAATAAATTAATGACACAATAATGATGCAGTATTTTCCTTATTAATGAAAGAATCAAATAATTGGTATCATAAATGTTAAAATAAATATAATTTGAAAGTTTTGATGAAATACACGAATCTTACTGGTTAATAAGACATGTAAATATTGCTTAAATGAATTTTTTTTCGAATTAATAAATATTTTAAGACTTAAAAAAAATCAATTATTAAATAGTGTCAAAATTGACATAAATGAGTTTTTTAAAACAAATATTATATTATTAATTGATATTATATTCCTAAAAATATACGGTTCGGCCAAAGGACTTATATTATGATAGGTTTATCATTAATGGACCACTTGGGGGTCTCTTGGAAGTATATAGTAACTTTATTAACTATATAATATAAAAATACAAAGAGACATGGTAAATGTCAAACTATTTATCTAAGAGTTAAATCTAAAATATAAGGTTACTATAGTGACCCAAACCTGTATAAAATATATTGGTTGAGTGGTTTTCAACACATACTTACCTTTAACTTTGAATAATCCACTTTGGAGCCATTAAAAACCTAATATGAATTTATTATAAATTAATACTTTAAGTTTTTCCTAAAGAGACCCTCCTCCCCCTTATAAAAAGGCACCACTTATAACCAATTCTTCATACCTTCAAAGACTTTTGGTTCGGCTAGACACTGGCCAATTATTCTCTCAAAATACCTATCCTCATTCTAGAAGCCTTACCTTAGGCATAAGTCACTTCAAGTTTCCTTTTTTGGTTCAAACCAAAAGGAGTTACCCAAATTAAAGGTAACGATTTCTCTTAGCTTCATTTCTTTTATTTTACTCCACTAACCCCTAAACTCTTTTTATTCCTTTCTTTTATAACAAAACCAGTATCCTAAATATACTAGGATATTGTTATGAGAATTATTTTAACTACACCTACACACACCTCCATCTAATGGGTGAAGAACATAATGTTTCTGTGGATGACAATCAAACACCTCATGAAACGATGATTGTTCAATTATCTACTACCACCTCTCATGGTGGCAATTATGATGGAAATATAATTAAATATTATTTAATGATATTTATTTTATATATAATCTTCTTTAGTTCCATTTTACAGCATACCAGTGTTCGTTTCATGTTGTATATATATACGATAATTTCATTTGAGGAAGCGTAGACTACCGCCCCCTTAAAGTGATATGACTCGTTCATACCATACATGGAACATATAAAGCATGGTGATAATGAACATAAGTAACAAATATAAGATATTATATTATACTGGTACAATAATATACCTATGTATACTTTGTTTTTTATACCATTTAAAATGAAAAAATGAAATGGAAGTAGCGTTCGTGCGTACGTACGGACTACCGTCTCCACGAACGCGATGTGATTCATTCCCCATCGTATCCATTTAATTATAATTCTCATTTAATGATTTAAAATTTTTTTTAAGGACTTTAAATCATTATGGATATGAATAAGATACAATCTATCTATAACAAACACGTCTTATGTAACAAAACATATAAATGAAAACAAGTAAGTTAACACCCGAAACAACGATAATACTAAGATATTATTAACAAAGAAATGTTAAAAGATCATATATGATATCATATTAATTTAAATTATTCTTGTATAATTTAATAATAATTATTTCACCCTTATACAGGAGGTTAACCTACCCTCAACCAAGTAAAAGTACAAGGTAAGGGTTTGTTTTTCACAATCTCTTCATTATCCGAGGTTGTTTATATGTAATTATCTACTGGGACCTCTTTATCATCCACATCCATGTTTCTTAAAAATATATTTCAAAACATTTTTACTATTTAATAGAAAATGGGTTAAATTCATTTATACCCTTATGTTTTTTTAAAGTAATCTTTCCGTTGTTTTCCAAACAAGGTACTTTTGAACTTTTCAACAAATTTAAGTTAATAATGTTTTTTTAACTTATACGACGGGTGTGGATATTTTCTACCATTATAAACTCATCGAAGCTTCCCTTACAATCTTATAAGAATATTTTGAATGTAAATGTTTTATTTTATAATTATGTGAATTTTAAATTTTTTCAAAATGAATATTTTAAGAATTTGTGAAAGGTACTCTTTATCAAGATCAGAATTTTAAATGCTTTAAAGATTTATCTTTCTAAATCTTTTTAATTAATTTCCATGTTTTCAAAATGATTTTAAGTATTTATTTATATGGACATGAATGTTTTGAAATGATATTTTTTTTCAAAAGTTTTAAAGTGGTATGGGACACTTTGATTCAAAAATATCTTTTAAATTACTTCCTTAATAAATGTGTGACTTTTAAATGATTTAAAAAAAGATATTTCTCTCAAATAGTTTTGATTTCATCTATGTCAACATCCTTTGATGGATTTTAAGATTTTTTGGAGTTTATTAATTATGATAGAAATCTTCCAAATTGTATTGAAGGTTTTGTGATATGTTTGACTGTGGATGTGTTATTTTTATACCATTCATGGTTTGTGGAGAAAGTATTGACATTTTGTATGCTAGTTTTAAAACGAATGTTTATGTTTTGTTTAAACCTGTTCATATGAGGAATGCATTGGACTTAATAAGTGATGGGTGGAGCCCTCTATAGATCCTCGATGAATCGGTAGGTCTCATGAGACAAACTAGTGTCTTGGCATGAGGCCTTGAAAAAATCTTATTTGTAGTCTGGGCACAAGGCCTTGGCTACGTGGATTTGATAGTCTAGAATTATGCATTACATCATTATGAAAGTGGTTATTGATATTGAATTTGATTATTAGACTAGTAGAATATCCATGTGAATAAGTAAATGGAATTATTTTATTTTATTTCCACCATATTATTCTGAATTTCGAGTTTAAAAGGCTTTTGTTTTAGTTACACATTGACTTAAATGTTTATGCTTATTTATGAATGTTTCTGTTATATTGTTATCCTTACTGGGCATTTGATCTCACCCCTTTCTATGTTTTATTTTTCCCAGGATGTGAAGATGTATTTTATGAATGATCTGTAGGGATAGTATAAGGGGATATGAGTGTGGATACAAGATGTTATTGTAGTTTTCACTTTATGATGTAATGTAATGTTTATGAATGTATCTAGTTATTACAAGGCTACTAATCTAATCGGTCTTTCGAGACTTGATCTTTTGTGATCATGAAAATGTTATGTAATAATGCACCGACTATGGGTAACTGGGTTCGGGGCATTACAATTGGTATCAGAGGAAGTTTAGTACAAACCTTGAATGATAGATTTAGATAAACTCTGATTTGAGCACATAGACCTAAGATGGACTTTGAGGATTAGTATGAAGAACATCCTAGAATTTTGGTATTGTAGATATTTTGTGAGTTTTCCGAGCAATACATCCATGTCTGGATACGAGAAGGTAGAGGCGGCTCTGGAACGGATGTACCTAGGGGTAAAACCCGAAAACACCTCTTTGAGCTAGACTCGAACGAGAACTGGTGCACGACAATGGGCCTTGCTGCACTCTTGGTTACGACACTCTCGGGGGATATGCTTAGGATAATTCTCATCTTCTTTACAAATCATTATAAAGATTTAAGAGTATATAATTCTTCAATGAAAACATATTTATGATTATGGATTATATCCATAAACCATTCAATTTATGTTAGGTATTTTACAAGTTTGGAATTATTCATTGCAATTCATAAACTGACCTAGTTTATGCTATTGTATAGAAATGCTGCCCAGTAGAAGGAATGTGAACTCCAGAAATACGTATGATCCAAAGAGTAAGAAGGATCATATCTTTTACAGTATTAATCCAAAATTTATAAGGGAAATAGTCTCCCATGTATTCTCAACATATGAAGAAATAATATCATGAGTTAATAAGATAAGTATAGAATTATTCGAGACCAATGGTTTTGAAGGGAATCAAGAGAAGAAAAGGATGGAAGAGAGAAAGATAGATAAAGGGAAGAGGGAAAAGAAGAATTTTACCATATGTTATAACTATGGGATGAAACAACCTAGAACTTTCCTAAAGGGAATGGGAGTTTTTTATATGTGTGGAGAAAAAGGACACCAAGTATGTGACATCAAGGGTAACAAAAAGGTTTCAAATGAACAATGCTTCATCTGCAATGAGTTGATACACTACGCGAACCGATGCCCAAATCATCAGAGTATTCCCCAAATGATGCTATTGGATAATAACAATGTTATGATACTACCTCAGATGAGGAGGAATGATTAGAGTTCTTATGTTTTTATTAGAGAATTATGTCATTTGAGTGTTGTATCAACAATGTACTGGTTATAATAATTATGGAGTATATAAGGATTGTACTGCAGTACTATTTTATTAAGGACTTGAGATTGTGTGGAACAAATAAAATTGACTCAATAGCAGGTTAAATTTTTGAAAAATACATGGTAAAGAGAAAGATAAAACATAATGTGGTTCTGATACCGAGGTAGTGATTTTGGAATAATACATGATTGTTTGGATAAATTATATTGGATATTCTTGATTACCTTGAAACTGATTAATGCTTTATATATTCCATCATTGTTGGAGTTTACAACATTTTTGTATAGAAGGAGTATATCCAGTATTCAATAAGGAATTAGGGATCATGAATGTAATCAATAAGGTTTTATGATAATTTAGAATGATGCAATGTTTAAAAAAAATACATGATGAAGGTGTTCACATGTTATTACGCGGTAAAAAAGATCTTCATTGTGTTTACCTTCCTTATAAATTTTGGACTGTGAGTTTAGACATAAGTATTTTGGATAATTATAGTTTGAGATTATTTTTGGATTGCCATTGAAGGACAACCCGGAGGTCGGGCGTCAACCCATCGCGTCCGGCAAGGCTGCGAGACTTAAACCTGGAACCGACGGGTGACCAGGGTGATTCACCTACCACTGGCCCAAGTGATGTCATGGATTGAATAATGTAGTTTTAAAAAAAAAATCCTGGTAGATGAATTATAAATTCATTTTTTTGAATCCTATACGAATATGATAAATAGAATATTATTTTTAAGTTTTATTATCATTTAGAGTGAAAGATGAGTTTGTGGTAGAAATTAGTTAAAGGATGTGACTCTACTTGTAAAGTATATATTTTTCTTATTCTCTATTTCTATGAAGAAATTAATTCTTATAATTTAGTGAAGGGATCTTAAAACAAAAAATGTGTTATCCTAATACCATATGTTTTGATGAACTGATTGTGTTTTAAATCATCATAGATTGATGAATTTAAGGCCCTCAATTTTACACTTGTGTTTTATTTATGACCTCAATCACTACCTATAAATATTTATGTTTTTCCTCTAATTATAAGTCTTTAATTTCCACCAATGTTCTCTTAGTCGAGATCATAATTTGGTGGTGACACTTTCATTTCCCTTTTCCTCTTATTAAGACTAAATTTTATTAACCTAATTTCGGATGTGGGTTTTCCCAAAGGTATTTTCTATTTTTAACCTTTTATTTTTGAAAAATAATTTCAAATTTCAAGGATGAAATTTATTGAATGAGGGAAGAATGTAACACCCCAAGATTTCATAGTATGCTATTTCTTCAAAGTAATTTAATAACTTGCACTACACGCAACACCGAGTTATAGCGCACCATGACATACCAAACAAGCCATTCAAAAGCGGTTATGAATAATATTAATATAATTTTGATATTTATATAATCTTTATAATTTTAGAATCCATATTATGAGTTTCTTATATATAATGTAAAAACAAATTCATTTTGTTCAGATAAAAGAAGTATTTTTCAAAAAATGCAACTTTACAACCTTTTAATGGTGATGATTTTTTAAATACAATATTTGAAACTTTAATATATTCAATTTGAAAAAATAAACTTCTTATTTAGAATCGGGACACAGGAATTTGGTTTCAATAATGTTTTGGGGTTTTTCTGATAACTTTCATATTTGGGTGAATAGTGACAAATACTATATTTTAACTGAAAACAACTTTTTTAATCAAATAATTTATATTGTTAAATTATAAATTTTAATGGTTTGTAAGTATAAATAGATTATATTTTTACCATTTTATCCAATTATGTTCATTGTAAGTAATTTCACTTTGAAATTGGACATAAACAAGTGTCAAACTTTTGGTAGTTATTATTTCTTAAAAATATGCCTTTTTGTTTTAACAGCAGGAATTAATTTTAAATTAATAAATGCAACTTATATATTTTTAATTTGGTAAAATAGAATTCATTATTGAATTCATAATATCAAAATTAGCTTAGGGTAAATTTTTGGTATTTTTCTAAAAACATTGAATTTGTGATGAATAGTGAAAACACTAAGTTCTAGTTTTAAAACTAAATATTTATTTAAATAATTATTTATTTTATTTAAATTTATTTTATGTAAAAATAGATAAATAATATGTATATATGTTCAATGTAATTCATTGGAGTAAGTTTATAATAATTTTAGATATATAAAAATGTTATTGAACTTTTCACCGTCTTTTACCCATCTTCAAGGAGAATTTGCAAATTCACATAAAACTTAATTTTACCACTTCTGTGAGTGAAATTTCTAAAATCCAAGAGATACGGTTAATATCAAGGAGTAAAATTTGGTTCAATAAGATAAAAATATTTTTTGGTAAATAGTAACTTTTTTACTTTTATTTACCACGGTAAAAAGTAAATAGGGAAATTAATGGTAAAAATGATATTATTATTACCGTAACACATGTTCTAATTATATTAGATTAGTATAATTCGACCAAAAATAACCTTAGGAATAAAATATGAACATTTTTGGTCCACTTGGATTAGATTAAGACATTTATTATTATTTAATTCAAAGAAGAGTTAAAAGAGTTAAAATCAATGTTTAATAACTAAAATATTTTTAATATAGGGTTATAAATAAGATAAATTCGATTATAAATATTAATTAGAAATCTAAAAGGATTTACTAAATAATGGTATTTTATTTATAATTTTTTGACATTGAATAATTAAATATATTTATGACACAATAATGATGTAGTATTTTCCTTATTAATTAAAGAATCAAATAATTGGTATCATAAATGTTAAAATAAATAAAATTTTAATGTTTTGATGAAATAAACGAATTTTATTGGTTAATATGACATTTTAGTATTGCTTAAATGAATTTGGTTTGAATTAATAAATATTTTAAGACTTTAACAAAAATCAATTATTAAATAGTGTCAAAATTGACATAAATGTGTTTTTAAAACAAATATTATATTATTAATTGATATTCTATTCCTAAAAATCTAATGTTCTGCCAAAGGACTTATATGATGATAGGTGTATCATAAATGGACCACATGGGGGTCTCTTGGAAGTATATAGTATGTTTATTAACTATATAATATAAAAATACAAAAAGACATGGTAAATGTCAAACTATTTACCTAAGAGTTAAATCTAAAAGATAAGGTTACTATAGTGACCCAAACCTATCTAAAATCTTTTGGATGAGTGGTTTTCGACCTATCCCCACCTTATAATTTGAATAATCTACTTTGGAGCCATTAAAAACTGTAAGGACCCGAATCCGGAGCCACACAACTGGTGCCCCGTACCTGGTTCGCCACATGACCTCAAGCGCGTTTCCCCAAACGCCAGAGGCTACCGATTAGTAGCGAGGGCCTTGGTGAGTCAGTAGGGAACCTATGCCCTCATTTGGTAGAGTATGAAGTGAGAGAATAAGCATAAACAATAGCGGAAGTAGTAAATATCATGCAAAAACTGAACTGAAAGTAAAAGCAATGTCTGATATAATAATACTAATGCAGTACGGTACATGTATCTATGAAAAGTAGTAAACAAAACAACATGATCAAATACAACTGAAACCAAAATACTAAATGTAAACAGAAACTCCAGCAGCATCGCGAACCAAAGCCTGGTCCCATGATCTCCAGCTCCAACCAGCAATCAAGTACCTGAGGTAGAAGGTCCACAATCCCTACCTATACCTGCAACCATATAATCTGTTTGGGCCGAAAAGTAGGACCCAAACAGGGTGTGAGACTAATCCCATTAGGTGACCACTACAATATTTGTACCCTACTGTTAGTGAGTGATATAGAAAATGTAACGGAAATTAATGCAGTAAATAATTCTACCAATTATCATTTATATTAATTTAATTACACAACTAGGGAAAACCATAAAAGTTTTCTATTCCATGATAAGAAAGTAACTCTACAGGTATCTAAAAAGACTACATAAACACAAGCAGTACAAAACCCACCCTTGTTCTTCGGCTTGGTGGACTCATCACAACCAACCATCAACATTCACACTGACTCTATGGGTGGATTAAACTAGCAGACCCCTATAGTCCAGTAAAAAACAAGGCACAGACACTCTGGGAAGATCTTACATCAATTCCCCTATGGTCTTGAAATGATAGCTACAGACTCTCTGAGGAATCACTTACGTCTAATTCCTCCTGTGGTCTCGATGCGTGGGTAAACTAAGAACACTCTTGGGAAGCACAAAGTCCTTTTCCCGTAGGTCCTGCGTACGAAACTAAAACCAACAGACCCTCTAGGGAAGCACTTAATCGTCTATGCCCTCATTGATCTCCCGCACCAGGTTCTCACAGCCCTGAGCTGTCTAGTCGTGAATAATCGACTGTTAGCATCCCTAAGTAAGTTAAAGAACTACTTGGATAATAGATACCACTTCAAAATCATTCCAACAGCAGGGAACACATGCAATCAGTGATAAAAAGAAAATAAAAATTGCAATAGGGTTGCCTCACAGCAACGGTGCCAAACGGCGATAAACAACCAAACGGGAAAGGTAAACACACATGGGGTGATCCTCAAACATGAATCCAAGAATAAATTAGTATCAATTCATCATAATCTAACAAGAAATCTGGGGTAGTTAGATAATAGGATCAAAATCCTAAAACCGGGATACCCGATACATGGGTACCCGACACTTCTGCAACCAAAACTCAAAGAACTTCAACGTAAGGCAACAAACCACCTACCTCAATCCTTGGAGATCGATATAATAGAACCTCGTCCCGTGAATCATCCTAGAATAGATTAGATCTTCAAAAATGTATAAAACGTTCAACCTCAGATAACTTACACGAGAGGAGGAATCAGGAAATGAGCCTAAAGAATAACCAAGAACTCACCGCTGCGATTCTTATGCAACCAATGGAGTTTGATTCGGACAACCGGTGACAGATCGGTGGCTCGGAGAAGAAACGACCTCCTCGGAAATTCTAGATAGAATTAGGTGAAGAAGAAGATGTTTTTCGTCATTAGGCGTGACCCTGGGTTGATTAATGAATAAAAAAACTACATGGAATGCACTCTTAAAGTACACGGTGTGTAGTGGGTTTTTCCGTACTCACCCAAAATCGGCCTCCACGTCACCCCTACACATTGTGTGTATGGCCCGGTCTTGGCCAACACACGAATTCGAGTGGCCGAGGAGTACACGACGTGTACTAATAAAGTACACGACAAGTACTCTAAAAATTTCCAGATTCTTTATTTTTCCTCAAAAAGCCCGTAAAAGAGATCTGTACCTAAAACCAAAGCTCCGGGTTCTTAAAAAATTCCCCCCTTAAAGAAATTCGTCCGCGAATTTCCCTAGAAAGGTGTAGACTAATAACCCTCAAACAACTCTAGCCACTGTGATCGCATATCAGCCTCCCTCTCCCAAGTCTTGTCCTGTATATGGCCATGCTTCCATAACACACTTACCAGAGGAACAGACTGGCCACGAAGTAATTTTGCACTACAATAAAAAATCCTGATAGGATGCACTTCTAAAGATGCATCCAGCTCCAACTCAACCTCCTCGGGTTGAAAAACATGATATGGGTCTGAGAAATACCATCGAAGCTGAGAAACATGAAAGACGCCGTGCATAGCCTGGTATCTCTGAGGTAATTGCAACATGTAAGCAACCAACCCGACTTTTTCCAGAACCTCAAACGGACCAACGTATCTCGGTGAAAGCTTACCCTGTCTCTGAATTCTCTTATGTCCCAACCTTGTTGCGACACATAGGAAAACCTGATCCCTAACCTCGAACTCCAGAGGTCGTCTCCGCTGATCCGCATAAGACTTCTGCCGAGACTGTGCTGTCACCATCCTCTTCCGAATCAACTCTATCTGGTTTGAGGTCTCCTGAATAAGACGAGGTCTCAACAATGCTTCCTCTCCTACCTCTTTCCAGCATAAAGGTGATCGGCATGGCCTACCGTACAAATCCTCGTAAGGTGCCATCTGAATAGTCGCCTGAAAACTGTTGTTGTAGGCGAACTCTACCAGAGGAATATTCTTGTCCCAAGAACCACCAAAGTCTATAATGCAATCTCGGAGCATATCCTCAAGCACCTGGATTGTATGCTCGGACTAGCCATCAGTCTGCAGAAGGTATGATGTACTCAAAACTACCTGTGTACCCAACTCCCTCTACAGCCCCTGCCAGAAGTGCGAAGTAAAATGCATATCCCTGTCTGAAACAATGGAGTGTGGAACCCCATGCAGACGTACAATCTCTCGGATGTACAACCATCCCAGCTCATCGACACTGGAGGTCTCCTTGACCAGCAAGAAGTGTGCAACCTTCGTGAGCATGTCCACCACAACCCAAACCGCATCATTTCCTCGAGGAGATCTCGGTAAACCTGTCATGAAGTCCATCGCGACATCATTCCATTTCCACTCAGGAATGGGTAACTGCTGTAAGAGCCCTACTGGTCGCTGATGCTCTGCCTTCACCTGCTGACTGGTGGAACACCGCATAACAAAACCAGCCACATCCTTCTTCATACCTGGCCACCAATACTGACAGTGCAAGTCTCGGTACATTTTGGTGACACCAGGATGAACTGACCAAGTTGAAGCGTGAATCTCCCGCATCATCTCCTCACGTATGTCTTCTGAAACCCATATGTGGCCATGAAAACGTAGCACCTCTTCATCTCCCACTATCCACCCCGGAGTAGGGTCTCCATCTGACACACCCTCCCGAAGGACTAGGCCTTCAAGGTCTGATAGCTGCCTCATTTGAACTCGATCAAAAAGGGTAGAGGTAACCGCTACAGAAGAAAGGACCGTCTGACCTTGTCTGTCATGAACCTCCAAATGCATCTCAGAGAACAGAGCCATGAGCTGCCACTCACTACTGGCCTCTTGAACTGCCTACAACGGAGTCCTCCTGCTCAGTGCATCTTCCATAGTATTGCCTTTCCCAGGCATATAAGAAAGATCGAAGTCGAAAGATTGTAGGTAATCGACCCACCTCCATTGTTTCAGATTCAATCCACGCTACATGAAGATGTACTTGAGTCTCTTCTGGTTAGTATATACCACGAAATTCTCTCCCATGAGATAGTGCCTCCAACTACGCAAATCATGAACAACAGCAGCAAACTCTAGGTCTTGCGTAGGATAGTTCTTCTCATGTGGCCTCAACTGCCGAGATATGTACATGACAACATGATCTTCCTGCATAAGAACTTGTCTAAGACCGATGCCAGATGCATCATAGAAAACTGTATAACTCTTGCCCGGCTCTGGCAGAACTAGAATCGGTGATGAAGGCAATCTTCCTTTCAGCTCTTGGAAGGCTGAGTCGCAAGATTTTGACCAAACTTACTTAACACTCTTCTTAGTCAAGCCCGTCAATGGCGCTGTTAAGTGTGAGAAGTGCTGTATAAACAACCTATAATAACCAGCCAGTCCCAAGAAACTATGTACCTCGAAGACGTTCTTCGGCTGCTCCCAGGTAACTACTGCTCTCACCTTCTTTGGGTCTACTGATACTCCTGTCTCTGAGATGACATGACCCAGTAAGTGAATCTAATCCATCCAAAAGTGGCACTTTGAGAGTTTAGCATAAAGCCGATGCTCCCTCAGTGTACTCAAAACAATCTCAAGGTGGGTTGCATGGTCGTGTCGAGTGTGAGAGTACACCAAGATATCGTCCACGAAGACCACGATGAAGGAATCCAAGTAAGGATGGAACACTCAGTTCATCAGTTCCATGAAGACTACTGGCACGTTCTTAAGGCCGAACGGCATAACCGTGTACTCGTAGAGGCCATAACTGCTCCTGAAGGCTATGAGAGGTATATCTGAAGGCCTACCGCACATATGGTGATAACCGGACCTCAAATCGATCTTCGAGAACACCCGAGATCCTCGAAGATGATCAAAGAGATCATCATTCCTCGACAAGGGATATCGGTTCTTGACCGTCAACTGGTTCAACTTCCGATAATCCATGCAAATCCATAAAGTACCATTCGCCTTCTTCGCAAACAACACAGGTGAACCCCAAGGGGAAGTACTGGGTTAGATGAAACCATTATCCTGCATCTCCTCCAACTTCTTCTTGAGTTCTTGAAACTCATGCGTAACCATCCTATTAGGAGGTATGGATACCGGTGCGGCTCCTCGAACAAGCTCAATCGAGATGTCTACCTCACTCTCCAGAGGCAAACCTGAAAAGTATTCTAGAAAGACATCTGTAAAGTGATCAACCACTGGAGGAAAATCCATCTGAGAGGTCCCATGATCATCCAGATATAAACTAGCAATCTGGGCCATAACACTACCCAACCCATGATGCTCTGGTCCAGATCTTCTTTCCCGGACAACCCATTCACCCTTGTGAAGAAAAGACCCGCCCTCTGGTGACTTGAAACTCACCCTACAGCGATAACAGTCAACAAAGGCCTGAAAAGGAACTAGCCATTCCATTATGAGAATGACATCATAACCTGTCATCTCGAGGACATAAATATCCCACACGAAGTGACACCCACCAACCTCAAGGGTGTACTCCTTGCACTGACGCACATTAGATGTTCTATGTCCCAAAGGACTGTCTAGTGCTAAGGTATCCTCATAAGTAAGGACAGTGAGTCTAAGGTTCTCCACAGTGTGCATAGAAATAAAGCTATGAGAAGCTCTGGTATCGAAAAGTGCAGAAGATAAAACTGAGGCTACTAGGATCATACCTCAAACTGTGGAAGGTCCAAGATCCTTCTCCTGATGAATCTTCTCCACCACAAACATTTGGCCAGTACCTTGGCCCTGTGTGGTAGCATGATATCCCTAATCTGATCCCCCTTGAGCCTGACCACCGCGTCCGCAGCCTCTACCCTGGCCTGAACAACCTGAAGAACTCCACCCCCCAGTCTGCTGCGGAACTGGTAATCCAGCTCCTGAATGAGGGGTAGAAACAGATCCTCCTTCACTAGCCGGTGGATGAAGAACCCTGCAAAAATGTTGTAGGTGACCCATATTGTCGCAAGCTTGGCACTCCAATGGATCCCTCAGGCACTGAGGCTTCTTATGCCCACTATTTTCACACTAATAGCACACAACCCGGTTACCAGAAGGAAGATCTCGTATACCAGAAGATATACCTCGCTTCCTCGAGTCACCTTGAGTAGACTCTCGGTGGTGCTTCCTACTGTCAGTATAAAATGACTCAACCTTGGATGCTAAACCACCCTAGTCAACAACCCCAGTCTCCCTCAGATTTCTTTTGGTGATTAGCACCTGGTTGACTATCAGAGTAATAGAAGTCAACTGGAAAATGTTCACCTGTGATCTGATCTCTGGTTTGACACCTTCCTCAAACTTCCTCACCAAAAACAGCTTGTCATTTCCCAGAACGAGAGCGAAATGTTGTAACTCAGTGAAGCGGGAGGAATACTCCATTACCGAAAGAGTACCCTGCTGCAGGTTCATGAACTCCCAGCCTTGTCGGCCTTCAACATCGCTGGATAGAAGTAGTCATAGAACGTATGCTGGAATTCATCCCAAGTCATAGTCTTCTGGCGCCCTGCTTGCGAGACCACATCCCATCATCTCTTGGAAGAATCGCATAGCATGTAAGTCGCGAGCTTCACCCTTCTGTCTGGGGGTGTCTCCAGATGCTCAAAGATGGAAAGCATGGTTTCTATCCATGACTCTGTATCCTGAGGTCCCCCATCCCCTGTGAAAGTGGGAGGATGTTGCTGCTGGAAGACTCGCGTCATCTCTGCCATAGACGGGGTAGGATGCTGAGCTCCCTGGAAGCTCTGCATGAACCTCATGAAACCCTCTCTGAATTGAGCATCGACACCAGTGTCTGGAATCACTACGGGTGCCATGTACGGAACGATCGACGGAACTACAGGTAGTCCTTGGTTTGCCGTATCAAGCGTACAGTCACTGCCTGGTTTTTGGCATGAAATGGGAGGATGTCTTGGTGCCATAACCCTGAAAGGTCAAAAGCACACTCCATATTTAGCATCAACGAGAACAGAAAACACAAGAGTGCAAAAAGGGAACAGAAGAGAGAAACACATAAATTAGAAAAACTAAAATACACAGCGTGTATTTAAACTACACGACATGTTTGTTAAATCCATTTACATGGCATGCCATTTTACCACCATTGGTCGTGTAGCACTCCATACTACATGGTGTGTTGTCACAAAACATGGTGTGTACTTGGACTCCACTCCCCTGCCCGAGTCTCTTTGCACGGATCACCTACACGGTCCTCCTAATTCTAGACTACACGACATGTGCAATAAGGACACGACGTGTACAAGACAGGATTTAGCAGCCCGTGTAGCAGGTTACACAGCCGACCACACACCTAAACCCTTACACGGAATGTTCCGAACAAACACGGTGTGTATCGGAGAAGATAACACCGACCCGTGTTGTTCATGACACGGCCGGGTACCTAGAAGAAACTACACGACGTGTTCTCATAACACACGACGTGTACTAGACAGGATCAACATCCCGTGTAGCAGGTTACACAGCCGGCTACACAGCTGACCCCTACACGGCGTGTTCCGAACAAATATGGTGTGTACAAGGATGGATAACACCGACCCGTGTTGTTAGTGACACGGCCATGTACCCAGAAGAAACCTACACAGCGAGTTCTTATAACACACATCGTGTACTACATGAGTTTCCCTGACCCGTGTTGTTACTGACACGACTGGGTACAAGGTTGACCACTACACGGCGTGTACTTATAGTACACGGCGTGTCCCCGAATATTCTCCTACACCGCATGTTTTTGTTTACACAGATAGTAACACGGTTTAAAAAACTACATGACATGTATGAATAAAGTACACACCGTGTATTCTGGGTTTTTCCATGCAGTAGCTCTGAAACTGCTCTGAATGCCAGAAACACTGAAAACAACCTACTATGTGCCAAATTCCGATCCGTGGGGGCCCATACTCCCCGAGAATCAAAGCTTGGAATCATAACAATGCATACAACAAGTAAAAAACATAACAACAATGATCCTCCAAATTCCGATCCTCGAGGGCCCATAACACCTCTAAGAGCAGAGCTTGGAGCCCATGCTAAACAGGCTGTAGAAGAAGTAATACTCCATTAGCGTAACAAGTATTTCTATCACAACAACTACCACAATGGCATGCATAATCTATCACGACATCTATCACAACAACATGCAATTCTAATGCACCCTAGATGGCATGGTAAAATGCATGACAAGTGATTTCTTACCCAGTGCCTATATGATGCATGAGATGGAACACCCTCATCTCATCAGGTTGCAACCAAATAGAACCATAATCATATAAACTGTAATGACAAAAAACAAGTGCATCACCCAATGGTGAAATATAATAAACTGTAACATTTTCAAAAACTGAAAATTGCAATCATGAGGTAGTGTGGATTTTCCCTATACACAGGTTAATTACTCCCGGACACAGTTAAGTACTAACTACCCATTTCTTCCTATCCCTGTCTATGGTCGCAAAACAGTAAGGAAATAGAAAGGAAGAAAACCCCTCTGATACCACTTTGTAACGACCCAAATCCTGAGCCACACAACAGGTGCCCCGTACCCGGTTCGACACATGACCTCAAGCGTGTTTTCCCAAACGCCAGAGACTGACGACTAATAGTGAGGGCCTTGGTGAGTCAGTGGGAAACTATGCCCTCATTTGGTAAATTATACAGCAGGAAAATAAGCATAAACAATAGAGGAAGCAGTAAATAGAATGCAACAACTGAACTGAATGTAAAAGCAATGTCTGATATAAAAATACTGATGCAGTATGGTACATGTATCTATGGAAAGAAGTAAACAAAACAACGTGCTGAAATACAACTGAAACCAAAATACTAATTGTAAACAGCAACTCCAGTAGCATCGCAGACAAAATCACGGTCCCATGCTCTCTAGATCCTACAAGAAATCAAGTACCTAAGGTAGAAGGGACACAATCCCTACCTATATCTGCAACCATATAATCTGTTTGGGCCGAAAAGCAGGACCCAAACAGGGTGTGAGACTAATCTCAGTAGGCGACCACCACAAGATTTGTGCCCTACTATCAGTGAGTGATATAACAAAAGTAAAGGTAAATAATGTAGTAAACAATTCTAACAATTATCATTCACATTCATATAATTACACAACCAGGAAAACCAGAAATGTTTTCTATTCCATGATAAGAAAGTAACACAGCAGGTATCTAAAAAGACTACCTAAACACAAGTAGTACAAAACCCAAGCTTGTTCTTTGGCTTGGTTGACTCGTCAAAACCAACCATCAATATTCACACTGAATCTCTGGGTGGATTAAACTAGCAGACCCCTATAGTCCAGTAAACAACAAGTCATATACACTATGGGAAGCTCTTACATCAATTCCCCTATGGTCTTGCAACGATAGCTACAAACTCTCTGAGGAAGAACTTACATCAAATTCCTCATGTTTTCTCGATGCGTGGGTAAACTAAGAACACTCTTGGGAAGCACAAATTCCTATTCCTTTAGGTCCTGCATATGAAACTAAAACCAAAAAACCCTCTAGGGAAGCACTTAATCATATATCCCCTCTTTGATATCCCACACCAGGTTCTCACAGCCTTGAGCAGTCCAGTCATGTGTAATTGGCTATTAGCAGCCCTAAGTAAGTTAAACAACTACTTGGATAATATCTACCACTTCAAAATCATTCCAATAGTAGGAAACACATGTAATCAGTGATAAAAAGCAACTAACAATTGCAATAGGGTTTCCTCACGAAAACAATGCCAAACGGAGATAAACAGCCAAACAAGAAAGGTAAACACCCATGGGGTGATCCTAAACATGAAACCGAGAATAAATTATCACCAATTCATCCTAAGATAACAAGAAATATAGGGAATTAGACAATAGGATCAAAATACTAAACCCGAGATACTCGATACATGTGTATCCGACACTTTTGCAACCAAAACTCAAAGAACATCAACATAAGTCAACAAACCACCTACCTCGATCCTCAGAGATCGATATACTAGACCCTCGGACCGTGAATCGGCCTAGAACGGAGTATATCTACAAAAATGTCTAAAACGTTCAACCACAGATAACTTACACTAGAGGAGGAATCAGGAAATGAGGCTAAAGAAGAACCAAGAACTCACCGCTGTGATTCTTCTGCAACCGACAGAGTTTGATTCAGACAACTGGTGACGAATCGGTGGATCGGCGAAGAAACGGACTCCTTGGTAGTTCTGGATGGAATTAGGCGGAGAAGAATATGTTTTTCGTCATTAGGCGCGACCCCGGGTCGATTAATGAAATAAAAAAGTACGCTGCATGTACTCTTAAAGTACACGGCGTGTAGTGGGTATTTCCATACTCCACCAAAATCGGCATCCACATCACCCCTACACACCGTGTGTATGGCCCGGTCTCGTCCAACACATGGCTTCGAGTGGCTGAGGAGTACATGGAATGTACTCATAAAGTACACAACGTGTACTCTGAAAATTTCCTGATTCTTTATTTTCCCTTAAAAAGCCCGTAAAAGAGATCTGTACCTGAAACCAAAGCTCCGGGTTCTTACAAGAAACCAAATATGATTTTATTATAAATTAATACTTTAAGTTTTTCCTAAAGATCCCTTCCTCCCCCTTATAAAAGGACACCACTTATAACCAATTATTCATACCTTCAAAGCCTTTTGGTTCGGCTAAACCCTGCCCAAATATTCTCTCAAAATCCCTATCCTCCTCCTAGATGCCTTACCTAAGGCAGAAGGAACTTCAAGGGTTCTTTTTGGTTCACACCAAAATGAGTTACCCAAATTAAAGGTAACGATTTCTCTTAGCTTATTTTCTTTTATTTTACTCCTCCAACCCCTAAACTCTTTTTATTCCTTTCTTTTATAACAACACCAGCATCCTCAATATAATAGGATATTGTTATGATAAGTATTTGAAGTAAACTTACACACACATCCATCTAATGGGGGAAGAACATAATGTTTCTGTGGATGGCAACCAAACGCCACACGAAACGTTGATTGTTCAATTATCTCCTACTGCCTCTCATGGTGGTCATTATGATGGAAATATAATTAAATATGATACTGATGATATTTATTTTATATATAAGTTTCTTTAATTCCATTTTATAGAATACCATTATTCGTTTCATGTTGTATATATATACATGATAATTTCATTTGAGGAAGAGCGGACTACCACCCCCTCAAAGTGATATGACTCATTCATACCATACATGGAACATATAAAGTATGGTGTTAATGAACTTAAGTAACACATATAAGATATTATATTATACTGGAATGATAATATACCTATGTATAATTAGGTTTTTATTCCTTTTAAAATGAAAAATGAAATGGAAGTAGCGTTCGTACGTACGTAAGGACTACCGTCTCCACGAACGCGATATGATTCATTCTCCATCGTATCCATTCAAGTATAATTCTCATTTAATGATTAAAAATAATGTTTAAGGACTTGATATCATTCTGGATATGAATATGATATAACCTATCCATAAAAAACATTTCTTATGTAACAAAACATATAAAATAAAACAAGAAAGTTAACACTCGAAACAACGATAATACAAATATATTATTAACAAATAAATGTTAAAAGATCATATATGATATCATATTAAATTAAATGATTCTTGTATAATTTAATAACAATTATTTCACCTCTATACATGAGGTTAACCTACCCTTGACCAAGGAAAAGTACAAGGTGATGGTTTACTTCACAATCTCTTCATTATCTGAGGTTGTTTATACGTAATTATCTACTGGGACCTCTTTATCATCCACATCCATGTTTCTTAAAAATATATTTCAAAACATTTCTTCTATTTACTAGAAAGTGGGTTAAATTCATTTATACCCTTATGTGTTTTGAAAGGAATCTTTCCATCGTTTTCCAAACAAGGTACTATTGAACTTGTCAACAAATTTAAGGAAATAAGGTTTTTTAACTTATACGGCGAGTGCGGCTATTTTCTACCGTTATAAAATATTTGAAGCTTCCCTCACAAGATTATAAAAATATTTTGAATGTAAATGTATTATTTTATAATTATGTGAATTTTAAATGATTTCAAAATGAATATTTTAAGAATTTGTGAAAGGTACACTTTATCAAGATCATAATTTTAAATGTTTTAAAGATTTATCTTTCTAAATATTTTTAATTAATGTCCATGTTTTCAAAATGATTTTAAGGATTTATTTATATGGACATGAATGTTTTGAAATTATATTTCTTTTCAAAAGTTTCAAAGTGGTATGGGACACTTTTATTCAAAAATCTCTTCTAAATTACTTCCTTAATAAATGTGTGACTTTTAAATGAATTCAAAAAAAAGATATTTATCTCAGATAGTTTTGATTTCATCTATGTCAAAATCATTTGATAGATTTTAAGCTTATTTGAAGTTGATTTCTTATGTTAAAAAACTTCTATATTGTATTGAAGGTTTTGTGATATGTTTGACTGTTGATGTGTTATTTTTATACCATTCATGGTTTATGGAGACAATATTGACATTTCGTATGCTAGTTTTAATACGAATGTTTATGTTATGTTTAAACCTGTTCATATGAATAATTCATTGGAATTAATAAGTGACGGGGGGAGCCCAATATAGCTCCTCGATGCATTGGTAGGTCTCATGAGACAAACTAGTGTCTTGGCATGAGGCCTTGACAAAATCTTATTTGTAGTATTGGCACGAGGCCTTGGCTATGTGGTTATGATAGTACAGAATTATGCATTACATCATTATGAAAGTGGTTATTGATATTGCATGTGATTATTCTACTAGTAGAATATCCATGTGAATAAGTAAATGGGATTATTTCATTTTATATTTACCATATTATATTGATGTTCAAGTTTAAAAGGCTTTTGTTTTAGTTACACATTGCCTTAAATGTTTATACTTATTTATAAAAGTTTCTACTATATTGTTATCCTTACTGGGAATTTGAGCTCACCCCTTTCTCTGTTTTATTTGTCCTAGGATGTGAAGAAGTATTTTATGAATGACCTGCAGGGATAGTATAAGGGGATACGAGTGTGGAGACAAGATGTTGTTGTAGTTTTCACTTTATGATGTAATGTAAACTTTATGAATGTATCTAGTTATTCCAATTCTACTAAACTAATCGGCATATTAAGACTTGATCTTTTGTGATCATGCCAATGTTAGGTAATAATGCACCGACTCTACGTAACCGGGGTTGGGGTGTTACAAAACTATTCCTATATGTCACTATTTCTCCTAGTCCATGAAATTAAATTTTTCTATAGAACAAAAATATTTTTTGTGACCCATAATTATAGGACTGTAACGATGAATTCATGGTGTATTATCATATATCATTGATGTTTCATTTTTCACATTTTATTTCTTTTGAGTGTTACACAATTTTACATTTTTCCTAGGTATGTGTTATTTTTGTTTGAAATTAAATTCCACTTATTTTTTCATTAATTCAATCCCATCATATTATTGAAATCTTTCTTTCAACCAATATATGAGTATATTGGTTTCCACCTTACATTCATTAATAGACCATTAAATACAAATTCCCCAATGGAAATATTAGAGTTTTAAGTATTTCTTTTTTATCAAGATTTCAATGAAATGTTTTGTCTTCGTATAATGATTCCTAATTTTTTTACATTGTATTTTAATAAATAAATGAATCCATATATGATTTAGTCTCAATATTCATCATTTATCTTGAGATCAATCATGTTTTTTGAATTTTATTGATTTTATAATTTGAGTTTTTTATTCTATGGTTTCAATTCGGAATTTTACTCTTCTTATTATTGTATGTCAATACTATATTCACATAAAAAAATTCAATTTCATGGATCGACCGTCCAAATTTCAATTTTTTAAAGATAATACCTGACTTCATCTTATTGGAAATATATATCCTTAAACTCAATACATCCACCATCAAAATCATCAACACATGGACTGTCTACAATATTTGGACGAAAATATTCATTGAGGACTCTACAATCCTCAAACATGTATTATTAATTTACCAAAAACTATCATCTTATTTTTGAATGTAAATTCAGTATTTTAAAGAATATCTATAGTGAATTTATCACATATATCATATAATTTGATGAATTATTAAAAGGTTTTTAATACTCACAATCATCCTATAATTTCATGGGACACTTAACAATGATATATATATCTTTAAAACACATATGTAAACTAATTGGAGCTTGACCATTTTTACCTTTTCATATTTCTATATTTGAGTATTTGAAAAACTTTACTTCCTCGACTTCATCATCTATGAGGTCATCATGAAATGAATATTTCATTATTACTTATAATACCACCTCTTAAAATCATGAATTTTCTTATTCAATTTTTATTTATTTAAAATACATGTTTCCTTTATTTTTCATCACCTTAAGAACAAAATATGTAAAAAAAGATTTATGGAAAATTTACATTATTCCTATCCTTGTTTAAAAATTGATTATCTTCCTTGTGACTATTTTTTAGATTTTTTTTACTATTTTACTATTATTTTTATAAGTAATTTCTACACATGTGTTTGTTTTTAAAAAATGGTATAAAAATAATCTTTTTATTGCTTCCTAGAATAACTAATTTTGACCTCATAATAAAAATGTAAAAATAATCACTATTATAACATATATGACATGAATGCTATTCCAAGATGTCGTGAATGATGAAATATTTCAAATATTAATTTAACCTTTTACAAGGTTATTTTAAAATAAATATTTGATTTCATATTTGTGAAATTTTCGAGATTTTAAAATGCGATTTTCATTGTAGAAATGGTATTTTTATCCAAAATGATTTAATGATATTTTAAAGGATCTTTTATTCAGCAATGAAGAAAAAAATTTATTCTACTTAAGATCTATTAAATATATGATCCAATTATACCACACATTTTATTTCTTTTTTTAGTTTATTATTTTGATGACAAGATGTTTAAGGAATTCATTTAATTTCCATGGGTTATTATAAGATGAAATATTTGTGTAACCCATTTCCTTCGAATGGGTTATAAGAATATGTATTTTTTATGATCTTGTGGAACATATTTTCTATATTTTAATTAAATAATGGGAGGTATTAAAATTATATATCTCTCCAATGAATTGGATAATGATAGTTAACAAATGATATAAATGTGTTATGCATGAACCAGATTACATGTTCACAATTTCATTTCTAGACCTGGTTTTATTATTTTAGAATACTATGGATGGTACTAATCTTCATGTCTATATTTTTATGTGTTATCATGGATTTCAGGTCCATAATATTATGCGTGGAATTCATTTTCATGTCCATGATTTCATTTGAGGGCTTCATTTCACAAACTTAACTTAATGAGTGAACCTTCTTTTATTTATATATTTTTATAATGTTAGAAGCATATGTTTTCCCACTAATTTAACATCCCAAAACTGGATACCACTAAATCGATTCTCCATGATGGTTCATCAAAAGGAATCAAGTGTGCCTCACCATATGCCAAAGGATGCTAACTATAGTGAGGGTCTAAAGGTGGTACGATGGGGAGACTATGCCCTTATATTAGAGTAATAATAGTGAAAATAACTAGATATCATCCAAGAAGTAAATAAATATAATATAGAAGTAATAATATTTAAATTTTAGTATTTTATATAATATAATAAATTATCTAAATTCCCAAATACCCATTTCATACATACATCACTGGTCACCCACTGGGTCGACAATACATGCAGGTGTACAAAAATGAAACTAAACTAAAAGTATTTGGGTTAAAAAAAATATAGGCCAGAACACAATACTATTATCTGTATAAATATTGTATTCAACCTACCAGATCATATTTAGGACTTATCCCAATCTATATTTGTAACCAAGTGAATGCCTATATAGGTACCCCCATATAGTAGAGACCTGAGAAGGTTTTGAGTACATAACTCAGCAAGCCACAACCAATATGATCCCATACATGGACAGTAAAATGTACTGTATGTAAAAGTGATCTAATCATCAATATACCAATAATAATGACTACAAAAAATAATCTGAATTACAACATCAAAAAAGAAATGCTCATGGAAGTTTCTCAACCGAATTGCGACACTACTGGAAAAGAATAAATAATATAAATAATGTGACACCATAATTGATCGCTAGGTATGTTATACATGTCATCAGGGAAGTATTACATCGTTTATATACAATTTTAAGTATATATATATATATATATTAACATAAGTATATATAAATATATTTATTCCAAAATATGTATATAAATGAGTAATGTGAAAAAAATTGTATAAACCAAAAATGTCGATACTAGGTTCGGTAATCCTGATCCTCTAGACAACCTATGAAAATGGAATAAAGATGGATTTTGTACCAATAAAGCCTTGTATAATTAATTTGATCCATTGGTCCATAATCAAAATAAAAAATACCTTCTTAGGAAAAAATATGAAATATTTATGAGAAATATATGTCACCACAGGGGGGATACATATTATAACTTTGGTTTTACATGTAATCACCTCAACTAACAAAAATGAAGTATTTTTTATACTAAATAACTACATATAAATGGACATTGATTTGGACTTCATGCCACTCTATCCATGTAAATCCATTCTAATATTTGAACCCTAGGTATCGGTCCATAGGTGGCCAAGACATTAAAATCCAGATGAACACTAAGGGGATGGACCTTAGGTGCATTGATAATTGAATGTTCTTTGGACCCAAGTACATTCTCGAAATCCATTCATATAAATGGATCAATATCTCCATTCCTAGGAATTAAATATGGAGGTGTAATAATGGTGCATGCACCTGCCCCTTAGTAGCATCCTAGGAATTAATCTAGGATGGAATAATCATACATGAGTATACGTGACATCAACAATGAATAGTTTCATTTCCACCTCATATATCAAGATAATTAATTAGGTAGAGAATCATCATTACTGTCTCTTGGGAGAGACTAATAATCCATGAGAATATGTCACATCAATAGCGAGGAGATCCACGTCCTCTACCACAATCATCTAATCAATCTGGGAGAGTGTAATCATCCCCATTTTCAAGAAATCTTAATCATCCACGAGTTTCCTAAATATGGAATCCATGTCTATATTCTATCATAAAATGGAATCCATCCGCATACATTATAATCAAAGTGATTCCATGAATGAATATCTTAAACAAAGGGATGTCATGGACAAATATAAAAACAGAGGACATAAAGATAGATCTTAGGGAATATTTTTATGTATCCCAATATATAAAACATAAAGGTCTCTAAAGCTTGATCCTAGTAAATACATCTGGTATTGATAATAAAGAAAGGAACATCACATCCGGATCATTATCCACTAACCTTAAAGAATATCGGTATGACCATTGTTTCATTAATAATAAGAAAGTGATTGAATAAATCAAGGAGTGAGGATGAATAAACACCTAAAACCACCACTACTACCAAAACATCATAATATTACCAATTTGATACTAGTCCATAGGTCACAATCACTGCCAAATCTACCCAAACACACATACTAGCTCAGGGTCAGTAAATAAACGGGGTACCAACTAGTCACCTACATGAAAACACTATAGAGGAATCCTACTCAGGATCCTCAAGGACAACTTTCAAACAAAAGAATACCTCACAGGGTCCAATAAGACAATATTTAAGAATAGAATAATACTTGGGATCCAAAAAACTGGTTACATAGAGGAATCTCATTGGTGGTCCGTAGATAAGGAAAGAGAGTCAACTGTTTAAATGGAGCTAGTTTACTAGTTTCATTAGTGACCATGAGAATTCGTCCTTTAACATCTACCAATTTCATTTAAATAATAAATTCATGAAAATGAATTTAAACAAGGTCCATCACCCTCAGGGGAAAGATCATTAATCAACATGATACCATAATTTTTCAAAAATATAAAATGGTAATGATAACATACCACCCACATTTAGAAAAGGTTTAATTTTTTTTCCAAGGGCTGGTAGTAGCAGCCAATTTGCCTGTCCAACCTCATCCAACAAAATCTGGGTCCTCTCTTAAAACCAGAACCTAAAAAATTCATTATTTATAAATATAGTTGAATTAGTTAATTAATCTTATCAATAAAAATAGTTAAATTGATTTAATTTATAAGGGAATAATACCAAAATTCTCACTAGTCGATATAGACAAACCAAAACCAAGAAAAAATGCTCTCATACAACATGTGACACATCATCAACCCTAAATCAGGTATAATCGCTAAGAAAATGCATCAATACATCATAAAAAATTAATTAAAAGTATTAAATCATAAATTTACTTTGGCGAAACAATACATGGTGATGTGAAATAAAACATCTTGGGTTGGCCTCTTATAAGGAAGATTAAACTCTCCAACCAAAATGGGAGATTCTAATATGCTCTATTGAAATTGTTAAATAACCCGAAATTAAAACCCCTAAATATATATTGACGAAAAGAGATTAACACAGAATAAAGTAGAGGAAATTATTACCCATAAAAAACATCGAATTGAACCTGAATTTAACTTGATCCATAAATAATGGGGGGATTGGAGATGGAATCTAATGAAAGATCCTTAACATTAACTCCTAAGTGTAAATAATAAAATGGGGGGGGGGAACCCCATGCCCACCATTTTTTAGAAACCCTAACCTGAATGTTATACATAATGTAATAGTTTAATGATGTGTTTGTGATACATGTCATGTTTTCCTTTGGGCGTGTCCTCGAGTCCATACCTCATAAACCAATTGAGTCACACCCCAAAAAATAGGTAAAAGTAGTGTAAATATTTAGAATACATGTAAAACTCTCAACAACTATTTATAACATCCCAACATCCCATCCCTCGTCACTTGTTCACATGTACCCTCGAGTAATCCACCATAACAAATAATTTTTTTGAAAACACTACATCCAGATTTTTAAATACTTGGAACATCATACCAATTTCTGTTTCAAAAGATGGCATGTTCAAAAATGGATGAAAATTAAAAATTTTGATTATTTTTTCCAATTAAAAAAAACAGGACATAAAAACATCCCCATATAAAAAATTCTCATACCCGAGAAGCCATGGGTAATAGTGAAAGCATCACCAGACCTAATTGAGTCATGAGTTTCCAATAAATACCCATATTTCATCTCTAAAAATGCAACATGATTCTGAACACTATTTATAATGTGTAGTATATAAGATAGTAAAACATGAGCCAACACTCTTAATTGAGAATGAAAGACTAATATGGATCTTACCCAACTATATGAAAGAACTAACATCAAACCATCTTTGGTAAGATATTGTCACGATATCTTGGATTCTACAGCTAAACATTCTCCAAAATAGATTCCAAATACTTTATCCCAAGGTATACATACATTTTTCCAATGAAGATTACCAAAGCATTTACCCAATTTCTAGTGAAATATTTTGACAGATCCATCATCTGATCAAAACATTAGTCATTATCTTTCACTAGAACTGATGGAATCTTGATCCAACCCCCATGGATAGTCAATACTAAACCAGAATTAATTCAAGAGAATATACCTTGTAGTATTATGGGTTCAAACCATACTGAACATTCACCAAGGAATCCATTAGTACCTGGTTCTATTTATATAATAGAGTAACTATGACAATAACCACCCTACGAATAGTCTCACCCCACTCATCCCCCTAGGGGCATCGTTTTCTTCATACCAATGAAATGAATTAAAAAAATAAAATATCTACCTTATCCATCCCCATAAATATCAACAGTTCAAGATATAGATCACTCATTCCTAAGTATCAACATTAATGTCACCCATCTCCCATTCCTATACCACAGAAATGGTACTCATGGAAAATTCACAAATTAATGAACAAAATAATGGTCACCATCCTTAAACTTCCAATAATGTAATATGTATCATATGTATTACCTTTTAATACTACTCATGAAAAAAATAAATATGTTTCATTTCTAAACCACAAGAGGACATTTAAAAAACTTTCCTTATACCAGACACTCTCTTAGATTACTCCAAATGATGTCAACATTGATCATAATAACCTATAAATAGGAGTAAAAGGACGTTACATTTATTGGTGGGTACATATCCTTCTATCCATGAAAAAATTAAAACATTTTATAATTTCCTTTATCTAACTCTAGACACCACGTGTCCTGATAGTGAGTGTCCAGGTCCAGCCATGGTCAAATGTCTCACATAACCCAATTTGTTTTTCTAACATGAGGGATATTCTTATTTCATAAAAAACCCTAGTAAAGATGGATTAAAAAATTTATTGATACCATTAGTCTATGGCTCGAACATAGATTATTAGTGATTTTTTATTGAAATGGAACCACACCCAACTAGCATGTACCTTTATCACCTGAATCATACTCTATAAATTCATCTTGTACTAATCCAAGATGAAACTTCTACATGATAGATCAGTTAAAATACAACAACCGTTCTTTTATTACAAACGTAAACATGATTTATTACATAAAATTTTCACTTGATATAGCATGGAAGATCGAGAGGTCTAGTGTCTTTGGTGATTAGGATCATTAAATAACAACTTAAAACATGAAATACAACATCTTTATTGAAAACTTCCTTTACATGACCACTACATTCCCTTGTACTTAGCATTGCATGGGATAACCTGAGGACATGCATAAGAAAAGGGGTGAGCTATAAAACCTAGTAAGGGAATAAACATGGAATAAATGAGGAGTAAAATACATGTTAGACAATAGGCATATCAATAGAGAACAAGAGAAACATGAACCTAAAGACATGATAAAGCATGATAATCATAACATGGAAATGTGGAAACAACACTTAACATGGAATTAGCATGAGCCACAGATCATTGCACATGGAGCATGAGTAAATCCTCATTGCACATGAAGCACGATTAAAACATTATTGCACTTGAATTAGCATGATTCAATACTCATTTCACATGATGTATCATGATACTATACTTTACCTAATGCATTGGAGCACTATAAGGGCGCACCCTTCTTAAACATTTCATTTCATGCATAAGTGTGCCACATGGATCATAAAACATGGATTCATAAAATATAATAATTTATTCCATGGTAAAGGAATGTGGAATTAATACATGAAACTTTATCATAAATAATTAAATGTGCATAAAGGTGAATACCATTGATGGAGAAATGGGTATGGTATTCACTACACAATACCATTGGCTTAGAAAATCGGTGCGATTTCGGCAGCGTAACTGTGTGATGTAAGAATTAATAAAAAAAGATTGATGAGAGAGAAAGGGGTTCCTAATCATATTTACATGTAATGGACAATAATTAGTTTATATATATATATGTCCCAACAATTTTAATGGAATTTAGGTTCATGATACAAAAGTATTGCTTGAATGTAAATGAGGAGGGAGAAGTTCCTTTCAGAATTTCGGCATAGTAACAGGTGTACATGGGAGGCATTTAATGAGAGAGAAAGGGGTATAACATCATCCAAACATAAATAGGGAAGTATGAGGGAGGTGATAAACCATACCCCAACATTCATAATTTAAATTAAAAGGAAAAAACAACTTAAATAAAATTGGACAAAAATGAGAAAGGAAGAAAAAACCCTTACTTGGAAGTATGCTTCCAAAGGCTTTAGAGAGGCATGAGATATGATTATTGGGAGATTGAGTCAGCTTTAGAGGATTATAGAGAAACTAGGGCAGAGGATGGACTAACTCCAAAGGCTTTGAGTGAGGATGAAGTGGGAGATTTGGTGGGTTTATATAGGAAAGTTGAGGGAATTCTTTATTATTTAGGTTTGGGACCCCTTATATTAAATTAATCAAAACCACAAACCATCCCATGGTTTTTGCCCATGGTTTTTGGAAAAGGTAAGAGGAAAAATATATTTTATAAGGACAAAGTCCGAACTTATTAAAATAATAGGGTTGATTATGTGGAGGTGAGTCACACTCTCATGGAAAACAATTTAAAAAGATAAGGTGTTTAATAAGTCTTGAAGGGTCCGTTAATGCTTTGAAAAGTAAGTAAAACAAACCCAAAATCACATTATTTTAATTTTAAAACATATATTGGCCGAACATAAAGCTTATATTATTTTATTACATCACTATTGGGTCATTATGATGTCATAAAACACATTATATATTAAAACAGTATTTAATTTTTACCCAAAAAATTGACTGCCTCAGAAAATTATGAAAAATTCACTGTTGGATAATTTCGAGGTCCTGATTCCAGAAATAACCTTATTTTATCTAAATAATTTTTTAAATATGTTAATTTTCACTTTTAAAATAAAAACCAACATTTATTGGAAATTAACATGTTTTGACAAAAATGGCTTTCAAACCTTAATAAAACTTACAATTGCATTCATAAAATTATATTATCATTTATATATAATAAAATTAATTTAATAATAATAATAATATTTTATTAAAAAATTATTTAATTCAAAAATCCCTTAATTTAATAAAATATAATTTTTAATTAAATAATAACTAAAAACACTATTGGCACTTTAAAATTATTTAAAATGTATCAATAATGGAAGAAAGCATATTCATTATTATATAAAAAAAATAATGTACATGAACATAGTACTAGCGATTTGTTACATTACCCCTTAAAACAGCCGTATAAGACCTAAGGGTAAGGTGTGCGATGGTGACAGACTCTTGGGGTGGATCAGATAACATCGCTCGAGTGGTAATATCTATCAACTTCCACTTTTCCCATAGACGGTCCCATTCAAGCATGACATGATGAAGATCAGCTTGGGCTTGGTCAAGATCGAAGCCTATGGATGCCACCTCTTTTCCATGCTCCAACAGATGGGCTTCGTATGGAGCAATTCTACTGGATGAGGCCATCTCTTCTTTTGTCTGAGTAAATTGGATTTTTTAAAGTACTATATTTATAATAATCATGTGATCACTGTTCAACGACTATAAAAGTAATGGTCACAATTATTAACATAAAACCAAAGAACTTGACATTTTATATAAACGTTTTACATAAAGAGACATTTAACTAGATCAAGAGGGATTTCCATTAATGAAACTTTGGGTCATTTCAATATTTCCCCTTAAGAAATTTCACCCTCGAAATTTACTTTTTCCCACACTAAAACAGATGTGGGTAACTCAGCTTCATCATTTACTCCGATTCCCAAGGTGCTTCTTCAGACTTGTGGTTTCTCCACAACACCTTGACAAGGGGAATTGTCTTATTTCGTAGAACTTTTTCTCTATGCTCTAAGATATTCACTGGTTGATTCTCATAAGAAAGATCATCCTTCAACTTTACCACCTCAGAAGATAGTACATGTGAAGGGTCCTACATGTACTAACGTAAGAGGGATACATGAAAGGCATAATGTACTTTGTCCATGTTAGGTGGAAGTTCTAGTCAATAGGCCATAGCCCCGACACGATCTAGAATCTCGAAGGGGCCGATGTACCTTGGACTTAACTTCCCATTCTTTCCAAACCTCATGAACTTCTTCCACAGAGATATGTGTAGAAAAACCATGTCTCCAACTTTAAACTCAAGGTCTCATCGACGATTATCTATATAACACTTCTGTCGACTCTGGGATGCCTTGCTATGCTGCTGAATGGTTTTCACCTTCTCCACAATTTTGTCGACCATTTCCTGTCCAAGCAGCTTACGTTCACCGACCTCATCCCAACACACCGATGTTCTGCTCCTTTTCCCATAAAGGGCTTTATATTGTGCCATTTGGATGCTCGAGTGGAAACTGTTATTATAAGAGAAATCAACCAGAGGAAGATGTTGGTCCCATCCTCCTTTAAAGTCCATTGATCATGCTATCAAAATATCCTCAAGTGTTTGGATAGTCCTCTCGGATTGGCCATCAGTTTGAGGATGATAGGTGGTATTGAAGTTCTGTTCAGTATTCAGAGCATGTTGAAGACTCTTCCAAAACATAGAGGTGAATCTTAGATCTCGGTCAGACACAATAGATAGTGGCACTCCATTCAACATTACCACTTCCCTGATATATATCCATTCTAGTTGATCCAATGAGAAATCCTACTTAATAGAAATGAAGTGTCTAGTCTTTGTAAGATGATCCACAATAACCCAGATTGCATTGTTGCCTTTGGATGTCCTCAGAAGTCCGGTGACAAAGTCCGTGGTGATGTTATCCCATTTCCATTCTAGTATGGGAAATGGTTGCATCATCCCCTTAGACTTCTGCCTCTCTGCCTTCATTTTCTGGTACACCAAGAACTTTGATGTATATTCAGCGATCTCCTTCTTCAAATTATCTCTCCAAAAGTTTTATCGGAGATCTCGATACATATTTTTGCTCCCTGGGTGAATAGAGAAATTTGAACTATGTGCATCATCCAAAAGTTCATTCTTCATCTCCGGACATGATGGAACACATAGTCTTTTCCCATATCACACAATTCCTTCTTCATTAACATTAAACTCCAAGGATTTACCCTTTTTGATAGCTTCCAGTTTTTCCTGAATTCCCACATCATCTTTTTAAGCATCATTTAACCTTTCCAAAAGAGACAGTTGAGCAATCATTTGTGAAAGGATTTATGATGTTCCATTCTTTATGATTCCCATGTCCATATTTATCAAGTCTAAGACGATTGGATCCTTCCCAATTCTCATCATTGATAGAATCATTGGGTCCTTTCTACTTAGGGCATCTTCCACCTTGTTCGCTTTCCCAGGGTGGTAATGTATTGAACAGTCATAATCCTTGATGTGATCTATCCATCTTCTCTAGCACATATTAATCTCTTTCTGTGTGAATATATATTTAAGACTCTTGTGGTCAGTATATATCTCACATTTCTACCCATAAGGATAATACCGCCATATTTTCAAGGCAAAGATCACTGCCACCAACTAAAAATCATGCGTTGGATAGTTTCACTCAGGGATTTTCAACTACCTTGAGGCATAGGATATCACTTTATTATTCTGCATCAGCACACAGCCTAAGCCCTTCTTCGAATCATCACTGAATAACATAAAAATTTCCCCACTTGTGGGTAAAGTGAGCACGGGTGCAGTGATAATCCTTCTTTTAAACTCCTTGAATCTTTCTTCGCATTCATCACTACAAGAAAACTTTACTCCCTTTTGAGTTATCTTGGTAAGAGGATTGGACAATTGTGATAAATTTCTCACAAATTGTCGATAATATCCAGCTAACGCCAAGAAGCTATGGATATTCATTACTGATGTTGGCCTGTGCCATCCCTCGATTGCATCTATTTTGGAGGGATCCTCAGATATCCAATTGCTTGTGATGATATGGACCAAGAATGATACCTCCTTCAACCAGAACTCACACCTGATATACTTTTCATAGAGCTTCTCCTTGCGCAAAGTCTCTAGTATAGTTCTTAAATGCTCCTCATGATCCTCCTTGGTTTTGGAGTATATTAGAATATCGTCTATAAAGGCTACCACAAATTTGTCGAGGTAATCTCTAAATACTCTATTCATCAAGTCTGTGATTATTGATGGATCATTAGTGAGTTCTAAAGGCATTACTATGAATTCATAGTGCCCGTATCTTGTGCGAAAAGAAGTCTTGGGGATATCTTCCTTCTTCACCCTTACTTGATAATATCCCGACCGCAAGTCCACCTTGGAGAAGTATTGTCCCGCACTCAGATGATCGAACAAATCATCAATTCTTGGGAGAGGATACTTGTTCTTTATCATGACTTTGTTTATCTCACAATAATCGATGCAAAGGTGCATTGACCCATCCTTCTTCTTGACTAAGAGGACTGGTGCACCCCATGGAGAAGCACTTGGGCGTATAAACCCTTTATCCAGATTCTCCTATAGTTGTTCATTCGACTCTTCAAGTTCCACGATAGCCATTCTATATGGAGTCTTGGATATTGGTAGCGCCCCTAGTATAAGTTCAATTGAGAATTCAACATCTCTTCTAGGAGGAAGACCACGTAGTTCCTCAGGAAACACTTTTGTAAATTCCCTCAAAATAGGCATTTCATCAAGGATGGTTTCTTCCTTGGACTCAATCATCCGAGCCAGATACGCATGCTCATAGGGCAATAATATCCATGATTGAGATGATGGAGCTAAATGAGATTCATCTTCCTCCTTACACTTGTAAAGAATTGGGGGTCGATTCTCCATATGGAGTGTGATTTACCCCTCCTAACAATTTATGTTGGCTCTATATAAGGAAAGCCAATCCATGCCAAGAATTGCATCAAATTACACCAGAGGGAGTATGAAGAGGTTCACCGGGAAATTCAATCCACAGATTATAATAGGGGAGGACTTATATTCTTGGGATGCAATGATTTCCCCATTTTCCATACTCACCGACATCTTTACTCCCATGATTTTTGGTGGTGCTGGGATTGTTATACTAAACTTTTGAGATATAAAAGAATGCATAGGACAAGAATCAAAAAGTATGTTCGCTATTCTTGAATGAATAAATAGCGTACCTGACACCACTTCATTGTCGGGGTTCGCTTCGGCAGAAGTGATGGAAAAAGATCTTCCTTACTTCCTTGGAGGTTGTTGGTTGCCTCTGAAAACTCTTGGTTTATGGAACTGATTTGAAAAATTCCCCGGTTATTTGCTATTTTAGAAATGAAAAATGCGTTGAGGTTCAAATGGAGTCTTCCTATCCTCTGTCGCAGCCATAGGTCTTTCTTGCCGACAGTTAACAGCCAGGTACCCTTCTCTTCCACATTTAAAGCATTTCCTCGTCCCCTTGAGACAATTTCTAGGGTTCTTCTTTCTGCACTTTTTTCAAGTGGGGTGCTGGATCTTCTTAGCACCATTGGATTTATCCATCGGACCACCAGCATTGAAGTACACCTTACGCTTCTTGTCCCCATGATAACCCTGTGATTCCCCGATCTCCATTTCGACCTTGAGGGAACATCAGACAATTTCCTCATAGCTCTCGAAGTCATGGATCACTAATGCTTTCCTCAGGCTAGGATTCAGCCCACCAGAGAAGCGGTCAACCTTGCACTAGGGGGTAACAACAAAAATGGAAGTGTATCATGCAAGCCTTGTAAAGTTTGTCTCGTATGCTCCAACAGATTCTTTGTCTTTTTTATTGAGGGAAAGGAAGTCCCTTTTCATCTTAAGTTGGAGGGTGCATGAAAAATATTTATCGAAAAACATCTTTTTGAAATCCTTCCATTCGAATGCCTCGATATCCTGCTTAGTCTTCATATTTTTGATCAATGTCCACCATTGATCAGCTTCACCCTCCATATGATGAGCCTCCAAGATAACCTTCTCTTCTTTAGAACATTGATGGATGGAGAATATCTTTTCAATGGAGTTGATCCATTGTTCAGCGATTGTGGGATCAGATGATCCACTAAAATTAGGAGGCCTTTATCTCATGAAGCTCTTGATAGCGACTTGTTATTTCTTAGGGGGGTTGAACGTTCCTCTTAACCCATGTTTCTATTCAAATCTTAAATTAGCTAAGAGAGAATCATGACAAAGATCGCGATTCCCGCTCCCATTGGATTGGGCATCTCATTAGTACAGTCATCACACTGATCTTCACATCGGTTGTTAGCCTGAGTCCTCATATTACCAGAAATTAGCTGGAATAAAAGGAAAGTTAGGGGGTAACACATAAAGGGTAATCCAAATACAAAAGTTTATGACTTATAAATAAACTTTTATTTCCTTAACTCATGAGTCTATAAGATTCAATCTAGGATATTCATTATCTACTTTCTAAAATATATTCTTCGGTGATTTTTTTAATTGCCTTAATAAGGGTTCATACTAAGATTGTGAATTTATCAAAACATATCCCCCAGGAGTGTCGTAATCAAGAGTGCAGTAAGGCCTGTTGTCATCCACCAGTTCCCATTCGAGTCTATCTCAAAGCGGTGTTTTCATGTTTTACCCCTAGGATACATCTGTGCCAGAGCTGCCTCTACCTGCTCATATCCATACAGGGATGTATTTGTTTGATAAACCACTTACTCAGTACTTAACAAAACATAGGGATGTTTTTATTATACTTAGTATTGTCTCTAAGGATTTACTAGTGTTTTCTAATCCTAATCCCAAAAATAACTAAACCTATCCTCTCATACCAACTATGACAACCCTGCTTTTATTACAAACTTAAACATGATTTATTACATAAACTTTTCACATGATACAACAAGGACAATCGAGAGGTATAGTGTATTTGGGGCATAGTATCATTACATAACAACTTTAAACATGAAATAAAACATCTTTATTGAAAACTTCCTTTACATGACCACTACATTCCCTCGTACTTAGAATTGCATTGGATAACTTGAGGAAATGCATAAGAAAAGGGGTGATCTATAAAGACGAGTAAGGAAATAAACATGGAATAAATGAGGAGTAAAATACATGTTAGACAATAGGAATATAAATAGAGAACAAGAGAAATATGAACATAAATACATGATAAAGCTTGATAATCATAACATGGAAATGTGGCAACAACACTTTACATGGAATTAACATGAGCCACGACTCATTGCACATGGAGCATGAGTAAATCCTCATTGCAAATGAAGCACGAGTAAACCCTTGTTGAACTTGAATTATAATTAGTCAATACTCATTGCACATTACATATCATGATACTACACTTTACCCAATGCATTGAAGCGCTATAAGGGTGCACCCTTCTTAAACATTTCATTTCATGCATAAGTGTGAAACATGGATCATAAAACCTGGATTCATAAAACATAATAATTTATTCCATGATAAAGTTATGTGGAATTTATACATGAAACTTTATAATCAATAAGTAAATGTGCATAACGGTTAATACACTTGATGGATAAATGGGAATGGTATTCACTACACAATGGCATTGACTTAGAAAATCAGTGCCATTTCGGCAGCGTAACGACGTGATGTAAGAATTCATAAAAAAGGTTGATGAGATAGAAATTGGTTCCTTATAATATTTACATGTAATGTAGGGTAAGGAGGTCAAATAGATACATGTCCCAACAATTGTAATGGAATTTAGGTTCATGATACAAAAGTATTGCTTGAATGTAAATGAGGAGGGAGAAGTTCCTTTCGGAATTTCATCATAATAACGGGTGTACATGGGAGGAATTTAATGAGACATAAAGGGGTCTACCATCATTCAGACATAAAGAGGGCAGTATGAGGGAGGTGAGAAACCATACCCCAACATTCATAATTGAAATTAAAGGGAAAAACAACTTAAAGAAAATTGGACAAAAATGAGAAAGGAAGAAAAAACCCTTACTTGGAAGTGTGCTTCCAAATGCTTGAAAGAGGCTTGAGAGAGGCTTATTGGGAGCTTGAAGAACCTTGAGAGGATTCTAGAGAGATTAGGGAATATGTCGGATGAACTAAAAAGTCTTTGAGTGAGGAGTAAGTGGGATCTTGGGTGGGTTTATATAGGAAAGGTGAGGGAATTCTTTATTATTTAGGTTTGGGACCCCTTATATTAAATTAATCCAAAAAACAAACCATCCCATGGTTTTTGCCCATGGTTTTTGGAAAAGGTAAGAGGAAAAAATATATTATAAGGCCAGAGTCCGAAAATCTTAAAATAATAGGGTTTCTTATGTGGAGGTGAGTCACACTCCCATGGAAAACAATTTAAAAAGACAAGGTGTTTAATAAGTCTTTAAGGGTCCATTAATGCTTTGAAAAGTAAGTAAAACAATCCCAAAATAACCTTATTTTAATGTTAAAACATATATTGGCTGAACATAAAGCTTATAGTAATTTATTACATCACTATTGGGTCATTATGATGTCGTAAAACACATTATATATTTAAACAATATTTAATTTTTACCCAAAAAATTGACTGTCTCAAAAAATTATGATAAATTTACTTTTGGATAATTTCGATGTCCTAATTCCAGAAATAACATTTATTTTATCTAAATAGTTTTTTAAATATGTTAATTTTTACTTTTAAAATAAAAACCGACATTTATCGAAAATTCACGTGTTTTGACAAAAATAGATTTCAAACCTTAATAAAAATTACAATTGCATTCATAAAATTATATGATCATTTATATATAATAAAATTAATTTAATAATAATAATAATAATAATATTTCATTAAAATATTATTTAATTCAAAAATCCCTTAATTTAATAAAATATAATTCTAAATTAAATAATAACTAAAAACACTATTTGCACTTTAAAAACTATTTACAATGTATCAATATTGACAAGAAAGTATATTCATTATTATATACATAAAATAATGTAAATGAACATAGTACTAGTGATTTTTTACATAACCCCTTAAAACAGCTGCATAAGACCTAAGGGTAAGGTATGCGATGGTGACAAACTTTTGGGGTGGCTCCGATAACATCGCTTGAGTGGTAATCTCTATCAACTTCCCCTTTTACCGTAGACGGTCCCGTTCGAGCTTGACATGATGAAGCTCATCTTGATATTGGTCAAGAGAGAAGCCCAAGGACACCACCTCTTTTCCGAGCTCCAATAAATGGGCTTCGTAGGGATAAATTCTACTGTATGTGGCCATCACTTCTTTTGTCTGAGTAAATTGGATTTGTTAAAGCGCTACATTTATAATAATCATGTGATCACTTTTCAATGACTATAAAAGTAACAGTCACAATTCTTAACATATAACCAAAGAAGTTGACATTTTATATAAATTTTTTACATAAAGATATATTTAACTAGATCAAGAGGAATTTCCATTAATGAAACTTTGGGTCGTTACATAAAACAAGATAGAATAACCCTTAGAACTCCTCTAAAATAATCATGCACATGAATCATGTCACAATTCATTCCAAGACTGACCGTAACCCATCTCCATTCAAGTCATGATCATATACCCACCATTTGACTATATTAGCAATAGAATAAACACCAATAAATAGGGTCAGGCACACAAAATTTCCATCCTACCGAATCGAGTCTTGAAAAATGCTCTCTAGTTTCGTCCTCAATATCCAAAGTCATCTCACCATTCCTATAATGAAAAATGCAATCACTTATCATGAATAAGTCTCAAAAAGTGCTCACAAAAAATCTCACTACTAAAGACATCCATAAAACTAGGAAAACTACTCTTTTAGAATTCCATTGAATAATGTAACATTATACATAAAATAATGTCAACACCATAAATATGGATGCCATGGTAGAGGTAAGAGAAGGCACATCCAGCAAGGACAATTTATGGAAAATCAAGTCCAAAACTTCTAAAAAATCATATTAAAGAATTTTTTCACGAAGCCCAATTGATTCACAAATGGTTGGAGATCATTATTCTCTCAGACCATGGAACTAATTTTCATGTGAATTACGGATTGATGGAATCCAACAGAAATTAAATGAATGTGTCTCATAACACTTTAGGAATGTGTGAAGGGAAGAAATTAATACCTACAAACAAAACTCTCATACTCACAAAGGAGTTCGACTTCTGGAACTCATTCAACCTCATTAGTTCCTCCAATATCCCTAAAACCCATGCTATATAAATACCCCATTTAGTTAAAAATTTTATGTATAAATGCTAATAATTCTACTTCTGAAGATCACTTTCATTTAATGAACCCTCTATGAATCATGAACAAAACAAAAAAAGGACCACCAAAGGTATCCAATCATCAAATATCCACTCCTCTTATGTTATTGAGTTCCTCCACATAATTTTGAGACTCTTTTCATGAAGGACTTAAACCTTAAAAGAGGATGTATTTCCTCTTTCATTGTTGAGGATTTGTGAAACATTAAGCCTTCGTGATGTGATCCCCTCATTAATATAGATTTCACATTAGGGAAGATGCACCTTGCTTCAAGAAGTGTACTCCTTTCTGATGCCCCTAACTCATGGGAAGCAGCATTTCTTTTTTATGAACCTCTATGAATGGTCCCATGTTTTGTGAAACACATATCCGAGACCTCTACATTGTTTCTCCCTTATGATGACCCCCATTCAAGATTTTTGAGTTCATGAGGCCCCTATACTGATCTAGGACTATTCCAATTTCACCTAAAGTCCCAATGTGACATGTTCCCCCAACTCATGTGTCCACATCAATCCAACTGCAGCCCGAGCCTCTAGTATACCATTTTCTTGTAATAATAGGAACCATAAACCATTTTTATTATAAGGTTATGGATCATAAATAGGACCTTATAATTGACTAGTCCTCCGTCGAAGTACCCATGCCATGTCCCACCAATAGGCACAAGAGTGGTGGTCATGTAAGCCTTTGGGTTGAGGAGTGAGTCCCTCAACATATGAGCAGCATGACATAAAACATCCTATCTGCACATCCTAGTCATAAAATTTTAAAATACAAGAAAACAACCTCAAAACATGATATAAAATCTATATTCTTACCCTATGAAATATAGATATGACACCAAATGTATGATCATCATTGTATTCCATTATCCCCCCAACATGGAATGAAACCCCACCCATAGGGGAAAACTCCCACACCGGTGTGTATTTAATGAATAATCCCCACACTATCCTTCTCCATAATGGGATGATACACCCACCATGAAGAGTTTTTATGTGTGAGCCCCACACTATCTCTCCCCACTATGGGATGGAACACCGACAACATGTATCTTCCATGCGTAAGCACCACATAATTACCCCAAGAAAAATACTCTTATTAAGGCCATATTCAATTATTAATCCCCACACCATTCATTATTGATGCCACTTTTGTGACATGATCATCATTATCATATAACATTAAACAGTATGGATCTGTCCAATAACAAGAACATAAATGATGACATCGAAATACCTGCGTTATGATCCTTGTATTCTTAATTGGTTATATTAGAATCCTCTTTGAGGTTCAATCATAAAAATGGTAAGCTCATGTGTTCCCTCCTAGGGATTTACCTCCCGGATCTTCCTCTACTGGGTATTCTAATCGACAACTCCAGATCCACCTCCATGGTGTATTAAGGTTCATTGGTAAACTATCATGGTGTTCCTTTATTGGGACACAACACCCTATTCCACCTGTATAATGTGTTTTAATCCTCCATAATGTCTCCAAAATTTTTTATACTTCTTCACTTATCTGTCTCAACCATAAGTCCCAATTCATCTCTATAGGATGTAGAAAAATTGACTTGGACCATAACAACTACCCTATGAAATATACATGGGATTCCTAAGTTAAAAATCATTCAAAGACTTATTCCTAGGGTGCTAATTACCTCATGATCTATGTAGGTTGACTTCGGTCCCATTCATAAGATTCCTCATATAATATTACCTCTCATGAGTAATATTTAAAGGTTACCAATGCACCCACTATCTAGATATTCCTAGAGATGACCAATGTGACTAGTCCCATGACCGTAGGTCGCTTCCTTGTCATGAATGAATTAGTGTAACTAACCAGCATTCCCAAAGATGTGGAATCAAGAATGTGTTTCACAAACATGAACTAATTAATGTGGGATATGCTAAATAAGAAAACAGAAACAATGAGGAATCCATGTAATGAGTAACCACATCCTATCATCCCATTTTGATCATGAATCATACATCATCATTGAAAGTGATGAAATTTTCCTACTGTTGGAAATTTTGAATCTAGGGAAACATGAAGCTAGTGTGGCATAATCCGATGCATAGGTAGGACACCATCAAAAGTTTTGTAAATAGATATAGTGAACTCGAAGTGAAACTCTTATCCTCAACCATGGGGACTATTAGAATTTGAGATATCATTATATTAGCATTTCAACATATTCTAACAACTACTTCCAAGTCACATTAAGAAAAATGCGGGCTCATCATGAAACTCAATAGAGAATTGCGGTAGTTAACATTGGTAATCCTCAGTCTCCAACATTGTTATTGTGGATACGTCTACATATTTGGAATATCCGAAATCATTGGGGAATTGGGAATCAATTTCCATATACATATACTGATGGCAGAATATACCTAACTTATTGGACCCAACCAGCAAGAAATTAGCAACCCAGTGCCTGGAGGTGCTGGGGTAGGAGTGAAAATGATGTAAAAACCACACAAAACTTCAATTCCACCACGAAATACTCTACGACCTCACCTATCAATTTCCAATTACCTATATCACCCTATGATATTATCCAGTGGATGGTGATGAATTCCCTCATATGTTAGTATTAGTGGGAGGGGGTCATTACCACAAGGGAATTGACCCAATATGATCTAGAAGTGCCATTGCCTCACTGACCTCACCCCATGAGGGATGCACATGGGAAAAAAACCCACATTCAAACAAAAAATTACATTTGGAGTCTCTACCTGGAGTTCTCTAATGACTCACTCACATACATTAAAAAGGAGGGGGATTCTCAGGTCACGTCGGTCATGAATACTACCCAAGATCCATAAATGGGTCTCAGACAAGGCCTCATCCAGGCCAGCAATGACTAGTCTGTTAGGTGAATGAAGAAGTGGACTTTACACCTACTATTCAAGACCCAGTTATAAGAACTTGATGCCAACGTTGGGGGAAATCATAGGGTAATGCTCAAAAATAGGAATCATTCATAGATCTAGTGTCCTCATCCACCATCGATGAATAATTCCATTTCCCTGTAATAGGTAAAAATAGATCCTCTTTTTCCCAATTGGTATCGAGACCTAGAATGCCTAATAGACATTACAGGTGGACTCTATTAATCCTCAACACCACCAAAAGTTGTTACGATCCAAACCATGATGAGGATATTCCAGGATGATATCCTCCTCACTCATTTAAAGACCAAAACGATGGTCCTCACTATTCCACTATAAGAAAAAACAAAGGACCCCCACTCCATAGGCAAACCAAGTGTATGTCCTCACTATTTTTTAGAAAATTAGAGTGTAGGTACTCCCCATACACTTCATGATCAAATCAGAGGACCTCTTCATGTCACCATAAACTATTAGAGAGTTCATCCTTGTGTTCCTAACAACTATAGTGGAGGCCCTCCCAACTCCTTCATCAATCTAACCAGACGTCCTCCCCACTCCAGAAACATCCATCGTGGAGGCCCTCTTCTTACCATAACCAAAAAATAAAGATATCTTTACCACATTACTTCCCACCAACAAGAAGGGCCTCCCTACACAGAAGAAGTATTCCACCCAGATGAACCATCCTAGAATAAAAGTATGAACAATCACTATCAGAGGAATAATATTCGGAGAGGACAAGTTTTCATGGAATTAGTTGAAATCTGAGACTACAAGGGGAAACATGGATTGATGATGATCACTCACCCCTATAATCAAAGCATGGGGTAAGATCCATAGATATGAATTTCTTTATTCCAAAAGATAAGATCCACTGGATCCCAAGATCCCTCCGTAGGTATTTTCAGGTGGAGGAAGTTCTGGCTCCCTTCTAAGAGATCATAGTTTAGAAATCCTCATAAACACTATTTTCAATCCCCTCTACCTTAATAAAATTTTTGGGAAACCTAATAGGGTGAGGGATGAATCCTTTATAAGGTGAGAGATCTACTGAGAAATATATGAGAACTATCACCATTTCAAAAATGTCATTGATGAATACCCCAATCTAGAAGGTTTTGGAGCCATGGTCATATTTTCATGAATTGGAGTATGGTTTGTGTTTGTTGTAAATCCTCATCGGAAGTTCAGAATTTGTTCTAGAAAATTTCTCATACATGTCATGAAGATTACAGAATTGAAGGTGGCAGCATTCTCTAGTGTTTGCTAAATTTTTCGGCCTCAAAATCGACAAATAGAGAAAAGTGTTTTTGGAAAAGAGACATGTGTGTCATGTACATGAAAGAGATGAAATTTGTGCACCATATGTTTTTTCAATATCAGAACATGGAAAATGGAAAAGGGATAAGGGCCGTGCAGGTTTTGGGGATGGTCGCGCAAGTGAATTGAATGCCGAGAACGGACTTGCGCGCTGACACCTAGGAGGCTGGAAAGTTGCGCACCTATTGTTATTTGAGATCAAAGATTCAAATATGGAAAAGGAAAGAGGGTCGCGCATGTATTTTTGTGGTCACTCAAGTGATTAGCCTGACAGAGGCTAGGCCTGTTGGAGCTGCGCGCCGGGACTTGCACACTGTGAGGACACTTGCGCACCACCGCGTCAGAGGTCCAATTTTCATATAAATAGAGGAACACCCCTCCTAATTTGTAACAAATTTCAAGACTTATAGATTTTTTGAGCTCTCGTCGTGCAAGTGGTTGAGTCACGCAAGTGGTTGTTGGGCCGTGCAAGTAAAGGTTGCACGCCGGTTTTTGGCTGCACGTCCAAAGTGGTTTGGGAGTTAAAGGCGCTGAGTCACCCAAATTTGGAGCTGAAGGAGGAAGTGTTGAGCAAGTGGGTTGGTGTCACCTGCACACCAAATTTGTACAGCTCAAGTGAATTGCGCGTCAGTCTTGAAACATGAGTTCTGGTCTTGGAGATGCACGCGAGGTGAGGTTGAAGTACGCCCGTCCTTATTGGAGCTGCACAAAAGTTGAAAGATTGCCTGATACATTCAGTGAAAAGTGAGATTAGTCTTCATGTGAATGTTGGAATTGAATAGAGAAGCTACATACAACAGAAGATGAATTCTTTTTAAATCATGAAGAGACCTTGACGTCTATAAACTGAGTGTGACTTCACCAAGAGCAGTGAGCTAGGTGGAGTCAACGGGAGTGACCTAAGGGATGTTGTGAGCTATCCCTGAACCTTCTATAAAGGTAGTGATCCTGGGATAGAGGGAATGTTCCCGAACCTTTGTAATCCACAGCTAGAGAAGTTTAGTGGAATTTGGTATGACCGACAACCTATCGGCGTATGCTCCTTGGACGTAGCCCTTAGTGGTGAACCAAGTAAAAAGTGATGTGTCATCTCTCTGCAAGTGAATTTTTCATTTTTGTTCATATCCATCATATAGGCTTAATAAGTTCCTACCAATGTGGAAACAAGATCCATCACTTTAAAAGAAAAATTTCACACCCTGATTCCCCCTCCCCTCTCAGGGTGTCCCGGGGTCCTACAAGTGGTATCAGAGGGTAAAGGTTGCTGGTGTTGAATCTGTCCTTTGTCGTCATGGAGAATGCATTCAATGTTAGGGGATTCCCTCTCTTCGATGGATATAATTTCTATATCTAGAAGAATAGAATGAGATCTCATCTAAGATCCCTTGGAAAGGAAGTTTTGTTTTCCACTGTGCAAGGTATTAATATTTCTGATCCAACAGGGCTGGCTATGACTAATACAGGTAGAAAAATTATTGATGCAGATGGTAAAGTACAGAATACTCTCACCACAGCACTTACTGATCAGATTTATCTAAAAGTGACAAGTTTCACCTCAGCAAAGTCTATGTGGGATAAACTTGAAAACATTTAGTAAGGTGATATCAAAGTGAAGGAGGTGAAACTAAAAGTGATACAGAATAGGTTCGATGATCTGAAGATGAATCCTGATGAGAATGCAGACTCCTTCAATAGAATTACTGAAGTGGTTGGAACAATTTGGGGCGTAAGAGAAGAAATAAGAGACATTGATTTTGTGAAGAAAATACTGAGAAGGCCACCACCCATGTACAATGAAAAGGTGTCATACCTTGAGTAAAGAGATCTTTCCAAACTTTCTTTAGATGATCTATTGAGCAGCTTGGTGGTATATGAAATGAGAGTCAAACCAAAAGATGCTACTACATGAGTAAGCAAGGAAATGGCATTCAAATCCATGGAGAAACTGAAAATATCAAAATACAGTAGTGGTGAAGATGATGAGGAAAAATAAATTCTCTCTCTCATTACCAAGAAGTTCCAAAAGGGAAAAAGTAAATTCAAATGTAAGTTACCTCTAGCTTTCTTTTGTTGTGGAAAATTTAGGCACATTGCTTCTCAGTACGTAAGAAAGATCGATGATGATGATAGAGATACTAAAAACATTGAGAAGCCTCAGAAAAGTTTTTTCAAGAAATGAGTGTTCAAATCTAGAAATAATGTTCTGAAGAAGAGTTTTTTCTTTGAAGAATTAGAAGATGATAATGAATTATGTGATAAAGAAGAACCATAATTTAAAATTGGGAAACATGCTTCTATGATGGTCACTGTTGAAAAATCCGAAGACACTGGTGGAGAAAATCAGATAAAAACTAGTGTAGATCACGAGTTGCAACTTAAGGATCCTGTTAGCAAGATTAAGATTAAATGTAAGAGTTTTAATAAGTGGAAATCAATGATAGAAGAATCAAATGAATATGTTGATCAACTTGAAGCTGAAATTTAATGACTTGAATAATTTGTGAAAATACAGTCTAAAATTCTTAAAAGAAATGATGATGTAGTGGATCTGAAGCTGAGAATTGAAGAGATGGAAAAGGTCATCAATGACCTCAACTCCAAACTAGAAGAAAAATCCAATACTTTTGAGGTTCTTGAGGCGGAAGTTGTTACTCTTAGGAGTAAACATCAGACTGAATCAATTTCAAAAGAATCAAGGAAAAAATACAGTTTGGAAGATTCTCAGATGCAGAATTACTAGCAAGAGCCAAGAGTGGTTAAGATGGGGTAGGAAAAATCTTGAGTGATCAAAGACCTACTTTCATGGGATAGAGTGGAATTGGGTGTGAAGTTGAGACATCAACTGGTGGAAGTAAAGAGAGCCAAAAGAAAGACAACATGAAAGTTGGACATGTTGAAACGTTACATGAAGTGCTGAAAAAGAAAACCACAATCCAAACTAAAAGGAGAACTGAAAATTACCCTCAAACATTCAGAAATGACAGGCAGTCCAACTATTATCCCAAGGAAGGGTGTATGAGAAGAAATTCAAGTGAGAAGACATTTCCTCTCATGAAGTGTTAGTTCTGTGGCTATCTGAGCATAACATGTCATATTGAGAAGAGGCAAGGAGCTATCTGAATGGGAAAGATCTGGGACATCAACAAAGGATAATGAATTCATATCCTCCATCTTATAGAAGAAATAGTTTCTATATATAATGTTTTCATTGCTCTAACTTTGGTCATAAGGCTATTAATTACATGCTGAGAAGGAACATGGAAACCTTACACCAGAATTCAAGACAAGTCAGATCTGATTGACAATCTAGTGTTGCTCTTTCAAACATGTTTTCTCCTCTCTAAGAAGACTTCAACTATGAAGAACCAATGTACATAGATGAGATAATTGAAAGACCATCAGTGCTCTATACTCATTCCAATGTCTCATTGAAAGAAAGGAAGAAAATTATGAAATCCAACCTTGTAGAGGTGGCCCTCAATGATACAAAAATCATCAGTACTTGGATTCTGGATAGCGGTTGTTCATCCCATATGATAGGTAATGCTGGCCTGTTGACAAATATCAAAAGGAAGGTTGATGGAATGGTTCGATTTGGTAATTATGGAGCTCTGAAAATCAAAGGTAGTGGAAGTACTGAATTAGCTAATAGAGAGATAAAGAATACTGAGGTCTTTTACATAGATGGCCTGCGTCATAATCTACTCAATGTAAGTCAACTCTGTGACATAGGAATTATTGTTACTTTTTATCAGAGAGGATGCACTATCAATGGAAAGACAAGAGATTAATTTATGAAAGGATACATAACAAAAGTCAACCTGTATTAGGTTGATAGTAAAGAAATTTTTTGCTACATGACTATTGGAGAAGAAAACAATTTGTGGCATAGGAGACTGGGTCACATCAATCAACAAGACATGGAGAAAATATCAAAATTGAGGATTGTCATGGACATTACTAACCTGAAGCGTGAGCGTGAAAAATATTGTGATGCTTGCTTTCGTGGAAAGCTGGTCTGCAGTTCATATCATACAAAGAAGAAAATGACATCTCATCTTCATGATCTAATTCATACAGATGTATGAGTGCCGATAAATATTGCTGGAACTCATGGAGAAAGGTACATTGTCCTTTTAATTGATGATTACAGTATAATGGCATGTGTTATCGTCATTCATAGGAAATTACAAGTGCTTTACTGCATGAAAACATATCGGAGAATCGCCGAGAATGATACTGGATGAACAATCAATGTTTTGTGATCTGATAATGGAGAGGAATACACGTCCATTGAGTTTGATAATGACCCTAAAAAACATGGAATACAACATGAGGTAGCTGCTGTGAGAACTCCACAGAAAAATAGAGTTGTTGAGCACCGGAATTGACAGGTCAAAAACATGGCCATGACTATACTGATTGAGAGTGGAATCTCTCGCCATTACTGGAAGGAAGCTATTGAAGATGAATTGCACATTCAGAATTGAACAAGGCTTTAAATGGGATAAACGAAGACACCATATGAATTGTGGCATGGTAGGAAGCCTTCATTGAAATACATTCATGTTTTCAGAAGTAATTTTTATTTAGAATATAGAAGGGTATCAAGGGATGTTTGGTGACAATGTTTATGAAGGAATTTTTCTTAGATATCCAATTAACAACAAAGCCTACAAGTGTTTCAACAAGCGATTAGGAAGGATTGTGGAAAGCAGTGATGTTAAGATAATTGAAGAGAAAAACACAAATTATTTAAGAATGTCATATGATGATGTGATAGAAAGTGAGGAAGAAATTGAACTTGGAGAAAATACGAATACAGAAATAGAGGAAGTTGTACAAAACACTCAGCAGTCACATCATGATGTTGACTCAAAAGAAGAATATGAAGAAGAAACTGTAGGTGGAGAGAATACAACTAAACCAAGAAAAATAAATTGTAGAGATGAGATTAATCCGTCTAACATAATTTCGGACAGGATTACACCCACTCAAAAAAGGAGGATGAGAAATAACACACAATCTGCATTTCTGTCAGTTGTAGATCCATCCTCATTCGAAGAAGCTGCAAAGGATGAATCTTGGGTAAAAGCCATGAATGAAGATCTAGATCAGATTAACGAGAATCAGAAATGGTATCTTTTCGAGAGAACTGAAGTTCATAATGTGATTGGTACAAAATGGATCTTCAAAAACAAGTTTGATGAGCATGGAAGTGTTATTAGAAACAAGGATTGACTGGTATATAAGGGATATTCCCATATTGAAGGTGTTGATGTTGAAGAAAACATTTCTCCAGTGGCTAGAATAGAGTCAATCCAACTTTTCCTTTCCATGGAACTCCAAAGAGGATAAAAATTATATCAAATGGATGTCAAGATAGCATTATTTAATGGTGTACTCGAAAAAGAAGTATACATTGAAAAACCAGTGGGTTTTGTTCTTGTTAATGATGAGACAAAGGTCTGAAAATTGAAGAAAGCCCTATATGGTTTGAAGCAGACACCATGATCATGGTATTCCCACCTGGAATCGTATCTCAAGAAGATTTAGATCAAAAGAGAAGGAGTGGATCACTATCTATATGTGAAATTTTTTCCAAAAAATCAATTCATGGTTCTAGTCTACGTTGATGATATCATATTTGGTGGAAGCAGGCAGAAATCAGTGGATGAATTTTCCAATGACATGAAATCAAAATTTGGAATATCTATGATTGGGGAGCTCACATATTTCATGGGGATACAACTGATTCAAAAGAAGTATTACACTTTCATTTCTCTGGAAAAGTATGAAAGAGAGATGTGGAAGAAGTTTAATATTCAAGACTCCAAACTAATGTCAACTCTGATTGCAATTGGAACTAAACATGAAAATCATGAGGATTGGACCTATGTAGATCCCACCACGTACAGGAGGATCATTTGGAGCCTACTATACCTGACAGTGACACGACCAGATATTGTCTTTTCCACATGCCTTGCGGCCCATTTTCAGATTAATCTAAAGGAGGAACATATGGCAGCAGTAAAAAGAATCATTAGGTACATTCATAGTACACATAACAGTGGGTTATTTTTTGTTGCAGGTAGGGATAGTGAATTATTAGTGTTTTATGATGCTGACTGGGCTGGTGATGTGGTAGATTGAAAGTCCAGTAGTGGCAGAGCATTCTATATTGGGAAGAAATGTGTTGTATGGTTAAGCAAGAAACAAGAAAGTACTTCTCCTAGTACTGCTAAAGCAGATTATATATCCACCACAAAGGCATGCAGTCAAATACTATAGATGAAGCAACAACTTTCAGATATTGGTTATGAGGTGAATCAACTAATGTTAATTTACTGTGATAATAAGAGCACAATTGATCTCATGAAGAATCATGTTCAACATTCTCATACAAAACATATTGAAATCAGGTATCACTTTATTAAATAAAAAGTTGAGAAAGGGGTGATTAGAATGGATCATGTGGGAACTGATGAGAAAGTGGCTGATATCTTGACCAAGACACTATTGACGACTGTGTTTGAGAATCATCAGTTGAACCTTGGTGTTCAGCCACCTCCCAGTGCATAAGGAGGTTACACAACTCCCCTCTCCCCATTTATGATAACTGTTTTTATCTGTTTATGAATGTGATGCAGGTTTGTGGGGGAGATACTATCCAGGGGGAGTATGGTTTGAGATGAACAATGAACACATTACCAGTCTTTGGGTTTCTTGTCAATGGGGGAGAAAGGAATAAATTCAGGCATGTTCAGGAATGTAATGCTTCTGTGATGAGAAGGATGAGAAGGAATACATTGGTCATGTAATGCTTCTTAGGTGTCATTGAGAATTCCAAAACACAGGAACCCAATTCAAGATTTCTCTCTTGTTTTTTACACCAAGCATTGCTCACGTAGACTTAGAGTGTTGGATGAGTTGATTCTTGTGTTTTTGGTGTAGATATGGATGGGGATCTATTGAATTTATTTTATGATTTCCAAAAAACTCCAGGGGGGATATTGTTGGAACCATGGTCATCTTTGCATGAATTGGAGTATGGTTTTTGTTTGTTGTCAATCCTTCAAGGAAGTTCAGAATGTGTGCCAGCAAAGTACTCATACAAGTCAAGCAGATTACAGTATTGAATGTGGACCCATTCTCTAGTGTTTTCCAAATTTTTGGGCCTGAAAATCGAAAAATGGAGAAAAGTGTTTTTGGAAAAGAGACTTGCGTGACGTGTAATTGAAAGAGAGGAAAATTGCGCGCCATATGTCTTTTAAATATTAGAATATAGAAAAATGGAAAATGGATAAGGGTCGCGCAGGTTTTTGGGCTGGGCGTGCAAGTGACTTGCATACCGAGAAAGGACTTGTGCGCCGATGCCTAGGAAGCTGGAAAGTTGCGCACCTGTTTTTCTTCAATATCAAAGCTTTAAAATATGGAAAAGGAAAGAGGGTTTCACAATTATTGACATGGTCGCGCAAGTGAGTAGCGCGACATAGGCTAGGGCGGTTGGAGCTGCGCGCCGGGACTTGCGCGCCGTGAGGACACTTGCGCGCCACCACACAGGGGGTCCAGTTTTCCTATAAATATAGGACCACCCCTCCTCATTTGTAACAAAGTTCAAGACTTAGATATTTTTTGAGATCTCATCACGCAAGTGGTTGAGTCGTGCATGTGGTTGTTGGGCGGTTCAAGTAGAGGTTGCACGCCGGTTGTTGGCTGTGCGTCCAATGTGGTTTGGTAGTTAAAGGAGTTGAGTCGTACAAGTTTGGAGTTGAAGGAGGCAGTGTCACGCAAGAGGGTTGGTGTCACCTGCGCATCGAATTTTTACCGTGCAAGTGACTTGCGTGCCGGTCTTAAAAATTGAGTGCCGGTCTTGGAGAAGTGTGCCAGGTGAAGTTGAAGTACACCTGTCCTTCTTGGAGCTTCCCAAAAGCTGAAAGATTTATTGATACCTTCGGTGAAAACTGAGATTAGTCTAAAAGTGAAAGTTGGACTTCAATTGAGCATATACATACAAAATAGGATGAATTCTTTTGAAATTAAGAAGAGACCTTCACTTCTATAAACTGAGTGTGACTTCACCAAGGGTAGTGATCTAGGGGGAGTCAATAGGAGTGACCCGAGGGACGTTCTGAGTTATCCCTGAAACTTTTGTAAAGGTAGTGATCCTGGGACAGCGTGTCTATGCCTGAACCTTTGTAATCCACATCTATTAAAGTTTAGTGGAATTTGGTACGACCAACAACCTGTCGGCGTATGCTCCTTGGACATAGCCCTTAGTGGTGAACCAAGTAAAAACTGCTGTGTCATATCTCTTCATGTGAATGTTTGATTTCTATTCATATCCATCATACATGTTTAAAAGGTTCCTACCAACGTGGGAACAAGATTCATCACTTCAAAAGAAAAAAGTTGACACCCTGATTCACCCCTCCCCTCTCAGGGTGTCCCAGGGTCCTATAGAAGGATGTGATGATGTGATTGGTATCATCCCTAAGAGGCGTCATAGTGTGCATTGAACAAGTTATTCATGCATTGGCCCCACTAACTTCCAACCCACTACTGAACTGATCCACATCAGTTCACCACCCATCTCTCATCCAACAATGGTCATAACATAGTGTGACCATGAACATGGCCCTTCCTATGAATAAGTGGACCAATGAGATGTTATAGTGATAGAAAATCTATCCATGGGGTTCTCAACCCCAAAAAATCCAAACCTTGACAACTTGAAGACCATTAATAAGAAAAACCTGTGTGTTTCCAAAAAATAATTTGGGTGATACTTTACCACCTTCACAATCGTCAAATGGAATATCTAAAAAAAATATGAGCACCTTAAAGCCATTGATTATTAGTGATGGAGGGTTGATATTATAAAACTATCGGTGGCTAGAAATCCCTCCTCATTAGGATACCACCATAAAATTTAACATAATTGCATCAAGATCCTCACAGTACTCATACATATTTTGTAAAATGTGTCTCTGTAGGTCTAGATAAAGGGCTGGAGACAGTATACTTCTCGCCACTTCATCCTTATCCTGCGACATCCGGACCTACCTACCAATGAAAATGGTTCCCCTTAAGTTATGTAACAGTAAAAATGGTCATTCCTAGAATTCATGAGAATTGAGTCTTCGATATAGAACATGATATGGAAAACCCTCCTCAAGGTTCTTAATAGTATCATGAAGTCTCTCATATAGGTGTTCTTACTCGCTAGAATAAGAAGGAACTTAGCCCTAGGGATCCCACCAATGAGACATTACCTACCAGTCGACCTCTCAACATTTTTAAAGAGTATGTTTGGCCCTATGATCCATCTAAGGTCATGAAAAAAATATATATTTAGAGCCCACAGTAGCCTAATTCCTCTATCATCTTAAAGAGAAGAAAAGTTTCACCAATGAACTAATTTTCGACTAGCACCCTGGTTAAGGAACCACTAGAGGGGACCCCATTTATTCTCCAGTAGGGAAACAAGTCCTTTTTAGATATATTCCCCTAGTAGAGATCATTATCCCCATGAAAATTGGATTGGAATAGGTGGAAGTGATTGGGAAGAATCTATGGTATGAGTCATCAAACCGACCCGAGTAGTGTAATTATCCTCCTTAAGAACAAAACCGTGTTTCTCTATGAATTGATGAGACAACTAACTGAGTTGACGAGTCATTTATAATATAGCTGGTTAGGGACCCTATTTTGGATATAAGCCCTCATCGAGATGATTTTATAGCCACTCTCACAATTCACTCAAGGCCTTGGAAACATGGAATATGACCTTCCCACCAGAAAGAAAGTCATACCATCCATAGGTGGACAACATCGGACCACCCATAATGTTTTTAAATTCTAGATCTCCCCACTCAATGGATTTGGATTTTTGTTGCAACAATATTACCACATTATATAAAGGTGTGGTCCAATATTGGGAACCCCAAAATAGTAGTAAGCCGCTAAGTATTGATGTTTTCTTCAGTCACTAGAAGGACCTATCTTTTTTTTGTATATCTAGTTACCAATAGAGTCCATTACTAGTTGGGAATACCTTATCAGGTAGTTCCTCTATCTTTTCATCTCCACCCCATAGATGACAAGTATTTATGATATCTAAATGTGAAAATAATGACTTTATAAGAATCTTCATTAATTTTTTCCCAGTGGAAAGACCTCATTTACTAACTCCTCATGTTGATTACTCAATAAAATTTAATACAATGTGTGTGGGGAATGTAAATATTGATCTAGTACCTACCCTTATAACCAAAAATGTTCTAGGTGGATTCTGAGACTTTTTTGATCAGGATCAGTGCCTAGTGTAAGCCTTACAGAAGAATAGATAATAAAACCCATTGCCTATTCCATCTACCATGAGAAGGAACACCAAAGTAGAGACATACAAAAATGTACAAGTAGACCCCGTTGAGTTAGAAGAGTTGTTTTCCACTTTTCTAGAAGAACATTTCTAAGTGCTTCCATATAAAGAAAAACCTCACTCAGTGTTGCCCTATCAGGAACAACCTCACTTGGTCGAGAACCGTCAAGAACCTCCTCAAAAAGTCTTGCAGCTTAAAAGTGTAAATGTGGATCTTGCATCCCTTCATGGATAGTTTCCCAGAGTTAACATCCTAGATTGATGCAATCAAAATTATTACTTCAAGAATGTAAAAGTTCTAATATATTTCACATATTACATAGATAAGGGTATTATGAAGCCACACGTGTGCAATAAAACCTAGGAAGCTGGACACATTCTCCATCCTAACCATTCTCCATAGGACAATAACCTTCTATATATAAAAAGACAACTATGCGTTCAATGATTGGATCCAAGACCAAGTTGATCATGGTTTGGTCAAGCTCCATGATGTTTCAGTGTAGGTGGAACATATATCCACTAAACCCAACTGTGACAGTGAGGGTTTAGGTGAATGGAAGCAGGAATCAAAACACAAGACCCAGAGATATGATGATTGGTATCCAGTGATATCATATAGAGAATCATAGTTCCCCACTAATTCTAAATAAATCCTATAACGGTGGTGATTTCATTCATTCTTAGTTGGGAATCTCCCCCACGATCTTCCCCTCATTAGAAGACCCCACTAATAACGAGTAGGATTATGCCTCCATAAATTCAATAGAGTTGGTAGAACCCTTCACACTTCCCAATAGGGGGGAATACCAGGTAAATCCCTTTGATGCCTAGGCTTATTCCATAATAGGAGAGATTGACGATTTGTGAAAAGACAAATTTTCTGGACATCACATCAAACTGAGTCTTGCATGCTACAAATACTAGGTAGATGAATTTATGGTGAGCTCAACTATCACTATCCGCTCATCCTATTCCATCTGATATGCTACTATAAAAGATCGTGTTGATAGACTAAAAAGATAAGTTGTGATCACAGCATGATTGGATGTACCCAACCGAAGCCTAGCATCAACCTACCGAAATTCCGACAAAAGTAGTTAAAATATAGTCATTTGACTATTAGATGGATATTTTCAGTACCAGCCAAAACCCAAGGATATATATGGAAATATATGCTGTGCCTCCTTCCAAGGAGCACCCCTTAAATGAAAAACATGAATTTGATGAGAAATTATTACACATTAAAGAACTTAACCAGCACACCACCATGTTTGTTGATCTGTGAGTCCCTATGATTGTAAAAAGAAATTTGTGAGTCACTTAATAAATAATTGAAAATCCAACATCTCTTTGAATCCAAGGTAGAAGTTGTGGAAAACTACTATGCAGTGGATCTAAACTACTAAATTGTCAGGCCATAATCTCATTCTCAGAGGAAGATGATGGTTCCCTTGTATAGGGGAATGGACACTGAATGTACATTGCTGGAAATATCAATGTCATGGAGGTCCACCACTTTCTTGTTGAAACAGGTTATAGAAGTAACCAAATTCCAACACTTACGCTCAATAATAATAGATTTAACAAAGGATTTCTGACTCCCTCAAACCCAAGAATATATGGTTATGATAGGAGTGAGTAGAAATCATGTGGAAGGTATGGTTAAAGGACGATTTGGGAGGATTTATAGAAAGTATATAATCCTTGGTTGTCTCCCAATATACATCCTACAATGAAATTCTTGGTAGGCCATGACTAAATCTTCATCCAGTAGTCCCCTCCTCATATCAGTAGTGCATCATTCACTAACTCAATGGCCAAGCTGGTGTATTCCATGGTGATTCATTAGCCTTCGACTGATATGTGGCTTGACACATGGATTAATGCTACTATAATAATGAAATAAATTATGATGATACCAAATGAGTTTCGTGCACTAATGATTTTTTCACCACGACCTCCAACCCATGGTAAAACATTGACGATTATTTTTTCCTTTCGATTCACTAGTTAGAGGCCACAATGCATGGCCTGGTAAGATACATTATATTTTCAAATAGAAGGTTTTCAAAGTACCTAAAAATAATGAACATCCAGAGATTTAATTGTACTCTTACACTGGTTAGGATCAAGTGATACTAGAGGCCTCCACTCCTATGAGGTATCGAGATATTACCACCTTGTCTACCATTTAGTGGAATTCTAGTCTGTTTCTTGGAGCAGGTTTGAGTATTTGAAATATTACTCTCCACCATTTCTTTTACCTAATGCATGGGCCTCACGGTAAAATTAAAAATGGAATTTCTCTAATAGGTTCTATAACCATCGTGTTAGAATGTCATGAACCCCTTAGTGAAGATTTCGATTTTAATCAAGTAGGAACCTATGCTTCCACTAAGTTGGATAGCCTATAAGAACAGCCCCTCCTATTGATTACCATTCCATAGATGATAGATGGGGTCTTGAGGATACCCCTATCATATTTTAATAGGCTTTATCAACCACCATAAATAACATGATTTTGGTGAATTTGGGTATTGAGGTATATTGGAGGTCGATGCTAATTAGTACAACCAAGTCTCAATATGATTATCAACTATATGTGGACTCCCTAAAGTTACACTGTGATGTCTTCACCTGGGGTTATGAAGAGATTACAAGTCTAGACCCTCAGGTCACCATCCATCAAATCATCCTACCATAGAGTCATCATGGATTTAATAAGCATCATAGAAAGATTCACCCCTCCCATGGTGTTATGATCATAGTAGAGTCTGATAATATTAATAAAGAAATTTTTTTGAGGAGGTTTAATAAAACCATTGGATATCCCATGTCCTCCCATCAAGATGAATAATGGGAAAATTAGAGTCGGTATGTACTTAGGGGACCTCAACCACCACTTCATGAAGGAGGATTTTCCCCATCCAGTGACATAGATGTTGATTGATGCCATAACCTGGTTCCAGGTCCTCTATTTCATATATGGATATTTTTGGTACCACAAGATCTAAATAGACCATGAGGATGAGTATTAGACCACTTTCAAGGAACCTCAAGGGAATTTATGATATTAGGTGATTCCCTTCATCCTAAAGAACCCAAAATCCACTTACCATTAAGCCATGCATCACATCATTAAACTGATTCTTGGGGAATTGGTGGAATCTTATGTGGGTGACCTGGTGGTCAAACAAAAATTATGTTAGGTCCATCATAGAGACCTTGAGTAAGTATTTTTATGCATCTATTACTAAAACATTATGATGAACCACATGAAGTGTGTAACCGGGGTCACCTTTGAGAATCTTCTAAACTTCATGGTTTAATACAGTGGCATTGAGATATACTTAGAGAAAATCATGGACATTCATGAGATTCATCCCCTGAGAAGAATTTGAGATTTGCGAGGCCACCAAGGACACTAATACTATATATTATGATTTATCATGTATCAGTAAGGAATTTAAAATCCATTTTTGTGACTCTTGATGGGGGAAATTCCTATCGGTTGGTTGATATGTGTCATACTGTGTTTGAGTATGTTTATAAATATCTCCTGCAACATCAAGTCGTGATGCCATGCATCCGAGGGAAGCCTATAGTCATTTATCTAACTCCCATGTAATTATCCTTTCATAACCTTATCACCCAGAAGAAAAATTAGGTTTGGGGAAATAGTTTATACTATCTCAATCAAATTCTACTTAACATAGAGACCTGATACTCCATTATTAAGAAGCATTTACTCAAACTGGTTTTCCCAGTAAAAAATTTGTGACATTACTGGAAGCATGAGGAGATATAGCTAGTGTTCTGATTAGACCAGATGAATTATATCCTGAATCACCCCATATTGAAGGGTGGCTGGCATACATTGGAATTTTTCTTTAGCAGATCAACACCAAGTTCGTTTCAGAGAAGGAAGTCATCGGTCAAAAATTGGATTTCTAGCTGCTCATCCATCCACAGAGGATATTTCTCTAAATGTAGATTTTCATGGTGAGGACATCCTGTCAATAGATCAATATATTCCATGTTGGAATATACATTACAATGATACCTCCCAATGTCTGACCTATAAGAGGATCAACGACATGAAGATCAATATATTAGGCATGGGGATCTTCTTCATCACCCAAGTATATTTCATCTTGTCGTACTCATTACTAATTTGAAAAGGCTTCACAAACATTGAGGCAGAGCATCAGGCTTTCATTACTGGTGTCATAATGGCCCTCAAAATTTATTTCCATCACTTCCATGTGAAGGGAGACTATTAATTATCCATAAAAAGAATGTTAATGGTGACTACATTTTCAGGAAGCTATATCTTGGGCCCCATATTTATCAAACTCCTCACCTAATGGCCCAATTTCTTTATCTTCAAAAAGTGACTTATATCCCTCATGAAAAGAATAGTCGAGATGATGCCTTGGAAATTTAGGATGCATCCCTTACACTGTCTTACTAGGATGACCTGTCTATTCATGTGGTGCACTGGAGGGTCATCACTCCCATAATTGCTGATAGAGGTGATAACCAACGAGTAAAATAGCTTGATAATGATGCTTCTATGTAAGGTCACTCAAGTTCCCCCACATCAGAGTAAACACCCGATTGGATAAACCCTTTCATTGAGTATTTCTAGGGTGGAATTATTTCACCTGACCATGTTGAGCAAGAGAGAATCTGTTTACATGTAACACATTTCACCCTCTATTGTAGAGTTAAAAGGGAATTAACTATCTAAAAATGTGGATTGTATAGAATTATTCTTTGTTGAATCCTTGAAGATTTGAATCCCTAGGTCATGTAGAATGTCCATTCTATGTTCTATGGTTCCCATCATACATGATTGAAGCTCTCACACCATATTCAGAGACGAGGATATTTTTTGGAACACCATGGTCCAAGATTACATTGAATATGCTCAGAGGTGTTATGCATGTCAGATATATGGAAATTTTTTCCATCAACTACCAGAGCTTATCTACACCACCAACTATTCATGTTCATTTTTAGCCTAGGGACTCAATTTGGTAGTGCTGTACCCATAGATGACAACTTTTCAATGCTTATTAATTTTGACAATGATACATTTCTTCCCTATGTGGTTATAAGTGATTCCCCTTAGTAAATTAATGCCACAATATGTGAATTAATTCATGATCTTCATTATAATTCATTGATTTATAGGTCCTTATACAATTATCATAGATAATGGAACCATTGTTTGGGTAGCTGATCTGAATAAGTTGTATCCAAAGTAAAAAACATTGTCTAACCAAACTTCTTGTTTCCATATGTGGTAAAATGGAATGATCTAGGCACTCAAAAAAAAATATCTAACATTCTGTAGAAGATGGTGGGATGGAAAAAGAAGAGTTGGTTGGACAGGCTTTGCAACACACTCTAGGCTTATTTGATGATGACAAAAAATTCCACCTAGGTGAACCCATATTCATGGGTGTATGGAATATATAAAATCATTGCCATTATGTTTTAGTTAAAATCACTCTGAATAGCTATATATGACATCAAATGTTATAATTTTTTTAGGTCCATATAGCTAATATGGAAGCCCTCAAAGAAAATAGTGTCCAAGCCTTGCACAATCTATAGTGTTACATAAACAAGATAGGAATAGAATTGAACAAAACGTTTCACCTCCACTCCATTCTCTAGGGTGACATAGTATTAGCTCTCCGAATGCTAAAAAGACTAGTCAAGAATCCAGAAAAGCTGGAGCCTAAGTAGGAAGGACTTTACATCATCCATAAGGCTTATTCCAATGAATAATACTCTTTGGTTACAATTTATGGATAGCTTATGAAACTACCACAAAAAAATATAACTTTAAACTACGTACAAGTCTTCTCATGAATATTATGTGTGGTGCAATGACTTCTCAGACCTCAATTCAAGTTAGGATTGTCCCTCTACTACACTAAAAATATCCAATTTCGATACATACCCCTCATTCCAAACTCTATGACCTTAAACTAAGAGCATGCGATTTAAGATTTAAGACCTTTAACTAATATCAACTCAATGGTCTATGAAGTACAAACATAAAATATTTGAAAAAAGTCTAATAATTATGAACTTAAGATATTTACTGCCCCTAAAGTCCATGTTATATGAATTTAAACAAAAAATACCAATATCTATAACACATGATGATAAAATATTACTTTACATTATATATAATCAGGATGACTCTTAAAAAAAGATAAGTTGTTTACCCTATTTGAAACTTAGAAACCTCTAAAAAAGAGATGATGTTTATTCCATTTAAATTAGAGATTACATTAAATATGAGATGAATTTTACCCTAATTGAAACTAAGATTCCTAAAATGATAACTATGGGATAGTTAGAAATCCCTGATGCACGCCCCAAGCATGGGATGGCCCATGGATTTCGTAAGGTGCTTCCTTTCCGTCACTAGAGGGGATTTCTCCCATCAGTGTTAGTCTTCTACCACTTCCTATTCAAGAACTATGTGCAGCTTGGTTCCCATTTTCATGGGATTTGTAGGGACACCTTAACTTCTCATCTTCATTACCAACCACAAAATCATCAAGGCATTGGGCTCTTGGACCTATTTATGGTCCTGGATTTATGATCCAAAACTGTTCGTAGTTTATCTCTATGTCTTTATGTGGAATGTGAGCCTCACCAGCTCCATTCATGTCAGGAACATCTCCTGATCTGTATTTATATCCTTAAGAACAATACTTACCCTTTGTCCAAACAACATGATTTTAATCAGTTTTTTATGGTCATGAACATATGACCCAAAAATATATATGATTAGCACTAGGATTTCTCCATGTGGCATCGAGCCTCCTTATATCTCATTTGCATGGGGTTTGAAATGTTTCGTGCAATACAAGTAATCTTGGAGCACACTCACATTAGTTCATGAATTATGACTATAAAATTGTTTCAGTTGGGCCACGATCTATGAAATAAAACTAAGATCCACATTCAAAGCTAGGTTACATTAAATGAACAAATGGACTTTCTATATTATCTTTATGAATATAAACTAATTGTATTCCAATTCCTAGCTACATGAATTTAAACTACCATGACCAGGGTCCTCAATAGACAATGTTAAATTTTTATTTTATTGTGTCTGAAATATGGTTTACTTTTATAAAGAGATGATTTAAACCCATTTTAAAATGAGATTCCTCTTAATAAAGAGACGATCTTACTCCCTCTATGGATGCCTCAAAAGATAATGAATGGGATAAATCACACATTGAAATACGTAAAATTTAGATGAATCCTATTAATATATGATCAGATATCCATTCTAGAGAGGATGTAACCCTGTTGAAATTGGTTACCTACACTTCCATGATACACACATCCATTTTGGGATTCTTACACTATATTTTGAGCTCTACGACCTCAAATAATGATTCATTGGTCTAAGAAACATGAACATTAACTGTATGCATAGATAGTGTCTCTAGGATATTCTATGTGATGGGTCTTCAAAGCCCCCCCCCCATTCATGCATGTTAACACCTCCTTTTTATGAAATTAAACTATAACCCTACACCATGGAATGGACATGGGATTCCCTTTTATCTTTACGTGAGGATAAAATCATGGAAGGCCTTGTGCATAAACACCAAATATCAGGAACTAATCACATTATGTTAAAATGTATGATACTTGAACCTCATTGTGTGATGTTAAATTATGGTTCTATCATCCCCATTGCATGATGTAAAAATAAAAATCATCCTAACCTCTTACACAAGAATCCCCTTCCTTTGGTGATGGTCACCTTCCACATCATTCTTATCCCTCTGAAAACATTGGTAATCAAAAAGTATGGTTCCCTAGAGGAAGGGTTTGACCCTTTTTTCAGGTCAATATTTCCATGCCAATGTGCTCTATGTCATAGTGGGGAAATTATAGGAGTGATGGAATCCATTAAAAAATCCCATCATTTCAACTTTAGGATTTGTGTGTCCCTTTACTTGGATCCCCATCCACTTCCATGTCCAAATGGATCACCTAATAGAATGCTCTTATGATACAATGGATCACCTACCATCCTAGTCTAACACATCAAATGAATTTGGACAACAATCTATGATAAGTTCATTGTTGCGAATATGGTCAATGATCGACCATCAATGGTTTGTCCACATTTCCGATAACACAATATGGATGATGTTTTTTGAACATGTTCAGAAGTTGTCCATCATTATCACACCACTCTCTTTTATGTTCCAAATATTGGACATCATGATTCATAGGCCCCATTCCACTTTGTTCATATAGAATTCAATGCACTATTCATTTACCCATTAATGTACCAGTTCACATTATAAAATTATCCCATCTATTCATAAAGCCACACTCTCTAGCTATTGCATCTCTAGCCTTGACACTCAAATTGGACAGTTAGAAAATGAAAACCTCGAATAGTTGAAAATTGGATAAAACTCTCAACAGAATAAGTAATCATATGGTTTCCCTTGTTTCTCACGTGGAGCATAACTCACATGATAATAGGGATTGGTCACTGGTTATTTCAAAAATATGATTGGAGTGCAAAAATTAAATTGCAGAAAAACTATCCAACTATTTTTGAGGGTCTTCGAAATATTAGAATTTGTCCTTTTAAAAAAATCCATCAATTATCTATCCCTATGATCTAACATTTGTGCTTATCCATCCTCTACTGAGTGTCCTCGAGGGTCCACTAACACTTCCCTAGCTCCTCCTTCTCTTCTTTGGACATATAAAGAAAATATTTTTCTATTCCGTAGTTATGAATCTATTCTACTCATTACCTAGACAAAAAGCATGTCACCTCTTCCACATTGACCTCTTATTCTACCATTTGGTCTTTTACGATATTAATGATCTAATCCTCTATACCAGTGACGTTCACCTACTCCTGTGACAAACCTTCTTGGTGAGTAATATTTCCTTCAGAAACTTCATGTTCCTTGGATCCCTTGAATTTATGTTTCATCAAGTAATTTTGCAGTTCCTTCTTTTCAGGACTCACCCTATAAACAAGGAAGTTCTGAGCCAATGTGTGAATAAAGTTTGATTCCACCCCACCGGTACCAAAGATGACTAACTATTGGCCGGTAAATTCCACCACATTAGTCATGAAAACTATCTGGATGTAGGTGATGAAGTTCCACACATACCTCCACACATTGAGATTAAAAATATGATTCTCCTCTATGGTTTCCATAATTTAGTCATCAAATTCATCAGGTAACACATGCTCATTAGGAGGGAAGATATCCAGTATATCATTGGAAAGATAATCCAGGAACAGGTCTTCAAGTATGACTGGATATAGATATTTCTCAAAAAATAGATCCTCATCAGACCATGTATCTTCAACAAAGGTGTCTACTACCTTGTTTGGAAATTTTGTGGTGGACACAACTATGTCAGCATCCTCAACATATCTTTTTGGTGGTGTGATCTATGTATTGACTCCTGCATCTGCTTCTAATGGATGTTTTAGAGAAGGTGAATCTAATGCATCCTAAAAAACTACTATAGTTATTGGTGGAACAATTGTTACCTATTATATTGTATCTTCTCCTTTGATATCCACCTCGGGTGGTACCACTACAATAGGATCTTCCACCATGGATCCTTCAGCCAGCCTTTGAAACCACCTCCTATAGACTCCACCTAGCTAGGGACTTCCGAATCTTCTTCTTTTGTCCAGACCATTGGTTCAACTCTAACTCCACAAGATGTTACAACCACCTCTTAGTCCTGAACATATAGTTGTTGGAGTCTCTTATTTAGTGAACATAGTGGAATAAAGCCATAGAATCTTCCTAGGATATGTTCTCTCCAAACACAACACATATTATTGGATGAGACCATATTCAATGATAGGTGGTGGTAGTTTGTTCTTATTCATTTTTTCCAAAAACATGAACATGTTATAGATATGACTATGAACTAAATATCTGTACTCATGGAGGACCTCTATGTATAGCTTCCGTGTAAACCACTGCATACATCTAAATTTCCTTGAGAATCGGTGTTGATTGTACGATTATCATATTAAATCATAGTCAACCCTTTCCATCGGTTTCGTACCTCATAATTCCAGGATATACAATCATTACTCAATGGTCTCCATTCCATCATCATTCATCAACCTATTTGGGATTGGGAATTTTTGGAACATAAAGTGATATGCTATCCCAACCTTCACTAGCAGATCCACCAAGATCAACTTATGTGGGAGATTCATAGAGATGTTAATGATTCCTAGACAGATGTATATACTTGGAGGAGAGATGAGGTTCAAATACTCATATCCTCCCATGTCTTCTCCAACCCAAATGTACTAGAAATGGAGTGTCCCCCACACATGGAGTGTCATATTCCCTTCACTCATGTGGAGAATTCAATAGTATAGCTTCATTAATGTCAAAATAGCCAAATTGATGTGCTTCCCCATTTCCTGTATCACTTATATAATTAAGATATTCAGTCATACCCCCATATGTGTGTCCCTTGTAGGGATCATCCAGACACAAATGACTACAATAACAAACCCTATAACGCCCCGACCCCAGTTACCCAATGCCAGTGCATTATTACATAACATTAGCATGATCACAAGAAAGATCAAATCTTGAAAGACTGATTAGTTTAGTAGCTTTGGAAACAATAGATATATTCATAAAGTTTTACATTACATCATAAAAATTAAAACAACAACAACATAGTCTCCATAGTCCACACTCTTATCCCCTCATACTATCCCTGAAGGTCATTCATAATTTACTTCTTCACATCCTGGGAAAAAGAAAACATAGAAAATGGGTGAGCTCAAATGACTAGTAAGGACAACAATATAGCGGAAACTTTCATAAATAAGAATAAACATTTAAGGCAATGTATAACTAAAACAAAAGCCTTTTAAACTTGAACTTCAACACGGAATGGAAAAAATAAAATGAAATAATGCCATTTACTTATTCACATGGATATTCTAATAATCTAATAATCACATGCAATATCAATAACCACTTTTATAATGATGGAATGAATAATGCCAGACTATCATAACCACATAGCCAAGGCCTCATGCCAAGACTACAAAGAAGATTTTTCCAAGGCCTTGTGCCAAGACACTAGTTTGTCTCATGAGACCTACCGATGCATCGAGGAGCTATAGCAGTCTCCACCCGTCACATATTAAGTCCAATGCATTCCCATATGAAAAGGATTAAACATAACATTAAAATTCGTATTAAAACTAGCATAAAAAATGTAAATACTTCATCCATAAACCATGAATGGTATAAAAATAAAACATCCACAGTAAAACATATCACAAAACCTTCAATACAATATATAAGTTTTGTATCATAATAAATCAACTTCAAATAAGCGTAAAATCCATCAAAGGATGTTGACATAGATGAAATAAAAACTCTTTTTAGAGAAATATCTCTTTCTATTTTGAAATCATTTAAGAGTCATATATTTATAAAATAAAAAATTTTCTTTGAAAATATTCTTATAAGATTGTAAGGGAAGCTTTGACGATTTTATAACGGTGGAAAAGAGCTGCACCCACCGTATAAGTTAAAAAAATTCTTACCTTATTTTTGTTGAAAAGGTTAAAAAGGACCTTGTTTGGAAAATGACAGAAAGATTCCTTTATAAACCACTTATAAAAGTCAAAAAGGGTAAAAAATTACATTAACCCATATTCCAGTAAATTGTAAAAAAATGTTTTGAAATACATTTTTAAGAAACATGGATGTGGATGATGAAGAAGTCACAGTGGATAATCATGTATAAACAACCTCGGATAATGAAGAGATTGTGAAATAACCCTTAACTTGTACTTTTACTTGGTTGGGGTAGGTTAACATTTTGTATAATGGTGAAATAATTAAATTATACAAGAATCATATATATTAATATGATATCATATATGATCTTTTAACATTTCTTTGTTAATAATATCTTAGTATTATCGTTGTTTCAGGTGTTAACTTACTTTTTTTCTTTTATATGTTTTGTTATGTAAGCCTTGTTTTTCATGGATAAGTTGTATCTTATTCATATTCATAATGATATCAAGTCCTTATATTAATCATCAAATGAGAATTATACTTGAATGGATACGATGGAGAATGAATCTCTTCGCGTTCGTGGAGATGGTAGTCCGTACGTACGCACAAGCGACTATATCATTCTTTTGATATTAAAATAATATTTAATTGGATGTAATATAATATATAAAGAATCATTGTCATGTTATATTTATTATTTACATTAATTGCACATCATTATTATACCCATCCAAATAATAATTTATTGAATAACAATTACACCACGACGTGGAGACGGTAAGCCGTACGTACGCACGTATGGTGACATGTCATTCAAAGGATGGATAGAATACTGAATATGGTTGTACCATATTTATAATAACATAAAATTATATATAATATACTGGAGTTATTATTTTAGAATGGTAATAACAAAGATAGAAGAAGTGGAAGAAGAAAGGAACTTGAAAAGGGGTGGTGAAATAATTACCTCTTCTTCGGGTTCTTCCTTTTGATTTGATAAAAAGGGCTCCATAGGATAGCTTTATGACTAAAGTAAGGCCTATAGGATGAATTGAGGGAAATTGAGAGAGTATTTGGGCAGGGGTTGGCCGAAACAAAAGGCTTTTAAGGTGTGAAATAATGATAAGGGGGAGTGCCCTTTTATAAGAGGGGTGAGGGGCACCTTTGGAAAATCTAGAAATATTATTTTATAATAAATTCATATTCGGTTTATAATGGCTCCAAAGTGGATTATTTAAAGGTCAATGTGTGTATAGGTTGAAAACCACTCAACCAATAGGATTTATACAGGTTTGGGTTACTATATTAACCTTATCTTTAAGTATTAACTCTTAGGTAATTAGTCTCACTTTTACAATGTCTCTTTGAATTTTTATATTATATGGTTAATGAACATACTATATACATACAAGAGACCACCAAGTGGTCCATTAATGATAAAAATATCATGATATAAGTATTTTGGACTAATATTATATTTGTAGGAATTTAATTTCAGTTAATAATATAATATTTGTTTAAAAAACTATTTTATGTCAATTTTGACACTATTCAATAATTGATTTTTGTAAAAATCATTACAGAATGATTACTTCGAAAAACGTTAATTAAATCAATCCTAACATGTCATATTATCTTATAAAATTATTTTTATTTATGAAAAGTCTCATATTACAATTATTTGGGTATTTATAATATCAATTATTCTAATTGATAATTAATTAGGTAATTACTGCATCACCATTGTGTCATAAATAAAATAAATTATATAATGTATAAAAATTATAAATAAAATACAATTATCTAGGACATTTTATTATCTTTATAATGAATATTTATAGTCGAAAATAAAACATATATAACCCTATGTAAAAATTGTTTTTCTAAAATATATATGCTTATGTCATTTTTGGACTTATTTTAACTTAATTAAAATAAAGTGTCCCTATCACCTAAAAGTAGCTCCATGGGGTCCCAAAATGGACCCAAGGATTCCCATGGTCGGAAATGTATCCAAAAATAAGTCTAGGACATGTTTTAGGGTAATTTAGTATTATTATTATATTATTTTTTAACCCTTATTTACCAGATTTACCCTTTAACCATGGTAAATAAAATATTTACCGAAGTAATTATTCAAAATGTCTAAAAATAAAAGATACCTATTTAAACAATTTTGAAATCCTGATTCCAAATATGGAATCCATTTTTCCAAATTCAAATCACATAAGTGGCAAAAATTAATTTAAAATTAATTCCCGCTGTCAAAACAAAAAAGCGCGTTTTTAAGATATAATAACTATCAAAAGATTGATACTTGTTTATGTCCGGTTTAATTGTGAAATTATGTCCAATGAAAAAAATTGTATTAAATAGTAAAAAAATATTCTAAATATAATTTAAAACCACTCAAATTGATAATTTATCACTGTTAATTATTTTGATTAAAAAAATTTGTTTTTAATTAAAATTTAGTAATTTTCACTATTCATCAAAATATTAAAGTTATCCGAAAAGTACCAAAATTTCACCTTAGGCTAAATTCTATACTATGAAACAAAAAATGAAGTCCATTTTGAGAGATAAAATTATTAAAATTTTAAAAAGTAGGAATTACTATTCATTACGTCTAATTTGGTTGGTTGTGGTGTGTGTTTGAACTCGATGTTGCGTACAACACACGCGATTGCATTATTCAAAGAGAAGTGTACCATAAAAGCTTGGGGTATTACAAACCCCATCATACTGACTATGATAACTTAATATTTGATGTTGTAGCCCCATATATACCACTAGATTTCTTTTCGAATTTGAAAGTAGGGGTGATACTTTCCCCACTGGTATACCCCAAGACATGTGTATAGCCTAATTAGAATCTTCTTTTATAGATCTTCCCATTCATGTACCTCATCCACAGATTTAGGTTTGTTCAGGAAATATGCAGACCATTTCTTGAACTGGAGGTCCCTTATCCATATGTTTTCTTCACTAGATCCCTATACTAGATCCATTTATTCCATTCCTTCATCAGGAATCTTCTCTAGATCATCCCGTATATTCTATTTAGGGAGGAACATATCCTAAATCTCTACTTTATTGGGATCTTGATGATTTGGTAAATATCTCATAGGCTCAAGACGACCTCCCCATGATGAAGACAAAATGTGTTGGTCATTGGTTACTATTTTATCAAAAGATCTGGAATGATTTATTGGTGAGAGCATACATTAAATTGGGAGGACCATGATACCTTATAGTGCCCAAATTTCATCAAATTATCCTTTAATAAAAGGATTTAGGCTCGTTCTCAAAAAACCTAAAACCATTCATCAGTGAAGTTACCTTCCAGGCCTTGGTCCCATTTTCTATTCCGTCTCTTGAAATGATCTCCCAATCCTACCTTGAGGATCATCTCATACTGTAGTGTAGAGGCCTTAACCTTTTGCTTATACCCATTAATGTTTTTAATATTGTTTCTAAGAGTGTATAATATGATTAGAACATTTTTATTTTAGACATTTACTCTTTTAAACATATACCCCTCGTACTGTTCAGGCATGTTTCAGAATAAGTAGGTAGGCTCTTCTCTGCTCACCATAGGGATAAAAATAATCTATCATCCCGAATAAATAGGGTGTTAGCGTTATAAAAAATGGATATTAAATTTTATGCTATTTTAATATTGTATTGAATTTTTTAAGGTTTTACATACTTAATACACTCTCTTTGATCACGATATTTTCATCCATTTTCTCTTGAAGTGCGTAAAAATCAATGACTACATGAGCAACCATTTAATTAAAAGACATAGTTATTTTAATCTAGTTCCTAAAGGTCAATTTTCTAGGTAATTTTATATGATATAGATTCTAGATAGAGAGTTGATAGGTATTTTTTGAGAATACTTGATCATAGAGTAGGTGATCATCATGAGTGGTAAGGATAGATATCTCGGAGTGATCACAAAGAGTTTGAGCTTCATAAAAAACAAAATAGATATTTTCTACTCGTGAATGTATGGCGATACTTTCTACTCTCCCATAATATATTTATAAGAATATCATTTTAATCAGGTTCAAAATGGCCATCACAATATAGGCATCATGATTGAACTCTATGATTGAGCATCACAAAAGGAGTTTATATCCAATTTTTAGCGATTGTCCCTCAGAATCCAACCCTCATTTTCACATCATATCCCAGTATGAGGGGGTGGATGGATTTTTTATTTCTAAAATATTCATTCCATGGGATAATTAGAGAATGACATTTCCATAATGGTAGACATAGGGTGAATCTGGGACAAAATGACCAAAAATACCTATAAGGACATGTTCGGTGAAGGCTAGCACTTTGAGAATATATAGAGATTGTGCAGCTCTCGAAACATGGTTCTCCTTCATGAGTGAACAAGGTCTGGATGGTAACCTTTTTCCAATGAAATCACATAGTCATGGATCACTTCAATAATGCGTGAATAATTGAAGTTAATCTCAATGAATGCAACTCTCAATCTCATAGAATCATGAAAATTCACAAAGATCATTTTTCTTTGTGAGAACCTCCAATCATTGCAAAGACCACAACCTATAAATACCCCCTTTGGTACAACATTTTATGGATGGATTGAGAAATTTTCACTTTCGATGATTGATCTCTTTTCCCAAACCCCGTAAGCATCAAGAATCAGAAAAAATGGTTCTCCCAATGTATCCCATCATCATGACACCAATTCCATTATGTTCTTGAGAGACTCCACCAAATGTGAAGATTCATTATGTAGAGGCCTCTCCCTTCATAGAGGAAGAAGTAACTCTATGGACCTTAAGGATTTGTGAAGCATTAAGCCTTCACAAATTCCTACCCTTGGTAATCAAAATTTTACTTGGTGGTAGGGTCAACCTACTTAAGGGATAATACTCTTTCAAAAATCCCCTATAATCCAAAAAAGCAGCAGATCTTTGTGAATTACTTATCTGTGAGTCCCCAAGTGTCAAAAAACATTTCCCTTTTCCTCTACATGGTTCCTCCATTCTCCTAACACCCCTTCAAAAAGGTTGATTGGATAGGGCCCCCAGAACAATATAGAAATGGTCTTGTTTCACCCTGAGTCCCAATGGGAGCAGTGCCACCCACTCATGTGTCTGCCCAAATCACACTAAGTTTGTCCAAAGATCTATCCTACATTTTTATTTTAAAAATATGCACCATAACCCATTTTTCTTCAAATCATAAGGATTTTAACATGGAACTCATGATTGAATACTACTCTATGGAAGTTGCAATGCTATTTACCTCCCAAATGTTCATGAGTAGTGGTCATAGAAGACCTTAGGGGGAGGAGTGAGTACATCAATGTTTTATCTACATGATGTAAAACTTCCTAGCAACATGTAAAAGTCATGTGACATTAAACTACACAACTATATCCTCAACACATTACTTAAAAATACAGCATCACTCATTTCAATGTACATGTCATTCCCCATTCATGATCACCATTGGATACAACCTTCTTCCCAACCATGTAATGAAACCCAACACCTGGGAGGCTTTCACTCACAATCCCCACACTATCCTTCTCCATCATGGGTTGAGAAACCCACCATGGGAATCTTCCATGCGTAAGACCCATAAAGTTTCTCTTAAATAAGGGTTAAAACACCGGTAATGGAAATATTTTGTAAGCCCCACATCTTTAACCAAAAAAAAAACCATCTTATGATGGAAAACCTCAACATATTATCAACACATCGATCCTCATTAAATATCATTTAGTGAAACAAGCATCTTTATCACATGATTCTAAACTACTTGGATCAGTCATGTCACTCAACCATAATTAATAACATAGAAATACAAGCGTTCTAATATAAGTTATATAAATAGGCTACGTAGGATGCCTCACTGAGGTTCAATCCTAGAAATTGTAAACTCAAGTGTTTCCTCCTAGGGGCACACCTCCCAGATCTACCTTTATAAGACATTCTGATCCATAAATTCGGATCCTCCTCCACTGGGCATTCTAATCAATCGTTAAACTACCACGAAGTTCCCTTATAGGGACACCCCACATCGATCCACCTTCATAAGCTGTTCCAATAAACTAATTTCATCTCCACAAGATGTTAAACTCATACCCTAATCTTTCTCAACCAAAAGACCCAATCCCTCTCTATAGGATGCATAAATTGTGACTTGGACCATAACAAAAACCCTATGTAATAAAAATTGGATTCCTGAGATAAAATCTATGGAATAATTACACCCATAGTGTTAATTACCCCATTATCGATGCAGTATTCCTTGGGTACTACACCTAGGATGTTTCAAATGAGATTCCCTTTCATGAGAATGTTTTTTATTTGACTGACACACCCAATGTACAGATGTAATGAACTAGAATTATATCAATAACATTTACTTGTTATGTTATATTTTAATAGTATCAATCACCTAAAACACATAGATATTAAAATTTAAAGTTATTAATGAAGATTGAATTAAATATGTGGTATTTCTAGAAGTTAAGGATCCAATACTTGTTGAATAGTAACTTGACATTTAGAATAGTATTTTCGCCATTAGGAACTGTTATATGACCAATATAATATCAATTTTTTCTATGAAAGTACAAAGAAAATTTTGTTATCTTATAAATATATTTATATATTGATCTAAGTTACTATTTTTAAAAAAAATAATGAATTAATTATTTTTATTTTTTAAGTTGTAAATATTTAATTATAATTTTAAAATAATTTAATGATTTAAAAGAAAATATATATTCATAAAATATATTCATAAATTAACAATCTGCAGTTTTTTTCTTGAAAGATAATTCTTTGATACCTTAATAAAATTTTCAAAGTGTTATAAAATCAGTTATATTTTTAAAATTTGAATTTTTCAAATAAATTATGATTTTATTTAGTAATTAAATTTATAAATTTTAGAAAATTAGTTTAATAAAATGGAGTCCAAATTTTTATTCTAAGTAATGATAAATGGTTAGGGAGAATCTTTTATATTTTTCTAAAATACTTGAATTTATTTTGAATATTGAAATATAACAGTTTAAAATATTTAATAAAAACATGATTTACCGAGTAATTGATGATGTAAGTCTGAAATAAGACCATAATATATAACAAGTTTTCATTATTTTAATATATTTTTGTATAAATCTAAAACTATACATAGCTTTGACTCAAAATAATTATAAAATAAATAAAACATTTCAAAAACACCCCTCTCCTCCACTACAAATACCACCCCGCACAACCTCTTCCCATCAAAAATATTAATCTTTTAATATTGTACAATTTCTATTAAATATTTTTCCCTAGCCTCTCCCCCATGTCTAGGAGCCATTGGTCTCATCAAAAGACCAAACCCTTTTCTCAATAGAGTTTCTCAATGTAGAGAAATTCAAGATGTAAAATACTATTTCATTTTCTTTTATTTTCTTTTCAATTTTATTTAATTTATTATCCTATTCTAACCACAACCTACCCAAGAGTATTGATAAATCCATTATCTTTTATATAATTTAATTTTATTATGTTAGTGTAATAATTCATCTTCTAATCTCTAACCTCTCACTTTTATTCTAAAAATTACAATATCATCTATGGTGTATCAATTTACAACCACCATGGATGATGCATATTAAATTTACATTAACATATTCATGGATTGTTATAAAACCATAATTATGGTTAGGAATTTTTTTATTATACATATTATAATTTATTTAGAAATCTGAAGACAATATATATACATGATATTAATTAATAAGACAAAACTAGTTTATGGTGATTGAAAAAAAATAATTATGGTTTAATCTAATTTAATTTATCATTATTTTTATATAATAAATATAAAATATTTTAATATATAAAAAAATAATTTATCTTGAATAGTAATTATTTCTTTTTTGGGGAAATCATTGTTTTTTAATGGTTCTGTTCTATGTTATTCTTGAGATTAAAGGGAATATTTCGATTTCATTCCCATTTTCAAGTACCATCCATAATCTATTATAAGACGCTGTGATTTTTATAAAATCACTAATTATGTAATAAAAAACTATATTTGTTAATTTCTAGTTTTATACTAATAGTTATGAAAAATAAAAATTAATTTTTTCTAAAATAACTCTTATTTACAATGTAAATAGGGTATTTCTCTCAAGAATTCCTTGATGATTTAATTAGAGTATTTACATTTATTTCAACACATTTATTGATTATTTTACTTTATTTAGATTTTACTATGATGATTTTTATCTACTATATTTTATTAAATGGTTTATGATCAGTTTGACTTTGGATGTTATATATTGATACAATTCACCATACTACTCAGAATGGTTAGTGATTATGTTTACAAATTTTTTATGGTTATTTAAATTTCATTTGTATATGTTGTTTATAGTTAAACCCATTCATATTAGGAATGAATTGGACATAGTGAGTGATGGGTGGGCCCTACTATATCCCCTTGATTCACTATTTTGTTTCATGAGACAAAATAGATATGGGATTGGAAGACAGATTAACCATTTATTTTTATATGCCATTGATGAGGCCTCAACAGTATGTTTCAGAGGTTCAGAATTATTCATTACTTCAGTTTCATATTACGGTTGATAATACATGTTATTATTGTACTTTTATTATATGCATGGTTAATCTTTATTCTCTTGTTATTATTTATATGGAATTATTTATCCTAATTTTATTCTTTCCATATTATGGTCAAGATTGTATTCTAATGGAATGTGTATTTAGTCATTCATCAGGCCTTGTTGTTTATATTATTTTTAGCTATATTACTTAAGCTTAAAAATAAACCGAGTTCACCCCTTTAATATGTTTTATTTTCCCCCAGGATGAGAATATATATATTATAAATCAATTGCAAGTATAATCAAGGAGTTATGGATGTTTCCAATGGAGTTGTCAATTTGTCTTTCATTTCATGTTGTAATTTAAAGTTGATATATGTAATATAGATTCCCAAAACTATTAAACTATTTATTCCTTCAGTATTTAAATTCTAGTTTTATTATAAAAATGTATTAATGTTAGGCACCATCTCTAAGCAACCGGAGTGAGGTCTTTACAACATGAATTCCTAGATTTTCCCAACATTACTATTATCCTAACCAAAGGTTACAACCCTGCCTAGAAATATTTGGGTGCGTAACTGAAATCCATAAAGAGATAAAACTAGTAATGAGTTCAAAAACATGACATAATATACAAGGGAGACCCATACTAGCCAAAATAACCAATGACGAATCAATGGAAGGATGAACTAACATTCCATCACCCCGTTTCAATCGAGGAGAAGACAACCCCATTAAAAGTGATGAAATATTACCCCTATAGAAAGTGGGATTGCAGGGCAACATGAACCTAACATATCATAATCTAATTTATAGGCGGGGACTCAATGAAAGTTTTAGAAACAAAGTCTCCCAACCAAAAATAAGGGCCTCTTGGTCTCCCACATACCATTAGAGATCAAGTCTTGTAATAACATCTTTAGGTATAACCACCATGACCAAATATTAAACCTCTCTAATTTAATGATAACAAATACCTATTAGGGTCATAACTCTCATGTATTGGACAACTAGGGTCACAATCCTATTCACTAGTCCTCGTAAGGTACTTCTATATAGAGGTCATGATACCATGTTGCAGAGATTAAGAATATAAACTCACTAGGAATATGTATACGGTAATTCCACCTAAAGGTCTAGTGGAATAGATATTTCCTGGAACCAATAGGCTTTGTACTCATGGAACCGACTAGATAAAAAAAGGTCATTTGAGTAATCTTTTATCCCATACTATGCAGGAAAACACTATATAGATATTTACAAACACTTTAAATAACTGATATGAAGAAATTCAAACCTATAAGGGGTCTAACATAATGGCATGATATTACCTATAAACCTACTAGGATCACTATAATTACCATTCATGAGTAACAAGTCATCAATTTCTTTACCAAACTCCCCACCAAAGATCCAAAAGCCCTCCATTAAAATGATATATACATACAAGTCGACATAATTGGATATAATGACACCCAAAACCTATACAGACAAACACTATTTAGGTTTTTGTTTACATTGTAGAATATATTTTTCTATTTTTAGAAAAATATAAATCTATATGACCTATAAAATGTGAATCCTACATGCCAAATATGATGCATGAGATGTCTCTTAGATTTTCTAGTCAACAGTCAAATGTTGTCCCTTGGCTCTTTCCAATTAGCTAAGAGAGAGAAAGCTGTCAATGCCCTTTCACCAATTTTTTGATAGTTGTAGATCCATTATAAATCATAAACTAAACACAACATATTAGTTTCTTTGAATGATAATAAAATAAAATTTCCACGTTACTCATAAACAACAACAATATTATATCCCTAGGAACATAGAATTCTTAATGGAATAGGTGTTCTCGACACACCAATCTGATATCCATCAAAATTTCCAACACATTTCTTATTCTCTTATCCACCATATCCCAAATAACATGACAAGATGAAAATAGACAACACTAATACAAATTTGAAATGTATTGAACTGGATTCCACTATGTCGGTGCCTTGAGATTGGTTTTTATAAGTTCTCAAGCGTGCCTCCCCATATGATAGAGGCTTCCGACTATCAACGATGGCCTAATTGTGGTACAATGGGGAGTCTATACACCCATATCAGGTTAACAAATTTAAAAATTACTAGATTTCAGTTAAATAGAAAATAAATAGATTATAAAAGAAGTAAATATATATGAATATATATATTTAATAATAATAAATAAAATGATATAAACTCATGAACAACCATGCCATACAAACAAAACTAGTAACCCACTGGGTCTACCATACATACAGGAGTACATAAATGAAACTTAAATTAAAGTATATGGATATACTAAAAACTCTAAGATTGAAAAAATACCCAATATCCACACACATTCAAGATCCATCCTACTTGATCAGTCATAGTCCTTTTACCTACCTATGCACACAACCAAGTGAATGCATACTTGGGTAACCCCGTGCAATGGAAGTTCGAGAAGTGTGTGATTAAAAAACTAAGTAGGAAACCACCAATATGTTTCCGTACATATATAATAATATTAAGTGTATATAAAAGTAGGATACTCATAAGTGTACCAATAATAATAATAACTACTAGAATGAAGATAAAATACAACATCGTGAAAAGAATTATTATGGAATGTTCTCAAACTAGATGGGACACAATTCAAAATGAATATATAAAATAAATAAAGTAAAACCACAGTCAATCCCTATTACCATGATTCCGGTCAACTGGGTTATGAAATATAATGTAGATATATATTTATAAGTATATAAATATATTTATAAGTATATAAATATATTTATAAGTATATAAATATATTTATAAGTATATAAATATATTTATAAGTATATAAATATATTTATAAGTATATAAATATATTTATAAGTATATAAATATATTTATATGTATATATATATATATAAATATATATATTTATGTATATATGTGATTAAGGTAAAATTGATATCATAAATAATAACAATCTATTCTTGGGTATATAACTCGATCGTTTGGACATCCCATGAGAAGAGAATTGAGATGGATGTCGTACCACTAAATACAAAAATAATTAATTCAATCCCTAGGTCTATAATCCCAATCAAGAATAAATGCTTCAACCATCACATAAAATGTATATGATAAATCTACATCCCCACAGGGAGATACATGTCCTAACCCTAGGTTTACTCATACTCGTCTCCAATCACTATAATGAAGAATGTTGTAAACCAATGAACATCCTATAAATGGTTAATAAGTTGGAATTAAATCAATCCATATAAATAATATATGATGTTTGATCCCTAGGTCCTGATACATAGGCCATCACAACATTGGAAGATGGATGAACCATAAGGGACTGACCATTAAGAGAGCTAAAAATGGAATGTTCTCCCAACACAAATAAATTCTCAACATACAATCCTATATATATAGATCAATAGTCCAATCCATAGGAAGTACATATGGAAGTGTATTAATGGTGTGTCCACCAAACCCTATGAAGAATCCTAAGTATAGCTTAGAGAAAACATAATCATCCATGAGTATATTTCACATCAATGACGAGGAACAACATTTCTACCACCTTGTTAGAGTAATCGATTAGGGAGATAATAATCATCCCCAAAGCTCAAGATAGTGAAATCAACCAAAAAATATATGTCATATCAACTTTGAGAAGAAAATTGTCCACTACCAAAATCATATAGACGATTTGAGAAAGCATAATCATCCCTATCACTCGAGAGAGAATAATTATCCACAAGCATCATCAATAGGGACACCATTCATGTATATCTTCATCACAGGGATAGAATACCTGTAAATCATAATTAAGGGACATCATTCTCAAATATCATAAACATATTGATATCATGTACAAATTTCATAGACATAGGATCAAAAGATGGATCCTAGGGAATGTGTCTGGGAATACTATTATACATAATATAAAGGGATTAGAATCCAGATCCTAGGAAATACATCTAGGTATACTAATAAAGAAAGTTTCATCAGATAAATATCATCATCAACTATCCATGAATCACATCAGGAGATCATCACTACATAAAAAGTACAAAAGTGATTTAATAAATGAGAGGGTAAGGGTGAATAAATGTATAAAATCAACACAAATACAAAAAACTCACATGCTTACATGTTTGGTATGGGTTCTAAGGAGAAAACCTCTACTATCTCTACCCAAATCAAAATACTCCCACATGGTTGGTTAAACACCGAGATATCCACTAGCACGTAGGTGAAAATAGGTTAAGCAGATTCATCCCATAGGGTATCCTCGATCAAGGCCAGAGCATCAAGTATCAGGATGATGAAAGTTCACAGGGGTTGTTAGTGACCTTATGAATTCATCCATTAAAATATAACCATTGAATTTAATTAATCAATTCTTCAAAATGAATTTGAATAGGGGTAATCTATATCCTAGGTGATACCAAGAATCCAAATGATACCATAAACTTGAACAAATACCAAAGGTTAGGTTTTAAATTCAACCCTCTATTTTAAAGATTTATATTTGTTTTCTATGGGCTAGCAACAGATCCCATGAACCATCAAGATCTTCTGAACAAGATAGGTAATGTATCACAACTAGAACATTTGGAATTAATTAATTATAATTACAATATAATTAATTAATTATCCCTATTATGATAAAAAATTAAAAAATATTTAATTTATAAGGGAATAATACTGAAGGTCTCTCTGATCGATCCCATTATACCGAAATAAAAACCAAATGCTCTCCAATAACATATGAATCATTATAAACCCTGAATTAGGAATAATCCTTATTAAAAAGCACCCAATAAACACCCAAAAATTAAATAAATTAAGTAATTCATTTTAAATTTTCTAAGATAATGTACCTCAATGAAATGAAAAGCGTTAAATTTCAGACGACCTCTTTAGAGGGACTCTTCATTGGTGTTGAAAAATACCCAACAAAAAGGCGGATTCCACCATGCTCTGGTGGAATCAATGAAGAATCCTAAGCAAAAAACAAAAAATTAGAAATTATAGAATAAGATGAATGTGAAATAAAGGGGTAGGAATATCTTACTTGACAAAACAATAAAATAACACCCAAAATACCCTTGATCCCTAAAGAATAGGGGAAGAGGAGAGGGCATCATCCAGAAGCTTTTGTGGGCATCCTCCTATATCTGAAAAAGAAAATGGGGAGAGGATCCCCCTACTTACATTTTTTTTAAAAAAACTCATAAGCTACACTATGTGTACATGTTACATGTCGTATAATAGTTTTATAACCTATAATGGGTAAACCTTGTGTATTACTAGGGGTAGGACCTTGAGGTTATACATTGTGAACCCTCAGGGCATCACCCCATGAATCCAGTAAATAACAAATAATTATTTACACAACATATAAAAATCATTGCAGTATGTTTAAGTTGTCCAACTAGTCAATCATCCTTTAATATTTACTTAAAACCCCTGAAGAATCCTTCAAAACAAAGAACCCATATAAAAACAATACATTATGCTATCCAAACAATGTGAACCATGTTCATATTTCTTGTTCACATGATGCCACTTCCACAAATGGAAGAAAATTATAATTCCCCTTGAATTTTTCCAACTCAAAATCCATGGGATGTTACAAATATCATGGTTAATGATCAATAATTTCTTTTATGATTCCTAAATTATAAACTAAAAATATCAATTTTATGACTGAATATAATGATCTATATTTTGTGACGTATGGTTTTAAATTGTTAAAATCATGTTTTCATAACCTTGTACCCAAGTTATTCCTAATTGATCATTAATATTACAATTGTTTACCATTACTAAGAATTTACCACACCCTTCCTTATGTTTCCTTTCCCAAGGTTATGAATAAGATTTCATGTATGGTATTTCTAATGACAGTACTATGTGGGAAGATCATTATGGGATATTTTGATGGTCTTTCAAGAAATAAGAGTATTGTGAATATAGCCTCCAAAGACACTAATCTTTTATGGTATTTGGGAATGTATATGTGAAATGTATTAAAACTAATTTTAAATATTCAATATTTATGTATGAAAATCACAATTTATTTTAGGTAGAATATATATTGATGTAATAGAATAATAAAAATACCTTTAAAGAGCCGATATATAGGATAACCTTTTCATTGATAGAACTCATTTGGATTAATATTTTATTCATATAGGTTGGAATTTTGATAGTACATGGGAATATAGGTCATGTGGTTGTTTTTTTAGAAGTGATTTTGGAAGGCATGGGTCAAGAATTATAGCTCAAGAAGTGTGAATAATATTGAAGAGTTGCCAACCTTTTTCATGTTATTGGAGTGGGACTATTGTAATCATTCAACATTTTAAAAAATTAAATGGTGTTGTTCGTGTTCAAGTGGAATCAAGGAAAAACAATTTCAAATATAATATATTATAGGTTAGAAAACTCATAAAAACATATTTTGAAAAGTATTGTAGAAATTTTTAGCCTTATCTCATAGTTAATCTTCTTTAAACACAATTTAACCTTAACCGTGATAACATAACTTTATACTATGATAAAATATTTAAATAATAGTCAATAAAGCATAATTTTAAATAAATTTAGAAAATATGTGTAACACCCCGACCCTAGTTACCCAGATCTAGTGCATAATTTAAATACATTGAAATGATTACAAGGAATCGAGTCCCGAAGGACCGACCAGTTCAGCAGCCTTGGAAAAATAGATTGCGTGCATTAACATTACATTACAATTTAAAACATAAAACACAACATAAACAGTTCTTTGAGAACTCCATTATTCATTGTATCTTAACCTTACATATCAATCATATTACACTTCTTGGAATCCGGGGAAAATAAAACATAATAAAGGGGTGATCTTAGATGCCCAGTAAGGGTAAATAATTTAGCGGAATCTATAAACTTTTAAGCCAAGATGTGTGATAAAAACAGAAGCCTTTTTAAACATAAACTTGAGCATAATATGGAAAAAATAAATCAAACATTACCATATAAACATGAACATGTATATTCTACTAGTAGAATAATCACATGTATTAACAAATTTCATAATAAGGGAATGCTTAATGCCGGACATCATTACCACATAGTCAAGGCCTTGTGCCAAGATTACATATAAAATTTTTATCAAGGCCTTGTGCCAAGACACTACTTTATCTCCTGAGACCTACAGATGCATCGAGGAGCTATAGTGGGATCCCCTGGTCAATTACTAAGTCCACTACATTCCTCATATAAAAAATTTGAAACATAACATAAATATTCATATTAAAACTAGCATACGAAATGTCAATACATTAAATATAAACCATGAATGGTATAAAAATAGAACATCCACAGTCAATCATATCATACCTCATTCAATATAATATGGAAGATTGTATTTTAATAAATCAACCCCAATAAAAAATAATATCTAGTAAAGGATGCTGATGTAGTTGAAAATGATGAGTAAATTTATTTGAGAGAAATGTCCTTTTTGTAAAATCATTTAAAAGTCACACATTTATAAAGGAAGTAATTTAAAATATATTTTTGAATCAAAGTGTCCCATACCACTTTGAATCTTTTGAAAAGAATTATAATTTCAAAACATTAATGTCTATATAAATAAATCCTTAAAATCATTTTGAAAACATGGACATTAATTAAAAATATTTAGAAAGATAAGATTTTAAAACATTTAAAATTATGATCTTGATAAAGAGTGACTTTCACAAATCCTTAAAACATTAATTTTGAAATAATTTTTATGAAAAATGGACATGTAGGATAATAATATCCTAGTAAATACTTACACATAAATAATCTCGGATAATAATAACATTGAGGAATAAACCATTACCTTGCACTTTCCTTTAGTTGAGGGTACGTTTAACCTCCTGTATGAAGATCGTATTATGTTATTAAATTATACCAGAACCATATTAATATTTATGATATCATACATTATTAATTAATGACTTTATACTACCCATTTAATAATAATTTCCATGTTAAATTAACATTTCGGGTAATAATCGCTTTCTTTATCATACGTGTTTTAACTTGTTACTATTGACTGTATCCCATAGATGAAGATTTAAATACTTCCAGAATATAAAACATGATTTATATATCATTTATATTTATATTGTAAATATGTATAATAGAAATATATATGAAATCAAAAACACCGTTCATGGATACGGTAGTCCGTACGTACCCCTAAATGTTGTTTCCGTTTTCATGTCGTATTGAACGGACTAAGTGAGTAAAATATATTTAAGTAAACACATGCACACATAGATATATATATATCTCCAGTAGAATTATTATGTCATATATTACATAATTATTAGTATATATTTTTATAATTTTTGATGAATGGTGAACGTTGAAATGAATCTCATCGCATCGTGGAGACAGTAATCCCTACGTACGCATGAGCGACAATATCATTTCCCTAAAGGTGTGGAATTGGATGGTATATTAATTTTTTAGAGAGAATACAATTTTATTTTCATTATTTATATACATATTACTCATCATTATATCCATCCAAATAACACAGTGTTGAATAACAAATTACACCAAGGCGTGGAGACGGTAAGCCGTACGTACGCATGCAGGATGGAATTATCATTCATAGAATGGATAGAATAATGAATATAGTTGTGTGATATTTATAAAAACATCACAGTATATAGAAGATAATGGATTTATTATTTCATAATTGAAACAAAAAATAAAGAGTAATTGGAAAGATAAGAGAACTTGAAAGAGGGTGGTGAAATCATTACCTCGTTTTCGGGTTCTTCCTTTTGATTTGATTAAAAGAGCTCCATAGGTTGGCTTTCTGACCAAAGGAAGGCCTCTAAGATGAAGTTAGGAGAGTTGGGTGGATATTTGGGTAGGGGTTAGCCGAGCCAAATGGATTTGGAGGTGTTAATTTGAAATAAGGGGATGTTCCCTTTTATAAGAGGGGTGAGGGGCACCTTAGGAAAAACTTAAAATATTATTTTATAATAAATTAATTTTCATTTTAAAATGGATCCAAAATGATTTATTTAGAGGATAAGGTGGGGATGGGTCTAAAAACACCCAAAAAATATGTTTTATACAGGTTTAAGTCACCATATTAACCTTAACTTTTATATTAAACTATTAGTTAAATAGTTTGACATTTACCATGTCTGTTTGTATTTTTATATTACATGGTTAATAAAATTTCTATAAAATGACAATAGAACCCCAATTGGTTAATTAATGTCATATATATAATTATATATGACTTTTTATGAACCATAGATTTTTAGGACTATTATATCAATTAATAATATAATATTTGTTTTAAAAACTTTTTTATGTCAATTTTCACACTATTTGGTAATTTGTTTTTGTTAAAATCATAAAATCATGATTACATTTAAAAAAATGAACTAACCAACCTTAAAATGTCATGATAACCTATAAAATTAGTGGAATTTATAAAATTTCTCAAATTACATTTATTTGGATATTTATAATGTTAATTATTTTAATCATTCATTAATACGGTAATTACTGCATCATCATTGTGTCATAAATAAATTTAATTATTTAATGTCTAAAAATTATAAATAAAATACCATTATATAGGAAATATTTTTAAATTTCTAATGAATATTTTTACTCAAATTTATCTTATGTATAATCCTATATTAATTTTTTTTAGTTATAATAACTTTGATTTTAACTCTTTTAACTCTTCTTTGAATTAAATAATAATGTATGTCCGAATCTAATCCATGTGGACATAAAGGATAATATTTTATTCATATGGTTGTTCTATGTCTAATTAAACTTATCCAATAGAATTAGGACATGTTTTAGGGTAAAAATAATATCATTTTTACCCTAATTACCCTATTTACTTTTAACCGTGGTAAATAAAAGTAAAAAGTTACTATTCACAAAAAATTATTCTTTTCTTATTGAAACACATTTGTCTTACTGATATCAACCGTGTCTCCCAGATTATAGAAATTCCACTCACATAAGTGGTAAAATTAAGATTTATGCAAATTTGCAAATTCTCCTAGGTGGTGGGTAAAAGACAGTGAAAAGTTCAACAAAATTTCATATATCTAATATTATTACAAAATGACTGAAATTAATTACATTGAAAGTATATAGGTATTATGTAACTATTTTGACCTAAAATAAATTTTTTTTAAAAAAATAATTATTTAAATAAAAAGTCGATTTTAAACAATAACTTAGTGTTTTCACTATTCATCAAAAATTGAAAGTTTTCTGAAAAATACCAAAATTTCACCCCAAGTTAATTTTTATATTACGAATTCAAAAATAAAGTCTATTTTACCAAATTCAAATCATAGAAGTTTCATTTTTTAATTCGAAATTAATTTCTGTGGTCAAAACCTAAATGCGTATTTTTATGAAACAATAACTATCAAAAGATTGACACTTGTTTGTGTCCAATCTAAAAGTGAAATTACTTACAATGACCAGAATTGGATTAAATGGTAAAAATATAATCTATTTATAATTCCAAACCATTAAAATGTATAATTTAACACTATAAATTATTTTGATTAAAAAAGTTGTTTTCAGTTAAAATATAGTATTTATGACTATTCACCCAAATATGAAAGTTATCAGAAAAACACCAAAACATTATTAAAAGTAAATTATTATGTCCCAATTCTAAAGAAGAAGTTCATTTTGTCAAATTGAATATATAAAAGTTTCAAATATTGTATTTAAAAAGGGTTCACCATTAAAAGGCGGTAAAAGTGCATTTAAAAAAAAAATCTTTTATCTGAAAAAAATGAATTAGTTATTCATTATGTCTAAGAAACACATAATATGGATTCTAAAATTATAAGGATTATATATAGTTCAAAATTTAGTTAATACTATTCATAACTGCTTTTAAACGGCTAGTTTGGTATGTCATGGTGCGCTTGAACTAGGTGTTGCATGTAGTGCAGGTTATTGAATTACTTTGAGGAAATAACGTAATATGAAATCTTGGGGTGTTAAATTCTTCAATCCTTCAATAAATTGGGTCCTCGCAATTTGAAATTATTCTTTGAAAATAAATGGTTGAAAATAGAATATACCTTTGTAGAGAACTCATATCGGAAATTGGGTAAATAAAATTTAGTCTTAATAAGAGGGAATATATATATATATATATATAAACTTGACAAGTAGAGTTACTTCCTTTAACTAATTTCTACCACAAAATCATCTTTCACTCTAAAAGATTTCAAAAAAAGATATTCTATTTATCCTAATCGTATAGTGTTCCAAACATAATAAATTTATAAATCACCTATTAAACACTTTAAAAAAAATTAGATTATAGCATCCAGGGACTTCATGTAGTCCAGTGATAGGTGATAAATCCCAATCACACTATAGTGTGGGTTAGATTCATGCAGCTTTGTCCGACGTGACGGATTGTCACACAGTCTGTGTGTTTTCCAATTTATAACAATCCAAAAATAACATTAAAAATAATATACAACTTCAAACTTAATCTATTCTATCCTTTAGACTTATCAAAAATACTTCTATCCAAACTCACAGTCCAAAATTTATAAATAAGTTAAACACTATGAAGATCCTTTTTTCCATGTAATAACATGTGAAAACCTTCATCATTTATTATTTTATAACATGGTAACACCACAAATTACCATAAAACCTTATAGATTACATTCATGCTCCCTTATCCTTTATATAATACTGGATATATTCCTTATATCAATTTTTTTTTAATATTACAACAATCATGAAATAAAAAAATGATTAATCATTTCCAATATAGTCAAGAATATCCAATATAATTTATACAAATCAACCATATTTTATTCCAAAATTAATTATTATAAGGACCATGTAATCTCAAATTCCCAATGAAATAGTACTATAGGAAATTACTTATTTATTTCCATCATTCATATTACAAGTACATCATTGATGCAACACTCAAATGAAACAATACTTGAATAACAACATAATAACTCTTAATCATTCCTCTTAATCTTCAGTAGTATCATAACTTGATTCTTATTCAATAGAAGTATTTGGAGTATACTCTGATGATTTGGTCATTGATTTGCGTAGTGTCCCAAATATTTGCAGATAAAGAATTGTACATTTGAATCTTTTTTATTACCCTTGCAATCACGTACTTGGTGTCCTTTTTCTCCACACTTATAAGAAAATCTCATTCATTTCAAGCATTTACCATGGTGATTCTTTCCACAATTATAACATATAGGAAAATATTTATTTTCCCTCTTCCCTTTATCCATCTTTCTCTCTTACACACTTTTTATTCTATTGCTTCCCTTCAAATCCATAGGACTTAGAGACTTCTTTACTTATCTTATAAACACATGATACTATTTATTCATATTTTGAGAATACATGGGAGACTACTTCCCTTCTAAATATGGCTTAATACCATGAAATATATGATCCTTATTACTCTTTGGATCATACGTATTGCTGGATCTCACATTCCTTCTACTGGGTGCCATTTCTATTCAATGACATACACTAGGTCAGTTTATGAATTGCATTGAATAATTACAAACTTGTAAAATACCTAACATAAATTGAACAGTTTATGGATATAATCCATAAAAATATTTTCTTTGAGAATTTATATACTCATCAATCCTTTATAATAATTTGTGAAGAAAATGAGAATAATCCTAAGCATATCCCCTGGGAGTGTTGTAACCATGAGTGCAGCAAGTCCCATTATCATGCACCAGTTCCTATTCGAGTCTAGCTCAAAGTGGTGTTTTTGGGTTTTACCCCTAGGTACATCTATGCCAGAGCCACCTCTACCTACTCGAATCTAGACAGGGATGTATTTTCTTGGAAAAATCACAAAATCTATACATTACCAAAATTCTAGGAAGTTCTTCTATACTAATCCTCAAAGTCTATCTTAGGGTAATATGCTCTAATAAGAGTTTATCTAAATCTAGTTTCCACAGTTATTGCTAAATTTCTCTGATACCAACTGTAATGCACCGACCCTAGTTACCAAGATACGGTGCATTATTAAAATACATTTTCATGATTACAAGAAATCAAGTACGGAAGGACCGATCAGTTTAGAAGCCTTAGATAATAGATTACATACATTAACTTTACAACAAAATTTCAAACATAAAGCCAAAAATAGATAGTTATTTGATAATTCCATTATTACCTTTATATTAACCCTACATATCAATCATAATACACTTCATGGAATCCTAGGAAAATAAAACATAAGAAAGAGGTGAGCTCAGATGCCCAGTAAGGGTAAATAATTTCGCGGAAGATATAAAATTTTAAGGCAAGATGTGTGATAAACACAACAACCTTTTTAAACATAAAATTGAACATAATATGAAACATATAAATCAAAAACTACCATATAAACATGAACATGGACATTCTACTAGTCGAATAATCACATGTATTAACTAATTTCATAATGAGGGAATGCCTAACACATGATATCATTACCACATAGTCAAGGCCTTGTTCCAAGACTACAAATATTTTTTTTTCAAGGCCTTGTTCCAAGACACTAGTTTGTCTCATGAAACCTACCGATGCATCGAGGAGATATAGTAGGCTCGACCCATCACTTACTAAGTCCACTGCATTCCTCATATTAAAAAGTTGAAACATAACATAAACATTCATATTAAAACTAGCATACGAAATGTCAATACATTAACCATAAACCATGAATTGTATAAAATAGAACATCCACAGTCAAACATATCATAACTCATTCAATAAAATATAGACGATTGTATTATAATAAATCAATCCAATAAAAAATAATATCTAGTAAAGTATGCTAACATAGTTGAAAATGACGAGTAAAACCTTTTGAGAGAAATATCTTTTTTGTAAAATCATTTAAAAGTCACACATTTATAAAGGAAGTAATTTAAAAGAGAGTTTTGAATCAAAGTGTCCCGTAACACTTTTAAACTATTGAAAAGAATTATCATTTAAAAACATTAATGTCCATATAAATAAATCCATAAAATCATTTTGAAAACATGGAAATTAATTAAAAATATTTAGAAAGATAAATCATTAAAACATTTTAAATTTTGATCTTGATAAAGAGTGCCTTTCACAAATCCTTAAAATATTAATTTTGAAATCATTTTTATGAAAAATTTACATGGATGATAAAAATGTCCCAGTAAATACTTACACATAAACAATCTCAGATAATAATGAGATTGAAGAATTAACCCTTACTTTTCACTTTCCTTTAGTCGAGGGTATGTTTAACCTTCTGTATGAAGATCATTGTATGTTTTTAAAATATAAAATAATCATATTAATATTTATGATATCATACATGATTCATTTATGACTTTATACTACCCATATAATAATAATTTCCATGTTAAATTAACATTTCGGGTAACAATCGCTTTCTTTATCCTAGGTGTTTTAACCTGTTACTATTGATTGTATCACTTAGATCATGATTTAAATACTTCCAGAATATAATACTTGATTTATGCATCATAAATATTTGAATATAAAAATTAATAATAGACATATATATGGAATTAAAAACACTACATATGGATATGGTAGTCCGTACATACGCATAAGCGCTGTTTCCATTTTCATATCGTATTGAACAAAACTAAGTGAATAAGATATATGTAAGTACACACACACACACATATATATCTAGTAGCATTATTATATCATATATGTTTTTTGAAGGAAAAGATAAACTAATGATCAAGGAAACCAGGATTACAAATCCAATCATGGAACGAGTTCACCCAACAATGATCACCCAAATATTTTACAAAACAAGCCAAATGATGGGCTTTCAAATTACCATCTCTTTTTATGAAAGATAATTTTCATGCATTGAATCCATCGTTAAGGGGACAAATCTTCCTCAAGATGAGGCCAAAAGTCTATGAATCCTCATCTTTTGTTGAGAGAGCGTTCACCACTTTGAGGCAGTCAGATTCCACCAAAATCTGGGGCCAAATGTTTGAACGGGCAAAATGGAGCCCTTGGAGGATGGCCGAGGTCTCTGCCACCACAGGGCTCCATGATAAAGGCACTTCCCTACACTGAGCTTCCACAATCTGGCCAAAAATATTATGAGCAATGATCCCAATACCGACCCTTTATTTAGGAGAGAAAACAACATCTGTATTAATATTGAAGAAACCTTCAGGGGGAGACCAAAAAGGATACGCTTGTCGAGTGTGGCTCAAAGAATTCCCCACATCACTTTTCTTCCAACCATTCATCCACTCCAAAGCTCTATCCACCCATTAGGTGATCAAGGGAGACCTTCATCTGGTAAATGCATTCATTCCGTCGAGTACAAACCAACCAAGAAATTTTGAATATCATCCCTACCACTGTTGGTTCCAGAGAAGACACCCATTTTGTAAGGTTTGGGGCCTACCCAATTGAAAGATAATAGAAAATACCAAAATTTGGCCTCTAAACCTTCCACACCCCTTCCACCCCTTACAGGAAAGAATTAAATGTAAAGGGGATTCCACTTCATAGAGGCACAAAGGACAAGTGTCTTCCTCTACCAAGTGTCGCTGCACCAAAAATTCATGGGTTGGAAGAACCCCAGCTCAGACCTTCCACCAAATAAATTTCACCTTAGGTGGAGCGGTGAGGTACCAGAGGCACTTCCACCGATTATTACGTCGTGGAGACGGTAATCTGTACCTATGCATGAGTGATAAAATCATTTCTTTAAAGGTTTGGAATTGGATGGTATATTAATTTTTCAGAGACATTAGCATGTTATTTTCATTATTTACCTACATATTACTCATCATTATATCCATCCAAATTACATGGTGTTGAATAAAAAATTACACCACAACATGGAGATGGTAAGACGTACGTACGCACACATGGTGACATTATCATTCATAATATGGACAGAAAAATGATTATAGTTGTTCCATATTTATAATAACAACATAGTATATAGAATATATTGGAGTTATTATTTCAGAATGGAAACAACAAAGAAAGAGTAAGTGGAAGGATAAGAGAACTTGAAAGAGGGTGGTGAAATCATTACCCCTTCTTCGGTTTCTTCCTTTTGATTTGATAAAAAGGGCTGCATAGGTTGGCTTTTGACCAACAGAAGGCCTCTAGGATGAAGGTAGGATAGCTGTGAGGATATTTGGGTAGGGTTTGGCCGATAAAAATGTCCTTGGTGGTGTGAATTTGAGAGAAGGGGAAGTGCCCTTTTATAAGAGTGGTGAGGGGCACCTTAGGAAAAACATAAAATATTATATTATAATAAATTCTTTTTCGGATTCTAATGGAACCAAAATGAATTATTTAAAGGATAAGGTGGTCATGGGTTGAAAACCAATCAACCAATATATTTTAGATAGTTTTAGGAAACCATATTAACCTTAACTATTAGATTTAACTCTTAGTTAATTAGTTTGAAATTTACCATGTCTCTTTGTATTTTTATATTATATGGTTATAAAATTATTATAAAATGCCAATAGAACTCCAATTGGTTGATTAATGTAATATATATTATTATATAATACTTTTGGATGAACCTTAGATTTTTAGGACTATTATATCAATTAAAAATATAATATTTGTTTAAAAAACTATTTTATTTCAATTGTGACACTATTTGGTATTTCTTTTTTTTAAATCACAATAGCATGATTAATTAGAAAAAAATTGATCTAACCAACCCTATCATGTCACAATAACCTATAAAATTAGTGGAATTCATAAAAAGTATCAAATTACATTTATTTGGTGTTTATAATGTCAAATATTTTAATCTTTCATTAATACCGTAATTACTGCATCATCATTGTTTTATAAATACATTTAATTATATAATGTAAAAAAATTATAAATAAAATACCATTATTTAGGAAATCTTTTTAGCTTCCTAATTAATATTCATAGTCCAATTTATCTTATGCATACCCCAATATTAAATTTATTAGTTATTAAACATTGATATTAACTCTTTTAACTCTTCTTTGAATTAAATAATAATAAATGTCCTAATCTAATATAAGTGGACCTAAAGGATAATATTTGATACATAAGGTTGTTTTTGGACGAATGAAACTTATCCAATAGAATTATGACATGTGTTAGGGTAAAAATAATATAATTTTTACCCTTAATTACCCTATTTACTTTTAACCTTGGTAAATAAAAGTAAGAAGATACTATTCCCCAAAAATTATTTTTATCTTATTGAAATACATTTTATATTACTGATATTATCCATGTCTATTATATTTTTGAAATTACACTCACAGAAGCAGTAAAATTATGTTTTATGTGAATTTGTAAACTCTCCTAGGAGGTGGGTAAAAGAAAGTGAAATGTTCAATAAAATTTTATATATATAATATTATTACAAAATTACACCAGTGAATTACATTGAACATATACAGGTATTATGTAAAAATTTTGACCTAAAATAAATTTAAATAAAATAAATAATTATTTAAATAAAATGTCGGTTTTAAATAATAATTCAGTGTTTTTCACTATTCATCAAAAATAGAAAGATTTCAGAAAAATACTAAAAAATCACCCCAAGATAGTTTTGATGTTATGAATTAAAAAATGAAGTCTATTTTACCAAATTCAAAACATATAAGTTTCATTTTTTAATTCAAAATTAATTCCTAATGTCAAAACCAAAATGCATCTTTTTAATAAACAATAACTATCAAAAGATTAACAGTGGTTTATGTCCAATCTCAAAGTGAAATTACTTACAATGACCAGCATTGGATTAAATGATGAAAATATAATCTATTTATACTTCCAAACCATTAAAATGCATAATTTAACACTATAAATTATTTTGATTAAAAAAGTTGTTTTCAGTTAAAATATAGTATTTTTCACTATTCACCCAAATATGAAAATTACAAGAAAAACACCAAAAATTTATTGAAACTGAATTCGGATGTCCCGATTCTAATGAAGAAGTTTATTTTGTCAAATTAAATATATTAATGTTTTAAATATTGGATTTAAAAAGGGTTCACCATTAAAAGGTGGTAAAAGTGCATTTTTTTTTAAAAATATTTCTTTTATCTGAAAAAATGAATTAGTTCTTACATTATGTCTAAGAAACTCATAATATGGATTCTAAAATTATACTGATTATATATAGTTCAAAATTCAGTTAATAATATTCATAACTGCTTTTAAACGGCTAGTTTGGTAAGTCGTGGTGTGCTTGAACTTGTTGTTGCGTGTAGTCCAAGTTATTGAATTACTATGAAGAAATAAAGTACTATGAAATCAAGTGGTGTTACATTCTTCCCTCTTTCAATAAATTTCATCCTCGAATTTTGAAATTGTTCTTGAAAAATAAAAGGTTGAAAATAGAATATTCCTTTGTGGATAAATCATATAAGGAATTGGTTTAATAAAATATAGTCTTAAAAAGAGGGAATATATATATATATATATATATAAATGACAAGTAGAGTTACATATTTTAACTAATTTATACCACAAACCCATCTTTCACTCTAAAAGAGTTCAAAAACAATATTTTATTTATCCAAATAGTATAGGGTTCAAAAAATAATGAATTTATAATTCACCTATCAGACCCTTTAAAAAAACTAGATTATACCATCCAGGGACTTCATGTAGTCCAGTGGTAGGAAATAAATCCCAATAGCACTATGGTGTGGGTTCGATTCCTGCAGCTTTGTCCGATGCGATGGATTATCACACGGTCTCCGTGTTTTCCTTTTTATAACAATCCAAAAATAACCTTAACAACAATATCAAATTTCAAACATAATCTATTCCAACCTTTAGACTTATCTAAAATAATTCTATCTAAACTCATAGTCCAAAATTTATAAGGAAGTTAAACACTATGGAGATCCTTTTTTCCTATAATAACATCTTATCACCTTCACCATGTATTATTTTAAAACATGGTAACAACCTAAATTACCATAAACCTTATTGATTACATTCATGCTCCCTTATCATTTATATAATACTAGACATATTCCTTATATCGAAATTTTTTGAATATTACAACAGTCATGAAATAAACAAACCATTATTCAGTTCCAAGATAGTCAAGAATATACAATATAATTTATCCAAATCAACCATATTTTATTACAAAATTACAACCTTAGTATCAGGACCATATAATCTCAAATTCCAAACGAAATAAGTCTGCAGTACAATACTTATTTATTTCCATAATTCATATACTTATTAAAACATGGTAACACCCTGAATTACCCTAAAACCTTATTGATTAGATTAATGATCCCTTATCCATTATATAATACTGGATATATTCCTTATATCAATTTTTTTAATATTCCCACAATCACGAAATAAGAAAAACCATTAATTAGTTCCAAGATAGTCAAGAATATTCAATATTATTTATCCAAATCAACCATATTTTATTCCAAAATTATGACCTTAGTATCAGGACCATATAATCTCAAATTCTCACTGAAATAGTACTGTAGTACAATACTTATTTATTTCTATAATTCATATAACCAGTACATCGTTGATACAACACTAAAATGACACAATAATTTAATTACAACATAAGAACTCTTAATCATTCCTCTTAATATTCGGTAGTATCATAACTTGATTCTTATCCAATAGTAGCATTTAGGGTATACTCTAATGATTTGGAAATTGATTCACGTAGTGTCCCAACTCCTTGCAGATGAAGCATTGTACATTTGATACTTATTTCTTACCCTTGAAATCACAAACTTGGTTTCCTTTTTCTCCACACTTATAACAGACTCTCATTCCCTTCAATCATTTACCAAGGTGATTCTTTACACAGTTTTCACATATGGGAAAATATTTCTTTTCCTTCTTCCCTTTATCCATATTTCTCTCTTCTATCATTTTCTTCTCTTTCTTCCCTTAAAATCCATATAACTCACAGACTTCTTTACATATCTTATTAACACATGATACTATTTCTTCATATGTTTAGAATACATGGGAGAATATTTATCTTCTAAATTATGGCTTAATACCATGAAATCTATGATCCTTCTTACTCTTTGGATCATACACATTGTTGGAGTTCACATTCCTTCTACTAGGTTCAATTTCTATACAATGGCATACACTAAGCCAGTTTATGAATTTCAATGAATAATTATAAACTTGTAAAATACCTAATGTAAATTGAACAGTTTATGGATATAATGCATAAAAATATTTTCATTGAGGAGGTATATACTCATAAATATTTTATAATTATTTGTAAATAAAATGAAAAATATCCTAAGAATGTCCCCCGGGAGTGTCGTAATGAAGAGTGAAACAAGGCCTGTTATCGTGCACCAGTTCCCGTTCAACTCCAGATCAAAGTTGTGTTTTTGGGAGTTACCCCAAGGTACATCTGTGCTAGAGCTGCCTCTAACTGCTCGTATCTAGACATGGATCTATTTTCTTGGAAAAATCACAAAATATATACATTACAAAATTCTAGGAAGTTATTCTATACTAATCCTCAAAGTCTATCTTAGGGTAATGTACTCTAATCAGAGTTTATCTAAAACTAGTTTCCACGGTTATTTATAAATTTCCTCTGATACCAACTATAACGCCTCGAACCTAGTTACCCAGACCCGGTGCATTATTTTAATACATTTTCATGTTTACAAGGAATCAGGTCCAGAAAGACCGATCAATTAATCAGCCTTGGAAAATAGATTACATACATTAACATAACATTAAAATTTCAAACATTAAAAACAACATAGGTAGTTCATTGAGAACACCATTATTTCCTTTATCTTAACTCTGCATATCAATCATAATACCCTTCTTGGAAACCTGGGAAAATAAAACATAATAAAGGAGTGAGCTCATAAGCGCAGTAAGGGTAAATAATTTAGAAAAAGCTATAAACTTTTAAGGCAAGATGTGTGATAAAAACAACAGCCTTTTTAAACATAAACATGAACATAATAGGGAACAAATAAACCAAACATTACCATATAAACATGAACATGGATATTCTTTTAGTCAAATAATCACATTTATTAACTAATTTCTTAATGAGGGAATGCCAAATGTTGGACATCATTACCACATAGTCAAGGCCTTGTGCCAAGAATACAAAGAAATTTTTTGTCAAGTCCTTGTATTAAGACAATAATTTGTCTCATGAGACCGATTGATGCATCGAGGAGATATAACGGGCTCCACCCGTCACTTACTAATTCCACTTCATTCCTCATATGAAAAAGTTGAAACATAACATAAACATTAATATTAAAACTAGCATAAAAAATTTCAATACATTAACCATAAACCATGAATGGTATAAAAATAGAACATCCACAGTCAAAACTATCATAACATATTAAATAAAATATAGATGATTGCATTATAATAAATTAACCCCAATAAAAAATAATATCTAGTAAAGGATGCTGACATAGTTGTAAAATGATGAGTAAAACTTTTTGAGAGAAATATATTTTTTGTAAAACTATTTTAAAGTCACAAATTTATAACGGAAGTAATTTAAAAGATATTTTTTAATCAAAGTGTCCCAAACCACATTAAAATGTTTGAAAATAATTATCATTTCAAAACATTAATTTCCATATAAATAAATCCATAAAATCATCTTGAAAACATTGACATTAATTAAAAATATTTAGAAAGATAAATCTTTAAAACATTTTAAATTATGATCCTGATAAAGAGTGACTTTCACAAATCCTTAAAATATTCATTTTGAAATAATTTTTATGAAAAATTGACATGGATGATAAAAATGTCCCAGTAAATACTTACACATAAACTATCTTGGATAATTATGAGATTGAGGAATTAACCCTTACCTTGCACTTTCCTTTAGTCGAGGGTACATTTAACCTCCTATATGAAGATAGTAACATGTTTTTAAATTATACTTGAACCATATTAATATTTATTATATCATACATGATTCATTTATGACTTTATACTACCCATTTAATAATAATTTATATGTTAAATTAACATTTCGGGTTATAATCGCTTTCTTTATCGTACATGTTTTAACTTGTTACTATTGATTGTATCACTTATATCAAGATTTAAATACTTCTAGAATATAAAAAATGATTTATATATCATATATATTTGAATATAAATATGTATAATATACATATATATGAAATGAAAAACACTGTTTATGGAGACGTTATCCATACGTATGCATAAACATTGTTTTCGTTTTCATATCGTATTGAACGGAACTAAGTGAATAAGATATATGTAAGTACACACACACACACAATGATATATATATATATATATATCTCAAGTATCATTATTATGTCATATATTACATTATTTTTAATATATATTTTTATAATCGTCGTTGAATAGTGAACATGGAAATGAATCTCATCGCGTCGTGGAGACAGTATTCCGTACGTACGAACGAGTGACATTTAATTTCATTAAAGGTGTGGAATCAGATTGTATATTAATTCTTCAGAGACATTAGCATCTAATTTTAATTATTTATATACCTATTACTCATCATTATATCCATCCAAATAACATAGTTTGGAATAACAAATTACACCACATCGTGAAGACTGTAAGCCGTACGTATGCACGCATGGTGACATTATCATTCATAAGTTGGATAGAATAATGAATATATTTGTTGCATATTTATAATAACATCACAGTATATATAAGATACTGGAGTTATTATTTTATAATAGAAACAACAAAGAAAGAGTAAGTGGAAGGATAAGATAACTTGAAAGAGGGTGGTGAAATAATTATCTCTTCCTCGGATTCTTCCTTTTGATTTGATCAAAAGGGATCCCTCGGTTGGATTTTTGGACAAAGGAAGGCCACTAGGATGATGGTAGTATAGTTTAAATGATATTTGGTCAGAGTTTGGCCGATCCAAATGGCTTTGTAGGTGTTAATTTGAGAGAAGGGAAAATGACCTTTTATAAGAGGGGTGAGGGGCACCTTAGCATAAACTTAAAATATTATGTCATAATAAATTCATTTTCGGTTTCAAATGGCTCAAAAATGAATTATTTGATGTATATGGCGGGGATTGGTAGAAAACCACTCAACCAATTGGTTTTAGACTGGTTGAGGTCACCATATTAACCATAACTTTTAGATTTAACTCTTAGTTAAATAGTTTGACTTTTACCATGTCTCTTTGTATTTTTATATTATATGGTTAAAAAACTTACTATAAAATGACAATAGAACCCCAATTGGTTCATTAATGTGATATATATTATTATATAAGTCTTTTGGATGAACCTTATATTTTTAGGACTATTATATCAATTAATAATATAATATTGTTTTTAAAAACTATTTTATGTCAATTTTGACAATATTTGATATTTTTTTTAAAATCATAAAATCATGATTAATTAGAATAAATTGATCTAACTAACCCTAAAATGTCATAATATCCTATAAAATTATTTTAATTTATAAAAAGTATCAAATTACATTTATTTGGATATTTATAATGTCAATTATTTTAATCATTCATTAATATTGTAATTGCTCATCATCATTGTGTCACAAATAAATTTAATTAATTAATGTATAAAAATTATTAATAAAATACCATTATGTAGGAAATCTTTTTATATTTCTAATTAATATTTATAGTCTATTTTATTATATGTATAACTCAAAATTAAAAATTATTTAGTTATTAGAATTTGATTTTCACTCTTCTAACTCCTCTTTAATTAAATAATAATAAATGTCCAAATCTAAACCAAGTGGACCTAAAGGATCATATTTTATTCATAAGGTTGTTTTTGGTCGAATTAAACTTTTCTAATAGAATTAGGACATGTGTTAGGGTAAAAATAATATCATTTTTACCCTTAATTACCCTATTTACTTTTAACCGTTGTAAATAAAAGTAAAAAGGTACTATTCACCAAAATCTATTTTTATCTTATTGAACCACATTTTTATTACTGATATTAACCGTGTCTCTCAGATTTTCAAAATTCAACTCTCAGAAGCGGTAAAACTATGTTTTCTATGAATTTGTAAATTCTCTTTGGAGCTGGGTAAAAGACGGTGAGAAGTTCAATAAACTTTTTATATATCTAAAATTATTGTAAATTGACTCCAAATAATTTAATTGAACTTATATAGGTATAATTTATCTATTTTTACCTAAAATAAATTTAAATAAAAATAATAATTATTTAAATAAAAATCCGGTTTTAAACAATAACTGAGTGTTTTCACTATTCATCAAAAAATGAAAGTTTTCAGAAAAATACCAAAAATTCACCCTAATCTAATTTGTATATTCTGAATTAAAAAATGAAGTATATTTTACCAAATTCAAAACATATAAGTTTTATTTATTAATTTAAAATTAATTCTTGTTCTAAAAACCAAAAGGCGTATTTTTAAGAAATAATAACTATCAAAAGATTGACACTTGTTTATGTCCAATCGCAAAGTAAAATTACTTAATATGATGAGAATTGGATTAAATGGTAAAAATATAATCTATTTTTACTTCTAAACCATTAAAATGTATAATTTAGCACTATAAATTATTTTTATTAAAAAATTAGTTTTCAGTTAAAATATATTATTTTTCACTATTCACCCAAATATGAATGTTATCAGAAAAACACCAAAAATTTATGGAAACTAAATTATTATTTCCTGATTATAAAAGAAGAAGTTTATTTTTTTCAAATTGAATATATAAATGTTTCACATATTGGATTTGAAAAGAGTTCTCCATTAAAAGGCGATAAAAGTTCATTTTTTGAAAAATACCTCTTTTATCTGAAAAAATGAATTAGTTCTTACATTATGTTTAAGAAATTCAAAATATCGATTCTACAATTATAAGGTTTATATATAGTTCAAAATTCAGTTAATACTAATCATTACCACTTTTTAACGGCTATTTTGGTAAGTCGTGGTGCGCTTGAACTAGCTGTTGCGTGTAGTGCAAGTAATTGAATTACTTTGAAGAAATAACGTACTATGAAATCTTGGGGTGTTACAATATGATTCCAAATATGGATTCCTATTTTTTTATATTATGATTTTATTGGGGACTAAAATTAATTTTATTATAAGAACCCAAAAGGCAGGCATGTAGTGTTTAGGGAAATGCCCAATTTAATTGATACAAATAATTTCACAATGAAATAAATTAAAAGTTCATTCAATGATTTTTTGGTTTATTTAATAAATAATAATTTTTTAAACCTTTTTATCAATTAAAAACCAAATATAAACTTTTAATCATACTGTTAAATGCAATGATTCAAAAATATTTTATAATTTGAATAAAATAAAACATATGTTTCTGAAATTCAAGAAAAGGCTACCAAATTGAAAGTAATGTTTTAAACTAAAATAATTAACCCATTAAAAAATATTTAGTTATTAAAATTATTTTCTCAATTAATTAATTAATCTATAAATCATAATAATTACATAAAGGCATTAGTATTTTAAAAAATAATTGTTTTCATAAATCATACAAAAATTTAATATTTCTGAAAATATGAAAACTTATCATTAATGAAATTTTACATGATGTATTAAAAATTGAAATTCATTTAATGATATAAAATATCAAAAATTTGTAGAAATTAATTATAATGTATCCGAATAATGCGTAATAAATAACATTTCCGATTAAGACCTATTTTTGAAGCATATAACGAATTTACTAAAAATTGGGTTCTTATTTACTATGACTTAGTCAAAACAATTTCATTGTATGACAACTTTATACATATGTTTCATAATGTTAAAATTACTATTCATACATCCAATTTAACATCTATGTTATACTGGTCACCTTCAAATAATAATATTTTCATAGTACATCGTTATTTCAATAAAGTATGTTGTTGAATTTTAATAAAGATATCAAGATTATTATAATCTAAAAATAAATTTTCATTGTGTTACATTCTAAACCTTAAAAAAATTCCTCATTCTTTTATTAGGTTAATAAAGTATCAATATATGAAAATACCCTTAGGAAAGCCCAAAAACATACAATGAAATAAAAAAAATAATTTACAAGGGGAAGTGGAAACATAATAGTTATTGGAAATAACACATAATCAGATTACCATTAAGCATAAAATTAGAAAAAAGTGAATATATATGAATTTAGGGGATATATAAATTCCAGAGTGTAATGATGTGAGATATTGGATGTAAATATTGATATAGGACATGTTCATGAGAATGTTGAAAACCATCTGACCATAAATCTTTAATGAATAAGACGGTGAACAATTCATTAGTATTGGAGATAGTATGATAATATTTGTTTTCAATTTCCAGTGCCTATAGTCGAGGGATTATTTTTTCATCATGATAAATAACATAAGAAAATATACATATTATATTTATTTCTACATTGTAATTTTTATTTTTTGATTAGGTATTTTAATCAATTTCCAAATCTGATTTTAATAGTGAACTATAAAGTTGATTTTTTGTGAGAAACATAAAACATACCTATAATATATCATAATATCCCTAAAATAAATAAAAATTCATTCAACTATATTAAAAATATTAGAACAAGGTATGATATTACATAATATGGATAAACCTTCTGGTGATGAATTAATAAATTAATTCATAAAACATTAATAATAAAACACATTTAAATTATAAAATACATTAAGATTTATATTATATTAAAAATAGTTCAAAATAGATTATTTTATGATTTATATAATAATTCCAAAACCCACAAAACCAATTAAAATAAAAGAACCCAAATAATGTTAATGATAATCACGAGTATAATAATTAAGATTGAAAATATAGAATTTCTATTTACCATGAAGTGAATTAAATGATACATCCATGTTACAATATGTTTTCCACTAGGTGTATTGATTAAAAAATTCATTCTTAAGGTGCTATGTAAATACATAAATTTTAAAAAACATGGAAGATAAAAAAGAGTGTAAATAACCAGAATCAAATAAGGCCCTAGATAAATTTGAGGCTATTATCCTAGTAACTGCTATCATAACTTAAGGGATTTCAGCTTTGACTTTAGAAAGTGTGCAATCTTGTATTATATCCCTCATTGATTTTTTTTAAAATTTTATTTGTTCTTGATGAAATAATTTTTTTTATTCCCTATCTATATTATATTAAAACACTGGACATTAGAATATTATTTCTTTCCTCTGCATTCACACGAATGATGTCCTTTCTTCCAACACATGAATCAATTTTTAATTTCCTTTAAGAGAGTACGAGGTAGTTTCTGTCTATAATTAAGACATTTTCTATGTTCCATCCTCGATTTTTTTCTATCATTTCATTTATTTTTCCTTGGTTCTTAGTCATCCTCTTCTTTGTTTAATTTCCCTTGAAAATTTAAAACTTTGATAACTCTTTATCCATATTAATGGAACTTAATTTCATATATTTATATGGTTATTTCATGAGAGATTATATCCATTAGGAGGATGGCCCTATTCCCCTAAAATAAATGAAGGATCCATATTTATATATTGTGAAATTAGTCTATATCATGTTTTGATGATCTTTTAATGTTTTCCTTATACTAAAAAAACTTTCTTCGTTGTAATATCTTTGATTGGGTAACATTCTTTCCATATCAACTCATTTCTTATAATGAAAATATTTCTCAAAGAATATATCCATAAAAGAATTCCATTTTATTATCTATGTATAATCCTAATCCTTTTTAGTGAATTTCTTCCTTTAATCTATATCTTCACATAAATAATGCAATACCATAATAACATTCTACCTTTTTTTACTTTAAAAAAATTAAAATATCATTTCAAGGAACTTGGTCCACTATTCAGTTATTAGTGGATTAGAAGTTCTTCTAATGTATTGAGTTTTTTCCCAAATGATGTAGTCTAACATTAATGAATTAGGATGTAATTTAATAGTTTTTTCTAAATGAGAAATTTTATTGGTCAGGAAGTGGGAAACCTTTCCTAAAATAGTTATGATCTCTCATTTCCATCACCAATTGTGCTGATTTTTCTATGAGATAAATCCTTAAATTGTTAACATTTGTTAAAATGTTTTACATTATTTAATCTAGGGTCTATTTCTAAATAATTACATATACTATATTAGATCAAAAAATTAGGAATAATGGTGTGAAATTCAAACTCTAGAGGCATAACTAACATAAAGTGAAAATTTTGGCCTAAATGATATTAGATTCATAAGTTTAGTATCTTTGGGAATGATGTAAAAACATAAAAATATTTTCAAATATTTTATAATGGTTCATAATGATCTTATCAACCAAATTATATCCCTTAGGATTTTATATCCATGTTTTTAGTCTAAGGCTCACACATCGTGAATATGTTATGATCACGTTAACACTTTATCCAGAACTTACAAAGTTTTTTCACCTAGGTGAATATGCGTCAAAGGCACATCTACTTTAAAGTATCCAGATATGGATTCATTTTCTAGGAACACCACATAGTATCCAATTTATGTAAACATTATGATATTTTATTATACTTAGACATATCATTAGATTATTTCATTGGGGTATGATATTTAATCTATGTTTTCTTAAATAAAGTTTCCATGTCCTATACTAATATAACTTTGAAACAAATTATTACATCCAAACTACAATATACTTTATAAAGTGGTCATATTACTATATTGAAAAAAAGGTATCAAATCCTAAATTATCAAATAGTATTGTATTCTGGGCAGACAAGGTACATAGATGATTATCACATCACATCTCAAAAAATTAAATATAACATAACATTCATTTGAGAAATTTATTATTTATTCCAGTATAACCATGAAATCATTCATAGAACCCTTATTGGTATATTAGGGATTTTAAAACTTAATAAAGTGTGATATTATATTCCCAGTTAGTGAAAGTATACAATATAAGATATCATTGAATAAATAAAGCATGAATGATATGGATGAGATTCACAATAATAAACTGTTCCATATAACTTATATTATAAAATGGAAATATAGACATGAATATAGTTGAAACAAAAATAATGACTTAGAAAATGATAATTGGTTTCATATTAATGGAATGAATAATTTCAATGATCATAATCCTACAATAAATCACTTACCAATAAATCATAAACATATTTTTAGGGACTCATTCCAATAAATCATAAAAACACCACCACATCCTCATTCGAGGCCATCATAAATAATTTTGGAGTCATACACTAAACCTAGGTTATTATTTCTCATCATACCAAACAGTGAATTTAAGGGATATAAAATTCCCACACTTCACATAGAAATTAAAATTCAATCATAATAGTAAATAAAATAATAATAATTCAATAAATAATCAAGATAAACATTCGTATTGAAAAACAAACATTTGAAATGTTAATATTATCACTAGATAATAAATAGGAAAACATGATGATAATCCATCCAAATAAATAAGGTGGATGGTATCATTTTTGTATAGAAATAGTAAATATAATATTAACTAAATAATTTTTAAATTTATGAATATAATTTTAAAATATTCGAATAACATTTCTTGAATGAAATACCCTTTTTCAAATATTAATTAATTATTTAAAATCTAAATATTGGTAGAATAACAGGGAAAGAAATTTTCTTTGTAAATAACCATGGATAAATAAAAAAATATATATAATAAATATTATATTCAAGATGATGTGAAAATCTATTCATATAATAAACATTCAAACAATGTTTCCAATCACACCATTTGTAAAAAGAACCTTTCTCAAAAAATGAAAAAAAAATTTAAAAATGTTTATCGAAATTAAAACTTGTGTAAAAATAAATTTATAAGATAATTGGGAAATAATAACATAAATATTAAAATTATTTTAATGAAAATATTTAAATGGAAGGAAAATATTCGTGATCAAATATAAAAAAATTAATTTTCCTTAACGACATTATTTTGGATTTTTTAATACATATATAGTGGAAAATGAATGTTTTTTTAATTTATAGTAATAAATAGACACGAATAAAATATATGAGGTTTAGGATAAAAATATCATGAAATATATCCAATGTATACTTAAACATAAATAATGTTGAATATGGATGAGATTGTGAAATAAACCCTTTCCTCCGGTCCGACTTTTATCATTGGTGATTTTAATATCTTGTATAATCAATTTAAATTTTATACAATTCATTTAAATAACAATATTTAAATTTATAATAACATAAATTATTTTCTTATAACATCTTATTACATATTCATGAAAAATCTTTCATTATCATCATCTTTTCAGGTGTTAACCGCATTTATTTTGTTGTTTGATTCGATTCGGCGGCTTTGGAAATTTCATCTTAATCATGGTTACATTATATCAGAAGTTTTAATAATGATATAAATATCATATATATATATATTTATTATATAAATAATTATATAAATCCATTAAAGGTGGATATGAAAATAGAATCACATAGCTTCATGGAGGTGGTAGTCCACACAAACGCTTGAGCGACAATATCATTTTTAAACGGGTCAAAGGGTAATGAGATAAATAATATATTTAATCATATAATAATAATTATCTCATAAATATCATAAATATTCAATATTTATAACATTATAAACATCTAAGTAATGTGGTGATGAAAAGTGATTTACACCGCTATGTGGAGACAATAGATCACACGTACACACAAGCATTGTTTAAATTTTTATTAGGATCGAAAGAAGGTAAAAAATGGTTGGAAATAAGAATAATAATATATATGTATAATTATGATATAGTATTAATTATTTTTTGGTCGTTATAGTATATTTCATGGAATAATACGATGTACAAACATCAAAAGTGTCAATAAATATGACTACCTCTACTTTTAGAGACCTTGTTTAGACACCTTATGCCTTATAGAATGGTATTTTGATTAAAAAAATACTATCTGTCCTGGTTAGGATGTTTGGGGAAGGATTTTATATAATTATTTTCTGCTATAGGTTTACCGATAGTTATGAAGAAGAAAGTACAAGTGATTCTATTTTATAGGTGAGGGGAGTGACACTGTTGTAATTATTCAATGTTTTATAATATGAAAAGGTATTATTGAAGGATAATTAAAACTAAGTAACCAAAAGAACTATGATCAAGGACTAAAATAACACAACAAATCAAATTTTAACATGTTTTTTTATCCATTTTATGCTTTATATCATAGTTAATTCCGTAAAATCGTGTTTTTATCTTTACCGTGATAAATTATTTTTTTCACCTAAAAATATATTTATGTAACCAAAAATAAAATGGGAATAATAAGAAAATGTGTACATGATGATTCCAAATATAGAACTAAGTTTATAAAATTTTCATTATATAGGAATTACAAATTAGTTATTATATCAGAACACAAAATTCATGTAAAACTATTTTTATGAAACTAATCAATTCTAGCATTAAAATAATTATACATTGAAACCATGTAAAAACATTATTTAAAACATTTTTAAATTTTTTAATAAAAAATGATTTTTTGAGTTTTGTATTAAGATAAAAGTAAATTTAAACTTGCAACCGTACCATTTTAGGAAAATACACCAATTTTTTTTTAATTTGAATAAATATAATATATGTTCATAAATGTGAATATTAGATTCCCAAATATATAAAATAAATACCCATTATGGTGTTTTCATAATTTAGTTTTTTATGTGTTTTAAACATAAATTTTTTTTGATATTTTTTTGTTAACAGTTGGGAAATTGTTATTGGATGCTAAGAAATTTATGTTATGATGTTACTGGAGGTGGTTAGAAAGTTTTTATTACATTGTTGAAGTAATTTCATATATAATTAAATGAGGAAAATACATTATTTTTTTTTCAAAACCATGAATATCACATGAACCAAGATTTTGATACAATAGTATGGCAGTTAAAATTTCACAAAAAAAATTCAATACCAAAGGTGATCAGATGAATATGTTTCTAAATATGTGAGGGAAAAAATTAATAATATAAATATACCTTTGGCCATAGTGGTCCCAAAAAGTCTATAGAAATAAAAAAATCATAGTTTATTAGATGAAGGGTGTGAAAATTATGAAGTATAGGTATAAAGTCAATTGGGGTAGGTATGTCAAATATTGTTAGTTATGATAGGATCTAATGAGAATAATTTCAGAGAAATTCCCTGAAATAGATGTTCCAAACATATATTTTTGAGGATATTGAATATGTTTCACCAAACACAATTTACCAAATATATATAACTTGGTTTAGGTAACCATGTAGATATTCTGGAAAAATAATTAATAGAAAACCTATACTAAGTTTTGTAAAAGTTTTCACAAAAAAAAGATTTTTTTTATATTTGATCAGTAAATGGAATTCCAAAAATATTATTTAAAAATTAATTTTCTTTTCTATGAAAAAATGAGAATTAAAAAATCAATATGATATAATTAATAAAATGTAATTCAATTAGGGTTCTCTATAAAAAAATATCATGTTACATGATTCTTTAGAGGTTGCAATAATGTGGCCATACATCTTAAACGTATTTATTAGAAATTATATAGTTGAATGATAGTTTTTTTTAGTTAAAAAAGTTTATGTTTTCAAGTGAAAAATATTTTTTATAGGATGTATAAATTTCAATGATGATATTTCATGAAGTGCAGTGCTATAGGAAGTCCATCATATCAATTTTATTAGACAGTGATCCATAAAATGTGTATTCATTAGAGGGATGTTTCAAAAAATTTTATTTTAAAAATAATTTTGATATATGGTAGAATGACCAGAAAGAGACATTTGACATAATTAGTCAGTGGAAGAAGATCTAAAATACCTAACTAGGCATAATGTTCTTTAAATCTCACCAGAAATAGTTATTGTTGAAGGAGATTTTGGATATTTACATAAAACATTATAAGGAACCTTTTCTAAATGATGATGTTGTACTATTTGGGAACTATTTTGATATATATTTATGAAAAATAAAAATTATAGATGTTCATTACCATCTTAGGTTAAGGAATTTTGAAGAAGGATGTTGTTAGTGAAGAATTAAGGAATCTTTAAATGTTTCATGGAATATTATTGAATGTTGAAAAGCATCCAATGAATTTCAAAAAAGTGAGATAATTTTTTTTAATTTATATGAGTGGTGAATTAAAATTGGTTTCATTCCATTTCTATTTGTAAAACACCTATAAAAGGTAATGAAAATACATTAAGAGAACCTGTTGAAAATAATGTTCACTTTGAAAAAAGGTAATACATTGATGATTTTGTGTGAAACTGGGTTTCCAACTATACACTACTTTTTTATAGAATATGATTTAACGTATATATTTTACTATTATAATAATTGTAAATATTTTTTAGACTGAGATACCAGATTGTTATTATTTAAATTAGAACCAGATAAAGAATCCATTCACAGAAACTATGTTAGGAGTAAGGAAAAATGTAGTTATATAGATTTTTAGGGACTATGATATCGTTAATCATATAGAATAAATGTTGGAAAATATGTATAGCTTCATTGAGGTGCATGAAATATAGTTTCAATATATTGATAAATATCACACCAGATTGAAATCACTAGACAAAGGAAATTGATTGGTAATTTTTGGGCAAGCAATGTTGGAGCTGTTTGTTCAAATGTGTATATATTTTTTTTGTCTAATATTTTTTTGAAATGTTTTTAAAAATACCTATGTTAGTATAATGATTTTTATTGGTAGATATAAGGAGTCTAAGAGGGGTTTGAACATGTTTCATTAACTTGTTTCTAAAAGTTAATTTATATAGAGTGATGGGAGCCTCCATCTGAAGGGTGTAAGTTCTCAAATAGAGGTCGGACCTTGTAAATATTTTATTCCATGTTTCCTTTCATGACATTGTATTCTTGTGTTATTTTGATAACATTTTAATATTGAAAATAAATATAACTGGAATGAAAATTTTAAATCCTAGCCATAGATTCAACCCCTCATTCTCCTTGATTCTCACAATCCAAGGAATCTTAATGTGGTTTCAAAGGTGGTTCCCCCTCTTATAGAATTATCACTGAAAATATCAACTCATTGAAAAAATAGTATTCCTACAATTGATGGAAAAAAGTATCATGGTAAAATAAATGATTGATACCCTGTCTTATTTCAATTGGACTAGAGGGTTCTAATACAACTAGAAAAGGGTTCACAACAATTTATAAAGGTGGTTCTATGAAATTTTCAATGAAAATAAATATTGTGTTTGATGGGAAAGGTTAAAATAATTTTCTTAACAATTTTTAGAATTTTTTTTCATAAAGGTGATAGTTATCATGAAAACATATTAATCATGTAGAAAACCCGAATGTATCTTTGGGGAATACACCATAGAGAAGGAATAAAAGTTATAAATCTAGAAAAAGAAGTTCTAAGATATCCGATCAGAGGATTTGAAAACTACTGATGAGTACTTTACTAGAGTTAATGAAGTTTTATTAAATGTCAGAGGATTTTAATATTTCTTTAATGATTCTACCGTTATAAATAAAATCATTAGAAACTTCCCAAATTGCTTCGACTATAAATTATATACCTTAACAGATAATGATGATTTATCTCTGGATGAATTTCATAACATTCTTATTTCTTATAAGATGATGAATTATCCCACATTTAGAAGGAATATTGGGGAATATTTTTATTTTGAGGGCATGAAAAATTGGAAAGTATAAGACACCGATAATGTTTACATCATCGATTTTTAAGATAAGGAGTATGAAAATATTAATGAAATGTTGGCGTTTATTATCTCCATAAATTATCAGAGCTTGAGAAATGTACAAAAGAAAATCAGAAAATATTTTTTTTGAGTTTATAAAAAATATTATATTGTCTATGAATTTCTATTGATGGAATTATAGGAATTCTAATGATTATTATGAATAAAAAACATAGTGTGAAAAGTAGAACAAAGCATCAAAATAAGATAAGAAATCCAATAGAAGAAGAAAACTATTTAGAGAAATATAATGTGTGTATTAACAAATAAAAATTAAATATATTCAACTTAAAATAATTATTTAGAAGTTCAAAATCTATAAAATATAAGAAAATTATTTGGAAGTGTTTCAAAAAAAAGGATTCCTCAAACATTGAAGTGGTCAGAGGTGAATAAACTTACAAATAATATTTTTTCAAATCAAAATTTATTGTATGTTTTGAGGAAAAAAACTATAGAAAAAAACTAGAATGTTGAATAGATAATGTTTAAAGAATAATTAATGAAGTAAATTTGTACTTAAATAATACGACGAGTATATAATGGAGATCAAAAACCAAAAACTAAAATTTTATGAAAAAGAAAATATGGTGGAGGATCTTACTACTAAACATTATATTGATGAAGATGAGTTTTTTAAAACCTAAACATGATTTATCAATTTTTATAGAACCCTAATTAAGATTAGGGAAAATTTTGACATGGATTGAGAGGTAAAATTTGAATCATCTCAATCTTCGAGAAAAAGGAATTCTAAGAATGAGCTGAAATATTCACCCAATAAATGTAAAATTTCATCTGCTTTTACTAACCATGTTGGTGTTAGGATTTTTTTGGTAAATATTGTATTGAGAAAATATTGGAGAAATATGTCACATTAAAAAAAATTTGAAAATAGATTCCATAATAATGTTTCCCCATTCTTGGAGGAAACAAAAACTAAAAGATTTTATGAACCTCGATAAACTTTTTATGTGGAATGATTTTACTTCTATAGAAGACTAAGATTTGATAATTTTTGTTGGTTATATAGATTATATGGGAAAATAACATATTAATATTCCCCAAATATTTCTCTCCACTAAATATGAATAAATTAAATGTGGATAAATAGTGTAATAAAATAGAGTAATATTCTTATTATCCATGAGGAATGAAAGAAGGAATCATATGATGATAGAAATTTTCCATTGAAAATTTATATTGGTTTTATAGAGGATGTTTGGTTAAAATTTCACCAACCAATTCACATTGTTTTAGAATATTTGAGAACAAATATATATAAATTTTCTTATACTAGGATTGAAAAGAAGGGTGTAAAGAATAAAGTTGGGAAAATATCCTTCATTGTTGAAGCAACACAAAAATCTATTAAAAGAAACAAAAATTGGATTATTTAAAATATGCGTTTCTCATATATAATATATAATATAAAGATATAAGAAAATATTGAAAATTTTGATGGATTATCTAATACATTTGGTAATGATGATTTCTTAAAAATAACTTGAATAGAAATTACTGATATTTAAGATCAGAGACTGAAATTTGAGGAATATATTTATGATAATTGGATTAAACACTACTTTATAAGTTTTATTCAAGATTATGATGATTTAAATAAAATATATTTATGATATGATATTATACTTTCAAAATTTTAAAATAATGGAATGTTATTACAAAATTAAATTGAACCATTGGAAATCATTTTCAAATTAGTGAAATTTGTATGTCAAATAACTTGAGTGATGAAGATGAAAATAAGTTTGGGTATTGAATACATGGAAATATTGTCCCAAAAAGTATCATTACCCATTCTATGGAATATGATTTTAAAAATTACCATAACTGAATAATAAATATGATTTTTTGTAGTATTTTTCAAAAGGGAAGATGGTTAGTAATGGATTAATAAATTTGAAATTCATTCTTCAAGACATCTTGAGCTTATACAATCCAATATTTATGGGCCAATTAGACTTCAATAAATAAAATTTAATTATTTACATTATCACTTCTATTTATGTCTTCACTTGGGGGAATATAAATTTTTTTATGAAGCATAAATTATAGGATATAGAAATGTTACTTTTTCTAGAAAGAAAGTTGAAATAGATATAGGTGTTTATATACTAAATCTGAAAACTAAAAATAGAAAGTATTAAACATAAAAAATTATTTCAAATTATATATGAATAATAATGGAATTGAAATTCCCTAAAGTACTCTATAAACCCATAAAAAATGAAGTGGTAGAAATAAAAAATAGAATATTATTTGAAATATGAAAAAGTTTGTTGGAAAAGTATCATATTTTTTTTTTCAAGAGGGAAGTTGTTAGTACTACTCTACATATAAAAAAGATTATTATGGCCAGAATACATGCTATCATCTTATGAACTTTGGATTGAGAATGAGACATTATTTAAAAAAATTCAAGGATTTTGGGAGTCTATCCTTAATAAAAATAAAAATCCGGAACATGGAATGTTTGATAAAATACACGAGGATGTAATTTTCCTGTGATATTAATCCAATGAAATATGTTTCAAATATTGTAATAAATATCTAAAAAAGATGGTATATTTTTATGATGTCGGTGTCCTTGACAGTCCTGCTTCATTATCAGATGTTTTTGAAAAAGTTATTAATGATATATTTTATAATTATGAAGAGAATAAAAAATGTATCGATTAATGGTAGAAACAATAATTAAATTATGATTCTGATGAATCAAGTGATGAAGAATGTGAGTCATATAGAAAAGTTATAAAATTTAATACCTTATAAAATCAGATTAAATCGGAAAAAATTATTTAAAATAAGAAATATATAGATAATATTGGAAGAAAATTGATATCGAAAAAACATATTTATCTGATAGGTTGAACAAAAAAAACACATATGTAGTTTAACGTAAAGAGTGTGTACACGATATGACTGAAGTGTTATATCAGATTGAAAAAATTTCACCAAAAAAATGATTCCATGACCAGTCAGAATGAACTTTACACGAACAAATTGGGTATAAAAACAAGGATAATGAAGTTAGATAAATTTTTAGAATAAAAGATTTAATTATTTGATATGTTTACATAATGGTCGAAGGTTTATATTATGAAGAATCTTTTCCAATCATTGTGAGATTGGAAACTTTAAAAAACTTATTGGATGTTTCTATATGTCATTTTAAGAAATTTTATCAGATGGACTCCAATCCATCTTTCATAATTTGAAAATATTATTAAGATGTTTACATTAATAATCCTAGTTTTTTATTAATTTATAAATATAGAACTAAAGTGTTTAAATTTAAGAAGTATTTTTACTGGTTGAATGAAGCTCCATGATCTTTGAACACAAATCATGAATGTTGCCTGATGAAATTGAACCTTTGAAATTGAAAAGATTGAAAAAACATATATTTTAAGGGGATGAATTAAGAACTATAATTTTTATGTTGTATATTAGTGAAATATTTTTTATAGGGGATAACGATAATGTACATAAAGAGTTTTTTTTGAGGAGAGGAAGAAAAACAATGAAATATTAATTCTCAAAGATTTCACCATCTTTATTGCTAGGGATTTTAATAAATGTTTAATTTGGTAGATTTTAAATTATGACTATTTATGATGGTATTAATATGAGTAAAGATGATTCTTGAAAAAATATAAATTAGAATGATTTATAATAGTTTCTAGGAAAATTTCTCAATCTTACAGCTTTGAGGACAGACATTGTACACACTATTACATTAATTTTTAGATATTAGAGTGATAAAAATGAATAATAAATAATGGTAGAACAGATAATTCTCAAATATATTAATGTATATTATTATTATTATTATTATTTTATTTACATAGAATAAGTTTAGACATGAAAATTTATGCTTACCCTGATACAAATTGGGTTGGAAAAATCAATAATAGTGAATAAAAATTAGGAGGAAATATTTTTATGGGATAATGTTGTGTGATTAGAAATAATAAGAAATAATGTTCTGTTATTTTCTGCACCATGGAAGTAGAATATTTTCCCCCACCCATGCTTGTTGGAAAATGATAAGGATTAATTTTAATCTAGATGATTTGAGGGTGAATGTTTGTAAACCATTGAAGATTCAATGTGATCAAAATAGTTCTATTGATATTTATAGAAAAACTATAAAACATTAAAGATCAAAATAAAATGATATTATTTATATTTTTGTAAAATAGATAGTTTTTATGGATATATTTTTCTTGAATACATTTCAGAAAATCATAAATTTTTTGTTATTTTCAATAATTATATGGAAAGAGAGAGATTTTTTGAATTGAGGCTATAAATTCAAGTTAATCCTGAACCAAAGACTACCTGAAGAAGTATCCCACAATGATTTAGATTATTTCGAGGAAGGGAAATGTTAATAAAAAATTGATAGTATTTTTACAACTATTTATGTTAGAATATAATGTTTTAGTTATCATAGGATGTGAGAGGGTGAAAAAATTCAATGTTAATAAATAGATAAAATAAAATTTAATGGAATTTTATAATAACTTGACAAAAAAGTTTTCTTATCACCATGGGATAAAATTACTTTAAAAAATTACTTTATCCAGTAGTGTGGTGTCTGAAAATTTTCTTTGATAATGGATTTTATTTGATGAATGGTGGGGAAAATGTGGAAAATCATGAGATTTGTTTTATAAAAATGAGTAGTAAAAAGAAAGAGATGTTTAAAGTTATTAATAAATATTTCCTAAAAATAAAAATTTGGATATTAAAGATCGGTTTTGATTTTTACTTAATATTATATTTTTTTCTAACATAATAATTTTTCTGAGGATGTTTTTGATAATATTTTAGAATGTGGTGATGAATGTTAAGAATGTATTGTTTTGATGTTTTCATAGGTTTTTAAAATGTTTCATTAACTTAGTTTTGATTTTTTTTAATAATTTCTTGAAATGATAAGATGTTATTTTATTTAACATGATGAAAATCGCATGATCCATGATTTAGATACAAAGGGATGTCACTAATTTTTTTACCAAGTATATATATTTTTGTAAAATTGGAGACCATATGAACTTCTTACTAAAAAGAGATGTTTAACATTGTTACCATTTGTAGACTTATGGAAACCATTTTTATATTAGAAAGGAAAATTTTACAATAAGGAATGTGAGCATATAAATATCAATTATTATGATATCCACATGGGTGATATGTACAGTATTGTTAGCAAAAATAGGATACTAGACAGAGACAAATGGTTAAATGTTCCCAAAGAGACTTTATAAAATATTTAGGATGTTTCACATATTATTCATAGATTAAATAAAATTTGTTTTTTACATATAATTTCTAGAAACCTATATGTCATTTTTTATGGTGTTTTATAAAAAAAATAATAAAATTAAACTAGGAAAAAATGATGACATGTACCAATACAAGAATTCATAATTAATGTTTTTATCTGTGCGAACACAAATGGGAAATTAAAATATCATGTTGATATAAAAAATAGGTGAAAATCCAAGATGGAACCGTGTAGAAAGGAATCATGTAACAACATTATTTTTATGTCCCAATAATATAGTCAACCATATTCAAGGACTCAAGTGGATCAGAACTAGATATTTGATAGAGATTCTATAAAATCATTTTCTATTTCTTAGGTGGTAAATGTTGTTAGAGTATATATAATATTTTATGTTGAGATGTTGGGTTGTGTGCTGTTTAAGGAATAGAAAGAGATCCAATCTAACTAGTGAATATCCATCATATGAACACTTCCAAAAATTTGTATTTCATTATATGTTTTATCTAGGAAAAAATGTCCAGATGAAGTCATCAGAGATAGTCTACTGGTCAAACAAGATCGAACAGACAGAATCAGGTGAAATGTTCTTAAAATTTACGTGAACAAACATATGATGAGCATATATTTTTGACCATTAAATAATTATATGTAAATAACATTTAAAATTTTTTATATGGTGATATTTATCAATTACTGTGATATCAAGATGATAATAGAAAAACAATTAGAATTTCCATGATGATTAATGTTCTATATGATTGAAGAAGACTGAAGTCACTGGTGAAATTAGGAAGCTTAATAAATGAAAAAGAATATTGTATGATAGTTAATAATCATCTCATTAATATCATTTAAGTGAGATATTTAGTTTTGGAATTTTATTATGTGGGAAATTGAAATTTGTTTCCCAATATTTTCTTTTACGGTAAACCCAAAAAAGAAGGCACAAATAATGTATGAAAAGTTGTTGAGAGCACTATTGAAAAGGAACAAAAGGTGAAATAATGAATATTTTTTTTATAGTGAGTTCTTAGACAAATATAAATTTTTGGGTGAATAAGAGTTACTAGATATAGTTTCTTCTCTAAATCATCAGGTATGGAGTATAGACAAAGATACAAGTGTGAAAGTTTTTATATAGAATCTATATGAGATTTTTTTTTGGAAAATTCAGTAAGAGAGTAACATATCTTGTTTTCTAAAAAAATTGAATCATAGAGGTTTTTTAATGAAACATAACACAAGATATATAAGTTTAAAAATTTATATGAGGTTCACTTGATGATGTTTCTTGAGATGGAGAAAGAGTGCACCAGATAAACAACATAAAAAAATGAAATTATATAGACACTTCTAGAAAAAACATTATGGGAGATGGTTTTACAATGTTTTAAATATTATATGTTGGATTAGTTTTTTCAAATAAACCTTTTAAAATGAAATGAATCAGTATAATAATTCCTATCAAATGTTTGAATGATTCTAACGAGAGTTTTCTCATGTTGTATTCTCCTCTTACTAATAGTGAATTTTGATAGAATAATGAGGGTCTCCATGACATGGACATAGGTAATAAAACTGAAATTGAATATTGTAAATACTTTATGTATTGTTTAAATTCATTTCATTTCATTCATTAGATACTGTTATAAAAATTTAATAAGTAAAATAACACTAATAAGTTGTAGGTGTCCCACTTCTATGTGAAAATAAATCATTAAAATTTCACAAAAAATTAAACACCCCTCCAAGTGGTTCTCACAGTCCAAATAAACATAAAATATTATACGTTAAAATATATTATTTATATCCTTAAAGACATATTTGGTTGATAAAAAGGATTTAAAATATACTAATTCATACTAAAATAATAATAATTTTATGAAAGTGACAGTATTTTAAAAAATGCATGTTGGTTGGAGTGGACACTCAAGAGGGGGGGTGAATTGAGTTCCAATTAAAATTTATGCTAAAAACAATTTCTATTAAAATCCCCCAATTTCAAAAATAAATTAAACTGTAGTGAATTTATACAGATTATAAAGGTTCAATTAGTTTCTAAAAGATTGATTAATTCTTAGTAAAATTAATCTTATGATTAAATTAACTTTTGAAACTAACTTACTGGTTTATAATAAATATAAACACTTTTGAGTTTAACTATCAAAGTAGCTTTGAAAATAAATTATATTTCAAAGTAATAGCAACAGAATATGAAATAAATGTATAAAGTATGGATATAGATTTTAACTAAAAACACAAGAGGTAACCAAGAGGTTCAGTCTCGAGCCGAGACTTAGTCCTCTCAAAATTTATATAAAGTGATCCACACCCTGGATCTGGGTTAACAATAGTGATCACACTATTCAGGTCAAGAGAACTCTACCACAGTTATACGTGGGATAACAAACAACTGCTCAAAGCTGTCCAGGTCACACTTGACCTCTACCACTATCCACAGTGGGAAATAAAGAATGTAAAGATTGTGAGTGGGGATTTACAAATCCTCCAGTTCAGGTTCAGGAGACAGTGTCTGTGTAATAATTAACAGGCTACTCACACTACTCGTAATACAAATACTAAATCACTTAGAGAAAGATAAAGAGTTTAGAATGGCTCTAGTGATTGCAGTGCAGCTCTGGACTCCTTTGTATTTGATCCGAAATGGTTATGAGTCCTTCTCTGGTATTTGAATGAAAAACAGAGTATCGTTTCTTCTTTCAGTGCTTCCAGGTTCAGCGTGGTTATTGGCTCAGAAAATGAAGTGTTCTATGTAGTTCTTCTTTAGCATAGATTGCTCGATGTATTCTCTATGTTCTGGAGTCTGGTAGTAGTAGTCTTGTGAGTGCATGTTCTCCAGTTGTTCTTGGCACATTTGATCTTGATCGCAAGAGTGTTCCCGTGTGCTAAAAAATCTCTTAGTCTCTTGTCTTGATTCACTTTATATATACATTGTCTTGTATGCCTTTATTATGCTGAGAAGAAGGAATGATTATGCTTTTTAATCGTAATTGGTACGGTTTCCTGAAATGGCAACATAAATCATTGAATAACATTAAATGCATCAAAAGTAACAAATGTAGCCATTAGTGTAATAAAAAAATAGGGTTGAAGATATAGGATTTGACTCCGCAGTTCATTATAGGTAGCCGTTTGTTTGTAGACTTGTACGGTTGACTCTATGCAGGATCTTCCATCGGTAGCTCTTCAAACTCTTATCGATGGCTCTTATCGGTAGCTCTTATCGGTAGCTCTTATCGGTAGCTCGATGAGCTTAGTTCCATCGGTTGCTCTTGACTGTCAGTAGCTTTGTGCATAGGTAGCTCTGTGCATCGGTAGCTCGGTGCATCGATAGCTCTGTGCAGTTATGCACATCGGTAGCTCTATTCAGGTCAGTGATACTTACACTTGACTATCTTATGCAAAACACATCTAATTCACATAAGAACATTTCAAAACTTATATAAACATGGATAATCGAGATTAACATAAATCAGAAATTATTTTAACATTATTATTAACTTGATCATCAATTTAAAAGAATTAATCTGTAGGTCAACAGTAATTGTGAATATCATAATATATGAATACAAGATTGGGATTATCAAAACAGGTGAGGTCAATAATCTACCCCTTTTTGATAATCAAAAATTATGATATGTCCATTTTAAAATAGTGAGAATATAGTATTAGATAGTACGACATTAATATTCAATTTTCTCAAAGAAAACAATATTAGAGGAAAGAGGAAATAGTAATAGAAAGATATAGATCAAAAATCATCATAGGTAGAATTAAATACAATAGTATTAGAGATAAGGTTTTGAAAGAATTGGTACCAAATAATGAAATGTAAGAAATTGTATCAAAGGATCTAGTATCAAAGGATCTTCTTTATAGTTCTCCCCCTTTGTGATAATCAAAAAGTGGGAAACCAAAATATAGAAAACTGAGAAACTAAGATAGTGGAAAGAAAGGCATTTGTATTAGATTAGTAAAAAAAATACATAAACAAAATAGGAAAGAAAAAAAACAAAATGATTCCTATCAAACATCCTTGCCACTTCAGCAATCCACATCTTCAATGTGAGCTTTTCCCGTGGGATCAGAAGAGAATTTAGGTGTTGAGGATACTCAGGAGGACTTTGGAATTCCAGAAATGATCAGAGGAGGATGAGCAACTGATACAGTGCCGGGCCTGTAATGGGAAGTCCTTTGAGTGATCATAGGTGTGAGACCTCTTATGGCTTGAGAAGGAGTCATCTGAACTGGAGACGCAGTAGAGGAAGAGGCAGCCAAAGCAGGAGGTACAATGACCGGTCTGGCATCAAAATGAAGGAATGGAAACAACAGGTTTCTGAAATCCATTATAATGCTTCCTCCTCTCTCCATTGCAGACACAAAATCATCTCTATTTTCAATGAATTTATCCAAAGCAGGAGTAAGCTTCCTGAGCTTACTAACCTGCTCTGTGAAGGCCTGAGTCACTGGAGGTAACTTTAGATTCTCAATCAGAAGTTTGAAATGGTTGATCAGTTGTTGCTTGGTATAAAACTTTTCAAAATAAGTATCCACCTTATTCTTGATTGCCTCTTGAGAAGAAGAGGCCTCTCTCATGTAGTCCTAGACTATTTTCATTATTTCTCTGGCTGAATCCTTGGTAGACAGCACAACTCGACTTAAATCTGATGAGTCCACAGAGCCACTTGTTGAAATAGAACCAAGCTCCTCCTTCATCAGAGCATGAAATTGATTCAGATCAATTGCAGGTTTTGGAACTAGAGGACCAAGAGAGAAGGATACAATTTCTTTGAAGCTTGTGGTCAACCCACTAATCATATTTTGCATTTGAGAGTCCTGATCTTTGACATGATCCTTCACAGATGTTTTGAAAGCTTCAAACACCGAGACCAGCTGACTTACAACACTCTTCACATAGGCTAAATCATTATCATCTTGAGATTTTGAACTCATGAAAGAGTCTAGGGCAACAACAGATATCCATAGAGCTTCAAGATCTGCTACTAGCCTAGAAGTTTGAGTCTGGCACTCCTTGACTTCTTCCATTAGCTCACCCACAAAAGTTGACAGATTTCACCCAAGAGAAAGATCAAAAGACCTTTCTAACATCTTCATTTCTTCACCAAAACAGTGCTTTATCTCAGCAACAGAGGCACTGAAGGATTCCTTCAGCTCATGCTGTAGGGATTCGAGGTCAGACTTTGTAGCAAAATCAGTAGGAGAAACTATAGTAGATACTCTTTCAGAAGATAAACTGACTACAGAGTCAGCCATGACTGATTGAATCGAGGATACTAAAAAAGATTCCATTGTCTTTACTTCTTCTACAAAACTGACTTTGAGATTTTCTTTCAGCACATCTAAATCATGTACTCGGATCACATCAGCAGGTAAAAACTCAGAATTGATGTCATAGCAGATCTTTGGTCTATTAAAAGATACTACATTATCCAAATCAGGATAATCCCAGCCAAAGACAATAAAACCTGGGTCTTCTACCTAGTCTTCAGACTCGATAGTCACTGTAACATTTCCAAGCTGGGTGTGATGCTCCCCCTCAATGGGTGCATTCTCATATATAGAAACTATATTCTCTGCTGGTCTTTCTTCATCAGAATCTTCCACAACAACTTCCATCTCTGCAGTAGCAAGATGATTTTCTAGAAAAGGTACAACTTCTCCTCTTCCTGTTTCTTCATCCATAGAAGGTACAACTGAGCTTCCAATAACTGGACTCAGACTCAATTCAGCAGAATCAGATGATTCAGAGACATTCTTTTCTACCTCTACATGCTTAGAGACTGACTGGTCTTCCTCATTAGCAGGTGTCTCCACTTCTGCTAGCACTTCCTTTTTTAAAGACAATATTTCAGCAACAGGGCTTGGAGGCAAGTCAGGATCTCCTCCATCATCCATAGGAGTTTCTTCCTCTTTTTCTTCTTCTTCTTCTTCTGACTCATCACTGTACTCAGGTTCCCCTTCATCAGGTCCTAGACCTGGATCTCTTTTATCCTTTGGCCTTGAAGGATAATCTATAGGATTAAATTTATCATATACCTTTTGGTCATCATTGACCCATTCTCCTCTCCACAAATTCCAATTAATCTTCATATATTTGAAAACAGTATTAGTGATACAAAAGTTGCTCTTCACTACAACTGTCTCATCTTGAGACTCATCTATCCCTTTCACTTTGATCATTACAGAAATCAGCTTAGCAAAGAATAGGGCATTTGTCTTTGATTTCGGCCTTGTCATATCTTCCATTTGATTCATAACCAATCTGCACAAATTGACTTTGACATAATGTCTCAAAAGATGTAGGAGATAGATATCCTGATATCTCAAATTAGAAAAGTTTCCTCTCCTTGGTATCAACACACGTTGAACAAAATGAACAGTAATCTGTTCTCTCCATCCATTTCTGCAGCAACCACTTTCCTTGGAGTTCCATCACCAGTGAGTTCTTTCAATGTGGTCTCATGATCAAAAATGTCACTGGTAGGTGGCATTGCTCTTGATATATATCCAGACACACTATAATGTAGAAATTTTAAGCAATCAGCCCATTCCACTGATGAAAATGATATCACTTTACCATTTACAAACGAAGATACTCAGTTCTCATTCTCTAGCTTCTCAAAGGTTACGAATTCGTAAAACTATTTTACCAACTTTGGGTAGTAGGGACCATTTTTATTTGAAAAGAAGTCTACCCATCTCTGAGCTTCCATAAATTTGAGCACCAGGGACTTGTTGGGCAGCAACCAGTCTACACACAACTCTTTTTCGATCACAATATCTCTATTTTTCAGATGAGGATTTACAGGTCTCCTTCCTGACCTAGTTCTAACAGAACTACTCGTTTCTGGCTCGGACTTCTGCCTTTTTTGCTTTATGCTCAACACAGTCTTCTCGAATGACAGGAATTTTGGTTTTTTCCATCGCTGGTTCGAGGGATCTCAGGTTTGCAGAGGGTTCGGGTTCTAAGGTTCGAAGGTAAAAGGTTTTGGGTTCGGTGGAGTGAGAAGCGGCTTAGACTTAGTTTTATCATTTAGGAATCATAAGTTAAATGAATAAAAATAAAATAAAATAAAAAACGGTTCAGATTCTTGACGGCAGACAAAATATTTAAAACAACTCTTATCGATGAGGTTTTCTATCGGTGATGTTTTCTATCGGCGAGGTTTTCTATCGGTAAGGTTTTCTATCGGTGAGGTTTTCTATCGGTGAGGTTTTCTATCGGTGAGGTTTTCTATCGGTGAAGATTAAACATCCCCAGCTCGTGCCTAATGTTACTTAACCTATCCACACTTAAGGGTTTTGTGAAAATGTAGGCCAATTGATGTTCAGTGCCAATAAATTCAAGAGAAATGTCACCGTTTTGATAATGATCTCTCAGAAAATGATGCCTTATATCAATGAGTTTGGTTCTTGAGTGAGATACAGGGTTCTTCAAGATGTTTATTGCACTAGTGTTGTCACAGTTAATCGAAACATGCTTAAAAACATATTCATAGTCCAAGAGAGTTTGTTTCATCCAAAAAATTTGTGCACAACAACTACCAGCAGCTATATACTCTGCTTCGGCAGTGGAAAGAGCTACAGAATTCTGCTTTTTACTACACCAAGATACTATGTATTTTTCTAATAAATGACAAGTTCCTGAAGTGATTTTTCTGTCTAATTTGCAACCAGCAAAGTCAGCATCTGAATAACTCATTAACTTAAAGGATTGTCCTTTTGGATAAAATAAACCAAGGTCAACTGTATGTTTGAGATACTTGAAAATTCTTTTAACAGCAAGCAAATGAGATTCTTTCGGGTTAGCTTGAAATCTTTCACACATACACACACTGAACATGATATATGGTCGACTAGCAGTAAGATAAAGTAAACTACCAATCATACCCATATAATTGGTTTGATCCACTGGTTTCCCAGTTTCATCTGTATCCAATTTACAGATTGTACTCATAGGAGTATCACTCTCTTTAATACTATCCAAACCATAACGTTTTAAAATATCCTTTGTATATTTACTTTGATTCACAATAATACCATTTTCATTTTGAAATACTTGAAATCCAAGAAAGTATTTAAGTTCTCCCATTAAAATAATTTCAAATTCATTTTGCATACTTTTTGAAAAATTAGTACATAAAGAATGTTTAGAAGATCCAAAAATAATATCATCAACATAGATTTGTACAACTAAAAAATCTTTAGAAATTATTTTAATAAAAAGAGTTGGATTAGCAATCCCTTTAGTAAAACCTTTTGTAATAAGAAAATTTCTGAGTCTATCATACCAAGCTCTTGGAGCTTTTTTTAAGCCATATAAAGCTTTAGAAAGTTTAAAAACTTGATTTGGAAAATGGGGGTTTGTAAATCCAGGAGGTTGTTCTACAAAAACATCTTTAATTATAAAACCATTTAGAAATGCACTTTTGACATCCATTTGATATAACTTGAAATTTAGATGTGCAGCATATGCAAGTAAAATCCTAATGGCTTCTAGTCTAGCTACAGGTGAAAAGGTATCCTCATAGTCTATGCCTTCTTCTTGACTATATCCTTGTGCAACTAGCCTAGCTTTGTTTCTAACTATGTTTCCTGATTCATCAACTTTATTTCTAAAAACCCATTTAGTGCCTATTGTCAGTGTGTCCTTAGGTCTGTCAACTAATTCCCAGACTCTGTTTCTTTCAAATTGATTTAACTCTTCTTGCATATCCATTACCAGAATTCATCAACGATAGCATCATTAATATTTTTGGGTTCTAGCTGGGAGAGAAAAGCTTGATGTTCAACCTGATTTCTTAGAGAAGCTCTAGTCTGTGTTCCTCTATGAAGATTACCAACAACAATATACAAAGGATGATTCTTTAGAATTCTTTTTGATCTAGTAATGGTAGGACTAGACACTTCAGGTGCATCAGTAGGTTCGGGTTCGACCGAAACAGATTCTAGAAAAAGTCCAGAACTGGAAGTTTTTTTAACAGGTTCTTTGGATTTATCATTAAGGTCCAGAACAGACAAATCTTCTTCATGATTCTCAAGAGAGGTTTTAGGCTCATGTGGATCGGTTTCATCGAATATGATGTGAACAGATTCTTCCACACATTTATATTTATTATTAAACACTCTATACTCTTTACTTGAAGTAGAGTAACCGAGAAAAATTCCTTCATCACTTTTAGAAGCAAACTTGTCCAGATTATCCTTTTTGTTAAGAATAAAGACCTTGCAACCAAAAACTCTGAAGTAATTAACCTTAGGCTTCCTATTATTCCACAACTCATATGGGGTTTTCTTAAGAACAGGTCTGATCAAGACTCTATTGATAACATAAAAAGCTGTATTTACAGCTTCAGCCCAAAAGTAAATAGGCAGTTCATATTCATTGAGCATGGTTCTAGCTATTTCATGAAGGGTTCAGTTTCGCCTTTCTACTACACCATTCTGCTGAGGTGTCCTAGGAGCTGAAAAGTTATGAGTGTAGCCATTGTGTAAGAAATAAGATTCAAAGTCTTGATTTTCAAACTCACGGCCATGATCACTTCTCAGGGTCTTAATTTTGAGTCCACTAAGATTTTCTACAGACTTGGAGTATTTAACAAAGGAAGAACAAGCTTCACTTTTGTGAGCTAAGAAATATACCCAAGTATATCTAGAGAAGTCATCTACTAGAACATAGACATAGTGCTTCCCATTTAAACTAGAAACTCTTGATGGTCCAAACAAATCCATGTGAACCAACTCAAGTGGTTGAGAATTTGAGACTTCTTTCTTTGATTTAAAAGAAACTTTGTGTTGTTTTCCCTTTTGACAGGGATTACACACTTTTTCATTTGAGAATTCTAATTTAGGTAAGTCTCTAACTATGTTTTTCCTAGCCAGTTTTCTAAGAGAGTGAATGTTGCAGTGTCCTAATCTTCTGTGCCATAGCCAAGATTCCTTATGAAAAGCATTCAAACAAGGAATATTTTGTTTAGCTAAAGATTTTAAATCAACAGCATAAACATTTTCATTCCTTAGAGCAGAAAATACTAAAGCATTTTTGGAGTTAAAAACATCACATGAATCATTTTCAAACATGACATTGAAACCATCATCACATAATTGAGATATACTAAGAAAGTTATATTTAAGTCCGTCAACGAATAAAACTTTATAAATTAATACTGAGTCAGTGTTACCAATCTGGCCTAGGCCGATGATTTTTCCTTTAGAGTTGTCACCAAAGGTGACATGACCTCAATCAACCTTTATTAGGCTCTTGAAGCAAGAATAATCTCCAGTAATGTGTCTTGAGCACCCACTGTCAAAATACCATGTCCTCTTGTGACAGCTCTTCAAGCAGGTCTCCTATAAAACAGATTTAAACAGGAAATGACTTTGGTACCTAGATTTTCTTGGGTCCAGATAGGTTAGTAATCAGGGCTTTAGGTACCCAGATTTGTTTTATTGGTTTCATACAATTAACAGAAGTAAAATATTTTGAAAGATAAACTATATTTGGTCTATAACCATATGAATATCCTGTTGAAGCATATGAATTTCCAAAACTGGAACTAGGAATATTTTTTCAGACTTAGGAATAAATCGGGTTCTGGTGAACTGTCTCTGTCTAGGTTGGTATCCTAAACCAATAGCATATCTAGGTGCAACTTGCTTTCCTAGAATTTGAGTTAGATCATCCTTTCCATTTGTGAATTTTTCTAATTCCTTTCTAAGTTGCTCATTTGACAGTTTTAGTTCTGTATTTTCCTTTAATAGTTGAGCATTCTTTTCCTTTTCTATATCAAGATTAGATTTATGCTTAACACTTAAAGCATACTGTTTCTTTAAACCTTTGTATTTGTCTTTAAGCTCATTATAGGTTTCTTCTAACATATCACAGTATTCAAATAGTTCAGATTTTGACATGTTTTCTGATTCAGAATCATCTCCAGAGTAATATGAATTTAAAACAGGAGTGTCAGATGTTACCTCAAAAGTATATGTCATGAAACACATGTTGGCTCGATTCCTTTCAGAGTCCGAAGATTCAGATTCACTTGTGGTGTCTTCTGAAGCACTCCAGGTAGCCTTCATGGATTTCTTGTACTTCTTGTCTTTGTAATCATATTTCTTTTTGAATTTTAACTTTGGATAGTATGATTTGATATGTCCTTTTCGCTTGCATTCATATCAGACAACTTCATCAGTCCTGTCATCTTTCTTCCAATCCTTTTTCCATTTGCCTTGTTGATCATACTTTCCTTTGTAATTTGTTTTCCTAAAGAATTTCTTTTTCCTATAAAACTTCTTGAATCTCCCGGCTATCTGAGCCATTTCTGCATCACTTTCATACTCTGAGTTTTCACTTGTTGAACTCTCATCCTCCATCTGTATTTTTTCCTTCTCCTTAGTCTTCAAAGCAGTAGACTTGAAAGCTACAGATTTTCTTCTCAATTCATCATCTTCCTCTTTGTTTACCTTGAGCTCTTCTTCATACATCATCAATTTTCCAATAATATCTTTGACAGGTAGAGCAGAAATGTCACATGATTCTCTGATTGAGACAGATGTGCCTCTCCATCTGTCTAGTAGACATCTCAAGATTCTCATAATTTGTTCCTTTGCTGGAACAGCTTTTCCAAGTGAATTCATCGTGTTGACTATCTCATTAAACCTGAGATACATATCATAAATAGGTTCATCAGACTTCATTTTAAAATTATCATACTTAATATTATAAGTGTTCAATCTCATTTCTTTGACATTATTTGTTCCTTCATGTGAAACAGCCAAGGTATCCCAAATTTCAAAAGCAGTTTTTCATGCAGAAATTCTGTTGAATTCTTCATCTCCTAGAGCACAGTACAGAGAATTCATAGCTTTATAATTATTATTGTAAGCAGTCTTTGTAGGTTCATCCCAAGTAGATCTATCAGTAGTGGGAATTTTGTATTCAGATTCAATAGCAGTCCAAATATAAAAACTCATTCTTTCTAGATGAATTTTCATTTTAAGTTTCCACTGAGCATAGTTATTTCCATTAAAGAAAGGTGGCCAGTTAGTAGCAGCACCCTCAAGTCTATTATCCATTATAAACACAATTTAATGAGATAAAAATTTAGAAATAACAGAAATTTTAAGAACTTTATAATTCAACTAAAATCACAGTTGAAAAGAATAGAGTAAATAGGAAGTTTTGCAAAACACACAATCTCTGATACCAAATGTTGGTCGGAGTGGACACTCAAGAGGGGGGGTGAATTGAGTTCCAATTATAATTTCTGCTAAAAACAATTTCTATTAAAATCCCCCAATTTCAAACACAAATTAAACTGTAGTGAATTGATAAAGATTACAAAGGTTCAATTAGTTTCTAAAAGATTGATTAATTCTCAGTTAACTTAATCTTAGGATTAAATTAACTTTTGAAACTAACTTACTGGTTTATAATAAATATAAACACTTTCGAGTTCAACTATCAAGGTAGCTTTGAAAATAAATTATATTTCAAAGTAATAGTAGCGGAATATGAAATAAATGTATAAAGTATGGATACAGATTTTAACTAAAAACACAAGAGGTAACCAAGAGGTTCAGTCTCAAGCCGAGACTTAGTCCTCTCAAAATTTATATAAATTGATCCACACCCTGGATCTGGGTTAACAATAGTGATCACACTGTTCAGGTCAAGATACCTGTACCACAGTTATACGTGGGATAACAAACAATAGCTCAAAGCTGTCCAGGTCACACTTGACCTCTACCACTATCCAAAGTGGGAAATAAAGAATGTAAATATTGTGAGTGAGGATTTTCAAATCCTCCAGTTCAAGTTCAGGAGACAGTGTGTGTGTAATAATTAACAGGCTACACACACTGCTCGTAATACAAATACTAAATCACTTAGAGCAAGATAAAGAGTTTAGAATGTCTCTAGTGATTACAGTGCAGCTCTGGACTCCTTTGGATTTGATCAGAAATGGTTCTGAGTCCTTCTCTGGTATTTTACTGAAAAACATAGTATCTTTTCTTCTTTCAGTGCTTCCAGGTTCAGCTTGGTTATTGGCTCATAAAATGAAGTGTTCTGTGTATTTCTTCTTTAGCATAGATTGCTCGATGTATGCTTTGTGTTCTGGAGTCTGGTAGTAGTAGTCTTGTGAGTGAAATTTCTCCAGTTGTTCTTGGAACGTTTGATCTTGATCGCAATAGTGTTCCCGTGTGCTCAAAAATCTCTTAGTCTCTTGTCTTGATTCACTTTATATACACGTTGTCTTGTATTCCTTTATTATGCTGAGAAGAAGGAATGATTATGCTTTTTAATCGTACTTGGTAAGGTTTCCTGAAATGGCAACATAAATCATTGAATAACCTTAAATGCATCAAAAGTAACAAATGTAGCTGTTAGTGTAATAAACAAATAAGGTCGAGGATATAGGATTTGACTCCGCAGTTCATTATAGGTAGCCATTTGTTTGTAGACTTATACGGTTGACTCTGTGCAGGATCTTCCATCGGTATCTCTTCAAACTCTTATCGGTGGCTCTTATCGGTAGCTCTTATCAGTAGCTCTTATTGGTAGCTCGATGAAATTAGTTCCATCGGTTGCTCTTGACTGTCGGTAGCTCTGTGCATCGGTAGCTCTGTGCATCGGTAGCTCTTTGCATCAGTAGCTCTGTGCATCGGTAGCTCTGTGCATCAGTAGCTCTGTGCATCGGTAGCTCTGTGCATCGGTAGCTCTATGCATCGGTAGCTCTGTGCAGTTATGCACATCGGTAGCTCTATTCAGGTCAGTGATACTTACACTTTACTGTCTTATGAAAAACACATCTAATTCACTTAGAATCATTTCAAAACTTATATAAACATGGATAATCGAGATTAACATAAATCAAAAATTATTTTAACATTATTATTAACTTGATCATCGATTTAAAAGAATTAAAGTGTAGGTCAACAGTAATTGTGAATATCATAATATATGAATACAATATTGGGACTATCAAAACAGGTGAGGTCAACAATGCGTATTCTCACTATTCACCTGAAATTGAACACTTTATGAAACATATGAAAAATTCACCCTAAGCAAATTTTGACATTATAAATTGAAAAATTAAAATCATTTCATTGTATAATTTTCTTAAAATTGTAGATTTTAATAATAATGTCCAAATGCAAAAAATGTGAAGATAATAATTTTTGAAGAAACCCCATTTCTAAAGCATAAAATGAATTTTCTAAAAAAAAATCCTATTTATTATTATAAAATCTATACATTTAAATTAAATAAAATAGTTGTAAATATTTATGATAATGTATTTATTCCTATTAAAAACTCATGTTTAATGAATTTATTAAAAAGTTTGTATTTAAATCATAATATTATTAGAGTATATCATTATCCACATAAATATCGATGTTGCGTGTTAATAAATATATAATGATTATTATTATTTTAAACTAAAATTTTTAGGTGTTACATTTTTGGAATTGTAATTGTAATTTTTACTACAAATTTATTAATAAAATTCAATTAATATAGATAATTAATTATTACAATAATTATTATTCTTAAAAACATATTTTACTATGAATTTTTTTACCATATGAAATATGATATAAAAATTAATCAACACATAATAGAATCCAATAAAATGGTCCGGTTTAGGTTGTTTAAAGTTATTTTAAAATTCTTATGTAATTTATGGTTTTATTTTCACCATATTTTGGGATTGAGGCTCTAGGGTGTCATAGTTTGTATCAAAGCCAATATTAAATGTATGTATTTATTGACACTATATTACAGGAGGATTCCTTCTTGGAATCTAAAAGATAATCATTTTCCTTGTTTACGAACATTTAAAACAATAAAAATTGATAATAAATATTTCTTTCTTTCTTTATGTTGAAATGTAGCTTATTCTGAGTAAATCATCAATAAATTCAGAAGAATTATGGGGAACCAATTGTTATTTCCTTTTTTCTTCCACCATAAGAATATATTTGGTTTACAATATTCTCCAATACCAACTTATTTTCCTATAAAGAATTATAAATTTAAAAATTAGAGTATAAAGAATTTATAAAACACAAGGTCACTGATTTCTGTGAGCTTCAACTGGATTTAACTTCTCACATTTTAAATATCCTTTTCCCTTGAATGAGATTATTCATATGTAAGAATATATTTTGATTCTTTTTAGAAACACATTTTTTACATTTTTTGGATATTTTTGGTCTAACTTAATCAATATTTCCATTCTATGACTTCATGTTGAAATTATTTTATATTGAGGTTACTTTTTTTTAATCCCAAAAAAATTTATTTTCTCTTCATATTATTTCTTCATCTTCAAAATATTATTTTCTAGCAAGATAAAAATATCCTATAAGTATTTTCATGCTCCTCCACCCTTCTTACTTTGATATCCAACTAAGAATTCTTAACATCAATATAGGATCTATGTGTTTCTACCAGTTCATGGTCCTTCAACTTAAAAAATTCCTTAATCACTACTTTATCCCAAACACTATGAAATTTCTCATCATTAAAGAGAATTGTTTCATTGGAAATTAATATAGACTATTCTTTAATTTCATGATATAGGTATTCAAATAAATTAATATATAAATTCTTTCTTTTCTATTTACAAATTGACCATTATTATTAAAAATTATTATTATAATTATATTTATTAGAACAATTACATTTTGTTTTACATTAATTTAGTGGTGTATCATATATATTATGATTCAATGAGGTTAAAATTTTTAGAATATTAAACAGTATTTTTTTCTTAATCAATGTTTTACTAAAACCTCCATGTTTATAAAAACATGAATAAATTTTGTTTTGTGAAATTGAGAATCTCGAAATCTTCTTCAAATTTTCACTTCAGTTGACACTGTTAAAGATACTATGAGAAAAGATAGATCTAATTATAGGAAAAAATGATTAAATATGATACCATTTGATTTTCATAGTGGATCATGTCGTAAAATTTAATGGATTGGTGGTGATTTAATTCATTCCAATTTTATGAAACTCTCAAACATAAACTATTCCCCATTTTATTATTCTAACCTCTTCCTCGAACAACATATATGTATCTGTTTATGAATAACCACCACTAATCACAATATACATTTTATTAAATAAATATGAAACAACAACCAATTTTTTATATTATTTGAATGAAAATTGAGAATGTACTCCTTGATGTGTTCAGTTTCTACAAAGACAAAACTTTTTTACTATTATTATAATTGATTATAAAGGTATACGATTAATCCTTAACCCAGTTATTACCCATAGTTTATAGGTGGATACATCACCCTTAACATATTATTAACTATTTTATATAGAATAAAAAAATGAATTCTCTAAAAAATATTTTATTTCTTCTCGATATATTGGTCTTGGATTGTAGTTTTATCCTTGAGTCATTAATGGACATTCTAAAAGATTTCCTAAACAAGGAATTCCATTAGCTTTGGGATGTATCAGTATAAAATATAAGATAATTTTCCTTAATATTGGTCATTGACTTCCAAGGAATAAAAATATTACAATATACATATCGTCCTTTTTAACCATCTTTTATTAACTATGGTTCTAGAACATCATCTACAATAATAAATTGAATGTTTTTAATCTATTTATGTTATTTATAAATGTTGTGATTTATATATAAATCATAGTACCCTAACTTCCATAATTTAATCATGATGTAGGATATTATCTATCCTCACTATGAATCAAAATATATGTTATGGAGCTTTACACATCCTTTAGAAAATTTTGTTCTATATCCTTAATTTATTCCACACAAATAATCTTCCGAACATTTAGCATGGATTATTACTTTATTATATATTCCCAAAGTATCATCCCCATTTTCCTATCAAATCAACATTATATATTTCCTATTTTTCTTTGATAAATTCATTCTATGATATATGTATCTTGCAAATTCCTCAAATATCAGCAATAACCATTAATGACTCTGAAGATATCAGAGTTGTCTTTTATCAAATTCTTCTTCAAAATCATATTCAACCATCTTCATAGCTTCAAAAAATTTTAGATATAATCAGAACATCTAATTGTGAAATTTTGTTCCTTTTTTGTATAATTTAGAATAATTATCTAGAATTTTAATTCACATAAATGTTTTTAAAAATCCCTTATAAAATTGAAATTATCTAACTTCTAAGGCCTCATGTTATTCTAACATAAACATCATTCTTATTCTCCATTTAGTTCCATAATTGTATATACTTTACTAAATCATCTTAATCATTTGAATCTTTTAATAACTCTAAACTATTTTTTGGGATTCCGGTGTTATTATTCTAAAACCAAATGATATAATTTGATCTATATCTTAATAAATCTATTATACATAGTTTCTCATAAGCTCAACTATCGAATGTCTCAATTTTTTTATCATCTCAAGATTAAGATATCTTGATTTTGATCGATCTAACTTTCTTCTTTAGTCATTAGGTTAAACATTCATAAATTTTTGAGATTCATATAAACTAAAATTTAACATTTCGAAACGTCATTTTCATTTTTATCCATTCACTAATATTGAAAAAATATAACTATTATAGATATATATAAGATGATGTTATAAATATTAGTCAATTTATAAAATTTCATCACTCCAATTTTTGATTATATATTTTGAACACACTAAAATCCATATCCTGATACCAATTCACAATGAATATAGTAATTCGATTAATGGGGGAATACTATATTTAACTATTTGATATTCTTATGTGTATCATCATGAACTCTCAGGAAAAAAATTTCCTCATCCCTTTAATATCATAAATTCTTCAACTTTTGTCTTATTAGTAAAAATCTTCCTTTGTATTTATTTACATAATCTATATTAATCATATCTTATTCTATAAAAAATATTATTTTTTTACATTAAAAAAACAACTTTGAATAATCTTCTTTGAAATATGAATATTTCAGTTAGTTCAATCTTTAGAGTTGCCTCATCTCCCAAATGTTCTCCCGCTACACACATATAACTTTTGGTCATGAAATTCTACAGTTTTGATTATCACTAACATGTGACTATCAAGTATAATCCATCATACTTTGTTTTTAATAAATAATTAATATTAAATTTTACGATGAGGATCCAAATAATTTTTGACAGTTCAATTCACACAAAAACAATAATTAAACATATTCACATAAGATTTCTAAATTTACCACCTTCTAGAGTAAGATCTCAAAATATTTTCTCTTCAAAAATATGTTTTAGACATTCCTTGTATATTTTAATTTACATCATATAGTTATCATCTTATGAGAATCATATAAAATCTAGAATCCCAAACATTTTTTCATGTTTATTCCACAACTACCACTACTTCTAATTTTACATATAGATTTTTTTCTTTGACCATCTCTTCTAGAAATAGTTATTTAAGACATTATTCATTGATATTGATGTATCTTATGATCTTATTTCAAAAAAAACATTTATATAGTTTAATCCTTGGATAGTGTACTTTTTGAAATAGATCCCTTAGAACTAACTCCATAAACATCATCTAAGTGATTCTTTTTAAAATAAACAACAAAAGGATGGATTCTTAGATACTCTAAAATAATCATGTAGTGTATAGTGCTCTCACCAACCTTTAAAACACTTCTTATATTGACACTTAAGATTTCATCAATAATAATTATATTTATAGTATTATTCATAGAATCTTCATCTTTACATGTCAACAACATCAAATAATTAATTCTGAAAATAGTAAGTATTTTATCATCTATTCTCCCATACGAGTTCATTATTAAATCCCAAAAGTAAAAATGAACTATACATATATTCCATATAGTTATGTCATTAAACATATATTGTTGTAATTTTATTTTAAGTTTAATAATTGTTTTTATGACTTTATTTTATCATTGAATTTAGAAACCATTGAACAATTACTATCATTTATTGTTTTTTTCAAATTTCAGAAGTAGGTCTATATTTCATTTTTATTAAAATTGTTAACTTTTGAATGATATCATCTTTTAATTGTAGTATAACATAATTATTTATCTTTACCTTTACATCTAGATTGACTATAATAATAATTAATCACTTCTCTTCTTCCATTAGGTTCATCAGCAAATAAAATTGTAAAAAAACATAATAATAAATTTTATTATCCCTATAAAATAATGAATAACATGATTGAGTTCATTATTTTTAAAATTATTAATAAAATATTATTAAAAATGGATTAACGACATTTTAATAGATATATTCTAAAAATAGGATAAAAGATATGATCTAAAATATGATATGAACATGTTCAACTACATATATGGTTAGTAGATATCAGCGAACCAAAATCATGTGTCATTATTAGAATATAACACTAAATACAAAGTGAGTAATGTTCTCAATAAAAAATTTAAAATAGAAAAAACAATCCTTCACAATAGTGAAACATTAAATATAAATTATTAGATATTAGTTTGAGTAAGGAATTAATACACAACCAAATATACTAATTAATGATAAATATATACTTAATCGTAAAAAATAAATAGTTAGGAAAAAAATTTATATTTTTTTATGTTTTAGTCCATAAAAAATTTTAATTGATTCTTTATAATATACATTAACATAGAAAGTCAGGAAATATTGAATAAAAACCTCTATTTTCCTACCATGTGATTCACAACATGTTTTACGAACTAGAAAAGGGGTTATCTCATGATTAGTCCCTATACACAATTATTACATTCTTTTCTTTTATAACTAACATAAGGAAATAAAATCCTCCATCGAACTTATTGTACCTAGTGATAAGAAAAACATTCAATCAGTAAGTAATGATTATTCAATAAAGAGGTTTTAAATTATTTATTATTGGTTACTCCTCAATTTTTTATTATATTAAATCATACATAGTATTAATAAAAGTCACAAAAACCCAACAAAAATATAGTACCACTTGAAGTGACCCCAACACAAATGACCTGGAATTTTTTTAGCAAGGATTACACAACCCCAAGAGTGATCCTTAATCCCTATGAGTAGTCCAATATCCCCTTATGTCTAGATATAAAATATGGGAATGAATTACACACTATGATGTTAATTAGATCCCACAATTATATTGAGATAAATTTTCATCACTACCCATCTGGAATTCAGAATTTCCATAAATAATTTCCAAAAAAACAGGTTAGAAAAATGTGAACAATAATATAAGAATGACTCACCCCAAAATGAATTTATAAATATTATATCCAAAAGATTAAATAAATTTTAATAGTACATTAAGAATTTTTAGGATAAACTAAGACTATGTCAATTCATATAAAAGGTAGTAGGTGATGTGCTAAATTTTTTATCTAACCCTAATATTTCTATATCTGATGCTGAGTGGAAATTGATCCCAGACTAATTTTATAGATAATCAATAATACAAGGCCATCCATTAATTTCCAACATACATGTATGTATCTGAAATATAGGAAACAAAGCTTAACTGGGGAACCACTAATGGTGTGTTAACACACAGTGAGGCAACATGTGTCTACATGTACATTTATACACAAAGACACATATATTTGTATATTTAATAAAATGATGATATAAGTATTATTTTTCCACAAATGATGATGAATACCCAATGATTATGGGTTGGGTGAATCACAGAGTTGTAAATTCTGTTCTCAAAACATTTAATAAAATCATGTTCTTTTTTGAAATGAAACCATATTTCCTTCTATTAATAGTCATAAATTAATAAAATAGTTTGTAATCTATAAAAATATTGTCAATTAGTTCACCAAAAAATTAGAATACAAGGATAATGTAATGGTAATGTTACAATTCTTCAGAATCTATATGTTAGTTACTTTGGTTATAATTTTGATGTGGAGACAATAGCCCTATGGGTTTTCAAACTCTATTATTTGAATTAATACTAATATTAAACACTATGGAACATACTTGAACTTAAATAATCACTACATAAATTCTCAAGAGTAAATAATAATGGGTAAACCAATAATGGTTTTCAACATAATCCATACAAATCTAGTCTATGAACTCCAAACTTCTTTCTTTGAGACTATCTCCCCGATATATTTCTTATTTTTCATGAAACTCACATCACTAGTATATAAATATTCATTTAATTTTATGTTTTCTATCTTAGAATTATTTATTACACTCTTATTTCTGAAACTTCTTTAATTATTTTTTATTATCTTAAATGTATCCAAACATTGATCCAATAGTTCAGATAGATTTCCATTTTTCTAGATCACTGAGATCATGCCAAGTATAATTCATATTTTTATTGAGGTCATAATACACCAAAAAAATAGATTCATACCCTTTAATTTCATAAAATTCCATAATATTTAACTCCATTTATAAATAACCAATGGCCTATAAAGTCATGGAACATGATTCAACATCATCACATCATGAAATATGAAAGAAAACTAGATTTATAAAATTCAATAGAATTTTTACTTTCAATTCATCCAAGGCTTGAGATGTGGATCTCTGAATCTATATTAAACCTAAAACCAATCACGATATGAACCTCTAATCCACGACACACACATAACCTATATGTAACCATAAAATCATCTTTCATGGACTCCATTTGTTTTCAGTTCCCACAACATTGTCACTTTTTGAAGTAATGTGACACTAAAATCTAGTCAATCAACTTTGAGACATCATAAGTGTGTTATAAAATTTTGAATGAAAATAAAATCTCAAAAAAGATAGTAACCTTGGAGATATTTACCTTAACATTATAAATCCCAGTCACGTTTCTCCAATTAAGATCCTGAAATGAATGAATCATATTATGTTATCTAAATGAACCATATGAGATCCCATTATTGGTGTTAAACCTGAGCTATCAATGTGAAAGAGTCTGATGATCATCAGTTCGATCAATGATTTTATAAGTTATTTTGGAAGATCAATATACACTATTGTCCAAAAATATCCAAACAATTATATATATTATTTATTTATACCAATATTAATCTTTGGTTTTGTTGATAAGTCTTTCTAACACATAATTCTTAATAATAAGAAATATTGATTCACTATCTTCAAATATGAGAGCAACCAAACTGATATGACCATGGATTTGAATTTTTTTCTTTTGATAGTGCATCAATGATTCAAAAAAAACAAACTATAGCCCCACAAGTGCCAAGAACATCATGTTAAAGAAGGGTTATGAGAGAATTTACTCATGAAACATCCTTTGATTCACATGATCATAAGAAATGTTACATGATACTTCTCCCCAAATTAATCATTTAAATACTCTCCCCTTCCCAAAAAGTCATTAGTCCACCATTATCAATAGGAAGAAATACACCATTGATATCTACCAAACATTACACATAATAATCATCTCCCCATTTTCCACCAATTGAAAAGACAAATTCACTAAAATTTCATAAAAATATAATTAGATATTAGAACATTTTTAATAAGAGAGAGTTACAAAGAGTTTCTCTAAGAAAAATTCTCACTATGGAGTTGGGGGATATTTTACACATCATCTTGGTGGATATGGTTAGTTAGAATCCAAAAAGAAATTAAATGCCTCTGAAAATATATATTGGGTTGTACGTTACTCATGATATACATAACATGTTTTTTTGATAAGACAGGAAAAAAATTCGTTTTCCCTTTTTTTACATTCTCCTTGATGAAGTGACATTTTATCTCTTTCATCTTTATCGATGAATGAATAGTGATATTTTTTATATAATTAATAGAACCCATGTTATCACATAGGAATAAAATTGGAGATTTCATGACCACCCTAATATCCTTATGTTATTATATCTACAATATCAGTTGTGTACATGCTTGATTTTTTTATTGTATCCAGACCATGTAGTGATCAAATAAATGAAATCATGTTTATAACTCATCTAAGAAATACATGAAAATTCAAGATTTAATTGTCCACTTGATATTGACTATCATTCGTCATATATTCTTTCTTATTCTTCACCCATATTCCTAAAAAATTCCTAATTTTATAATATATGATAAAATATATAAAAATTATAATATATGGTGTGATATATAGAGCATCCACTTCACTGTGGTAAAGTATCTCTCCTTGATATAACTTTGGTATTAGGTATCTTGACATGTAGAAACTAATCTATCAATCCATGTGGTTTTTAGGTATAGAGAACTCCCAAAAATATTCATGTATTCTATTACATCATACACACATATGTCCACATCCTTCGACTACTTCATTTGGATATCCATTGGAGTTGTCTTTTTCCTTGAATGAAATGTTGTTTTATATTTTGAACATTTATTTTTAATATTATTTTTTTGAAATAAAAGTTCCATTTTCTCTTTTATTAACTATTAACCCATGAAAAAATGGTCTCTCTCCACTCAAGGAATCTAGAATTCATTCCTCAAATATAGTGAAAACATATTGAATTTTGCATCATTGCTCATAAAAAAATGATCTCATCTAGTAGATAATACCTAAAACTAATTATTTATATTACCTCATAGTTCACATATTTTCATCCAATAATCCTTTCTATAACCTCAGCTACATCATATATTTTTCAAGTGAAGAGTAAAAATCACTAAGATCTTGATTTTGGCCAAGCAATTCTGTAACATCCCAAGTAATTAATGAATAATATATATTTTTATCTATGTCTATTAATGATTAAGATAGTGTTATAGAGGCTTAAAATGAAAATAAATACAATCTTATGCATGGAATACACTAATATTCTTAAAAGATTGTTTTAGTGCCTTATGATGGCAAACCATTTTTGAATCTATATTTTGACAATTTTATAAACTATGTTTGTCAAAATAAACTTATTCTTTATGATTGGGACATAAAAATTTACCTTGTGTGAATTTTTGGTATTTTTCTGACAATGTTCATTTTTTTAATGAATAGTGAAAAATACTGCATTTTACATCAAAACTGCTTTTTAACCTAATTTATTTATATGATTAGATTATGTTTTGAATTGGTTTTGAAGTGAAATTAGAATATATTTTTACCATTTTATCCAATGGTGGTCATTGGAATCAATTTCACTTTGAAATTAGACTTAAACTGGTGTCAATCTTTTGATACTTATTGTTTTGTAAAAACACGCTATTTGCTCTGGCAGCGGGAATTAATTATAAAATTAATTAATGTGACTTATATAATTTGAATTTTGTAAAATAGACTTCATTTTTGAATTCTGAATATCAAATATAGCTTAGGGTGAATTTTTTGTAATTTTCTGAAAAACTTCAATTTGTGATGAATAGTGAAACCACTAAGTGGTAATCAAGCAAACTGATTTTTCAGTTAAATGAAAGTTTACCACTAATGTGTATTGAATTCTGAAAATCCGACATACATGGTTGTCATTAAGAAGTAAAATGTGGTTCAATGAGATTAAAATAATTTTTTGGTGAATAGTAACTTATTAAGTTTTTAATCGCGATTAGTGGTAATTAGTGTAGTTTAAGGTATAAATAATTCTTTAATAATATGAAATTACCTAGACACATGTCCCAAACTTATTGTTTGTGTCATGGCCGACCAAGACAATCCATGGGTCAACTTGGGGACCCCATGGAGACACTTTGGTTTGGAAATGACATAAATAACTTTTTATTAAATGTTAAAGTAAAAATGACACAAACAAGAAATGTTTTACGAAAACAATTTCTACATGGGGTTATAAAGATCAGATATTTGATTATAAATAGTCATTGGAAAGATAAAAATATTTCCTACATCATAGTATTTTTTTTATGATTTTTAGACATTAAATAAATTAAATTATTTATGACATAATAATGATGCAGCGATGACATCATTATTTGACGATTTAAATAAAATGGAAAGATAATGTAAAATCTATGAACTACACATGTCAAAAACTTATTGGATGAGTGGATTTCGAAGCCTTATCACCTTATCCACGAATTATATCAATGTGGGACCTTTTGAAACCGAAACACATTTTCAAATAGAGTAATATTTCTTTACTTTCCAAAAGTGCCCCTCCTCTCCTCTTATAAAAGGCCCCAACCTCTACCTCATTTCACACACTACTCAAGCCTTTGGCTCGGCCAACCCCTGACCATTTACTCTCTCCACATCCCTCTCCTCATCCTAGAGGATTCCCTTTGGGCAGAATCCTTTCAAAGGAAGCCTTTAGACTCAAATCAAAAGGAGATACACTTTTAAAGGTAATTCATTCTCTAATGTTCATTTGTTTTATTTTGCTAAACTCATTTTATTTACTTATTTTGTAACAACAACAGTATCTTAAATATACAAGGATGTTGTTATAATATTTATTTGAGCTACACTCTCACACAACTACATCAAATGGTTAAAGAACATACGGTTTCCGTGGATGGCGAAATTCTGCCTCCCGAAACGATGATTGTTCAACACTCATTTAACACCTTCAAAGGTGGAAATTATGATGTCACTATTTTTATATATGATATATAATATGTTTATGTTTTCCTTAAGCTTCTGTTTTTTTTTCATTTTGGGCATCCCTTTATGGTTTCCATTATGGGTAAACACGATATCTTCATTTTAGGAAGTGCGGACTACCGCCCCCTCAAAGTGATTTGATTCGTTAAATACCATATGTGGGACATATAAAGGATGGAACTATGATATTATATATGATATTATACTGGAATTATAATATACCTTTATATCATTATGTTTCCATTCTATAAAATACGAAATAGAAATGAAAGTAGCGTTCATGCGTACGTACGGATTACCGTCTCCATGAACGGTGCATTTCATTTCTTACCTCTAAATGATTATGTAATATTATAAATGCAAGTATGTACTGGATATACATGACATATATGATATCTACATCATGAATACCATTCTGGATATAATGAACCTTTGACCAAATTAACAACATGTAAGTGTAAGAAGTCTATTTTTGACTTAAGAACCAAATACCGACAAAATGAACATTATTAACTTAACTGATTACATGATGTTCATAACATGGTATAAAAAAAATAATGAACTTGAAAAATATTCATAATCAAGTAGATATTAACTCAAGTTTATTATTCAGGAGATTAAAGAACGGTCGGGTCAAGTTGGATACGAGGTATGGGACTTCGTCTCAATCTCCTTTCATTGAGGCATATTTTATTTTATACACAACTTTCTTTTATAAGGTGTATAAACCACTTTGACTTTTACGTTTATTCAAAAGGAATCTTTTTTATACAAAGCGTTTACTAAACGACAAAAGGGAATGTTTTTGTCGTACGTATGCGGCGACAACGACTTCTCCGCCGTCGTGACCGTTATTTGAGTTTCGGCTTCCTCTACAAGCCATACCTTCTTTTTAAAAGAAAAATAAATACCATGTTTTACTTTTCTTTTATTTTGGTATTGAAGATGGTTTTCATAATGTTTTTATATCAATGTTTTGTATTGATATCTCGTGATAGAAATGTGGAAATTTTATGTTTCCTTTATGCATGTTTTATGTGATACGATTATGTTATGGTTCTTGGGCATTATTATGAAGACAGGTGGTTCCGTGATAAACTAAGGGCGGGTGAGCCCGTTATAGCTCTCCAATTCATTGGGTAACGTGAAGGAGTGAAACGTTACGGTTTCTCCGAAGAGATTTTAGGGAATATACTGTGATGGGTATTCCAAACGTAACCAAGAGGGTTACTCCCTACGTAAGAATGTTATGAATGCCCCAAGTTACCTTTATGTTTTATGATTTCTATGATTTATTCATGATTTTATGGGGTATGTTAAAGTGCCTATGTTTTATGGGTAAAGTATGATTTCATTCTTATGTATATATGAACTCATGTTTCCTTTCCATGTTTTTTTATAACCCATACTGAGTTTCTATGCTCATCCCAAGTTTTTGAAATATTTTTCACAGGTCAAGGGAAAGGTACATGATAAGATGATAGAGTCAAGGATGTGTCAAGAAATAATCCATGTTTTATTTTAAATGTGTTTCCATTGATGGGAATGAAGAATACTATCTTTATGTAACCACTTTGTTTATATGTGGAATGTAATGCATGTTTTATGATCTAATTCTCTAAAACTCTAAACCCGAAAAGATCCTCAATGTGTAATCTTGTAATAACTCAAGATTAAGTAAGGTTTAAGGCTGGGGCCTTATAGTTGGTATCAAAGGTCGGTTTAGATAACTTTAGGAGTTATAATTCTTTTAAATGATTATCCAAAAATATTTTTTTGAAATGATATAGCATTTAAAGATTACCATGTTGCTTCATCTAAGACATGTTTGTTCAGAATGGGTTTCCGCAGAGGAAACAGGGAAGCAGTGCTAGGAAGGCATACAGAAGGAAATAACCTTCCGAATCAGCATCCAGAAATGGTCAGAATTGGAACTGAACAGTTTGTTGCAGTAATGGCACAGTTGACTCAAGCAATAAATGGCGGTGGTATCCATGCACGAGATCAGCCAGAACAACCGCAGAGGAACATGTCAGTGGTGGAACATTTCATGAGGCAACATCCACCATCATTCAGAGGATCATCTGACCCTGTGCTAGCTGAAGGGTGGATTAAAGCACTGGAGAAGATTTTTTATGTCATGGGGTGTTCAGACAATCAACAGGTTAGTCTTGTTATTTACCGTTTGGAGGGTGAAGCAGATCAGTGGTAGTCTATGGTTAAAAATATCAGGGACGCCGATGAGATTGATGCTCTTGACTGGGATGAATTCAAAGGTATGTTTCTTGAGAAGTATTTTCCTAAGGCTGTTCGACTTAGGATGGAAAAGCAATTCATGGAATTGAGGCAAGAGGAAGACTCAGTGGCTGCCTATGAAGAAAGGTTCACTCGATTGGCAAGGTATGTTCCAAATTTTATCCGGGACCTTGATAGTAAAATCAATCGTTTCTACTCAGGATTAAAGCCAAAGTATCGAATGAAATTAGCTTCTCGTGAGTTTAAAAGTTATGAAAAGCTTTTTCGATGTGTTGAGAAGGTGGAAATGGAGTTTGCCGATGACCAAGTTTTCTATAACAACCAGCAGAAGAAGAGACCGAGGTGGCAGGAGAAAGGTAAGAATTCTTCAAAAAAGTCTGATGGTAAGAGAACTAAGTTTCCAGTTTGTGATAAATGTGGCAAAAGGCATGCTGGGGAATGTCTTCTGAATTCTGTAAAGTGCTACCGATGTGGTAAGATGGGACATAAGGCTCGTGATTGCACTGAAAAGGATCAAGGTGAAGGTAAGAAAAATTTGATTTACAGTTAGTGAAATGTTATAAGTGCAATGAGATGGGTCACTATGAAAACGAGTGTCTGACAAGGAGCTTAAGTGATGGGAAGCGGTTAGACTACAAGCAGAAAGGGGTGGTGAAATCCTTTGAAACTACTTCAGCAGATGTCGGGCCATCAAATGAAGTTGTATCAGGTACTTTGTTTGTTTTTTCAGATTATGCCAGTGTGTTGTTTGATTCGGGGTCTACACATTCTTTCATCTCTGAAACCTTTTCTAGTAAAATGGGAATACCATCTCAAGAAATGACTCCTGAACTTTTGGTAAAAACACCTGGGGGAAGTGTCGAGGCAAAAAGAATTTATAAGAATCTTCCTATCCTTATCCGTGGAAAGAACCTACTTGCAAACCTTATTGTTCTACCTCTAGTAGAGTTTGATGTTATCCTGGGTATGGATTGGCTCTCTATTTACCATGCTATGATTGACTGTAGAGCTAAAGAAGTTTCTTTTCAGAAAGACTTTCAGTTTGTTTATAACAATGAACCCTTACTTTTGATAACATATCAAGAGGCCGATAAACTTGTAAATGATGGAAATGAATGTTACCTTGCACACATCGTTGAAAATAAAGGAACTGTTCAGATTAATGATGTGCCAGTGGTAAATGAGTATCCTGATGTTTTTCCTGATGAGTTGCCTGGAATAATACCAGATCGGGAAGTTGAGTTTACTGTTGACTTAGTTCCTGATGCTAAGCCAATTTCAAAACCCCCTTATTGAATGGCACAAATTGAACTTTTAGAGTTGAAGGAGAAATTGCAAGATTTATTAGAGAAAGGTTTCATTAGACCTACCACATCACCATGGGGTCCTCCTGTTTTATTTGTTAAAAAGAAAGATGATTCTATGAGACTTTGCATTGATTATAGAGCCTTGAATAATATCACTGTTAAGAACAAATATCCTTTGCCTCATATCGATGATTTGTTTGATCAGCTCCAGGGAGCTCAGTTTTTTTCAAAGATTGACTTGAGATCAGGGTACCATCAGCTGAAGGTAAAGGAGGAAGATATTCCGAAGACCGCGTTCCGTACGAGATATGGCCATTATGAATTTTTAGTAATGCCTTTTGGGCTAACCAATTCACCTGCTGTATTCATGGACTTAATGAATAGAATTTTCCATGAGTTCTTGGATAAGTTTGTGGTGGTTTTCATTGATGATATTTTGGTGTTTTCTAAAAGTAATGAGGAGCATGAAAAACATTTAAGGGTTATCTTGCAAACCTTAAAAGAAAATAAACTGTATGGGAAATTCAGCAAGTGTGAGTTTTGGTTGCAAAAAATTTCTTTCCTTGGTCACATTGTTTCTAAAGATGGAATAACTGTTGATCCTGCAAAAACTAAAGTTGTGGAAGAATGGCCAAGACCCACAAATGTAACCGAGATTCGTAGCTTCCTTGGTTTGGCGGGCTATTACCGAAGGTTTGTTAGAAATTTTTCACGGTTATCTAGTCCAATGACTAAGCTAACTCGGAAGGGTGTTGAGTTTATCTAGACAAGAGAATGTGATGATTTTTTTCAGGAATTGAAGAGAAGATTGGTGAATGCTCCAGTTTTGGCACTACCTTCCAGGAATGGTGAGTTTGTTATATACAGTGATGCTTAATTCAAAGGACTTGGTTGCGTCCTAATGCAGAATGATCAGGTAATTGCTTATGCTTCACGACAGTTGAAAACTCTTGAGGTAAATTACCCTACACATGATTTGGAATTAGCTGCTGTTGTTTTTGCTTTAAAAATTTGGAGGCATCATTTGTATGGAGTAAAGTGTGAAATATATACCGATCACAAAAGTTTAAAGTATATATTCACTCAGAAAGAGTTAAACATGAGACAGAGGAGATGGCTGGAATTAATCAAGGATTATGATTGTACAATTCATTACCATCTGGGAAAAGCAAATAAAGTGGCTGATCCTTTGAGTCGAAAAAGTAATGCTTCATTAACAATGTTGCGTTTGGAACGTAATCCTTTGGTTAAGGATTTGATGAACTTTGGCATAGAAGTTGTTGGTGCAGGAAGTCATTCTGTTTTTTTTCAGGTATCAGTGAAATCATCTCTATCAGATAGAATCAAGCAAGCACAGAAGCAAGACAGTGAGTTGCAGAAAAAGCTAGAGCTGGTTCAGAAAGGTAAGTTGCCTGAATTCAACATTGATAATGATTGTGTTTTGAGATTTGGGAAGAGATTGTGTGTTCCTTGTGATTCACAGTTGAAGAGAGAGTTGTTACGTGAAGCTCATAGTACACCGTTTTCAGTTCATCCGGGCAGTACTAAGATGTATAGAGATCTGCGGGAGTATTACTGGTGGGATGGAATGAAAAGAGATATTGCTGATTTTACTGTGAAGTGTTTGACTTGTCAGCAGGTTAAAGTAGAGCGGCAGTTACGGAAAGGGATGCTTCAGCATTTACCAGTGCCAGAGTGGAAATGGGATAATATATCATGGACTTTGTTGTTGGATTACCGAAGACATCTCGAGGTAATAATGCAATCTGGGTTATTGTTGATCGCTTGACCAAATATGCTCATTTCCTTTCTATACGAGATACTTTCTCTCTTGATCAACTTTCCCGTTTGTATCTTAAAGAGATAGTCAGGTTACATGGAGTTCCTCTCTCCATTGTATCGGATCGTGATCCCAGGTTTACTTCTAACTTTTGGAAAGTCCTTCAGAAGTCGTTGGGTACTGAATTAAATTTTAGTACAGCTTTTCATCCTCAATCAGATGGGCAGTCAGAACGAAAAATTCAGACACTGGAGGATATGCTACGAGCCTGTTCTATGGATTATCAGGGAAGTTGGGACCAACATCTTTCTTTGGTTGAATTTTCATATAATAACAGTTTTCATTCTAGTATGCAGATGGCGCCATTTCAGGCATTATATGGGAAGCAGTGTCGAACTCCAGCTTTCTGGGATGAAGTGGGTGAAAGGAAGTTGATGGGACCAGAATTGGTAGAAGAGATGGCAGAAAAAGTTCAGCTGATTCTGAAACACATGAGAACAGCTCAGAGCAGGCAGAAGAGTTATGCGGATAACCGGAGGAAGGATCTATCTTTCGAGGTAGGTGATCATGTTTTTCTCAAGGTTTCCCCTTGGAAAAGTGTGATGAGATTTGGTAAGAAAGGAAAGTTGAGTCCAAGTTTCATTGGACCATACGAAATTCTTGAGAGAGTTGGATCAGTTGCATACCGAGTGGCTTTACCTCTGAGTTTATCTCAGGTACACAATGTTTTTCACGTTTCGATGTTGAGAAAGTATATGCCAGATCCATCTCATGTTTTGAGTCCAGAGGTAGTTCAGCTGGAAGAGAACCTATCTTATGAGGAACAACCGGTCCAGATTCTTGACCACAGGGAGCAAGTGTTACGGAATAAGGTGATTAAGCAGGTAAAGGTTTTGTAGAAAAACCACATGATTGAAGAGGCAACATGGGAATCTGAAAATGCAATGAGGGATAAGTACCCCCATTTATTCGATATGTAAATAAATTGTGGGGACGCAATTTTCTAAAGGGGGGAAGGATGTAACATCCCAAGTAAGTAATGAATAATAGATATTTTTATCTATGTCTATTAATGATTAAGATAGTGTTATAGAGTCTTATAATGAAAATAAATACAATCTTATGCATGGAATGCACTAATATTCTTAAAAGATTGTTTTAGTGCCTTTTGATGGAAAACCATTTTTGAATCTATATTTTGACAATTTTATAAACTATGTTTGTCAAAATAAACTTATTCTTTATTATTGGGACATAAAATTTACCTTGTGTGAATTTTTGGTATTTTTCTTACAATGATCATTTTTTTAATGAATAGTGAAAAATAATGCATTTTACATCAAAACTGCTTTTTAACCTAATTTATTTATATGATTAGATTATGTTTTGAATTGGTTTTGAAGTGAAATTAGAATATATTTTTACCATTTTATTCAATGGTGGTCATTGGAATCAATTTCACATTGAAATTAGACTTAAACTGGTGTCAATCTTTTGATACTTATTGTTTTGTAAAAACACGCTATTTGCTCTGGCAGCGGGAATTAATTATTAAATTAATTAATGTGACTTATATGATTTGAATATTGTAAAATAGACTTCATTTTTGAATTCGGAATATCAAATATAGCTTAGGGTGAATTTTTGGTAATTTTCTGAAAAACTTCAATTTTTGATGAATAGTGAAACCACTAAGTGGTAATCAAGCAAACTGATTTTTCAGTTAAATGAAAGTTTACCACTAATTCGTATTGAATTTTGAAAATCCGACATACATGGTTGTCATTAAGAAGTAAAATGTGGTTCAATGAGATTAAAATAATTTTTTTGGTGAATAGTAACTTATTAAGTTTTTAATCGCGATTAGTGGTAATTAGTGTAGTTTAAGGTATAAATAATGCTTTAATAATATGAAATGACCTAGACACATGTCCCAACCTTATTGGTTGTGTCATGGCCGACCAAGACAAGCCATGGGTCAACTTGGGGACCCCATGGAGACACTTTGGTTTGGAAATGACATAAATAACTTTTTATTAAATGTTAAAGTAAAAATGACACAAACAAGAGATGTTTTACATAAACAATTTTTACATGGGGTTATAAAGATCAGATATTTTATTATAAATAATCATTGGAAAGCTGAAAAGATTTCCTACATCATAGTATTTTTTTATGATTTTTAGACATTAAATAAATTAAATTATTTATGACATAATAATGATGCAGCGATGACATCATTATTTGACGATTTAAATAAAATGGAAAGATAATGTAAAATCTATGCACTACACATGTCCAAAACTCATTGTATGAGTGGATTTCGAATCCTTATCACCTCATCCACGAATTATATCAATGTGGGACCTTTTTAAACTGAAACACATTTTCAAATAAAGTAATATTTCTTTACTTTCCAAAAGTGCCCCTCCTCTCCTCTTATAAAAGGCCCCCACCTCTACCTCATTTAACACACTACTCAAGCCTTTGGCTCGGCCAAACCCTGCCCATTTACTCTCTACACATCCCTCTCCTCATCCTAGAGGATTCCCTTTGGGCAGAATCCTTTCAAAGGAAGCCCTTAGACTCAAATCAAAAGGAGATACACTTTTAAAGGTAATTCATTCTTTCATGTTCATTTGTTTTATTTTGCTTCTCCAACCCCCTAAACTCTTTTTATTTACTTATTTTGTAACAACACCAGTATATTAAATATACAAGGATGTTGTTATAATATTTATTTGAGCTACACTCTCACACAACTACATAAAATGGTTAAAGAACATACGGTTTCCGTGGATGGAGAAATTTCGCCTCCCGAAACGATGATTGTTCAACACTCATTTAACACCTTCAAAGGTGGCCATTATGATGTCACTATTTTTATATATGATATATAATATGTTTATTCTTTCCTTAATCTTCTGTTTTTTTTTTCATTTTGGGCATACCTTTATGGTTTCCATTATGGGTAAACACGATATCTTCATTTTAGGAAGTACGGACTACCGCCCCCTCAAAGTTATTTGATTCGTTAAATACCATATGTGGGACATATAAAGGATGGAACTATGATATTATATATGATATTATACTGGAATTATAATATACCTTTATATCATTATGATTCCGTTCTATAAAATATGAAATAGAAATGAAAGTAGCGTTCATGCGTACGTACGGATTACCGTCTCCATGAACGGTGCATTTCATTTCTTACCTCTAAATGATTATGTAATATTATAAATGCAAGTATGTACTGGATATAAATGAAATATATGATATCTACATCATGAATACCATTCTGGATATAATGAACCTTTGACCAAATTAACAACATGTAAGTGTAATAAGTCTATTTTTGACTTAAGAACCAAATACCGACAAAATGAACATTATTAACTTAACTGATTACATGATGTTCATAACATGGTATAAAAGGAATAATGAACTTGAAAAAGATTCATAATCAAGTAGATATTAACTCAAGTTTATTATTCAGGATATTAAAGAACGGTCGGGTCAAGTCGGATACGAGGTATGGGACTTCGTCTCAATCTCCTTTCATTGAGGCATATTTTATTTTATACACAACTTTCTTTTATACGGTGTATAAACCACTTTGACTTTTACATTTATTCAAAAGGAATATTTTTTATACAAAGCGTTTACTAAACGACAAAAGGGAATGTTTTTGTCGTACGTATGCGGCGACAACGACTTCTCCGCCGTCGTGACCGTTATTTGAGTTTCGGCTTCCTCTACAAGCCATACCTTCTTTTTAAAAGAAAAATAAATACCATGTTTTACTTTTCTTTTATTTTGGTATTGAAAATGGTTTTCATAATGTTTTTATATCAATGTGTTGTATTGATATCTCGTGATTGAAATGTGGAAATTTTATGTTTCCTTTATGCATGTTTTATGTGATATGATTATGTTATGGTTCTTGGGAATTATTATGAAGACGGGTGGTTCCGTGATAAACTAAGGGCAGGTGAGCCCGTTATAGCTCTCCAATGCATTGGGTAACGTGAAGGAGTGAAACGTTAAGGTTTCTCCGAAGAGATTTTAGGGAATATACTGTGATGGGTATTCCAAACGTAACTAAGAGGGTTACTCCCTACGTAAGAATGTTATGAATGCCTCAAGTTACCTTTATGTCTTATGATTTCTATGATTTATTCATGATTTTATGGGGTATGTTAAAGTGCCTATGTTTTATGGGTAAAGTATGATTTAATTCTTATGTATATATGAACTCATGTTTCCTTTCCATGTTTTTTTATAACCCATACTGAGTTTTTATGCTCATCCCACGTTTTTGAAATATTTTTCACAGGTCAAGGGAAAGGTACATGATAAGATGATAGAGTCAAGTATGTGTCAAGAAATAATCCATGTTTTATTTTAAATGTGATTCCATTGATGGGAATGAAGAATACTATCTTTATGTAACCACTTTTTTTATATGTGGAATGTAATGCAAGTTTTATGATCTAATTCTCTAAAAATCTAAACCCGAAAAGATCCTCAATGTGTAATCTTGTAATAACTCAAGATTAAGTAAGGTTTAAGGCTGGGGCCTTATAAATTCCATCTTTAACTAGCACACTATGTTCTCATATTCATGAACAAGAAAGATATGAAATTTCTCAATGTATACTTATTAAATAATTAATCCATTAAGTTTTGTCGATTTAATATCAATTTGATACACCTTGAATCTGATTTGTAAGAATAAAGAGAAAACAATCATTTTTTCTCTAACTAATAAACTTATGAAAATGTCTCATCTACATCTATGTGTTCAATGTAGTGATATTATTTTTACAACATACATTCATTGTTATATGTTACCTTTCCATATTTATTATATTTACTATATAACACCCACATTGATATGAAGACATTATTATCCCAGATCCATGGAAAAACTTACCATATTTCATTATTTTCTATTTGGTCATGAACATCATGCATATCCTTGATCCAATTTTGATCTTTAGTAGTCCCTTCAAAAAATTTAATCATCACTTGAGATATGAGCATGGTTTTCTTCTGAGACTTCATTAATTGGGTTTAAATTAATTAATTTTTGGTTCTTGATCATATTTCTTTGGTATATTTCATATATAAAAATATTTATGATTAATATTTATAAATTGGATATTTTTCCAATTATTATAACTTTTTAGAGTCTTTTATATCTCAATTAGATCCCATATTGTTTCTAACCTCCAAATCAGTTTCCTCCTTACTTTCACCTTTGATCATGTCCAAATTATTTTTGTCAGTTTTCACAATTTTCTCTTTCTCTAAAAGAATAATATTATAAATTTGAATTTTTTTTAAATTTATATTCATGGATTTTATATGAATATCCATTTTTTATAAATTTACCCTAGGTTCTTTAAAATTAATTTTATTCTCCCTTTTGAGAATTATGTGTTTACTTTTAAACACTTAAATTTATCTAAGCATTGCTGTCTTATAATAATATAACAAAGGGGGGGGGGGGGTTATTTTCACTATTAATATATTGCGAGTCTCTGTTGGAGATAGGAATTGATTTTAGCACCACTTCCATCCAATATTTACATGGTGTATTCCTTTTGATGGGTTTTATCCTTGCTATACTGTTGATAATCTTGTTCCACCTCTTAATGGATCTATTTTATTGGTATTCCGCATTATTGAAACATGATTTTGAAATATATGGTTTCTAAGATACACTTCCAACTATATATTTGTGAATTCTACACCATTATAAATATTACAAATTTAAATTTTTACATATATAATCTTATCTATATAACTCTAATACATGTTAACATATTTGAACACTTAATATTTTTAGGCAATAACATTTATCCATTCAATTGCTCATAAATTATGAATAAATAAAATATAATACCATTTTGATCTGTGGATTTTGGTGTATTTTGGCCTCAAAAATCAATATTCACTAAATCGAGAAACCTTATTTATTGTTTCCTCTTTATATTTTATGGTTTTCAAAAAATATCCCCCTTCTGAAAACTGTCATACATGTGAGTATTATTACATGTAATATTTGAGATGCCTTAGGATCCTTAATTTCTAAAAATGTCCTCAGTGTAGTTTTGGTTCTAATGGCATGGTCATTTATAGTTTAATTGGTTTTTGTATTATTTCGAAAAAACACTGATCTTATTTAACAATAAGGTATATATTTCTCTTGTGTCACTTTATATTCAAAAAAATTGATCCATATATTCATTTGAAAATACATGTCTCCTTTATTGAACCTCACCACATGTACCATGTCATATATTTTAATCAAAATGTAGATATTTTGATTAAGACATTCAGTTAGGATGACATATAGAAATCTTAATACTTTTCCACAAATTCTGGATTTTTGAGAGTCAATATCATTCATCCCTTCATCATTTCTAAAGAGAAAAACTATTAAATTTATCTTAGTTTATGTTCATGATAATATAATTCTTTCTTATACATTGGAAACTACAAACACTGTCTAAAATCCATTCATTAGATTCTACCACTTCTTTTAATGCAATATAAGTGAGATTTGTAGATTCATCATTCCTTTTATTGACCCATTTATGATGTCATCCTTCATTTTGGGGAAAATTAGCCTGTTCCTCCATTCAGTATGATAGATTATCCCCACTTTGCAAAATAATAATATGACCATGTGTGTCTACACATATTGATAAAGCATATAGATATTAAAATTCAATTCTTTTAGAATTATTTGGAATATTTAATTTTACTCTTGGTTAAAAAATCACTTATTTATATCAAAAACTTCAAAAATAAAAAAAAATGCCCTTAAATTACATATTGAGTATATGAAATTATTTCGATACATCAATTTTTATCAAGATCCTTGAAATTACCTTTTTCTGATAGAACATAGTTATTTTTAATGACCCATAATTATAGGATTGTAACAATAAATTCATGGTGTATTATCATGTATCTTGGATGTTTCATTTGTGTCCTTTTAGTTATTTTGAGTGTGTCTTAAATTTACATTTTTTGTAGGTGTTTGTAATTATTGTTTGAAATTAAATGCTACTATTTTTTCAGTTATTAAATCCCATCATATTATTTACATTTTTCTTTCAACCACTATACTAGTAGATATGTTCCCACCTTCTTCATTTATTTATTATGCACCTAATTACCTTCATTTACTGACCATTCAATCAAAATTCCAAAATGAAACGTTTTGTGTTTGAAGTATCTCTCTATTATCAAGTTTGCAATGAAAATTTCTAACTTCATATTCTTGTTCCAAAATTATTTTTTTACATTTTATTTTAATAAATTAATCAATCCATATATGATTTGGTCTCACTATTCATCTTTATTCCTGTGAACAATATTATTTTTTTGAATATTTTTTATTTTATAATTTGTGATGTTTAGTCTCCACTTTACATTAATAATTATCCTCTACTTATTATGTCATGTAAATATTGGAGTCACATAGAATGAAATTAAATTTCATGGATTGGCCCTCAAAGTTTATATTTTTTACATATTATTATTGAGATTATCTTCTTGGCCAACAATATCCTCGGCCTCAATACATCCACCATCAAAATAATCAACTTGTTCATTTTCTACAATATGTGAAAGAAAATATCCTTTGATACCACTACAATCTTCAATCATTTATTCTTAATTTACAAAAAACTACCATCTTACTTTGAATGTAAATGCATTCTTTTGAAGATTATCTATAGGGAATTTCTCGCATATATCACATCCTTTGACGAATTATTCAATGGTATTAAATCCTTAATATCATAATATAATTTAATGGGACAATTAACAATTATAATTTCAACTTTAAAGCACTCATGTCAAATAATTAGCAGTCGGCCATGATTTTTATCTTATGATATTTTTTGATTTGGGTATTTAAAAGACATTGCTTCATCCTCTTAATCATCTACGAGGTAATATTGAAATGAATGTTTCATTATTACCTAAAATACCACCTCCTAATAATTTTTTTTTTACTCATACTCATTATATCCAATCCTCATCATCTATTATGGCATCCCACCCATTTAATACATAACTTTTCATTTACATGGTGCAAATAGAGGATCTTTTAATGTTTATTTTCTTGAAAATAATGTATATAATACAATAAAACATAAATAATTATTATAATAAACTTTAATGTATCCATTAAAGTTTAATCCTATGTATATGAACATAATCCCAAACATGGTGACACACATCAATGGAAAGGGTGAGCATAAGGCCTAATAAAGGAATGTAAGGGAAACAATTTATACGTGATCTTGGGATATATTAATAAGAACATGAGGAATATCATAAGGATGCAAGAAAGAGTCATATAATAATAATAATAATAATAACATGAATAATAGCATGAAAATGCATATTAAAAATTTAAATGATACATTTATAATCATATCATAATGGTTTGTCACCAAGGAGTTATAAATATTACCATGGTTATTCATCGAGGTAACGTAAAACATTTCATATCTAGAGGTTAAATTATTTACCTAATAAATTTGAGAACTATAAAGGTAATCCATTTATTTGTATTAATTAATGTGATCAACATATATGATAATAAAACATTTCAAAAATAAATTTCAGAGAATAAAATAAATGTGTTTTATATGAGATATTGATGTTTTAAATACAATTCTTAAAGAAAAGATCTTTATGTCATTTATTACCAACATAAATGGAATGGTTTTTTTATTTAAATACTAAAATAAAATATTTTATTTTTACAATTTGGGGAATATAAATTAGAAAAAAATAGGTTTGGGTAATCACATAATAAAAATAAAATGGAATTCCATGGGGAGAAGAGAAGAATTCTAGAAAGTAAAATCAACAACATGGGGGTATAAAACGTGGTTTTAGAAATGGGTAATAAGATAGGTGAAAAGATTATCCCATTAATAGAATAATATTAATATAATAAAAGTATAAAATTATTTTAATAGAAATAATTAGTTTGTAAATTTGAAATATGTACAACAAAAAGGGGAACTTGAATGGAAAAAAGAAAAGGAGATTTTTCTTTCCATGAAGAGTAGTTCCTAAAACGTGAGGATCTAGACCTTATGGTCTTGAGGAAAATTTATTAGGACTCTTTTGGAGGTAAAAATATCATAAATTCATGTATTATTATTGGAATTCAAATGAAATATAGAAATGGGAGGGTGTTTATAGAAAAATTAGTGGATTTGTTTATTAATATCTAAATAAAGGCATTGGACACCCAGGTAGTAGTAAATGAAAAAACATGTGATTTTACATTGGTAGTTTCATATAACAATGGAAAATTTGGATAAATTTTATGTTATTTTAATCCAATAAATTCCTCCATCATTTTATATTACATATTTTGGCAAGGAAAATTACTGTTTTCACTAAATGACATTTTTAATGTTATGGTTTCCATTTTAATATTTGAAAAGTAAATTATATATTTGTAAATTTAATAAAATCTATTAGAATACTTGATATTTAAAAAATAACACATTTTAATTCATGGAGTGTGGTTAAGTACTTATTATATCATTATTACATAATTATTATGTAATTAAACATACCAAAAAACTGAAACTCTATTTTACTATTCATAAAAATTAACTTATATTATAAATTCACATAAATTAACCATAACCAAATTTCAATGTTTTTATATCAAAATAGATATTTATTTTATCACAATAGTTCTCTAAATATGTAAATTTTAAATTTTAAATATAAAGATATGTATTTATTAAATATAATATCATATTGAAAATGCATAGTATAACTTTTGACACTAAAAAAACTATTTTGTAATTTATAATTAAAATGAGTGTTTTTATTGTAATATTTCATTAAAATATATATTATTAACAATATCTTAGTTTATTGTAAATATTTATATCTTTTTTGGAATGTACAATTTTCGTTCAGAAAAAACCATTTATCAAAATCTATCTAAATTTTATTAATCAAAACCATTTCTAAAATGATATTTATAGAGTAGAAATTTCATTTTTACAATGGAATTACATGTAACTAAAGACTTGAAACCTAAACACTTATAAAATCCATGTATTACATAAGGGTATGGTGTGTGATGGTGATATATTTAAGGGGAGACTCAACTAACATTACATGAGTGGTAATTTACACTAACGTGAACTTATCTTATAAGTGCTTTCGTTGAAGTTTCACTTATTGAAGCTCAACATGGGATTGATAAAAAGATATGTTCCATGACACTACATACCTCTCAAGAAAAGAAAAATGTGATTCATACAAAATGAATCTACTGGTTGAGGCCATAATTTCTCCTTTTCACATTAATTATATTTTTTCATTCATACTTATAATCACTAATTACAATTTTAAAATTATTATTAAGAGTATAGATTTCAATGGTCATATTAGAAAATGTTCCTAATTGACTAGTTGTCAAATAACGATTAGAAATCAATTTTCACATTTTAATTTATACTTAATTAATTATAAAAGAGATTGTTATTTTGTGTATAGTATAATATTATACTCATTTTTAGTCAATAATTATAATTCAAAAAAGTTGGGTCATTACATTATTTACCCTTTTAAATTTTATCTCTGAAATTTGAACTTGTTCTCGTAGTTTAAGAAAAGGTATCGGTACTTGATTCTCATTGTCTACTTTGGTTCCCGTGTCACATATTCATATCATTGGTTCCTCAAAAAACATCGATGATATTGATAGTCTTCTTGTGTAGAAACATGTCTTTACATTCCATGATCACCACTGAATTCTACCCATAAGAGAGATCATGTTTCAATTATACCACCTTCGGATTTACTACATATGAATGGTAAGGTATGTACTTCCTCAAGAGAGATATATGGAATACATCATAAACTTGATGTAGATTTTGTGGAAGTGAAAGACGATAGGCCACTACACCTAATTGACCAAGGATTTCGTAGTGGCCAATGTACATGGGGCTAGGATTCCATTTAATCCATAATTACATGAATCTATTCAATTGTGAATTTCAAAGTAAGACTATGTCACCAAATTCAAACTCAAGGTCCCTTCTACAGCTATCAGCATTGATCTTTTTCAAACTATATGAATATTTTCAATGTTTTTGGAGGGCATGAACCTTTTGTGTCATCTCTTGCACAAGATCTAGCCTAAGAAGATTTATATCACTGAATTCATCCCAACAAGTAGGATCTCTACATCATTACCCATACAGAACTTCATAGGGTTCTATTCTGATGCTTTAATTAAAAATGTCGCTGTATTAGAACTCAACCATTGAGAGATGTTGAAAACATGCAATTTTAAATTTCATTGAGTATATACTTAGCATTTCTTCAAGTGTTTTGAACATTACATTTAGATTTTTACTTAGTTTGGGGTTAAAAGGCCATACTAAAATTCAATTCCGTACTCAGATCATGTTGAAGACTTCTCTAGATCTTTGATGTGAAAATTGGATCATGATCAGAAATGATTGAATGTGGTACTCCATGAAAACTCACCGCTTCATTTACGTAAATCATGGAATGTTGGTCAATAGAGAAATATTCTTGAATAGTTATGAAGTAAGAAGTCTTGGTGAGACAATCCAATATAACCCACATCACATTGTTCCCTTTAGATGTTCTTCCGAGACCAATGAAATATTACATTATTATATTGTATTGCTTCCATGCTCATATGGGTAGTGGGTGAAATTCCCCATTAGTAATTTGTAGCTATATCTTTATTTCTTGATAGACCATGAACCCCATAATGAATTCATTAATACCCATTTTGATTTTATCCCAAAAATAGTTATTGTAATGGTCTATAAAAATTTTCATGATTCTAGGATTTATTCAGAATGTAGATCTACGATCTTGATCCATCAGCCTTTTTATTGTTGTAATAGATGAAACACATAGCCTTGTACAAAATATCAATACACTTTATTGATAAATATTGAACTCATGAAACTTCACATTCTTTACAACCTCCATATTCTTTTGTAACAAATGATCTTCACTTTTATATTTCTTGATATTCTCTATTAATGATAATTGATATGTCATTTGGGATAGGTTTGGTGATGACCCTTCCTTGATTATTCCAATGACCAGTTTTATTAAGTATTTTATTAAAGGATATCCTTTAATCATCTTCATTTCTAGTAAAATAAGGTCTTTCAAACTTAATGCATCAGTGATTTTTTTTCTCTTCTAGGGTGATGATGAATTAAAAAATTATAGTCTTTAAGAATTTCCAACCATCTCCATTATCTCATTTTCTATTTAATTTTCATTAAAATATACTTCAATCACTGATGGTATGTGTATATATAACATTTATCCCATTAATGATAGTTCCTCTATAACTTCATAGAAAACAATTGTAACCCACTCTAGGTCATGCATTGGATAATTATGCTAATGTGGATTCAACTATCAAGATACATAGACAATCACCTTTTAATTTTTCATGGAGATGTTCCAAATTACTTTTAAACATTGATCGATAAAAATAATGATTCCTTATCTAATAAAGGGTATATTTCACGAATGCTCAGTAATCAATCCCCTCTTTATATCTTGTAAACATTATTGATAAACCTTTTTCTGGATAATATTTTCCCCCTTTGTAGTTAACTTGGTCAATGGATTATAAATTCTTGAATTTTTTCCCCAAACCTCCTTTAATATCCAGTTAGGTAAAGGATACTATAAATCACAGTTACTTTTATAAGATGAGGCCACTACCCACAACCATTTTCTTAGTAGGTTCAAGTAATATTTCTTCATTAGTTAAAATGTTCCACAATAAAAAAACATGTTGTAATAAAAATTCACATTTGAATAGATATCCAAATAGATATTATTTCCTCATAGTTTGTAATATAACACTTATATGATCTTCCTGATTTTCAATAAATTTGGAATATATCATAATATCATCAATAAAAACTATCAAAATGTTATAAAGGTTGACTTTATAGACTCTTATAATCATGTATATAAATATAGTGGGAGAATTAGTCAATCTTAAGGGCATAAGAAAAAACTCATAATGTACATATCTTGAACTAAAGTTAGTATTTAGAATATATTCTTTATTCACCCTCAATTGATGATAACCAGATCTAAGATCAAACATGTATGATAATTGAGCATCATGAATCTGCTCAAAAAAATCATCAATATTTGGAAGTGGGTACTTTTTCTTTACTACTATATTCTTATGTTCTCTATAATAAATGCATAACATAAATTATCTATCTGTTTTATTCAAAAAAAAATAATAGGTTCTCCCAAGGAGACACACCTGGTCGGATAAAAACCTTTTAGGAAATATCATGGATTTGTGTATTTAATTCATTTATCTCAATATTTTTTATTATGTATGGGGTCTTTGATATTATCTAGGATCAATGCATGAGTTCAATGGAGAACATTACCTCTCGTCCTAGGGCATGGCTTGGTAACCCCCCAAAAAATATTTCAATGAAATATAGAACATTTGGGACATTTTAAATCAAGTATTATTTCAATTCTTTCTTCACCTTCACTGATCATTTTCATAAAAAAGGCCAAGGGAGATTTTTCTTGAAAAATAACAAGTATATATATATCCATTGAATATAATTATTGGTTTTAGATTTAAAAATACTAATATTTTCTTGATTCGGTAGTTCATATTAATATTATACTTTCAATGTCTATTCATCCCTATTATAATGTCAAATTCTATCCTTGGAATGACTATTATATTTTCGATTAGATTGTGCTTACCAAAGTCAATACTAGAGTTTCTATACACTATTGATGTTTGGATAATACCCCCAGGAGGCTTGATGTATAAATCTACTTCTAGAAGTTTAGGAATTGATTCTAATTCTGTTTAAATATTGAAAATTATGGAATATGTAGAATTAGTATCAAACAATGTACCTTTTAGATTTGATAGATCAACATGAGTACCTAACACCAAATCAATGGGAGCATCTACTTTAGTCATCTTGATATCAAAAATCCTGACCTTACTCCCTTGTAATTTTTTAAGGTTGGTGGTGATTGACCTCCATCTTCTTTAGATTTGGATAGTGATTTGAAAAGCGACCAATTTGTACACACATAAATCACTGCAATTTAGGTTGGTCCTCAAACATATTACCTTATTCGTTAGTGTTGATAATTTTAGGACTCACCTCACTACGATGGTTCCTAGGAATATGGACATCTATTCCACATTTGTAACATTTCTGATTTTAAGAAAGAAATCCCATGAATGCTTCTTCCGAAATTTTTTCAATGTGGGATGTTTTAATTTATTTTATCCTCCTTCATTCTCAAAGTTCCTCCACTGTATTTTCTCAAAATATATCTGATTTGAATTTTACTTGCAAGACCACTGCATATCAACAAACTACAGGTAAACCATTATATCACTCAACACAATCTTCTCATTGATGTCGGACTTTCCATTGGATATATTATTCCGCAGATGGGGTCTTAGTCCATTAAATAATCATTCATGCTTTATATTAGAATCAATTACAATTCAAGTGTTGTAATGGGAATGTCTTGTAAATTTCAACCCATTACTTCCCACAAATGAAATTTCCTTCTCCTTAATCTCTTGTATTTTCTTCTACATTTTCATTCACATCGAACTAGGAAAATATTTCTTGTAAATTATTCCCATGAACTCTTTCCATTCCATAAAATCACTATACCCTCTTGGATTTTTGTTTTAAATCCATTCCCATAACTTATTATATTATCTATATAAGAGGTAAATAACCTGGGTTGCATTCTATTTTTCAAGACAATAGAGTATAGAAAAGATCTTTTTATAGAGAATATACATTTTTCAACAATTTAATTTGAAATTATATCCACTGAAACAAAGTGGTAGTTAACACATAAGGGGCTAAATAAAAGGTGTTTCCCTTGGAGGTGAACTTGTTATATCATCTGAATTCATTTTATTACTCATAGCTCAAGTTAGTTGAATAGTCATTGTCATGAAGTTTTCGATTACAAATTCCATCGGATGGTCGACATCACATGGTCCAATGTGCTCACTATTTACGTGGTTACTCATATTTCCTTTCATTTTCTAAAAGATCAATTTTTTTAGAAACATGTTTCTTTTAATAATAATATAATTCTAAAGGAATTTTACCTCTTAAAATATCATGATTAAATAAGTTTGTTTTTAACAACATTTTCATTTTCTATAAATCCTTCATAATGGTTCACAAAAATCATGTGATTAACCAAATGTATCCCCTATGAGTGTAAATTCATTTGCAAAGAATAAAGAATAATGATGAACTAGTTTTCATTCGATTCAAGGTAAAACTAGTGTTTTGGGATTTACCCCTATGCACATCTGTGCCAGATCCATATACACTTGTTCGTATCCATGCACATTTTTTTGATCAGATTACACTTAATTGATAATTCACCAAAATTCCAAGATGTTTTCATAAATTTTAACTTGTCCTTAGTGTTCTTAATAATGTTTAAAAATACTAATTTGCACAAGTAACTAAACCATTCTGTGATACAAACTATGGAATCCCCCGTTTTAATATATAACTTTTCATTTACATGGTACAAACAATGGATATTTTAATGTTTTGTTTCCAAGAAATAAGGTACATCATACAAGAAAACATAAAATAATATTCTAACCTGCTTGAAAGGATTCATCAATGTTTCAACCTAATTACATTTTCTTCATATCATAACTTGGGGACATACAACAATGGACCAATTTAGCATAAGACCTAATAGGGGAAATTAAGGGAAACCATTAACTTGTGATCATGATTAATATCAATAAGAACATGAGGAGTATCATAAATGAATAAGAATGAGGCATAAAATAGTAATAACAACATTAATAAAATCTTACAAATTTGGGTAGAACATATAAATGTACATTCATAAGTATATTACCAGGATTTTGCACTGAGGTGCCAAAAACGTTACAAAGGTTATTCTCCAAGGTATCACAAAACCTATCATTTACAGAGATCAAATAATTTACCCAATTCATTGGATAACTATAAGGGAACACCCTTTATATGAATTAATTAATTTGATCAATAATTTCTATGACAAAAAGTTTCATAAATAACCCATGGAGAATAAAAGTAATAGGTTTGATATAAAAAACATGGTTCTTTTTAAATGCTAAAATAAAATATCATTATGTAATTTATAACCCACAAAAATGGAATGAGGGTCTCATGTATGTCAATACTAGAATGAAATTACTTATTTTTAAATCTTAGTTAAATCCTATAGAAAATATAGAGGTTTGTGTATTCTCATAATGAAAATTAACGGGAACTTATTGATGAGAGGTGAGAAATCTTGAGAAGTAGAATCAACATCATAATGGGTATAAAAATCAGATTTAGAAAATGGTAAAAAGTGTGGGGAAAAGGGGGTAATATTAATTAAAGACTCCTATTACAGTAAATAGAGAAAAAATTTTTTATTGTAGAACTTTTTTTATAAATTTCAAAGACATACAACATAAAGAATGAACATTAATGGAAAAAAGAAATGGATATTACAATTAACTTGTAGAGTAGTTCATAAAACCAGAGAATCCAAGAAATGGGGTATTGAGGACACCTTGGGAAGACCCATCAGGTGGTAAAACTGTAAAATATTCTTGGAGGAAATAATGGGAGTAATGTATCAAAGGAAGAGCTTAAAAGAATTTCTAAACAAAGGCTGCTAGTAGATGCCAATGAGGATCAAGAAGTGTGGTTAGATAAACAAGATCGAATCCTGGCCCGAGGCTTCAATGAAAGTAAAATCAAATCAAAATCATTCATTCACACAATGGAATGAATGATCACTCGAGTTTAAGATCTTATCAGAGAGGATCTAGATACCCAGGTTAGTACGCTGCACTGGGAACTTTTTAGAATATCTGAGTCAAGTAATCTTAGTTTGGTGTTTAATAATTTTGTGAGCTCTTTTAGCATGTAGTGGTTCTTGGTTGTGAACATCGGTTTCCCCATTTCTCCTAAAATGGCTTAGTAATAGAAATTTGAATTTGGATGGACATAAGGGGTGTAAATGAAAATGGATAAATGGGTGGGTATTTATAAAAAAAATATGTGGATTTGTTTAATAATTTCTAAATAAAGGAATTGGACACCTAAGTAGTGGTAAATGCCAAACCATGGGATTGTCCAGGTAACTTTAGCAAGGTATTTGACACTTGTGACCCATTTTAGAATATTTTAATCCATAAAAGTCAACCAATATTTTATATTAATTATTTTGGAAGGGAAAATCAAAATTTTCAAAAAATGGAAATTTAAAAATAATATTTCCATCATAAAATTAAGAAAATAAATTATATATTTGTAAATTGATTAAAGTTTATTAAAATATACAATCTTAATAAAATAAAACATTTTAAATCATGGATTTTAGTTAATTAGTTATTACATTATTATTACATAATTATGATTTCATTAAATATACCAAAAAACTAAAATTGTATTTTTACTCTTCACGAAAAAATAAAGTTATTTATATAATTATCATAAATTAATAGTAACCTAATTTTGATGTGATGATGTGAAAAATGATATTTATTTCATTATAATAATTCTATAAATATGATAATTTTAACTTATGAATTTAAAAATACTTATTTATTAAATATAATTCCCGATTGAAAATATATAGTAAAATTTACAGCACTTAAAAAAAGTAAAATTATATTTTCATATATAATTAAGTAAGTGTTTTTATGATAATATTTAAATAAATAAATTATTATTAATAGTAACATAGTTTATTATGAATATTTATATCTTTTCTGGAAACTATAATTTCTATATGAAAAATCAATTTATCAAATTCCATATCAATTTTATTAAGAAAACCCATTTTAATGAAGAATTGATATATTAACTATTTTCTTTATATAATTTAATTACATGTAACTATATCCTTGAAACATAAAACCTTATAATACCTCTTTACGACCTATGGGTTAGGTGTGGATGCTGATAGATTCATTAGGAAACTCAACTAACATCGCTCAAGTGGTAATTTCCATTAACTTGAACTTCTCCCATAGAAGATTTCGTTCAATATTATCTTGGTCAAGACCATATTTAACTAGGTCAATAGTGAATCTCAGTGATTCTACCTCCATCCCATGTTCTGAAAAATAGGATTTGTACGACACCCCTCTATTGATTGATGCCATCATTTTTACTTTCTGCATTAATTATCCTTTATCATTTTTACTTATAATAATTAATTATAAGGTAAAATTATTATTTACAGTATAATTTTGAATGGAGATATTCAAAAATGGTCATAATTCTCCAGCAGTCACATAAAATTCAAAACTGATTGGCCATATTTCAATTTACACTCACATTATTATTAAAGAGATAGTTTTGTTATCTATAAAATAATATAACACATGTTTTTAGTAAAAAACTATCCTTCAAAAAGTTAGGGTCGTTACATATATACAATGATAGAAGTGTTCTAAAAATTATTTGTCATCTCTTTTATATCTTCCCATTTAAGAAATATTACATTCACTTTTAAATGTAGAGGTAATATTCTCAAGATTATTGTATGTATGTTTACATCATCAAGGATCTCTCTTAGTCCACACATATCTTCCAACAGAATGTTAACTCATAAAATAGTTAACAAAAGATCTCATTTAGGGTCATTGGGAAATATTTAATCTAAATCTATAAATATTAAAACATTACTTCTCATACTATGGAGTAACTTTCTTAAATATTGAGATTTTTCTCTCCCAATGCATGACATGTTTTTAATGAGATCATATTTAGAATGATAGTGTTGGAAAAAAATTCCCATTGTCTATTAATTTCCAATGAATGAATGTCCAAATTCATGTGATCTCTATCAGATAAGGCTCTACTACCTATTATAGATAAAATTCTATGCGTATTAGAGATGTATACATAAATCCATATGAATTAAAGTATTATTGTATTTTTCTTTTACATAGATGGAAATTTATAACTATAAATTAATGATTCAATTGTGATTAATAACTTATAAAATCATTTCCGAGGGATGGGGAGGCATAAGAATCTCAAAAAAAACCTTTGGGTTTGATACCACTTTTTAGTCCCAAACATGGGTGAATACCACGAGGGTGTTGACTCATGGTATTGTAAATTAATTTACCAAACCATTCCAAATATAGTTTTCCATTTAAAAGGAAACCACATGTATTTAAATATATAATTAAAAATTAATGTAATATTAGATATGATATAAATGGGTTTTCTACTTCGTTCACACATAAGGTCTAATCTAAGGACCAAGATAAGGCAATTCACAGATTCACCGAAAACACAAAGAAACCCGTATTGGATACAATTTTAGAGTTAGTACACAAACCTGACTGCTTTAAAACCCCATGAATATTAAATCATAGAGATATTAAGAACTGAATAAATGTACAACTAATCCAGTATTTGAGGATTCAATTCTCAATAATAGAGAAGTATGGTTTCTGCAATAGTTCTTTGTCAATCTACTCTACTATCTTTTAATTGAAGATTTATAGAATGCATATATAGAAATATCTAATGGATAACTTTTCTCTTCAAATTTATCATAATTTCATTGATGTGGAAGTCATTTTGTTTATTTTGTAGTCCCATTGTGTTCATTACTCCTCTAAGACTTCAAAAAAAAATTCAAGAAATTATTATACTTTTCCAAGTATCTATCCCATAATAAAACGATTAAGATTAATTATCTTTTATTTAAAGCACTATAATAGTTACAAGTGAACATAATATTTTTAATTTTTAAATATGTCAATCAATTTGAGTCAGCCCCTGGAATTTTTTGTCAATTCATATTATTAAACTCCAGATATAATTTCCCAATTCTTGGGAAAGGAATGGATCATTTTTAATTTTATACATCATGACAAGAAATATGGTAAATAGATAGATCCAATTTTTTCTTAATATATCATATTAAATTCAATCTATGAACAATTTGTCAATCTACATATCCATATTAAATGAAGAACCGGTTTTTTCATGACTATATACTTCATTGAAAAATTATCAACTAGATAGAATCAGTAACTCCTACACTGTGGAACCTCATGTCCTAAAAAATCCTCCTTTGTATGACCATCAACTATATAGTTCCATGAAAATCCCTTCATTCGTCTTTTTATAATAGAAACTATATTATAGTAAGTGACATGAAGTATCAAATATCTAAAAAGATATAACCTTATAAAATATTGATATATCCTTATAAAATAAATTCACATCGCGATGCTTGAAAACATGGTGAAAATGTATCATATGATTATCTCTGAATAACACTTATAAAATCTCTGTAATTTTGTGATTTATGTGCCCATAGTTTGAATAGATCTTATGATTATCAGCATAGTCCTTGTTTTAATCATTTTACCTAAAGCATACCTTAATGATATGACTAAAGGATTCATGGAGTGACTTCTATAAAACTATAAAAAATATATCAACTTATTTGAGGAATCGTGAGCCCTAATTAATTCCTTTTTATAATTTTTTGATGTCTTATCATACATCATCTTTAAGAAAAACTGTATGAGAAACTTTATAGGGTATCTTTACAAACAATGTTGCACAATCCATGTATAACAGAAAAATAAATATGTAGAAAATTATATTTTTTTATCATTTATATCTAAAAAACCAATATACTAAGAGGGTACATAACCATACTATGCGTTTTGATCCTTATATCTGGATAAAAAATTTATTGTTGGTTGCATATTAAAAAAAATGCATTTTACCATCTATATATACCACAAAAATGTATATATATGTATCCACAAACATCAACAATCATATATATATATGTGTGTGTGTGTGTCTGTGTGTCTCTGTGTTCTAAATAAGATTGATTCCTAGTAACCCTTCCACTTAGGGTAAATTGATTCATGTTTACCAAGTTAAAGAAATATTGTATCCCATAACATTGATAATAGGGTAAATGGATGACTATGTTAGGGTTAGAAATTTCATATTCAACCCTATGCATCAATGACTCGTATACAAACTCAATAAGTATATAAGAAAATATGCTATAAAAAATTAATAAAAATGGTAAATATCATAATGATACACTAGATAGGGTCCATGATAAGGGAAATTATATTTATATTAAGGAATTGAACATTCTTAATATCATGAAATAATCATGATCTATACCAATATAGTAAACTTGCTTAATATTAAAGAAATTACCATACTTTAGAGAAAATTAGTATACAGGATCTATAATAAAGTAATGTATATGATATATTTCAATTAAATAATTTAAAATCAAACCATAAAAATATATAAAATTCAAACATACTAAATAACATGTGATTATATAAAAAAACAACAAGTAAGATACTATATGTATTAATTATGAAACAGAAGTAGTCAAGCATATTAGTATAAAAAAAATAAAACATAAGGTATAACATATATTTTACTATTGAAAAAGTAGGATAATACAATATTATAAAAGTTCATTTGAATAATTTATTATTTTAGAAATGGTATATATAATCGAAGAAAGTAATTCACTAGATCCCCTAGTAGTATTATTTTGAATAAACTATCTTATAATCAGAGGTATAAGTCTTTAAAATCTAATATAATACATCTAGGATAGTCTAAGGTATAATTATTGGTAAGACATATTAAAGGATCAAAAAGAAAAAAATTATGTAACTTAATTCATTATTTTCAAAGAAAATCCCATTTCAAATTAAATACTAATCAAAGAAATTATAAATCCAGAAAACCAATGAAAAAAGTAACTTTGGAGACCCACTTATTTTGTTTTCCTTTTATTATCATTTTATCAAAAAATATTTTTCAAATAATTATTTAGAAAAATAATTATACAATAAAAAGTGGCCAGTGCATTTGAAGACATGTTTTGATAAAATATTTAAAAAATAAAATAAGATTAACTATGTTGCTTTTTTCAAAAGGATTCATTTTACAAAAAAATGATTTATAAAACACTACACTTTTTAAAAATTATAAACCCCATTTTAATTATCACATACAAATTATTTATAGTTATACCATACCATTATTCATTTTAGCACAAATTTATTCCTCTCATTTAATTGACCCAACCACAACTACACAACCAAATCACTCTATTAACTGAAGGTTTTGTTTTGTTCAATTACCTATGGATCATTCATGATAAAATAAAAGTTTTAATTATATATTATATAAAACATAATAGGTTATATTTTACAATAAAAAATAACTTAATAGGCTTTACTCCATATAGCCAATCAAGGAAGACAAGATAGACTCAAGGAGATTAAATAAAATATCATTCTTAAGGATTAAATTTTAGCCACTTTTAATATTAAAGAAAGTTCATGACACTTTTTCTCATTGGGATTAAAATTAATAATAGAAAATGGTCTTCCTAAATTATATTTTAATGTTAACATTAATAATAAGGATAAGTATTTCTCTTAATTAACCAGAAATAAGTAGTGATAACAAATTCCATAATGGAATGAAACTTTAAAACAAAACCTATTTTATATCGCATGATTTATCAATATTTTTTAGGATTTAAAAAAATAACAACTAGAAATTCATTCATTAATATGTCCCAAATATATAATTAGTTATATTGAAAATTTAATGTAAACATGAGGAAAACATATTTTAAGAGTAGCTCGTGAATTACTGAAACAGTTCACAATACCTACAAATAACATTTGAGAGCATCATACATACAAATGATCTTTATGTAGAAAATCAGTACCATTTTAATAAAATCACACAATCAAACTAACTAAACTAAAAATAATTTTAATTAATGAATAAAAAAATTCAAGAGTAAACCAATATGATCAACACCAAAAATTTACATAAAAATTAACAATACCAAATTCTCAAATATTTATAGAAAATGATAAATTGGTTTTCCTTAAACCATGAAACCTAAAAAAATCAACTCAGTCATCTTGCACAAAAAAATGATTAATATGATACATATCACCCACAATATCCTTTTATAAGCATTGTAAGTGAAATCCCTACTATTATTATGAAATCCATTGTACTCTAATATGATTTTCAATAAAATCCATAATTTTTAATGAGGGATGAGAAGAAAAATATGAAATATGGAATAATATTGGGGAGGGGAGAATCTTATCTTAGATTCAAAATTAAAATCACCCATGAATCCTTATAGAATAATAATACAGGAGGAGGTAGAAAAGGAGGCCAAATGAGATCCAATAGTACCGACCAATTATTTTCGAAGATTGTATATTCATTGAGGATAAATAGGAAGAAACATGGGTGGGGAAGGAAATGATATCTATTCAATATACCATTTAAATAGTAAGGTACCATTGGGTACTAGGTGACACCCCTAGGCTATCAGATCCTCTGTCAATTATATCAGGTACTCAGTGGGCTCCCGTAGGGAACTTTGTGTGACCTAGAGAGACACACTATAGATGGTATAGTATAAAGTGAAACATGAAATATTATAATCCAAATTTAATCTCAAAACACATCCAAAATCCCTAATAATTCATCTTCAAAGACATAAATTCTAAATCAAATCACTAAACACAAAATACCTCCTCATCTAGAAGAAGGGATTTAATTGGACTTATACATTAAACTTATAAAATTCCTTCATAATTTATAAATAATAAATTTATAAAGGTAACATGGAAATTAGATTTCACATACTTGACTTAACAAACACTAATAAGATAGTTTTAGTAGTTAGTTTAGATATTACATTTTGGATGACCGCTATTTGAAAGAAATCTATAGTGACCAAGTCATATGATGATGCACACATGGACACAAGTTCACATCAATCCATATATTTGTTGGGTCGGAAAAAACGGGGAATGATGGCAAGAGGGGGGGTGAATTGCCTTTTGAAAAAAAAGGTTGACAAATAAAAATCAAAGTGAAAAATGCAGCGGAAATAAGGAGGCAAGACACACAAAATTGATAACGGAGTTCGGCCAAAACCCGGCCTACGTCTCCGCTCCCAACTCAACCGTTGAGAGATTCCTACCGCTTGCTTTTCAATGGTTTTAGCAAGAAACCCACTAGGCTTTGAGGTAGCACTAGGACCTATTACAGCTTGCTTTTTGTGGTTTAGCAAGAACCCACTTGCTTTTGATGGTTAAGCAAGAACCCACTAGCCTTTTTAACGGGTGAAGGCTAGCTCACCGAAACAAAAGCCTTTTAAAAGGAAAGGCTTGAAGAAACCTCTTCACACCTTAATGGTGGTGTGAGAACCCAAGAGAAAGAGGGGATGAGATAAGTGGGAGTTTGTAGGCACAAACTCAATTTAAGCTCAAAAATAAATATACAATAAAAACCGTATTTTGAGAAGCCTTGGGCGCCTTTGATTGGATGGAGATGTTGAAGGCCGCTTCCAAGCTTCTTTGAAGGGGCTCCTTGGATGTGGAAGTTGTTGGAGCTATTGGGGTTCCCTTGGAGGAAGTCGCCGGAGGTTGGCCAAATGATGAGAATTGTGTACGTTGGCTTCACAAGTGTTCCGGGGTGTGTCCGGGGCTTCCTCAGCCTTTATTTATAGGCAAGGAACCCATTAGGGGCCTTCGGAGCCGTTGGAGAGGCTTAAAGAGCCGTTGGGAGCCAAAAGATGGTTGACTGGTCAAAGCCAACGGCTAGTTTGACTGGGCTACCGGCTGGCCGGTACAGCTCCACCGGCTGGCCGGTGCCTTGGTAGAGAAGAAGAGTCTTGATCCAGGCTCTACCGGTCGACCGGTGGAGGAGCCACCGGATGGCCGGTGGCAAGACAGTAGCAAACACTATTTGGGCTGGGTGCCACAGGTCGACTGGTGACAGAGCCACCGGTCGACCGGTGGAACCTGGCAGTGGGCAATCCATCTGCCAGTTCCACCGGCTGGCCGGTGCTATCACACCGGTTGGCCGGTGGACTGAATTTCAGTCCATTTCTTGTCCATTCTTGGGCCAATCCTTTGGCAATCTTTTGCCTATCATCCACAACACTTAAAAAAAAGTTAGATAAATAAGAAAGGTGATTGTGATCATGAAAATCAAACAACGAGGGGAACGAGATGTACAACAATCTCCCCCTATTTTGATGATCACAATCACCAAAACAATTAAAGTAAAAACATAAATGAAAGACATGCTTAAAGGATAATTTGAAAATAAAACAAAGCATGATAGAAAAGATTCTCCCCCAATCAATCAAGAAATTTCTCCCCCTTTGTGATTATCAAAATAGAATGGGGCATAAAACTTGATTGAGGGAAATCGTGAAAAACAAGAGATGGGATTTGAAAATCAATTGAAATTTTGGAAATTGAAATGAAAATTTGAATTGAAAGTTTTGAATCAAAATTGAATAGAGAATTTTGAATTGAAAAATTTGAAACCAAGAGTTGAAATTGAAAGTTTGAATAGAAAGTTTTGACAAAAACAAATCTAACACCCCCTAAATAAAAACAGTGAATTACCGGGGAGAGGTGTTTGAAACCGAAATAAACTTTGGGCTGGAGAGACTCGCTAATAGGGATTTTTCAATCCACACTTTCCTTGTAGCGGGTCTTCTCCTATAAAACTCATCGGAATAGAAAATCGATTTGGGCCTGGCATACCGGGCGTTTTTGCAATTACATTCATATATCATGTGCCCGGGTTTTTTACAATAATTGCAAAATTTGAAACTAGAGCTCCCCCTTACAAAAACAGTTGGAGCATGGGAGGAGGAAGCTTGGTTGGTGTAGCCAAGTCCATTGGTGGTTCTAGATACTCGTTGGGAACCTAGGATATTGTTCAAATTTTGTTCCCCTTGGGTGAACTTAGCTAGGGTCTCCCTTAGGTCTTTGATGGTTGATTCCAAAGAATCAACATCGGGAAAATTTTGGATTTTAAGGGTGAGTTTCTCCTTCTCTTTGAGAAGTTGGTCTTTTTCGGAGGAAAGTTTTTTGAAAGATTTTTTTAAAGCAACAAATTTTGATGATAAAGCATGAAAACCGTTTTCTAGTTGGTCTCATGCGTGTGAGAGTTCTTCATAAGAAAGATGATTTAAAGAGTTTGAATTTGAAGAACATGAGGAAGACGAGTCGGAAGAAGTTACCTCATGGAATGCCATTAGGCATTTTGTACCGTTGTCGCTTGAGGAGGAGGAGGAGGAGGATGAGGAGGAGGTGTCACTCCATGTCGCCTTGAGGACCTTTTTCTTTCCTTTCTCCTTTTGCGTGGCCCGTTTTTTGTTGAGTGGGCAATCGGGCTTGTAATGGCCCTTTTCGCCGCACCCATAGCATTTCACCTTGGGCTCGGATCTTGCGGTGGGTTCTTGCTTTCGATGCTTGCGGGATTTCTTCTTCTTCTTGTGCTTCTTCATGAATTTTTGCATTTGGCGGGCGAGATTCTCCATTTCCGAGTTGCCGCTTGAAGATGAAGGAGATGATGAGGAAGAGGATGATGAGGAGGAGCTTACTTCTTTTTGTACCTTGAGGGCAATGTTCTTTGGGGTCTTGATTGGTGTGCCCTCCTTTTGAGCTTGCCTCCTCATCGTGATCTCATAAGTCATGAGAGATCCGATGAGCTCCTCTACCGGCATATTTTTGACGTCCTTAGCTTCTTGGATCGCTGTCACCTTTGGTGCCCATGAGCTCGGAAGGACCCATAAGATCTTCTTGACCATCGTCTCGGCTGAAACATCATCACCAAGAGATTTCCTTCCATTGCACACGTCAGTAAAGCGAGTAAACATATCGGAAATAGACTCATTTGGATGCATTGAAAATGACTCAAAATCTTGCCTATACATGTCCAATCTAGTGTCTTTGACTTTATTAGTGCCCTCATGAGTTACTTCTAAAATTTTCCAAATTTCATGTGAGGAGGTGCAAGTAGACACTCGATTGAACTCATTTCTATCTAAGCCGCAATGGAGAGCATTCATGGCTTTGCCATCAAGCTCGAAATTCTTAATGTCGGCGGGGGTCCATTTGGATTCATCGGGAGAGGAGAGGGTGTAACCTTGCATGACAATTTTATATATGGGATATCCTATGCTTCTAAGAAAGGTAGTCATGCGGGTTTTCCAATAATTATAGTCGGTCCCATCAAAAAATGGAGCCCGAACCAAAGAAAAGCCTTCGGGGGCGAAAGAGGTTGATGCCATCTAAATGGATCTTTGAATTTGAAACCGTTTAAGGTATTACTCAAATTACCGCTCTGATACCAAGTGTTGGGTCGGAAAAAACGGGGAATGATGGCAAGAGGGGGGGGGGGTGAATTTCCTTTTGAAAAAAAGGTTGACAAATAAAAATCAAAGTGAAAAATGCAGCGGAAATAAAGAGGCAAGACACACAAAATTGATAACGGAGTTCAGCCAAAACCCGGCCTACGTCTCCGCTCCCAACTCAACCGTTGAGAGATTCCTACCGCTTGCTTTTCAATGGTTTTAGCAAGAAACCCACTAGGCTTTGAGGTAGCACTAGGACCTATTACAGCTTGCTTTTTGTGGTTTAGCAAGAACCCACTTGCTTTTGATGGTTAAGCAAGAACCCACTAGCCTTTTTAACGGGTGAAGGCTAGCTCACCGAAACACAAGCCTTTTAAAAGGAAAGGCTTGAAGAAACCTCTTCACACCTTAATGGTGGTGTGAGAACCCAAGAGAAAGAGGGGATGAGAAAAGTGGGAGTTTGTAGGCACAAACTCAATTTAAGCTCAAAAATAAATATACAATAAAAACCGTATTTTGAGAAGCCTTGGGCGCCTTTGATTGGATGGAGATGTTGAAGGCCGCTTCCAAGCTTCTTTGAAGGGGCTCCTTGGATGTGGAAGTTGTTGGAGCTATTGGGGTTCCCTTGGAGGAAGTCGCCGGAGGTTGGCCAAATGATGAGAATTGTGTACGTTGGCTTCACAAGTGTTCTGGGGTGTGTCCGGGGCTTCCTCAGCCTTTATTTATAGGCAAGGAACCCATTAGGGGCCTTCGGAGCCGTTGGAGAGGCTTAAAGAGCCGTTGGGAGCCAAAAGATGGTTGACTGGTCAAAGCCAACGGCTAGTTTGACTGGGCTACCGGCTGGCCGGTACAGCTCCACCGGCTGGCCGGTGCCTTGGTAGAGAAGAAGAGTCTTGATCCAGGCTCTACCGGTCGACCGGTGGAGGAGCCACCGGCTGGCCGGTGGCAAGACAGTAGCAAACACTATTTGGGCTGGGTGCCACAGGTCGACCGGTGACAGAGCCACCGGTCGACCGGTGGAACCTGGCAGTGGGCAATCCATCTGCCAGTTCCACCGGCTGGCCGGTGCTATCACACCGGTTGGCCGGTGGACTGAATTTCAGTCCATTTCTTGTCCATTCTTGGGCCAATCCTTTGGCAATCTTTTGCCTATCATCCACAACACTTAAAAAAAAGTTAGATAAATAAGAAAGGTGATTGTGATCATGAAAATCAAACAACGAGGGGAACGAGATGTACAACAATATTATCCCATAATCTTGTATTTTTTTCACTATGGTCCCCAAAAAATAGCATAAACTGTCCTAGAGTTTAGTCTTTATGAAACCAAATTGCATTGATAGATTTATCAATTTTTTATGTTTTGTACATAGTTTTGTTTTATTATATACCTCATCAATTGGAATATAGTACCCCCTAATTCCAAAATTTCAATCATATATTCGATGTTTTGTGTATTAATTTTTTGGATATTTTCCTAGTAAGTTTGGATTTATATTTATAATTGTTTTGGTTGACTTTGTTTCAAAATAGGGGATGTTATTAGAAATAGGCACTAATAAATCCTGAGTAGTTTTCAAAATTTTTAGTCCCATCCCCTTTTTGGTATTGTTTAATATGATAAATTATTAGTGAACAAGGATCCCAATTTTATCATTAAATCATACGTTCAATTTTAATCTTTTATGGCGTTTCACACTATTATACCAGAGTATATCATCCCTAAACTATTAACTAAGATAAATATTAAAATAATGTAGTCACTAAAATCTTTTAAAACAAATTGGTTATTAAAAAAATGGAATATGGGGTCATTCAAATACATTTTTAATGTGTAGCTAATTTTAGTAATTTTTCAATAGTTAGACATTTATCAACATTAATTAATGTGTGGGAAATCATTCCACATTCATGTTAAGGATAATAAATATGCATTTTAGTACATAAAACATTGAGACATTAATCTTATAAATATTTGTACTCATAAAAAATTACATATTCAATAACTTGAGGTTATTTGATATAATTATTTTGGGAGGTCAAAAATAATAAAGGTTAAAAATGGTATTCCATAATTGCGTGATTTTTCACAAGGCGTTCAATTTTAGAGAGACATTAATTTTATTCAAATCAATCCTGAATCCAATTATCGACAACCCTCAATCCCAATTTTATAGTCAATATAATTATATTAATGTACTTACATGTGTTTATATACTCATAATGTATGAAAAAAACAATAAATTATTCACTATTTATTGGGAACGATAAATTCCATTTGAAAAAGAAATTATGAATCTAGTTGTGAATGGGGTTACTCACCATTATGAAAAATATCAATGAGAATATAATCTTGTAGCTTTATCTAGAACATTGTTTTATTTTTAACTATCACGACCCATCCTCGGGGCTCGTGCCATGACCTACCCCAAGCCCTCCTTCCATAGGCCAGGGGCTGGCGACTAGCACCAAAGGTGTAAATCCCAAAATAAGGGAAGGCATTTCCTTTATGAAGTAACAAACAAAACAGAGTATGTAAGCGAAGTAAAAAGTAAGAAAAATTGAGTACAAGGTAAGTAATGGAAAATTAAATGGGCCAGTATACAAACCCAAATGAAAATACATTGTAACTGAAAGGAAAGTACAACAACAGTAAGAAAAACAGCAACACTAAGTCGTCCTTTGGAAATCCCACCTAATGGGTGGGTACAGATAGTCTCTTCAGCTTCTCGGGTCTGGTCGCCCGCTCCATGTACATCCCGTCAAGTGGTCCACCTCCGGGTACCATCCAGCTTTTCAAGCCTCCACCTCAATCGCATTGTCTGTCGTCTGCAACCAATAGAACGTAGTGCGGGAATATCCCGTACAGGGGTGAGTATACGATACTCAGTAGGGACCCCGAGACGCCCAAAGGTCTCTCAGAATACACGAAGGATAATCCACAAAGGAAATATACAATCACGAAGTATCAACAACACTACTTAGGAATTTGCCCATACATATACCTAAGTCATCAGTTACAGTTTGTCTCCAACTCCCAAGAACCACGTAGTCCACAAAGGAAAGCACAACCCAGTACACAAAGGATAGCAAAACTCAGTCCACACAAGATAAACACAACCTAGTCCCCAAAGGATAGCACAACTCAGTCCACAGAAGAAAAAACACAAACTTGTCCACACAGGAAAACAAGTCAATCACATCAATGATATGATTGATAATCAAGAATCATCTCACATAGGTATACACTTCGTAAGGCGATATAGATGAATAGATGTAGCCACTGATTCATCTAAGCTGTCAGACCCACAGAGGATACAAGACCAGCTAAGCTGTTAGACCTATATAGGATACAAGACCAGCTACTCTACCAGACCCACATAGGATACAAGTACAGAGTCCAATACTGCCATACCCACATAGGATACAAGAAGATTAGTCATCGCCATCGAACCCACGGAGGATTCCACTATGGTAGTCGTCGCTGTCGAACCCATGAATGATTCCAGGTACAGTCGCCATCGTCGTAGTCGCAGCCAACTCTAGGGTTCCTGCACACAGAATGCTCGATTCCGGGAGGGTCCACTCCTTGAGAAAAAGAGAGTCGATACATCAAATGTCACAAAGTCCAGATTTGATGTATCCCAATGTTCCTTTTCGTCAAATGAAACCCAACACAATAGACGGTGCGTCAATCAGACGCCCAATCGGAGAGTTATTGACTTTTCCGTTCTAGGGGCCCTGTTGGTTTTTAAGCTAAAACTATCCTGATCATACTACAGCTGCATCCAAACCTCAATTGGAGTAATCCAAAAGGACCGTCTCAACAAAAGGATCCCAACGTAATTGACGGCACATCAATCGGATGTCTGGTCCTTGAGATATAAGATTTTCTACCCCAAGGGCCCGATTGATTTCAAGTTCGAACCAACTTGTATGTAACCAAACTTTTCCGAAACCTCAAGTGTAATATATAAAAAATACCACCTCGATCAAAGGATTCCTATGAAACTGACAGTGCATCGATCGGAGGTACGTAGCACAAGTTATGGGCATAAGACCGAAAGAGGTCCGAAGTGGGGGGTCTGGGCCTGGCCCGACCCGGGTCCAGGTCCAGCCTGGCTGGGTGCGGCCTAGCCTGGTCCACGTGACCCACCCCGGCCCGGCCGGGTGAGGTGCGCTGGCTCGGCCAGTGGCCGAGCAGGAGGGACGCGGTCCCCCCTTTATCCCGCAGACGTGACCCCTCGCGCCACGTCTGCCCCGGATCCCACGTGGTTGTGGGATCCAACCCCTACCACCGCGGCTTTAGCCACGACAGTCTCTTGCCGGTGATGTGTCGGTCACCGCTGCCTCTGGACGACCGGCCGGTGCCGACCGCCACTGCCTGTGATCTCTTCCGGCCGCCGGAGTCATTCTGATGGTCCGATTCTTCTCCCGTCTGTACCTGTGGTCGTCTTGGAAACCGTACTTAACTACGACAGCCTCTAATCACCAATTCGGCCCCGTTTCGTTGCATTTAATTATTCCGTGCATCAGAAACATAACAGCGGTGGGTTTGGGCTTGTTCGTTAGCCCTCACCCACCGCGTTAGTGGTTTTTAGAAAACACCATCAATAAAACATGCCATGCCGAGGGTATACAAATAACACATGAAGAAATTTATACAAAAAACCCCTACCTCAACAAGGAAGATGATCGTCGGCGCCACGGTACACGGCATCACGCAGAAGAGGATCGTAGGAGTCGTCGAGGCACTCCAAGGAGGAAGCGGCGTCTCATCTCTGGCTGTAGGGAAGAGTATTGGTGGCGCGTCGTCGATCTCTGAGGAATCGGCGTTCTTCGTTGTTCTTTGTCGGGGGTTGGCGTTCTTCGTCGCACAACGAAGTTATCCCCCTTAATCAAATAATAGGTTCCACCTATTATTCTATTATTCATGCCAAGAAACTCTCCAAAAAAAACAAACCACCTTGAATAAAATGTGGTGAAAATTAAGTAAAGAAGTGAAGGAGAAGTTTCCCCATTATTTAACGGGGTGGCGGTTAAATAAAAAGGAGGAAAAGGGATGGTTCCTCATTTAATTATGGGTTGACATAATTTAATGGAGAGATTGGCATTTAATGGAGGTTTGAAAAATTAATGGGGTTTCTTAATGAGATTTAGAGGGAAATAAATGTTGGGGGTCTTGTGGGCCCCACCACTCTAATACCCACACTTGGGTAGTTAAGTGGCTGTGGGCCCCACCCTTAACTACTAATGGGAGGGAAGAATCCACCTTTCACAAAAAAAATTGTTCCGAAAAATTTTATTTATTTTTTGAATAAACCCCCAAAAATTATCTTCTTCTCCTTTGCAAACTCAACTGTGGTAAATGTCCCCTTAAACAATTGCCGGTGCTGTGAATTCATCGGTGCCCTCGGATTTTAATTCAGATCATCGGTTCAAAAGTTAGAAAAACCCGCTCGTTCGTTCACTGAACGTACGCAAGATAAACTTCGAAAGTTGATTCCAGGCACACCGGGTATCGGAATCAAACACCATCAGAAGCCACAGACTCGTAAAATTCCGAAGTATTAAAAAATATTCCTTGAAATTTTCGGGTCATTACATTACTCCCACCTTAGGGATTTACGTCCCCATAAAGTTACAACATAAACTAGGAAAAAAATGAGGGTACTGAGCACGCATCTGAGCCTCCCTCTCTCATGTGCTCTCCTAGAGGTTCCCGTACTGCCAATGAATGCACACCAAAGGTATTGACAGTCAACGTAGGACCTGCTCTTGTTGATCCTCGATCTCCACCGGGCCTCCAAAAAAGTCACCCCATCATCGATGTTCAGCTCCCTGTGGTCGATGATGTGCGTCGGGTCATGCACGTATCTCCTCAGCTGAGATATGTGGAAGACGTCGTGCACCCGGTGCAACTGAGGTGGAAGGGCCAGGAGGTAAGCCACCTTGCCTACCCTACTGACGACCTGAAAAGGCCCGATGAAGAACAGAGATAACTTTTCGCCCCGACCAAATCTCTGCAACCCACGTCGAGGTGAGACCCGTAGGAAAATGTGGTCGCCATCCTCAAACTCCAGTGGTCTCCACCTCCTATCAGCATAGGACTTCTGTCTGCTCTGTGTAGTCCTCATCCACTCCTGGATGACCTGCACCTTCTCCTTCGTAGCCCAAACCATCTCTAGTCATTCGAGTGCTGACTCCATAGGGTCAGTCCAACACAGAGGTGATCTGCATGGCCGGCCATACAGTGCCTCGTAAGGTGGCATCCCAATGGTGGAGTGGTACCTGTTGTTGTACACAATCTCCACCAAGGTTAGGTGATCATCCCAGCTATGACCAAAGTCAAGGACACATGCATGGAGCATGTCCTCAAGTGTCTGAATGGTCCTCTCTGTCTGGCCATCCGTCGGAGGGTGAAAAGCAGAGCTCAGGCGTAGCTGTATCCCGAAAGCCTCCTACAACCCCTTCCAAAGCTGGGAAGTAAAGAGAGTGTCTCGATCGGAGATGATAGACATTGGAAAACCATGAAGTTGTACGATCTATTGAAAATAGAGGTATCCCAAGCTCTCTACTGAGCCCTGCTCTCTGATCGGTAGGAAGTGGACTGACTTGGTGAGTCGGTCTACGATCACCCAGATGGTGTCGTATCTTCTAGAAGTACATGGAAGCCCCATCACGAAATCCATGGATATCCCATCCCACTTCCAATTCGGAAACTCTAAGGGTTGTACCATGCCTTCTGGTACCTAGTGCTCTGCCTTCACTTGCTGACAAGTGAGGCATCGAGAAACAAACTCTGCCACAACCCTCTTCTTACCTGACCACCAGTACTGTCGTCTGAGGTCCTGGTACATCTTTTCTACCCCAGGATGTACTGTTATAGGGTAAGTGTGGAACTCCCTCAACACCTCCTCCTGTAGTGCAACTGGTACCATGGTACGCCCCCTGAAGAAGATGACATGCTCCCGGCCTTCAGAAAATCTATTAGGTGCCAACCCTGAGGATATCTGAGAACGTCAGGCCTTACAGTCAACATCCCTATGCTATGCATCTCTGGCCCGCTAAATTAGTGGAGGAGTGATTGTGAGGGAATGAAGATAGGCTGCCCCATCTCTATCCACAAAGGTTATCTGCAAAGCGGATAACTGCTCTGTCGCCTCCCCAAGTAGCTGAATTCCCGATCTCATGCTAAGAGAATCAGACAAAACGTTCCCCTTCCTAGGAATATAGACAATCTCAAAGTCATAATCCTGGAGGAACTCGAGCCATTACCGCTATCTCATGTTCAGGTCCTTTTGCAAGAAAATGTACCTGAGACACTGGTGGTCAGAGTAGACTGTAAAGCGCTTTCCTATCAGATAGTGCCAACACATCTTCATGGAGAAGACCACTACTGCTAACTCCAGGTCATGGGTAGCGTAGTTCTACTCATGCTGCCTCAACTGCCATGAACCATAAGCGATCACTGCTCAGTCCTGTATTAGGACACACCCGAGTCTAGTCCCTGATGTGTCTCAATATACTACAAACCCTACACCCACCTCTGGTTGCCTCAAGATGGGCGCATTGGTCAATCTCCGCCTCATTTTCTGGAAGCTCTGCTGACATCTTTCTGACCACATGAAGGGTTTCCCCTTCTTCGTCAAATCTGTAAGCGGTGCTGAAACTAGGGAGAAGTCTGGCACAAATCTCCGATAGTACCCTGCCAGACCTAGGAAATTCCCCACCTCCGTCCTGCTCCTAGGTGGCTTTCAAGTAAGTACCGCCTCGACCTTCGTGGGATCCCCTGCAAATCCCACCTTAGAGATTACGGTCCCCAATAAGTGAACCTATCGAAGCCAGAAATTTCACTTAGAGAGCTTACCATAAATCTGGTTCTACCAGAGTGTATCCAGTACAACCCCTAGGTGGTAGGCGTGCTCCTCCTTAGTCGTCGAGTAAATCAGTATGTCGTCAATGAAGTCTATGAAAAACCGATCAAGAAAGGGCTAGAAGATCCTGTTCATGAGACTCACGAACACTGCTGGAGCATTGGTCACACCGAAGGGCATGAACAAGAACTCATAATGGCCATACTGACACCTGAAGGCCGTCTTCTGCACATCCTCATCCCGAACTCGGAGCTGATGATAGCTTGACCTGAGGTCTATCTTCGAGAATCAACGTGGTCTCTTGAGCTGATAAAAGAGGTCGTCAATCCTCAGAAGCAGATACTTGTTCCTCACGGTCACCTGGTTCAGGGGACGGTAATCGACACACCGTCGCAAGCCCCGATACTCCTTGGAGAATAGGACCAGAGAAGCCCAGGGTGAAACACTGGGTCAGATGAAACATTTCCCCTGTATGTCCTCCAGCTGTACCCGCAGCTCACGAATCTCGACAGGAGCCATCCAATATGATGGAGTGGATATTGGTGATATCCTAGGGTACAAGTCTATATAGAAATCTACCTCCCTGCGAAGAGGTAGTCCTGGAATATCTTCAGGAAAAACGTCCACATACAGATCCACCACTACAAGAAAAATCGGACTCTGCACGTCAACTACTCCGAGGATGAGACTAGCCAACTGATGTGTGATTGGCTGCCCTCTCCTCTGCATGAGTCCATCCTATGCTGCAAAGGTCACCTTCTAACTGGTGAAGGTGAACCTGGTCCCATCAGTGTGGAAACACCGCACCTTGCGCCTAATACAGTCGATCTAAGCATGGACTCTAGATAACAAGTCCATACCCAATATGACGTCGCAAGGGCTGGACGCCGCTACAATAAGATCCCAGCTGAATCTCTCGCCTCCTAGAGTAATCTCACACTACTGGAACCAGTGCATGATCATCGAGTCTGCTCCCGTAGGAGTCTATAGCCGCATGGATCAAATCAACTGCTCCGTTGGAATCTCCGATCTCCGAACAAGGGCAGCAGCAATAAAGGAATGATTCAAACATTTGTCTATAAGAATTGCAGAAAGGGTGGAGTATACACAGATAGTACCTCCGATCATCTCGGGTGCGCCATAGTCGTAAGCCTCTGCTTCCTAGATCTGAGGCTGCCTCTTCCCGCCAGCTCCCTGTGGTCAGGGTGGACCTCTTGGGGGTGGTGGTGGTAGAGCCTCGAAGCATCGTCCACCACCTACTGCTCGGCTAGCTCCTCTGCCTGATCCAACTTCTCTCTGAGGACCACCATGGTTGAACCTATGCCTCTTCCTGGGAGGTCCCTCCACTATCTCCTGCTCATCTTCATGGTGGGTCGGGCAGTCACGAGGCATGTTTCCCTTCCTGCCGCATGCATAGAACTGTCTACTCTTCGTAAGGCTAGCTCTGTGCTGTGTGCCCCGCATAGCTGAACCTGAATCCTAAGGTTTCCCACTTGTCGGCCTGGTCCTCTTGGACCCCTGCATCATCTGTCAACTACCAGCTATAGAAGACTCCGCCCCATGCCGTCCTGCGGTGTGTCTCACTGCTGACGGTTGCTCACCGAGAAAGCTCCACACTAGCAGGGCTTGCTCCAACACCCCCGCCTGAGTCGGGATGCTGAGTGGAATCGTCAAAGCTATAATCTCATGCCTCTGTCCCTACTCAAAGGTCTAGGACCGGAAGAATGGGTCTCGTACCATGTCCGTGGAGTAGCACGAGAGGTCTGTAAATCTCGCCGAGTACTGGGCTACTGACATGCTGCGCTTCCACAACTGTAGTAACTCCTAGATGCGCACCACATAGAGGGTGGCTGGAACGAACTCTGAGCGGAAGAGGCTCTCGAAGTCCATCCAAATAAGATATTCCTCATCATGCAACTGGAGTATCAGGCACCACTATTTACCTGCTGCTGCGTGCAGGAGACTCGCGACAAGTATCACCATGAGGTATGCTAGTGTCCCTACCAATATGAAGACTCTGACAATAGCCTCCAGCCAATCCTCTACTGTCTTAGGATCCGTCTATCCATGGAACATAGGTGGCCTCTGCCTTTGAAACTCGTGCAACGTGCTTAGGAGGTGCGCACTCTCCACCGCTGGGGCAGGTAGCATTGGTGGCTCGGCGGGTAGAGGTACCGCCAGTGCCTCCGCTGTAATGGGGTTCTCCACCGAGGCCTCGTCGCTCAGTGGGATACCTTCTTGTATAAAACTTGGAACCCCAGCTGGTTGCCGTCGTGGGGCCATCTTGAAAAGAAACAAGTGTGCCACGGTTAATACAGTATACCTGGTGAGTTTTTATAAAGTAATCACAAAGAAAACTTTTGAAACACACATGAAATATATGTTTTCGTGCACTAAGTCAGAAATCAGAAGTCAGGGTCCGGGTGTATGGATACGTCGGCCATTGCACAACACTAGACTCCCTGGACTGATAACCACACTCATTACTATAAACATTATTGCTCCACAGAGAAGAAATTATTAGAGTCCTGAGTTCTGCGGTAGAACCGAATCCTCTGATACCAATTTCTAATGACCCATCCTCAGGGCCCGTGTTGTGACCTACCCCAAGCCCGCGTTCCATAGGCCAGGGGCTGGCGACTAGAACCTAAGGCGTAAATCCCATGATAAAGGGCTCCATTGCCTTTATGAAGTAACAAACACAACAGAGTACGCAATCGAAGTAAACACTATGCAAAACTGAGTACAAGGTAAGCGCTGGAAAAGTAAATGGGCCAGTATACAAACCCAACTGAAAGTACAATACAACTGAAAAGAAAGTACAACAATAGTAAGAAAAATAGCAACATCAAGTCATCGTCCAGAAATCCCACATGAAGGCTGGGTACAGATAGTCTCCTCAGATCCTCGGGTCCTGTTACCCGCTCCGTGTACGTCCTATCAAGTGGTCCACCTCCAGGTACCATCCAGCTCCTCAAGCCTCCACCTCGATCAGTGATGTTCGTCGTCTACAACAAACACAACGTAGTGCGGTCATAGCCCATGCAGGGTTGAGTATATGATACTCAGTAGGGACCCTGAGACCCCCGAGGTGTCTCAAAATCCATGAATGATAATCCACAAAGGAAAGATACAATCACGAAGTATCAACAACACTACTTAGGTAAATGACCATACATATACCAAAGTAATCAGTTACAGTTCGTCTCCAACCTCCAAGAACCACGCAGTCCACAAAGGAAAGAACAACCTAGTCGACAAAGGATAGCACAACTCAGTCCACACAGGAAAAACACAACCGAGTCCACAAAGGATAACACAACTCAGTCCACACAGGAAAAACACAACCCTGTTTACACAGGAAAACAAGTCAATCACATCGATGATAAGACTGAGAATCAAGTCTCATCTCACATAGGTATACACTTCGTAAGGTGATAGAGATGATCAGATGTAGCCACTGATTCATCTAAGTTGTCGGACCCACAGAGGATACAAGACCATCTAAGCGGTCAGACCAACACAAGATACAAAACCAGATACTCTGCCGGACCCACACTGGATACAAGTACAGAGGCCAATACTACAAGACCCACATAGGATACACGAACAGTAGTCATTTCCGTCGAACCCATGAAGGATTCTAGTACAGTAGTCGTCGCTATCGAACCCACGGAGGATTCCAGGTACAGTCGTCATCGTCGTCATCGCGCCAGCTCTAGGGTTCCCACACACAGCATGCTCGATTCCAGGAGGGTCCGCTCCTTGACCAAAAGAGAGTCGATACATCAACTGTCACGAAGTCTAGAGTTGATGTATCCAAAAGTTCCATCTCTTCAAAAGAAACCCAACGCGATAGACGGTGCGTCAATCAGACGCCCGGTCTGAGAGTTATTGGTTTTTCCGTTCCAGGGGACCAGTTGGTTTTTAAGCTAAAACCAACCAGACCGTACTCCAGCTGCGTCCAAACCTCAAGAGGAGTAAGCCAAAAGGACCGTCTCAACAAATGGATCCCAACGTAATTAATGGCATGTCAATTTGATGTCTGGTCCTTGAGATATAAGCATTTCCGCCCTAAGGGCCCGGTTGGTTTCGAGTTCGAACCAACCCATCCATACCCAAACATTTACAAAACCACAAGTGTAATATACAAAACGACTGCCTAGATCGATGGATTCATATGCAACTGACGGTGCGTCGATTGGAGGGTCGTAGCACAAGTTATGGGAAAAAGACCGAAAGTGGTTCGAAGTGGGGGGGGGGGGGGTATAGGACCGACCCAACTCAGCCCAACCCCCCTGGGTCGACCTGAACCAGGACGACCCGACCCGGCCCAACACCCTGGGTCGGCCTGAACCGGGGCGACCCAACCCATTTCGCACGACCCACCCCGGCCCGGCCGGGACGGGTGAGCGGGCTCGGCCAGCAGCCGAGCAGGCAGGACACAATCCCCCCTTTGTCCCGCGGACGCAGTGCCTGGCGCCGCGTCTCCCCTAGATCCCACGCGGTTGTGGGATCCGGCCCCAGCCGCCACGGCTGAAGTCACGGTGGGATCTTACCGGGGTGCCCCTGCCTTCGAGCGGCCGACCGGTGCCAGCTGCCACCTCCTGCCGCCGGCACCGCCGCGCCAGCGGCCCATGCCTCCAGAGATCTCCGCGGGCCACCGGAGTCATTCTGGTGGTCAAATTCTACTCCCTCCTGCGCCTGTGGTCATCTCAGAACCCGTACTTTACTGCAACGACCTCTAATCGCCAATTTGGTCTCATTTCGTCGTTTCTAATTATTCTACGCATCATGAACAAAACAACAGTAGGTTCGGGCTTGTTTATTAGCCCACACCCACCACGTTAGTGGTTTTATGAAAACACCATCAATAAAACACGCCATGCCAAGGGTATTGAAATAACACATGAAGAAATCTATACCAAAAACCCCTACCTCAACAAGGAAGACGATCATCGGCATCCCCATACACGGCGTCGCGGAGAAGAGGATCGTAGGCGTCGTCGAGACGCATCGATGAGGAAGTGATGTCTCCTCTCTAGCATCGGGAAAGAGGATTGGTGGCGCGTCGTCGATCTCCGAGGAACCATAATTCTTCGTTATTCTTTATTGGGGTTCGACGTTCTTCGTCGCACAACGAATTTCTCCTCCTTAATCAAATAATATGTTCCACCTATTATTCTATTATTCATGCCAAGAAACTCTCCCAAGAAAAACTCACCACATTAAATAAAACGTGGTGACAATTAAGTAAGGAAGTGAGGGATAAGTTTCCCCATTATTGAACTCATTGGAGGTCAAATAAAAAGGAGTAAAGGGGAAGGTTCCTCATTAAATTATTGGTTGACATAATTTAATGGAGATATTGGCATTTAATGGATGTTTTCCAAATTAATGGGGTTTCATAAGGAGATTTAGAGAGAAATAAATGGTGGGGGTCGTGTGGACCCCACCTCTATAATACCCACACCTGGGTAGAAAAGTGGTTGTGTGACCCACACTAAACTACCCATGGGAGGGAAAATCCACCGTTCAAAATTAAAATTGTTCCAAATTTTTTTATTTATTTCTTGAATAATCCCCCAAAAATTATCTTCTCCTCCTTTGAAAACACAATTGTGGTAAATGTCCCCGTAAGAAATTACTGGTACTGCAAATTAATTGGTGCCCTTAGATTTTAATTCCGAGCATCGGTTCAATAGTTAGAAAAACCTGCTCGTTCGTTCACTGAATGTACTCGATCTAAACTTCGAAAGAAGATTTCGGTCACAACGAGCCTCGAAATCAAACGTCGTCAGAATCCACAGACTCATAAAATTACAAAGTATTAAAAAAAATTCTTGAAATTTCCAGGTCTTAACATTAACAAATTTTAAAAAAATACAAATTCTATTTTTGTATTATTATGGGTAATAAAAAATATTATGTGTGGGAAAGAGTTATAATTTCTTTGAGTAGGTTTTCATTTCATATTTCATCACTTTTATATTTATTTAATAAAAATACAATATTTTATAAAATTTATATTTATATATATTAATTGATTATTAATTTTTTTATGGAAGGAAGTATATGAAATTTTTATTAACCTCATAGTGCTAAGTGAAAAGGTCTGTCAAAATTTTCCAATTCCATATGTTTAAAATATTTTTTAGTAGTTTGTGAAATATGAGTAAAATGTTCACTTTAATGATTGATTATTAAAATAATGGGATTTTTTTATTTATATGGTTATTTTTATCATTATTAAACCATGATTTTTACCCATATTCTTGTAATAGTTTTTATGGGAAATTATTTAATATAAAATTACTATTTAGAATAACTCTATAGTTGATACTTTTAAATTTTTCATACATAATTGAGGTTATATATAAATAATGTAATATATTTATATTAAAAGAAATGTTTTTACATATATTCAGTTGAAATTCTATTAATTACAAATATATTTTTTATTTACCATTCTGTATTTACCAAATATTTTCCAATTTTGTGACCCCATAAAAAATATAAATATAAATAAAATAATATATATATATATATATGGTAGTGAATAAATGAACTATATCATAGTATTTCGATGATGTGAGATTTATGTTTTATTTCCCTAAATGACTAAGTGATTGGGTTTTGAAATTTTAGAAGAAAAGAGAAAGGTAAGGTTTGGTGGAAAAGAACAAATTATATAAAAATATTTACTTGACCTACATTATAATGGCCCATAAATTATTTTTTCATTATTTTCTAATGGAATCAAATATTTTAATCTAAAATTAGAGGATATTCAATGAATTTGTAGTCATATTTTAATTCTGATTATTGGAATATTTTTATAATATTTTTTTGATTTTGACTAATGATGAATTAGACTCTTAGGTTCTTGGGTGGTCATCAGATCAAGGTAAAGGTGGACATGTAGATGAATTATGTTTCCTGACATAGACTATTACACATCCTCAAGATGTTTCCATGTTGAAATTGTTTTGGAATTTTTTTTGGAAAACATTTAAGTGATAAAAATTAATGGATAGTGTTATTCAATAGTGGTTCTTTTTGGGTTAGGACCATGCCACAACTGGTGGGTTTCTATATGGAGGGATCCAAAGAAAATATGGATACAAGTGCTACTAGATATTGAGATAAACCATGATGAATGAGGATATTTCATGGAGTTATTTTTCAGGGTTGGGTCCAAAATCCCTTCATATAAAGATGTACTACAACCTAATTACCATGGAACAATATACTATTGGTGGAAGTGCCCAAAACATAGCTACGATGGGCCACAATGATATGGTATCTATTTGGAATTTCCTTTCTTCATTTTTGGGGCCACAGGTTCCATATTTAGCATTCACACACTAAACAATGACTTGTCTAGGAGGTGTTATGTTGTGTCCATCATGGTCACACCATGATTGAGTGCCTGTGCTATTTTTTATCATAGGTAGGTAAGTAATTTTCCATTTCACCCCTTCAATTTTTATGGAATGCGGGTATTCATGGAGGGGATATTTGGCTAGAAATACAAATCTAACACCTACTATTTGATCTCCCTTTAGTGGTTTTATTTCGTGGAATTTTATATAAATGATTATGGTAAAATATTCTCTTCTTCCTTCCATATTTGGTTTCTTTGGGATATAACTCATATTTGAAATTATTTTGGATAAGAATTTAGTGATTATTTGACCACAACATGGAGAAATATTTCTAATTCGATCAAAATTATACTTGGTAAAAATAATATATGTGTAATAGAGAAAAACACATGACATTATATACAGTTTTTGGGATGCGGTGATGGATGAATATTTTTTCAATGAATATTAACAATTTGATTAATTTACTATAATTAATTATAAATTATTATAATTAATTATTTTTGTGTCATGGTTTCATTTTGCAGCACACATGGTAGTGAGATATGGAATGCGCCATAGACAATCTTGGACAAAGATTAACAGAGTTCTATAATGATGGTAACTCCAGGATCAATGGTAGGTGGTCTTGAAAATAAAAGTCAAATTAATGTTTATTCATGATTTGAAGCATTATTGTTTCTATGGGACTGGGTAAAGGTATAAGTTCAAGGATGACCATATACAAATAAGGAGGGTGTCTTTGAGCTTACTCAAGTTGGGATAAATGTACCATATAACTTTGGGTAAATTTTTATCAACAAATGAATTTTTTTCTAAGGACACATAAGTGTAGTTAAGTTGATGATAGGCCTTGGGTGTGTCTTGAGATGATATAAGGATAGACTAGGTGGGTTTCCAATTTTTATTTGTGAATTCATGAGTGGTTTCTACATATTTTGGATGAGTGATATTGTAAAGAATGAACCCTAGTTTCTCAGAGCCGGTGACTTAATTCATTACATTGACATGATTACTAGAAAGTAATATCTCAAAGTAACAAGTAGTATAGTATATGGGGAAAACTAGATACATACATAAATTAAACATTACAACATGAGAGGGAAAAAATATATAAATTACATTGACAACATCCTTAAATCTTAGGTCATCCACGCATTTCATTCATAATATACCTATTAATGTAATGGGAAAATGAATCATAAGAAAGTGGTGATATCAAATTCACAATAAGGGTTTGTAATATAATTCAAGATATCATTGGAAAATACATTAGGTATGTTGAATAACTAAAAACAAATTCCTTTAGAAAAACATGAAAACATTTTGGAAGGAATAAGAGCTGAATAAATAATGCCAGAATAATGCCTAATTGTGGGTATTATACTAGTCAAATAATCTCAGGAACATTCAATTAGTATTCTCAAAATGAATGAATGCGTAATTCTATATATCATAATCATAGCTTTGATCCCTCGTGCCAAGACCATAAATAACCATTTTTTCAAGGAATCATGCCAATACCGTAGATTGTCTCATGAGATGTAACGATGCATGGAGCAACTATAGAGGGACCCACCCATCACATACCAAGTCTAGTGCGTTCCTTTTATGAATAGTGATGGTCATAAACAGTATATACATTCATATTGAAACTAACATTTGAAAGGTAAACAAATTTCTTGGAACATTTATCACAAACACTAACCATTCAGTGTAAATTGGCCAATGGTTTTAAGATAGAACAACCAGAGTCAAACTAATCATAAAATATTTATTTAAATATGGTATATAATATCATAAAATATCAATCCCAAAAATACATAAGAATCACTAAGTGTTTCTAAATAGATGAATATACTTTTATAAAATAATCGAATACTTCTGGAGATGAATAATATTTTACTTTGAAAAGAAGTGTTCTTTTAGAAAAATATTTTCATAAAACAATAATTTAAGTAAGAGAGTATTTTCATAATAAAATTATGTATTTTTAAATATAATGGATTCTAAAAAATATTATAGAGTTCCCTTTAAAATATGTAATAATTTGTGAAACTCCCTTAAATCCGGCATATATTTCTGGGAGAATTTTTAAAAAATCATTTTATAAAATATAACTCCCCATAAATTAAAGTATAATTTTGATTGGTAATAATATATATAGTAATAAAACAGAATTTATGATGTTTAAATATGAATAAAAAAGGATTTCATTTGGATATGTATTGAATAATAGTAACCCAAATGAAAATGATGGTTCGGGTAGAAAACCCTTACCTTAAGTCTGATGGTGTTCTTCACTTGATAATAGCATCTGAGATAACCACATTAAATTCATTAATTAAAATTTCCAGATCCTCTTATTTATTTAATTAATTTATTATAGCCTTATTACGTTCATTCATGGCCCTCTTGATGGATTTAAGAGGTTAAATTTTATTGTTTTGGAGCGTTTGATTCCTTGGTATTCATGACCAGTTTACTTATATACATGAAACGATAAAAATGTAAGATGAGAATGGTTTCCTAGAATAGAATTTATATTTTATTTTTTAACATACAGAATATTATATGGTTATAAAATTTATTTTATTATTAGTAGTTAAGTTGAATCAATATATAAAACTTTAATGATAATTGATTGGGTTAATTGATGTTTTTTGATGAAAATGTACTCATTTTAATTTATAAATTAATATCATCTATACAAAGAGATTAAAAGAAATTAATATGTTATAATAGATATATTATATTCTGGTTCAATCATTAAAATTGTTTTATGACAAAAATTTAATACAATAATTGAAATTGAAAACATGTCGTCAAAGAATGTGATAAATTAACACATCTCACATGGTGTTTTGATTTATAGTAATAATTAAAGGGGAAGTGAGAGATGGTGATGAATTATTCCATTAGCATAACAATATTATATTATATGTATGTTATTGGATTTATCATACCAATTGGATGAAAATAGGTGATAAAAAAATGGAAGGGACTAAAAAAAATGGAAAGATGAATTTACCTCTTGAGGTAATCTTCGTTTATTGTCTAATTATGGGAGGGAGTTTGGTATTTTTATGAGACCAAGGGATGGTCGAATAGGGGGAGGACATTGAGAGGAGAAATGAGTAGAATTTAGAAAATGAACAAGGTTTTATAGGGGTGAATAAAAGAGGTAGTTGGGGGGGGGGGGTTATAGTGGCGAAGAGGGGTGACTTTTGATTATCTTATTCATTATTTTATTATTTCCCTCAAGAATACCAATACTATTGATTCATGTTACCCATAATAGTAATAAGTGAATGTGAGTTCGAACCATGTTTTCATAAATCAGCCATGATTCTAGAAATATTGAATTTAACAAATAATTTATAAACACTGTAAATTACAATATTTTATTATTCATAAAAAATGGAGTATTTCAGAAAAATCTCAAAAATTAGACCAAACCGTTTTTTAATGTGTAGAATTCAAAATATACTCCATTTTTTTAAAATAATTATCTAAATATAAATAATATATTTTTTAAATAAAATCATAAATTATAAAAAAAATATCAATTTAAAAACTATAATTCGTTTTATATCACCTTGAAATATTAATCAATATCTCATTATATTAAAACCTTATGTTAATAAAGTAAAATTATTATTCACTATTCATAATGTCATATTAATATTCATATTAATCTTCATAAGGTTATGTTACTATTCACAAAAACAATATATTTTCATTTATCAGACTCTAAATATCTTTCTGAATGCAACCATGTATGTCAGTTTTACAAAATTCAAACCACAAAGGAGGAAAAATTATGTTTACTGGCCAGGTTATAACAAATTGGTCCTTTATAGAGACTTAGTGTTTTATAAATTAAAAATTAAATTTATTTATATATACTTGGAGTTTTATATTATCCCCCCATATAAAATTTTCATTCTCAAAATTATCATAATGTTACCTCACACAAATATTTGGGTTGTTATTTATCATAATATACTGAAGATCACATGTTGCTTCTTAAATTATTTGATTTTTTCAAAATAGCATTACCAGTCATGTCATCCAATACCTCAACACCTGCTACATAATTTCTAGAATCGGGATAGGCACATCATAGAAGGGTAAGTCCGGTTCAAATTATATACCTTCAGAAGTGAGTACATGGGTTAGGTCTAGCATGTAGATTCTCAACAACGAGACATGGAAAAACATTTGTACTTTATATAGGGAAACATCATTTCCATATGGTAAGCCACAAGTCAAACTCACTCAAGAATTTTAAAAGGTCCCATGTACCTATGGAACTATTTTCCTTTCATCAAAAATGTTATAACACCCTTCCAGGGAGATACTTTTAAGAAAACATGATCTCCCACTTAAAATTCCAAATCCTTCCTTTGATTATCAGCATATATTTTTTGTCTACTATGAGCTAATTTTATAGTTCCCATGACTTAAAAATTACACATTTATGAGATATTTCAATAATTTCAAATAAATTCACATCAAAAATCTTTTTGGGTTTATAGATTTATAGAATTATATCATAACTTATACACAAATTCTTGGATATTACAAGTAGACACTTTTACTCACTATCCATTTTTTTCATAAAATAAAAACACTTTAAAAAAAGCATGGAATTGTTTTATGTTTTGAAAACATAAATTTTCCTTGATCCCATCCTTGAATATATTGTTCATTATGTCCTGTGATAAACATTACAAATCTTGGGATGGGAAAAACACTCAGTAAGGGTTACATAATGAATGAAAAATGTTAGTATTTAGGTAAAAACATAACCAAGAATAATTTATTATAATGTAATACTTTTCAACTTAAAGAAGTGGTAAATATACTTCACTTGATATAAGCTCGTTACACACCCTTTTTATAACCAAAATATTTCAACAAGCCCATAGAAAGAAACATATAACATATAAAGTTAACATGGTACATAAACATACTTAAATCGAATAACCATATGGTTGACTTTTACACATATCACTAAATAGAATAACCATACAACCGACTTCCATACCAAATGCATTACAAGCTATAACGTAACCACCCATAATTGGTTTATCACATAACCACCCATCAAATGTCCAAGTAATATTTTATAATCATAACACATAAAATATTGAAAATATCCACATTTCACTAATAACATTTAATATTCAATCAAGATAATTTTTTAAGATATTTAAATACTCATTGTAGTTCAAAAACCATTTCCAATACAAAAACACCCAAAAAAGAAAATGGCATTTCTTTTCCTTTTAAAAACATTAATGCTTATAAATGAAGAAAATTAACTATTATACCGGATAAGAGTTCATTTTCACTGCTTATGTGAAAAATATTCCTTTTGTGGTTTAATAAAACTATTTGTAGAAAAATATTCCCTTTGAATGGAATAAAATGTCAAAGGGGTTTATAAATCGTATAAAATAAAGTAATGTATAAATCAATATATTCCTCAGTGAAATAATTTTTTTAATAATTCCCTTACCTTGCATATGACTCTTCATGTATGTTCCTTGTTATTCTTGAATAATAAAATTAATTTAATTTTTACTTTCTTCAGAACCCTTTTCATGTTTATTATTCCTTTAATATCACTTATTACCATGTTATAAAAATGTCGGTCATTTTGTCGATATTGTGTTCTTCATTGAAAAATGATCTTGTTATAATTACATTTTTCCATATGGTAAAAATTCCATTATATCTATAATATTATTCATATATATATATTATATATCGAGTATATATGTATTTATAATAGTCTTTAATGATTGGAGATAAGAAATAAAATTCACCATTCATAGAAATGGTAAGCTGTACGTATTCACAAACGGTACATTTATTTATTCTTCATATTTAAAGTAATGAAAACATAATGATAAATTATTATGTTATAATTCCAGTATAATATCATATTTTATATATGTTACATAATTTCATTAACTCCGTACTTTATATGTTTCTTGTATGGAATGGACGAGTCGTTTCACTTTGAGGGGGCGGTAGTCCACACTTCTTCAAAAGAAATTATCGTTTTCACACATCATGAAAATCATAATGCTAAGTTGTAAATAAAAAATAAATAAGAATAGATACAATATATACCTAATATATATCATATATAAATATAGTTCCATCCTAATGGCCACCATGAGAGGTGGTAGGGGAAAATCTAACAATTATCATTTTTTGGGGCATTAGTTAGCCGTAAACCAAAACAATATGTTCATATCCATTATATTGAGGTGTGTGTAAGCGTAGTTTGATTCATTATCATAAAAACATACTAGTATTTTTGGGATAATGGTGTTGTTATGTAATCAAATAATAAGAATAAAATAGAGAGTTATGAATTAAAATTAAAGAAAAGAACTTGAAGGAAGATGTTACCTGTAAATCAGGTAACTCACATTGGTTTGAAATATAGCATGATTTTGGGTTAAAGAACTCTCACCCAATAGGTTTTAGTCAAGTATAGGTTTCAAATTTAACTTTATATTTTATCTTTAACCCTTAGATAACTAATTTGACTCTAACAATGTCTTCTTGTATATTGATACTATATGGATAATATAATTACAATAAAATCCAATATGACCTAAAATGGTTAATTAATGCCATACTAAGCATTATCTAATTCATTTTTCCAAATATTATATTCTTAATACTATTACATTATTTAATAAAATAGAATTTGTTTTAGAAACTCATTTATATGAATTTATATACTTTTCATATCACGACTTTCAAAAATTACACAAAAAAATGATTATTTCGAAATAAACATAATTAATTAAAATAAAAAAAATCATAATAACACATAAAATTAGTGGATGGAATTAAAAAAATTAAGAATAGATTTATTTCATATTTATAATATAATTTATTTAAATAATTCATTAGTAAGGTAATCACTACACCATCATTGTGTCATAAAAATATTTATTTATCTAATGTCTAAAAATTATAAAAAAATACCATAATGTAGTAAATAATTTTATCTTTCTAATTACTCTTTATAGTTGAATAGATAACTTATATAACCCTATATGAAAAATTGTTTAATAAAAGATACATGTTTATGTTACATTTTTCTTTACTTAAAATTAATTCTTATAATATATTACCTTCACATCAAAGTGGCTCCATGGGGTCCCAAAACCTACCAAAGGATGGCCATGGTCCGATATATCTCATCCAATAAAATTATGATACATGTTAGGGGAATTTTATTTTATTGTAATACTAATGTTTACCCTTATCTACCAGATTTAACAATTCACCATGGTAAATAAAATAGTTACTGAAGTTACTATTCATAATGTATAAACAATATGTACCTATTTAAAAAAATTGGACCTCTTAATTCCAAATATAGAATCCATTTCTCCAAATTCAGATTACAGATGTGGAAAAAATTATTTTCAAATTACTTCCAGTTAACAAATCCAAAAAAGGTGTTTTTAAGAAGTAAAAACTACCAAAAGATTGACATATGTTTATGTTCGGAATTACATAAAATGACAAAAAATGGATTAAATGGAAAAAATATAATCCAATTAAAATTCAAAATTGAATTAAAAGTAAAATCTAACTATATAAATATATTAGATAAAAATGAAGTTTTGAATTAAAATAACGTATTTTTAACTATTCCTTAAAAATGAACTTTATATGAAAAATACAAAAAATTTATGCAAATTAAATTTTGATGACCCATTCCTAAAGAATAATTTTATTTTGTCAAATTGAACATGTAATAGTGAAAAAACTAGTTTCATAAAGTATTCTCTATTAAAAGGTGGTAAATCGACCTTTTAAAGAATATTAGAGTACTTTATGCTTAAAATCAGATTCATCATTATTTTAACCTCTAAAATTTATTGGATAAATTTAATAAAATTTGAAAAACATTTATAATCATATTTTAGTTAGTTCTTTTCATTCCATATAATACAATGACTATGTGTTATCTACCATTTAAAATAATAATAATAATATATTATTTTTGGGTATAACTCAACGTTGTGTGCCACTTAAAATTTCAATGAATGCCATTTTTGTGTGTTAAGTATGATATTAGAAATAGAATACCCTTTAATGTAAAGTTAATATTTAATTAAAAAATATTATTAATTATAAAAATTTCATATTCCTCAATTACCCAGGAGGTCACATCCATCCCCATATAGAGAACTGCATCCCCACAATTATATTCAATTATCAAATAAGTGGGGTTATTTATCCCTTATAAGAAGTTTCAGATTCCCATGTTACCTCTTAAACCATATAGTTTTCCCAAAAAAAATTTATTTTATGAATAAACTAATTCCATTACACTTGTTCTTATCAATCAATAATTTGGACTAGTTGTTCCTCATAAGAATGATTCTCTTCCAACAGAACTACCTCTAGACTCAAAACATGAGATGGATCCGGCATATACTATCTCAAGATCAAAACATGAAAAATAGAATGTACCTGGGATAAACATAGAGGTAAATCCACTATTTATGAAACTGTTCCATCTTTCTATATGATCTCATATGGTTCAATGAACCTCCGAATCAAATTTCCTTTCTTACCAATACACATCACACTTTTCCATGGAGAAAATTTGAGAATGATTTGATCACCTACCTCGAAAGAAATATCCTTTCTCTCATTATCCGCACAACCTTTTCAGTTGCTCTGAGCTGTCCTCATGTGATTCTGAATCATTTGAACTTTTTATTCCATATCATCTACCCATTATATCCCCATAAGCATTCTTTCACCTACTTTACCCCAAAAATTTTGAGTTTGACACCACTTTCCAGATAATACCTCAAATAGTTCTATCTATATACTATAATGACAACTGTTATTATAAGATAACTCAACCATAGAAAGAAGTTTCTTCCAACTTTGCTGGTAATCCATTGAACAAGAACATTAAATATCTTCTATTGTCTGAATTGTTAATTAAAACTTCCCATATGATTGAGGATGAGAAGAAGTACTAAACTTTAATTCAGTTCCCAATGACTACTGAAGGCCTTACCAAAATTTAGATGTGAACCTGGGATCACGATTAGATACAATAGAGAGGGTAACTCCATCTAACTTGAATGTCTATTCAATATGCACATGAGAATGATGAACTATAGACAGATTATATGTAATAAGAATAATATGAGTATATTTAGTGAATCGATCAACAATAATACAGATTGAATTGTTACCTCGAGATGTTTCGGGTAACCCCACTACAAAATCAAAATAAACATTTTCCCATTTCAACTCAAGAACCAAAAAAGGATAAAGAATTCCTTTCGGTAACTGTATTTCTGCTTTAACCTGCTAAAAAATTAAACACTTCATAGTAAAGTCAGCAATATCTCTTTTCATTCTATCCCACCAGAAATACTCTTGAAATCACTATAAATCTTATTACTTTCAGGATGAACTGAAAATGGAGAACTATAAGCTTCACATCATAATTATTTCTTTATCTGGGATTCACAAGGCACACATAATATCCTTACAAACCTCAAAACACCGTCTTTATTAATGTGAAATTTAGGTAACTTACCCTTCTAAACCAATTCTACATTTTTCTACAACTCACTATCTTATTTCTGTACTTTCTTAATTCATTATAATAGTGATGATTTCACTGCCAGCTAAAACAAAACAGAGTAATTCCATTCACCAACAACATCCAATAAAAAATTCATTAGATCAGAAACCAAAGGATCTCATTCCTAATGTATCATGTTAATGCAACATTACTCTTTCGACTCAAAGCATCTACCACATTATTTTTCTTTTTGGCATGGTAATAGATCGTCCATTCATAGAACTTGATTAATTATCTCCATCTCCTCCATCTCATGTTAAATTATTTATGAGTTAATATATATTTCAAAATTTTATGATCAATATATATTTGACACTTTACCCCATACAAACGATGACTCTTAATTTTTAATGCAATAACAACATCTCATAATTTTAAATCATGTGTTGGGTAATTTAACTCATGAGGATTAAAATTTAATGAAGCACAATAATTTACCTAGTCATTTTTCAGGAGTACACCACCACTTACATTCAACTAAGCATCACTATAGATAACAAATTCACAATTTATAGAACACGTAGCCAAAACTAAAGTATTTACCAATCTTATTTTAAGTAACTTGAAACAATCATCACATTCATTGGTCCATATAAACTTATACCCTTTATGTATTAAATTAGTTAGTGGGGTAGATAATAAAGAAATGTTTTTTTCAAACCTTTATATATAACCTACTAATCAATTAAAATTACGAATCTATGTGATATTGATATGTCTTGGCCACTCATCAATAACTTTGGTTTTAGAATGGTCTACAGTTATGCCATCAATAGAAACAATATGATAGAGGAAAGAAATATTTTGACACCAAAATTCACTCATAATAAACATTACATATAGTTTATTTTTTTATATGGTTTTAAAAACAATCCTAAAGTGACTTTTATGTTCTTTTCATCTTTTAGAATATACCAAGATATCATAAAAAAACAGCCACAAACTGATGTAGAAACTGATGAAAGACTCCATTCATGAGAATCAGAAATATAGAATGTGCATTAGATAACATAATAGACAAAACTACAAACTCATAATGCCCGTATCTCATTTGGAAATCTATTTTTGGAATATCATCCTTCTTCACCTTCAGCTGATGGTACCATACAGCAAATCCATATTTGAAAAATACTGGGCTACCTGGAGATGAACAAAAAAAATCATCAATATGAGGTTTCAAATATTTTTTCTTAATTAGGATGTTATTTAAGGCTCTTTAATCAATACATACTCTCATAGAACCCTATTGTTTTAATAAATAAAACTTGAGCACCCCTAGTGAAGTGCTAGGTTGAATGAAACCTTTATCAAGTACTTCTTTCAATTGATTTTTTGAGTCCACCTATTCTATATGTTCCATTTGATAAGAGTGTTTAGAAATAGGTTTTGTATCAGTCACTAAATCAATAGTAAATTCAACATCATGATTGGGAACAATACTGTGAAATATTTCAGGAAAAACATCTGTGAATTCATTCACAACTGGAATGTCAGTAATTAGAACTATTTATTTCTTTTCAACAATGTGATCCAGATATATTTCAATTCCATATTTAATAAATCTTTCAGCCTCTTGATATGATATCAAAGTTACTAAATCATTAAATAAAAAATTATTGGATTTACAGTCTAATTGATAATGCTAAAATGAAATCCAATCCATACCCAAAATGACATCAAATTACACTATGAAAAGTTCAACGACATTTTCTAGAAATATTACCCCATTATTTATAATAGAAAGATTACTATAAATCTTGGATGCTTTAATACATAAATAGAGGGTTTTTACAAAAAGTTCTATATCACTTTCATGAGGTCATATATACAATTTACTTAAAAAGATCTCAGAAATGAAATACTGTGGAGATCCAGAGTCAAATAGAGTATTTTAATTTTTTGAAAAAATCTGTTACATCCTAGTCACCACTTTATTTAATGATCCCACATCAATCGTAGTAGTTGAAAATGATTTCTCCAAGACCTTATTCTTTTGATCATGCTAGTTTCCACCCTGAATATTCATCTTTGGACAAAAATTGCAATAATTTCCTAACTCATTGCAAATAAAGAATCTTACCACTAGTTTTTTATTTCCTACCTGTTCATCTTCCATATAGTTACAAGTAATATGAACAGTCTAACCACATCAGAAGCACAATATGAACATTGAGAAACATTATCTATTATGCTTTTTACTACACTTCCCACAAGTTGGAAATTTGGTTTTTTACCTCCAGGATTCTTTAATGAACTCTTTCCCATTTTCTTACTAACTTGATCACGTCTTTTATTTGTTCTCATGGGATGCATGCTCTTCAGAGAACTCCATTTCAACCTTCTCATTACATTGGACAGGTTTCTCATAACTTTTGAAATCATGAGAATCTAATGACCTTCTATATTTCAGCTCCATTCTCAAGTAAAACTGATGTATCTTACTATCAACATATATGATAAAATTTGTGACATACCTAGAAAAACATGTGAAATTATTTTCATATACATCCACTTAATATTCCTCCTTTTTTCTCAATTCCTATAATTTATTTTCTTTCCAAAGTCATATTGTATTAATAAAATATTTCTCAAGGAATATATTCTTAAATTCATCCCATTCCATGGCATCAATCTCTTTATTTTCTATGGTATTTTTTTTATCATTAACCACCATTGATCATCTTCTCCATTAAAACAATAAACAGCAAGACTAACATTTTGACTGTTTGAATAACCTATTGCATCAAAAATATTTTCCAATGATTTAATCCTCCCTTCAGATTGCACAACGTTAGATGATACTATGAAGGATGGAGGATATTGCATCATGAAATGCTCTACAATCGACATATGCCTCTGTTATTAGTCTAGTTGATCTCGTTCATGAACAAAAACACCATTTATCACCTGATTAAACAAATCCATTATTTCAACAAACTGATTAGTTCCAAACTCGACCATATATGGATGTTGATTTGAAAGGTTATTTCCCTCTGTATGCCATCCTAGAATAGATTCCTTATTTCCTCAAGGGAAAACTATTCTGAACAAACATATCTTAAAAAAAGCCATGTCATAATCTAAAAATTATATATCATTTCAACTTGACCATAAATTAATAATATTTATGGATATTCTATAAATAATATTCTAAATCCTAAAGTTATTTAATTCGACCAATGATACCAACTATAAGGCCCCGACCATAAACAATAATTATTTTTGAGATAAGTCAATAACTTTACATTAATTCCCATCGAGGATCTTTTCATGTTTAGATAATTGGAGTATAAGATCATAACTTATACATAACATCTTATATATTTAAATTAGACACTTATACTCACTATGCATTTTTTATAAAATAAAAACTCTTTAAAAAACATGACATTGCTTCATATTTTAATAGAATAAATATTCCTTGATACCATCCATGACTTGATTATTCTTTTTTTTCTTGTGGAAAACATTTCAAAACATAGGATGAGCATAAAAATATCAGTAAGGGATACATAATGAAAGAAAAATGTTGGTATTGAGATAACATGAAAACCATGAATAATTTATTATAAATTAATACTTTTCACATTTAAGAATTGGTAAATATACTTAACTGAATAGAAGGCCATTTCATAACTATTATATAAAAAAAAGAATAGAGAAAGATGATAGAAATCAGAATATAACATATAATGGTAACTTAGGACATAAGCATACATAAATGGAATAACCATATGGCCGACTTTCCCACATATCCCTAAATAGAATAGCCATACAACCGACTTCCTTACCCAATGCATTAGAGGTAATAATGAAACCACTCATCCTTGATTTATCATGGAACCACCCATCATTTTTTATCATGTAACCACCAATCATTGGTTTATCACGTAACCACCCATCAAATGTCCATGTTCCATTATATAATCATGACATATAAAATTTTTCAAATATCAAAATTTTAATAATAAAATTTCATTTTAATCACAAAAAATCAGTTCCAGATATTGAAATACTCAATCTATTTCAAATACCATTTTCAATACCAAAACAACCAAAAAATAATAAGGTATTTTTTTTCCTTTTAAAAATGTTTAGGATTATAGAGGAATCCACAAAACGATTACGGTGGCGAAGAGGTAATTGTCTCCACATACACTAAAAATATTCCTTTTTTGTTTCATAAAACACTTCATAGAAAAATATTCCATTTTAAAGGAATTAAAATTCAAAGGGGTTTATACACAGTATAAAATAAAGTTATGTATTAATCAAAATATGCCTCAAGGAAATGATATTGAGACGCAGTCCCTTACCTTGCATCTGTATCATCTTGTATGTTTCTTATTCTTCCTAAATAAAAAAAATAAGTTAAATTATACTTTCTTAAGAACATTTTTCATGTTTTTTATTAATTTTATATCACTTATTACCACATTATAAAAATATCGGTCATTTTGTCATTATTGGGTACTTGAGTAAAAAATGATCTTTTTATAATTATAATTTGTCCATATGGTTAAAATTCCATTATCTCTAGAATAATATTAATATATATATATATATATCATATATATATATAGTATATATGTATTTATAATAGTCTATAACATTAATGAAAATAAATGAAATGTACCATTCATGGAGATGGTAAGCCGTACGTACGCATGAACACTACTTTGGTTTCTACATCATATTTAAAGGAATGAAAACATAATGATACATTGGTATATGAAAATTCAAGTATAATATTATATTTTATATATTTTACACAACTTCATTAAATTCTTCTTTTATACATTTAATTTATGGAATTAATGAGTCATATCACTTTGAGAGGTTGGTAGTCCGCACATCCTCAAATGAAATTATGGTGTTTACACATTATAAAAAATAAAAAGGAATGATGTAAATAAAAACCAGATAAGAATAGAGACAATATTAACATAATATATATCACATATAAATACAGTTCTATCATAATGGACACCATGAGAGGTGGTAGGGGAAAATCGAACAATCTTCATTTCGTGAGACATTAGTTCATCATATACAAAAATAGTATGTTTATATCCATTAAATGGAGGAGTGAATACGTGTTTATAGGATCCATATCATGAAAAAATCCTAGTATATTGATGTTTCTGGTGTTATTATATAATAAAATAAAAATAATTTAATAGAGAGAAGATAAAAAAAATAACATGTTCGAAGACGTTACCACTAAATCGGGTAACTCTCTTTGGATTGGTCTAAAAGGAATTATTGAATTTCATTATGCCTAAGGTAAGGCTTATAAGAGGAAGAGGGGGGTGTTGGGAGATTATTTGGGAAGATTTTGGATTAGGCATGGGACTTTAGAGGAGTGATAACTCAATTTTCTATTGTAGAGGATGTCTGGTTAAATCCTCTGGAAAGACATCAATATATTCTTTCAAATTAGGTAAATCCTCTATTTGAATATTCCTTTCCTCACCCATAGATAATGTGTTCTCCTACTTCCCAATATTTTAATTTAATAGAGCTATTGGGGGGTGGATCTTGATGAGAATAAAATTGGGGGGTTTCATCTTTAATGATAATGGATTCTAAACCATTATCATAAACGATGACCTCTTTCTTCTTGAAACATATTTTCAAATCATAATTTTAAATCCAATCCATACCTAGGATTATATCAAAAACAATTGTGGGCATGATGATACAATCGGCATATAAAGCACATTCATATTCCATAATGGGGACTTCCTAACACATATTTGTATAAATGATACTTCCCTTAAATGTTTTGACTCACAAATCCCTTATAAAATCAAATTCCAAATATCTAATTTTCATGGAAAACTCAGAAGATATGAGAGAATTTGATGATATAGAATCAAATAAAGCATTGGATAAGTTTGAGGAAACAATTACAGTACCTACCACTAAATAATTATGGAATTCAATATTAGGAGTTCTGGTCAAATAATCCCTACCTTTCTCCCTTTACCTTTTATGAGGCAAGATTCCTTGATGCTTTAGATAGTCATTAACATGTTTTTCCCATCATAATACAATTATAAAATTGGAAATTGATAGGTTCTTTAGTCCCCTTGTAATCACCAACATGATGGCCTTTCAATACACACTTATAGAACACTCTTTTTCCCCTTAAGCTGGAACCAAGATGTTTCCTTCCACAAGTATTGAATGTTGGAAAATTAACCTATTTATTCTTCCCTTTTTCCATTATATCTTTCACAACCCTATTTTTCTCTTGTTTACCCTAAAATTTATAATACTTAGAGAATTAATTCTCTATATTGATATCAATTGAAATGTTTCTTTGTATGATGATAAAATTTTAGGGAGTTGTACCCTTTAATGGATTGGTTTTAAACCATAAGAGAATCCATAAATATTTATCCTTGGATTACATATATAGTCTACACCATACCTCTCTACGATTGTGAATTTAACTTTATACATCACAACACTATCAACCTCTTTTTTCCTTATATTTAAAAATTTACTTTTTATTTCCGTTCATTTTTTATGAGGAAAGTATGTCTATTAGAATACATCCCTAAAATCCATACATCCCATTTATTCAAATTCTTACTACTACATTGTGTTTTGAATTAAGGACCCCCACTGATCCGCATCCCCCAATAGATTATAAAGATCCATGAAAACCTAATTTCTTTCATTATATCCCATAGTGAAAAATATCTTCTCTAAAGAACTTCTCCACTACTCCTCTACGAATGCGTTTGTAGTCCAATTGAATGATGGGGGCTATTTTTACATAAATAAGTCAAACATTTCTCCTCCATATTGTGGACTAGGATGCTTCATATGTGTTAGGTTATTGTTCGTAACCTAAGATAGTTGTCCAAGTATAGTAATAATTTTCACCACACCGGTCGTATCTTTAGATTCAACATCATTATCTGACATAAAACGGAAATCCCTACGTGGGATATGCACATTCATGAAATTTCAACTCCTTGCATTCGAAACCCAATATAAATAATGGTATACACTAGATAGGTTATGAATCATAATGTATACTCTCATAATAGAAAAATACTTATCATAAATTTAAATCACATCCATATTTAATCTCTTAGTCATAATCAGGGATTCTTTGTGAAAAATTTTACACATAATTCCTTCAAAATGGATTGTTAAGAAAATGTGAATTATCCCAAGAATATCCCCTAGGAATGTCAAAATAGGGGTGCGTTAAGGCCCGTTTTCATGTACCTGGATACCCTAGTTCAATCCCAAAACTCCTTGCCAGAGTTTTTACTTCTAGTTACATTTTTTCCATTACTATGTCCACATGTAGTATCTAGATAGGGATATATGTTCTAGAAATCTCAACATAATCTATTCCATACCAAAATTCCTGATTATTCTTGTTTTTTATACATAAATAATATCTTAGAGGTTTTTCCCTAATATAAATTTTCTATTTCTAGTTTCCATGTTTTCTACTAAAAATTCTATGATACGAACTGTAATCACTCGACCCCAGTTTCCTATATATGGTGCCTTAATTCATTACATTGGCATGATTACAAGATATTTTTATCCTAAAGGAATGAATAATTTTGTATTTTTTGTAAAACTAGATAAATACATAAGTTCAAAATTACAACTTGAAAGTAAAAACCATATTGAAATTAATTTGACATCATTTATAACACTTCGGTTAACCCTACACTTCTTTCATAATATACCTCGTCATTTCGGGGGAAAATAAATCATAAAAAAGGGGTTATATCAAATGATTAGGAAGGGTATACAATATAAAATAAGACATAATAAACATAAACATTAGGCATAGTGAATAAATAAAAACACATTTCTTTCAAAAAACTAGAAGACATTATGGAAAGAATAATAGCTAAATAAATAATTCCATAATAAAGAATAATCAAGTGTATTCTAATAGTGAAAAACCCCATGATCATTAAATTACTATTTTCATAATGTGGTAACGCATAATTCATGACATCATAAACATTGCATCAAGGCCTCATGCCATGACCATAAATAATCATTTTATCCAGGCCTCATGCCAAGACTATAGTTTGTCTCATGAGACCTACCTATGCATAGAGGGACTATAGTGGGACCCACCAATCACATACTAAGTATAATTAATTCGTTATATTTATGATGATAAAATTAAACCACATAAACACATATATTTTAACTAATATATGAAATGTAAATGGATTTCCATGAACATTAAGCATAAACACAAACCATTTAGTGTAAATTGGAGAATGGTTTTAAGATAACACATCCATAGTAAAACTAATCATAAAACACTAAATTAAATAAGTTAGATGATATAAATAAATATTATTCTAAATAATACATAATAATCAACAGGTGTGTTGAAATAGATGATGATACTCTTAAAAAATCATCGATTAATTCTCTAGATAAATAATCATTTACTTTGAAAAGAAGAGTTATTTTATAAAAAAATTTGTATAAAACTATATGTGATGTAAGATAGAATTTTCATAATAAAATGAGTGATTTTATAAATATAATTGTTGGAAAAAATTGATTATATAGTGCCCTTTAAAATTGGTAAGAATATGAGAAATTCCCTTAAATTGGGCTTGTATTTGAGGATTAATTTTTAAGGGTTCATTTAAAAAAATATAACTCCCCATAAATTAATGTAAGATTATTATTGGTACACATACAGAGAAACATTTCATAGAATTTATTAGGATTAAATATAAATAGATAAGTATTTTGATAAGGTATGTATAGAATAAGAGTAACCCAAAGGAAAATGGAGGTTCGAGTAGAAAACCCTTACCTTAAGTATGATGGTCTTCTTCAATTGGTAATAGTATCCTGGAAAACCAAATTAAATTTATTAATTATTATTTTAAAGGATATATTATTTATTTCATTTTTTATAGTCATATTAAGTTCATTCAGGGCCTTTTTTTTGGTTTTAATAGGTTCAATTTAATTATTTGGGAGTTTTTGCATCCATGGTATTCACAACTAGTTTACTTTTATACATGTAAGGATAAAAATTTAAGATGAGAATGGTTTTCTAGAATAGATGTTGCATTTTATTTGTTAAAATACATATTATTACATGGTTATTAAATTAATTTGGTTATAGGGAGTGAATATGAATCATTATATAAAATAATAATGATAAATATTTTTGGGTAATTTGATGTTTTTTATCACAACGAACTCAATTTTGATATATAAATTAATATCATGTGTAAAAAAATAGTAAAGAAACATACATAAGTTATAATACATATATTATAGTTTGTTTCAACCATAAATATTCTTTCATTTCCATAATTGAATAAGGTAATATAAATTGAAAACTCACCATCTTTGATAGTGATAAATTAACAAATCTTAGATGGGTTTTTTATTTCTAGAATAAAAGAAGTGGAAAGTATAAGTGGTGATAAATTATTTAATTATCAAAACAAAATTCTATTAAATGTATGGTACTACATTTATCATAACATTTGGATGAAAATATGTGAGGACATAAAAATAAAATAAAAGAACTCGAAATAAATGAAATGAAAAGATGAATTTTATTCTTGAAGTTATCTTCCTTGAGAGCCTCTTTAGGGGAGATATTTTGTTCTTTTTTTGAGACCAAGTGGTTCTGGACATGGGGGAGAAGCTTCTAAGGATATTTGAGTAGAATTTCGACATGGATTAAGCCCGTATAGTATTTAATAGAAGAGGGAGTGGGGGGGGGGGTATAGCGGAGGAGAGGGGTGTTTTTTGAATATATTGTTAATTATTTTAATATTTCCCTCCAGACAGCCAATAATGTTGATTTATGTGACCCATAATATTAATATAGGTTTGTGAGTTCTAACCAAGTGTTCATACATCATCCATGTGGTTGGGACTAATTAATTTAACTGATAACGTATATATGCGGTAAATTATGGCATTTTACTGTTCATCAATAATTTGAGTATTTCAGAAAAATCCAAAAAATTCACCCAAACCATTTTTTACATTTTGAAATCAAAAGTGAACTCCATTTTATTTTAAAATAACTTTATAAATATGATAAATTTATATTTTTATGTAAAATAATAATTTATATGAAAAATAACAAATTTTACACTATAATTTGCTTAATATCACCTTGAAAAATGAATCAAGATCTCATTATCATTTAACATTAAGAAAATAAAATAATAATATGATTTACTATTCATAAGGTTCATATTAGTATTAATATTACTATTTATAATGGTATGTTTCTATCCATCAAAAATTAAGTTTGTCTTATCAGACTCTAAATATCTTACTTAATGCAACCGTGTATGTAAGTTTTTTGAAATTCAAATAACATATATAGAAAAAAAATATTTCTACTAGCTAGGTTATAATAAAGAGGTGTTTTGTAGATACATAGTGTTTCATGAATTCAATATTATGTAAATTTATAAATCCGTGGGGTGTTATAGATATATACATAAATCTTATTCATTATGAGTGGGACCCTCTGAAGGTTGGTGAAAAATATTGGAATTTTCCATAAGTTTTATGAGTCCCCTATTACTAAATTGGGATTTGTGTTATATCCTATCGTAAGTGGATATAATTAACCATGTATTTTTCATGGGGGTTCATTAATTACATCGAATTGGGTTTCCAAACGGTGTGGTGTGAGAAGTGTCCGATCAATCCTTGGTTAAAAGAATTGATATGTGAGTGGGATTATGATGAGGTTTAGGATATGTTTTTTATCCATTTTTAAGAATTTAATGTATCTAGTGACAACACCATGGGTTATTCCATATAATTTATTTCATATAAGGTGATATAGGTTAAATTCAATTGGAACTAGGTAGATACCCTGATGGGAAAGATGATAATGCCATGTGGATTAATTGTGTGCACCTTTCTGATCACAATGGTATTGAGGATATTATCTTGAGGGTCTAGTTGGAGTATGAGTTATTTTTAGGTGTGGTGAAATATCAAGAGGGAATAGGCCTTAGATGAAGAGATGGTGATAATTTGTGATCAGCAGTGTTCCCTAATTGTTGTCTCATGTGTGAGAAAGGTAATAGATCATGGTGTGGCCAATGATAAATCCATAGTCATCGTCTCAACTTGAATGGAAGGGTGTTGTAAGTAACATATCTTGAGTATAAAGGTAGAGTATTTTATATGATATTGTATTTCTGTTGAATTATAAGGTTATAGTTTGGATACTGGTCCATCATTAGTGATAAGGTGATGTATTTATTGTAGCATGGGTTAGAAGGAAATCATGTTGAAAATATTCCAACACATACCATGAATGAATGGTATGGAGTTCAAGATCATTATTTCCTTGAATGATATTGTGTGGGTCATGATGTGATATCATACCCTATATTGGGAAATATGTTTGGTGTTATTATAATGCATAGTCTTCAGTGAAGAGGGTAGTTTAGTGGATATGTTACATGATATATGAATTATGGGCACCGAAATGAGTGATAAGTTGGTGTTTGAGGATTGATGAATGACCTCCCCTGACTGATAATATTTTTTCTAGGTCTTGGGTTTTGGACCATATCCTAAACATTTGGTTATTGCTAAAGGCTCAGTGAGACACCCTACAACGAGTCATTAGGTACCATTTGAGATATGGGAACAATTTCCTAGGTTGACTATATTTTAGTGTAGAATAAAGTAGGTATGATTAGTTTTCATAAGTTTCCTTGTTTGAAAATGATTTCTAAATGGAGATATAGTATTGGTGGTTGGTTTAGCAGACACCATTTTTAGGTTCTTATGTGAGCATTCTTATTTATTTTCATCGTGAATGCAAGTATATTGCTAAGTTTATTAGGGTTTATTTCATAGGGCCTACCAGTATGTATTTATCACACAATACATGTTCACATTTGTCACACCCCGCCCTAATGGGGACTATGTTGTGACTCCCCATGATCACCTGTAGTTGTCCAGGGGAAGGGACCTAATGTCGAGTAGGCATATCACTAACATGGGAAGTTGTTGCCTAAGTAACTACACACACACACACACAAACACACACACACACATCAAAGCCTATACAATGATGAAATTTAGAGACAACTAAATAACCATGAAAGCATACATCAAAGTCCCATAAAAAAAGTACGACATGAAGTAAAATAATGTAAATAGTCCAAATATAATCCCACCAAAAGTGACTGAAAACAATTCCAAATATAATATAAAATTGGGACCGCTATCAGAATACAACTGGAAGTCTCCTCGGTCATCCCGTTCTGACTATGCACCGCTTAGTCATGGATCCTCAAGGACATTGTCAAATTTCAACCATTTACACAATACATGAAATGTGTGGGCTAATTCCGTGTAGGGGTGACTATATCTATACCCAATAGGATAACCCAAAACCAAAATGCATTCCAAAAATGAATAACTATTATCTATACATCAGTACATGTCTAAAATTCTTATAAACAAAACATCCATATATAATAAAAAAATACACCCAATTCAAAGGTAAGTAACCATCATAATTCTTACCTAGGATTTAAACGTAAAGGACTCACATAAAACTCATCCAAGAGAAAACACACTATGAGTTTGATACAACTGATGATTTCCATCCGAGAAGTAATTCTTGTTGGGACTTTCCCTTAGATGTATATGCTAGAAGTCTTAAAAGATACGATACAAATATAAGGATCATAACAAATACCTAGGGGTATACAAAAAGATCAATATATATTAACATTCTATGTATAATATTAGTGCCCAAATAGTTTCGGTCCTATCATTACCAAGAACTACACATAGGAAAAAAAGATAAATAGATGATCTACTCCAAGAATCACTGAATGATTTCAACAACTCTTTCTAAGAAGCTGTAAGGAAGGGATCACTTTCCTACATGTAGAAGGCGATTCAATAATAACCCTCATGGGAATGACAAAGGGAACCCACCCTAATATTTTTTTTTGGATACAGAGGATATGGGATCCATAAAAACATCAAGGGAGTACATGGGAAGTGGTAGGGGTAAAAACCATGTCCCTTCAAACCTTGGGTTTTTATTATGTAAATGTATTGTGTTCATGTTTGTGTGGAAGTCAATGGTGTTCTAAATCCCATGTACCTTTTCTCGTGTACCGGTACATGGATATAACCATGTATCCATTGTGTGGTCATGTCTGGCTAGGAGTTCACTACATTCTCATGGTTGTGTACTCTACACCAATGTCCATGAAGCCTCCAAGATACATGTTGAGCTCACCAAAGGTGACCACACCCCATGTTTCAAGGTCAAACACTGGGTGATACTGATCTCCCTCTTGAAACCATAACTGAATCTAGGAGGGCCCCAAATGCCATGTAATCCCAGATTACACGTAGTATGGATTTAGTTTTTCTAGGAACACTAGTTCTTCCTTCCCCTTGGGTTCACATGGGAACCACCTTCCAATATAGCATTTGAAGCTCTATAAATCTTGGATCCATCCTGTAAGAGATACTCCATTTCAGTTTTATGAAATCTGGCGTTCGAATCAACGTAGAAATCATATTCCTTCATTATTCTTCATTTCATGACAAAGAACATAGAAATTGGGTACCCAAACCAAATTATCTTCTATCGCTTCTATCGTTTCACCACTATAATGACAAATAGATCTCAGATATATGATTTTAAACAATTTAATTATGAAACATGCTCTATATGTTCGACTTCTCGGTGGATTTCAAACCATAGGGAAATGAAGAATGTTATAGATTTATTATGGAAAAAGGGAGAAATTCATAACCACAAACATGAGGAATAACCCTCATCCAATGTTACTATCAGCCTCCATCCATCACTGATATAATGAAAATGAAGAATCAAATAATCATATGTAAATTCATTAAATAAACCTCATAAATAAACCCATCCCAAAACATGAATGATCCTCTAATAAATCCACTGTTCAATTGATTCACATTCTTTGTGGAAATAGAAAACACTAAAAGAATCAAGTGAAAAACATCCTACATGTAAATGGAATGATCTCCAATGAATAAATGAGTTGTGTTTTTATCGTTGGTGGTATCCTCTTATTCCATATCTCTTTGGTAGTCGATATATAATCTAGTTTTCATCAACCAATAGAATCTCCTTCCAAACCCTCCAATATCTCTCCAACTTTTTTTAGTTAATGGGGATAACCTTTTAAATTTTCCATATGTGTGTATTTATAGAAAACATTTTATCACTGAATAAGTAGTTAAATAAAATATTTTTTTAATTATTTTAGTTATTTTATGAACACATTGACTTTTCCAAAAGATCCCCATACCAAAAAAATGTTATTTCTATCCTTGGGTAAAACATTCAGTATGAACTCAACAGTTCTCTCCTATTCATGATTTAGGTCCTATTTGGTCGTTATTCCACTTTTTTGGAATTATACACACAAATGTTATTTAAATTTTTTTAATATACATCAAACCTTTTTGTTCACAGCATGTGTTATAATCACATGTTGTCTTAGAACATGATCTAAAAGTAAATCAAAACAAAATCCAAAAATAATACCAAGAAAATACGAGTCATTACATTATCCCCAAATTAGATATTTACATCTCTAGGAAGCCATAAAAAGTGGCTACACAAATGGATGTGGGTAATGATCACCTATATGACCCTCCCACTCCCTGGTTCTCTAAGGAAGATTCATGTGCTTCCACTAGAAAGACACTAATGTGATATCACTCTATTGAAGGATACTTTATTTCTAATCCATGATCTCTCCCAGGTAATCATCAATGGTTGCTCCATCCTCAATGTCCCAATCACCCCATTCGATAACATGAAATGGTTCATGGAGATACCTCCGCATCTATGACTCATGGATGGCGTCATGTACTTGGTATAACTATTGTAGTAGATCTAAGCGGTACACCACCTCAAAAAATCTACGTAGTACTAGGAATGAGCCAATGAATCTTGGTGATATCTTGCTACCCCAGAAAATATACATGATCCAAATCGAGGTGAAACACATAAGAACACATGTATCACCACCTAAAACACTAAATTCATGATTTATTTATCCTTACCAGACTTCTAAAAACTATTTTCAGTCCTTATCTTCTCCTAGATGACATTCACCTTCTCATAAGTTTCTTGCGCCAACTTTGTGGCCATAAATGTTGACTCCCCCGGGCCAGTATAGAAAATTGGTGACCTATAAGGTCACCCATAAAAAGCCTCTAATATAACCATGACAATGGTTAAATACAATATTTTTGAAAATCCCAACAGTTGTAGATGATCCTCCAAAGTATGACCAAAGTCCAACATGCTAGCTCAAAGTATATCCACCAGAACGACAATGGTCTTCTCAATATGGACCATTATCAAGGGGTGAACCACTATTATCAATAATAAATAAGTTCTAAATTTCACTTTTAAACATTTTAATAACTTGAATATGGAGATTGAATCATGGTCATAAACGATCGTTAATGGAACTCAATGGGGTTTGACTATAACTTGAATGTAGTGGCCTCCCAAACTCTCTTCTCAAATTTACTCTCAGATGGAATGGAAGTGAAAGGACATTGTGATTCATTCTATAATCACCTAGATGGAATCATGTCCCTAAAAAATACATGATAATATGGAAAAAAATACCATGGATATTTCTTTCCACTTTTACTCCTTCACATCAAGCGGTTGAGATAAAACCGCTAGAACTTGGTGCTCAGTCTTCACTTGAAAATAATTTAGGCATCAAAATGAAAACTATGAAACTTCCTTCTTCATCCCTAGTGACCAATACTGACTTCGTAGGTCCTTGTATATTTTTCCCATAAATTGATGTACCACCAAGGGGGAATAATGAAACTCTCTCAGAACCTCCTCCCATAATTTCACTGGAACCATTTTGTGTCCTCTAAAAATATTTACATGATCCCTACCTTTAGTAAATCCTTCAAGAGTATGTCCAGTGGATATATGAGTATGTATTGTCTCACAATAAACATCCCCAATCCATTCATCTCTGAATCACTGTAATAGAGTAGGGGTAACAACCATGAAATTGAGTTAAGCATCTCTATCTCCATGAAAAAAGGATAATCACAATTAAACCAGTTTCTCCAGAACCTCATTAAAAAACTATGAAAACGATATTTTTCTAAGAAATTATTCAATCGTGTTCCCATTCCAAGGCATATAGAAAATTTCATAGTAATAATCATAGAGGAATACTTTTTCTTGGGTATTTCTCATGTTACGATCCTTTAGAGAGAAGATATACTTGAGACTAATGATCTGAATATATGATAACCTCCTCTCCAATCAGTTAGTGATACCACATCATTATTGAGAAGACTACAATTGATAACTCAAGATAATGGGAAAAGTAGTTCTTGTTATATTTTATCAACTATCATTAACTATAGGAAATCACAGACTACATGTACATATGAACCCAGCCAAGTCTTGTTCTTGATGCATCATAGAACACTGTGTACTCACACCCTCCTATGGGAATCTCAACATGGGAGTGCTTTGAAATATATTCCTCAACTACTAAAAATTCTATAGGAACCTCTCATCCCAAAAAAAGACACCCACTATCAAATAAACTTTTTCCTGGGATATGATATCTTGGAGAAGTGAGATATGAATCTTAGGTAATATCCCACCAACCGAAGGAATATCAATACCTCTATCATGCTCTTAGGTGGCTCCAAAGTAAACACTGCCTAAACCTTGGTTGTGTATACTTCCACACCATACATTAAGATAACATGTCCCATGAAGTGGGACTCTTATATCCATAACTGAAACATAAGAGCATTATATAATGATGTTTCTCTTAATGTACATACATATCCATTATAAACTGTCTTAAATGCTCCTTCTTATACGCTGAGTACACAAGGATATCGTTGATGAATAATACCACAAATATGTATAATAAATAATATAAGATATAGTTCTTGAGTCCCATGAACACTTATGGAGTGATCATCATGCCAAATGGAATAACCAATTACTAATAGTGACCACGGAAACATATGAATTTCATCATCGGTATATCCTACTCCCATACTCACTACTGGTGATAACATGACCCGAAATCAACCTTCAAGAAACATCAGGAACCTATCAACTGATCAAAGAGTTCATTGATCCTCAGCAGTGGATACTTGTTCTTTATTGTCCTGTGGTTTAAGCATTATTATTCCAATTAGGAGATTAAGATCCCATCCACCTTCTTTGAGAACAAAAATTAGGGCTGCCCACAGTGAAACATTGGATCTATTGAAGCCTCTCCTCTACAAGTCCTCCAACTATACAATTAGTTTGAAATGATTTTTATGCTCCATCTAATACGATGGAAAATATATTGGTATCCTCCATGGTGTAAATAAATACAGGAGTATATCTCACAGAGGGTAGGTAAGCATAAAACATATTTGGCGAAGAAATATTTAAACTCCACCACCACTAGAGGGAACTAGAAACTCATAAAATCCATAGCAACAATGGTTATTTTGGCCAACTGATGAGTAATATTTTGAAACCTACTATGTATGAGTCCTTCCTATGATACCTGGGTTTCCTTTTCACCCAAAAAGGAAAACCCAGTAACATCGCTAAAGACACATAACATCCTCCACATGAAATAGTCAATCTGGGAAAGAACTATGGATAGCGACTCCATAAATAAGATGATGTCTTAAGGCCTCATCACTACTACAAAGAAATCTAATTAGAAACATTCAACCTTAAGATTCATTTCACAATGTTATAATAAGTGTGTGATCCCTGAGTCATCTCCATTAGGTGTCTTCAATAGTAAGGGTCGAGCTAAAGAATAAACCAAAATCACTATTACTTGAACCAGATGTGTGAGAATAAATGGTTGACTAGAAGTTGTGTATGTCATCACTGAAAATACGGTATAAAATATACATATCATACCTTGAATCATTGCAAGATCTTGTTGGTTGTACATTTCAACCGCTGACAGTTTTCTCCACCCATGTCATCTAGTTATATGATCCTTGTGTGGACAAGCTAGGGGTGGGTGTGTTTACAAGTGTTGGCACTCCATTCCATCACATCGATGAAAAAGTGACATAGGGAAATACCATATAAGAAATAGGCCAAAATACATGGAAAATTTCAATATTTTCAAAGGGTCGGGTTTAAAATCACCCTAGTTAAGCCAAGTCACCATCAGCATACAACCACTTGCACGCCACAATATTAGCATCTGACCCACATGAAAAACCAATCTTGTTTCACCCAGGGTCTTATTTTTTCTTATAAATAGTTCCTTAAGTTATTAATTTGTATGAATGAGTTTCCATGAAGCCTAATTTCTAGTCTGGTAGCCCTAGTGCATTTCCCAGGTCTTCCAAAACCATCATGTTAGTTCTTGAACACCCAGGGAAAAGGAATTATAAGTGGATCATAGGACTTAAGCCCCTTCAGTGTTTGAAATAAATAACACTTTCACACCTAAAGAACATAACCTACCTAAATCAGAAACACATGCCAACCACTCATTCCTATGAAAGGAACTTGAGTGCCCCACTTCTGAGAATACCTATGAATACTCTTGAAGGATTGAGTAAATTCTCTCCCAACGTTTAACATCCAGGTTGTTCATCACTTAAGTAAACATAAGGTCTCCCAAGCTTACCTGTGCACCCATACCTACACGTCAAATGCATACTTGGGAAACCCTCTTTAATTCACCTTATCCCTTAAGCCTATACAAGACCCTCATCAATCATTCTTCAAAGTCATTCATGGAAATAATTCATCTTCATTGTCTCCTTTTTCTGAATGGGTTTATTTTGAATCCTCCTCCGAAACCTCATGAATTACCAAAAACTTGGGAAATTCACATCAGTGTGTCTCCCATTAAGGTTTTTATATCCATAATAAAAGGTTTCCCACATTTGTTTTTTAATGGGGTAAGGATTTATGGAGTGTCTGTGGGTTTTTATATCTGCACTCACATGGACCTTTCTCATAGGAAGAGTGTTAGTTAGTTCCCAGTTTGGATGATTAGGTTTTGGGCCATCCCATCCCTTATTTTATCTAAAACCTAGATCCTCAAGTCCCTATTAAAGGTATTATTCACACCTACTTTTCCTTTTGAATAATGGATAAGTCTCCCTCCCCTACCATGACTAATTTTGGGGCAACCATCATAGTGTAATCCACTAGCCTTTCATGTAGGAGGCTGTAGTATTTCTCCTCTATACATCATTCACCTTCACTCCTTCCTTATATTTGACCCTCATAAAATGTAAAGCGAGGAGTGGAAAATTCGTTTCATCATTCCCTCCCCCACCATTTCCTCAACTTATTTCATCATAGGAATGACCCCTCCCATCAGTGGAAGATAGAGTTTGTTGTTTTTTGAATATTTTTTATCTTCTTGTTTCTCACACTGAGCATGACTCATGTGGGATTATAGAACTATGACACATATGAATCCTCCCTGAGGTTCAAACCTAACACACCAAAACTACCATGATCTTTTTGGTCCATATTGTTAATAGGGTCTAATCCAACTTGGAAACCCATTTATTTTCTTGGTTCCTTAGGAAAATCAAGCATAATCCCCCCACCAATATTTGACTAAACAAATTACTATTATATGTCCTTACCACATGACATTAAACTGTATGGTTAGGATTATATCACATGATGTTAAATGGTATTACGTATCCCATTAAGCGACAATGAATTACAATGGTTCTAATTCCTTTCATAAGGATACATAGTTAGGCCATTTATCGGTACAATCCAGATAATGAAACAAAACTTTGTCTCCATGGCTTACTATAAATAATTAAGTGCCCCAATGAGTGGCTTAAAATTAGTATTATCCTAACAAAAATTAAAATAATCTCTAAATAGTATACAATATAATACTATTTGTGGAGAACCTTATATATTGAGGGATATCTCTTTTAATAAAGAACCTCGAATACATACAAATGACTCAAAATTGTACACAAGCTAATAATTTATTAAAAATTCCAAGGTAAACGTAAGTTATACTTGGTGAATTAAAAAGGATTCATGATAATATCTCAAATCACTAAAATAGTTCTATAATAAGAAATAATCCCCCCCATAATAGTGTGATGAGTTTGACCTCCTATACTCTCAACAACTGTACATTTTAAGTAATGTACGTCTAAACAAAATGAATGCATTCTTTTGTAAAGTAAGTCCATATTGATGAAAACCCATTGGATTTTTCTAGTTCCACAAATAAATACAATTGAAACTACCTGAATGTAGTGATTCCTGACCAGAACACACATTCTGGGGGCAATGAAACAAAAATGGTGTACTTGATATGAATCCTTAACCAATTTGATAATATTACCCATATGTCAGGTTCCTATCAATTGATAATAGAAGTATGAACAAAGTAATAAATCATACACGTGTCTATATAAAAGATTTTTCTATAATAGAATTCATTGTTTATATTTTTCATGTTTTCTTAGAACTCCCTCCATTCCAAATAGCCTCCTTCAAGATTCCAACCTTTAATTCCTAATCTGCTGTACAAGTTGAATCCTCATCATCTGAAGGATCTCCTCACAAATCATCATTTTCAATGCTGGTTCTCAAATGTGTTGGTTCCAGAATATGATCAATATAGTACTATCCCAACCATAGAGGCTTCCCGATAGTCTCTCCAATTTAAAAAGAACCCGTTATCGTCCGGTCAGCGGCGAACGATGTTCAATAAATAGATAGTTCCAACCACCATCTTCAACCATTTTGGGTCCTTATCCTGATAACACAATAACCAGTCGCTCCTATTATATAGGGAGGTGTATTTGAAGTTAACTCATGGCCTCAAATCAATGATACATGGGTACTTCCCAAGGGCTCTTGCATGTAATTGATACCAGATGAATCATGCGGCAGTAAACCCTCAACATGATGGGGGTGCTGCCTTCAGTTGTTTGTCCAAGGTCCCTTAGTCCTAGGAACACAAGACAAACCACCGAGGAAAACATCCGACCAAAAGGGATAAGTTTATTGATTTTTCTCCCTCCAGATAAGTCCATCAACCTGACATGGTGGAGAAGAATAAACAATCACATACACTCGTCCACCATAGTTATGCCTACTAGTGGACTCGTCTGGAAGATCCCAACCAATACCGCCATAAAAATATGGACAATTAATTTAATGAGGTGCAAAAAACATCTTAAAAACTCGCATCCAGTCAAAAGACTCGTCTGGATGCATTCAAGGAAGCATGCTAATCAAATATGGTGGAAACTTCTAGGTTGGAACATACACATTCTTACACTCACCAATCCTTCCAATAATCTCATCTGTCAGTATTACAAGAAAACTATCAACCACACTTTTCTAAAGATAGCCAGTAGACACATACACCTTCTAGAATCCATCAATCCTACCAACAATCTTGTTTGGAAGCACATGGATAAGTTAGTAAGATAAATTTGACGAGAAACATGGGGTAGTGTCAAATCTCTGCCACCACACATGAGCACTGTTAGTATCCAATGTCCGGAAAGGGAGGACATGAGTAGGTACATACACCTACTGAATATATGAAATGGACATATATTACCATTCCAGCCCTTGAAGTACCTCAAAACATTTTAGAAATGGTGAAATAGAAGACAAAAATTCTTCTCTATATTCTGGAAGCCTAACAGAATATCAAAAGGGAAACTTCAGAAGTACCAGAGGGACATACACATAATTCTATCCCCACACCTGAGATTACTCGTTATCATGCCATCCCAGAGTAGATAAATTTTTTTGTTCCAAGTCATGATGGTTATGAGGAATACTCCCCATATCATATGGATAATTATATTGGGAACATACACCCTTTCCAGTTGGTGATAATTATCCTATTCTGATGAGCACTCCAAGGCAGGCACATACACCTACCTCTGATAATAAATTATCCTAACATGTGTCCCTAACTACATTTAAAATAGAATCTAAGAAGAATTATCGTCAAAAAAAGTTGGAAAATAAAGAGAGAATCTACAATTTGGCTCTCCTTAATTCTGAAATTCTTGAAGTCCCCAAACATTTATCTATTTCAACTCAAGATCCAACCCTCCCATTACCAAATTATGACTGCTGTATCAATATTTAAAAGGTTCACCATCAGAAACTTCTTCATAAAGCCTTTAATTATGGAAATTCACTAAATATAGAGTAACTATCTCTATATTTGAGGCATGGGGACCCTTAGTCTGTCCAGAAGACTATGGAGAAATATGATTTATCCCTTACTCTAATCCACTATTGTGGTCCTCCCGATGATGGAATTCACTATGAATGGTCTCTTCATATTATTTTTCACAATGTTAAGATAATTCTACAATTGAAAATGTAGCGGTGATAAATCCTTCCTATCTCGAGGAAATTTCCAATATAATTCGAGTAATGTTTGATGGTTTATTACTAATATGTTAAATAATTTCTTGACTAGAAGAAAGCCCAAGACGATGGTAATTCTCTGAACCACCCTTTGGTAATTGTCCTTCTAATATAGTAGAGGAAAAAACAAGTTATCCTATTGTTTGTGATAAAACAATTGAGATGCGTCCCCTCTGGTCAAACCAAGTTGAGAAACCTCTAGAAAAAAATGATGTGGATATGTTTAATATGAGAAAATAACTATCTAAGAGTGAAATACCAATCATGTTATGGCCTTTTTCAACATATCAATACAAATTTCCAGAATTTATGGAAGAAGATTTCATTCAAGATATCTGCCTCAACATATGGAAAAATCATTGTCAAATGAAATCCAATGTATTACCATATAATGAATATCAATGTCATGTAAAGGTAATAGAAGAGTTTCAATGAAAAATAGACTTTGTACCTCTCTCATTTTCTGGATATCCAAAGGTTTAGAAGCGGTAGATATCCCTTCTATGTGCACACCTAGATACAAAAAAGAGGCTAAACCAGTTAATTAGTAACACCCCATATAGTATTCATATCAGAGGATGGGGTTCACAGGAAGGATTGTAATTCCCTATGCTCCAAAATCGGAAAAGCCCGCCCAAAGTTGTATCATCAAATTTTATTGCTTATAGATGGATACACACCATATATTTTGTGTGTAATCAATGATATTGTCAAGAACATGCCTCGAAAATCTCTCATCAATGTCAGTCCCATAGAGAGAAATATATTAAGATAAGTATTCCTCATGCATCTATGAACATTAATCCGGCCCTCTGTTAGAGAATGTTAGGCATAAGATTTCAAAAATATCTGAAATATCACAATGGTGTTCAAAAATAGGCTATTTATGTGTTTGTTGGATAATTTAACCAGCCATTGTTCGGACTAGAATTCGTAAAATTAGAAGATCAGTTGCGTTAATATCAGCCATAACAGTTTAAGATCCTACCAATCTTATAGGTATGGGAGCTTTTTTAACCCAACTTTCGAATTAAACAAAAATATTTTGATGGTTTGAAGAATAAGAATAGGAACATCTATAACCTGTAGGGATATGGGATTTTTCTCATATATAATCCCCTCTTCAGTATAAGTAAGTTTCTCTTGATTAGGGATGAAGTCACAAAATGAACTCACAACTGAAGTATCCAAGCATTCCCTTCAGGTTAAAAACCATCAAACAATTCATGAGAATTCCACATATAGGAGAACAAAGTCTCATGGAGGGAACATAAGGAAATGATCTTACAGATATACTAATATAATGTCGTTAATGAATTATGTGTCAGTGAACATCATTAATACCATTATGAAAGATTTTCATGACCCGTCCTCGAGTCCCATTCCATGACTACCCCATGTTCGCCTCCCATAGGCCAGGGGCTGGCGACTAGCACCAAGGAGTAAATCCAGACAAAAGGGGGAGGCGTTGCCTTTATAATGTAAACAAACACCACATAGTAAGCAAACAAAAGGAAACACTAAGTAAAACTGGGTACAATAGTAAGTGTGAAAAGTAAATGGGCCAGAATACAAAACCAAACTGAAAGTAAAGTATAACTGGAAAGAAAGTACAACAACTGAAAGTAAAGCAGCAACGTCGATCCGTACACTAGAAGTCCCACCTAAAAGGTGGGTACAGATAATATCCTCAGCTCCACAGTCCAGCCGTCCGCTCCATGTATATCCCGCCCAGTGGTCCACCTCCAGGTACTGACCTGCTCCACAAGCCCCAACCACGATCAGTGATGTCCGTCATCTTCATCCAACACAGCGTAGTGCGGGCATAGCCCGTAGAGGGGTGAGTATACGCTACTCAGTAGGTACCCCAAGACCCTCAAAGGTCTCCCTAAATACACAAAGGAAAATCCACAAAGGAAATATAAAATCACGAAGTAACAACCGACACTACTTAGGTATATGCCCATACATATACCTAAGTCATCAATTCCAGTTCGGCTCCAACATCTGAGCCCAAGTTCGATGAAGTCCACACATGATAGTACAATCCAATCCACACAGGAAAACATAACCCAGTCCACACAAGCAGACACAACGTAATCCACACAGGATATCAAGTCAATCTTATCGAAGATAAAGATTTAAAGTCAAGACTCAGCTCACACAGGTACACTTCTTCGTAAGGTGATAGAGATGATCAGATGTAGCCACTGATTCCCCTAATCTTGGACCCATGTAGTATACTAAACCATCTAAGCTGTCAGACCCACATAGGATACAGACCAGCTATGCTGCTAGACCCACGTAGGATAACAAGAACATATTCAACACTACCAGACCCACGTAGGACACAAGAACAGTAGTCATCTTCGTCGAACCTACGGAGGAATTCAGTACGGTCTTAATCGCTGTCGAAACCACAGAGGATTTCAGTGCAGTCTTCATCGCTGCCAAACCCACGGAGGATTTCAGTGCAGTCTTTGTCGCTGCTGAACCCACAGAGTATTTCAGTGCAGTCTTCATCATCGTCGCAGTCGCAGCCATCTCTAGGGTTCCTGCACACAGCATGCTCAATTATGGGAGGGTCCGCTCCACGATCCAAGGGGGGTCGATACATCAACTAACACGTAGTCCTGATTTGATGTATCCCAAAGTTCCATCTCGACAACAGGAACTCAACGCGACAGACATCGCGTCAATCGGACGCCCGGTCTAAGAGTTATTGGCTTTTTCCTTCCAAGGGCCTGATTGGTTTTTAAGTAAAAACCAACCCGACCGCACTTGAACTGCATCCAAACCTCTAGCAGAGTATGAAAAAAGGTCTGTATCACTAAGAGGAATCCAGCAAAGTTGACGGCATGTCAATCGGACGTCGGGAACTCAAGTTATGAGCGTTTCCGCTCCGAGGGCCCGATTGGGTTTGTGTTCGAACCAACCCGTACATACCCAAAGTTACCCAAAACCTTGAGTATAATATACTGAAACGACCGTCTCAATCCAAGGATCTCTACACAACTGACGGTGTGTCGATCGGAGGAACGTAGCCCAAGATATGGGCAAAATACCAAAAGTGATCAAAAAATGGGGGTTCTGGGCCGGGTCTGACCCGGCCCAACCCCCCTGGGTCGGCCCGGCCCGGTCCGCGCAACCCGGACCGAACCAAATAGGCGGCATGCTGGCTCGGCCAGCAAGTCGAGCGGCCTTTCCACTTCGCGGATGCGGTGAGCGCCAGATCTTGCTCCCCCGGATCCCGCACTGCCACGGGATCCGGCCGCCTGCCACCGCGACTTCAACCGCGACGGTTCCTCCTGGCGGCGTGCCAGGGCACCGCCGCCTCCAGGTGGCCGGCCGGTGCCGGCCGCCGCCTCCGATTGCTGGCGCTGCTGAGCCAGCGACCCATGCTGCCAGTGATGTCTGCGGGCCACCAAAGATGATCTGGTGGTCCTTTTTCAATTCCATTTCCACCGGTGTTCATCTCGGTTCCCGTACTTTACTGTGAAGTCATCAAATCGCCTTTATGGCCTGTTTCGTCATTGCCCGTCAATTCGCACGTCAAATAAACAATTTGTGGAGTCTTCGAATCGCCTCTGCAGCCCCGACTCTGGCCGCGGTTTCGTTCGGCCTCAACGGCGGGATGCGATGGCGCCGCGCTTCTTCGTTGTGTTCTTCCTTGTTTCCGCATGGTGTTGTTGCACCACACTGCCTTTTCTCGTACCACAACAAGTACAATCATCAAAGGGGGAGGAGGGTCGGCCGTGTTCGTGCGGTCCGACCTTCTCCCGTTATTACGATAACAGGCGGCCCAAATAGAAGTCGATGAACGAAAAAGAAATAATTCATGGGAAAAACAATTAACCGCTACCTCAAAGTGTTGATGAAAGAAGGTTTGACGCGGGAAATGGACGTCGCAGAAGGAGGACCCATAAGAATCATCAGCATCTTGGAGGATAGGATCGTCGGCGTCGCGGTACACGATGTCGCTTCGTCGATCTCCGGGGAACTAGCGTTCTTCGTAGTCTTCCGTCGGAGGTCGGCGTTCTTCATCGTTTTTCGCATTCTCAAACGAAGAAGATGAAGATTCGAAGGCTTTGAGAAAATCCTCTCCCAATCCTCCTTGCAAAACGAAAACTGACCCTTAATGAAATAAGACTTTGTCTTATTTAATTAACACACACAAGACAACGTTCAATTTGAAATTTGAAATGAATTCCCGAATTAATTACATTGAATAACATAATCAATTAATTAATTAAGAGAGTTGACTTTTCATTAAAGGGGGGTGCGGGTGTGTTACACAATTAATAGGGGTTTGAGGAATTTGAAAGGGTGGGGCTCGTGTGGGCCCCGTTTCCCCAATATCCTACCTAGTGGAGTTAGGATATTAGTGGGTCCCACTCCAACCACCAATCATAGGTTCAAACTACCTAGAATAGAAATAAAATTTGTTTCACAACATTTTAATTTACTCTTTAGATAACCCATTTAATTAATAACCCCACATGAGCAAACACAACTCAAGAAAAGGTGTTCTTAATCAATTACTGGTGCTGCGGTTTCATCGGTGCCCTCATATTTCGATTCCGAGCACCGGTTCAAAAGTTAGGAACACCCGCTCGTTCGTTTACTGGGCGTACCCGAGCTAAACTTCAGAAATTGATTCCGGGCACCCCAGGCCTAAGAATCAGGTGCTGTCAGAAACTACGTTCTTGTAAAATCCCAAATAAAATTTAGAAAAAAAATCCCTTGAATTTTACAGGTCTTTACATTACTCCCACCAGAGGGCTTTATGTCCCTGTAAAGATACATCATAAACTAGGGGAACAAATGTGGGTACTGAGCACGCATCTGAACCTCCCACTCCCAAATGCTCTCCTGGAGGTTCCTGTGCTACCATCTGATGTGCACTAGAGGTATCTAACATCCATGTAGGACCCGCTCCTGTCGATCCTTGATCTCCACCGGGGCCTCCACAAAATTCACCCAATCATCAGTGTCCAAATCCCCATGGTCGATGATATGCGTCGGATCGTGCACGTATCTCCTCAGTTGAAATACATGGAAGACATCGTGCACCCGGTGCAACTGAGGTTGTAGAGCCAGGCGGTAAGCCACCTCACCTATCCTGTTGAGGATCTATAAGGGTCCGATGAAGCGTAGAGATAACTTGCCGCAGTGGCCAAATCTCCATAATCCACGTCGAGGTGAGAACCGTAGGAAAACGTGGTCACTATCCTCGAACTCTATTAGTCTCTGCCTCATATCGGTAAAAGGCTTATGTCGGATTTGAGCTATCCTCATTCTCTTTTGGATGACTTGGACCTTCTCTGGTCCTACAAGAGCTGCTATGATTTCTTCTTTGCCAATAAGAGAAATTTAGTCTAATCCCATGGATGAACCACGTTCTTTGCTTAATACAGTCAATCCTGACATTGATTGATACTAATCCATACCAAGGATGGCGTCGTAAGGCCCCGACACTACTACCAAAATATCCAACCATTACTCTCACCTCTAAGGATTGATTCACACTATCGGCATCAGTGTGTGGTCACTGGGTCTCCTCTAGTAGGAATATAAAAAGTGAGGGTCAAGTCAACAGTTTAAACTGGAACCTCTTAGTAACAAGAAAAAGAGAGGACATGGAAGTAAACGCCACAAAGAAAGGTGTATTTTCTTACTGCATCTCAAAGTACAAAGACACAAAGCATCCATAAACAATCATCAACAAAGCTAGAAGCAACATGAACAAAAGTCTCCATGTATGGAGCAAGTCCTTCTCCTGTCCATCTGCTCCCAGAGCTCCATGATCGTAGGCCTCAGCTGCCTGAAGCTGAGCTCTCCCCTGTCTACCCATTCCCTGCGGTCGGGGTGGTCTTCTTGGTGGTGGTGGTGGTAGGGCATGAAAGTGTCTCCCACCACCCGCAGCTTGGGAAGCTCCTCTGCCTCGTCCTCCTACTCGCTGCGGACCACCACGGTCGAACCTCTGCCTGGGAGGTCCCTCTAACGCATGCTGCTCATCTACAGGACGAGTCGGGCAGTCTCGTGCCATGTGACCCTGCCCGCCGCATGCGTAGCACTGCCTACTCCTCGTGTATCTGGATCTCCTTCGTGTGCCTCACACAATCAAATCTGTATCCTAAGATTTCTCTTATGATGGTAAGTCCTTCTTGGACCTCTGCGTCATCAGTCTACTGCCATCTGTAGAAGACTTCTCTATGGGTCGTCATGCGGAGGGTCCCGCCGCTAGTGAATGCTCGGCGAGAAAACTCTCTACTAGAAGGGCTCTATCCAACAACCCTACCTGCGTCCGAATGTTGAGGGAGATCATCAAAGCCTTGATCTCATGACTCAGTCCCTACATGAAGGTCTGAGCCCAGAAGAATGGGTCTCGTACCATATCTGTGGAGTAGCGTGAGAGATTAGTAAATCTCGCCGAATACTGGGCTACCGTCATGCTGCCCTGCCGTAGCTGTAGTAGCTTCTGGATGCGCAATGCACAGAGGCTGGCTGGGACGAACTCCGAGCGGAAGAGGCTCTCAAAGTCCTTCTAGAAGAGAGAGGACTCGTCGTGCACCTAGAGCATCATGCTTCACCATATGTCTGCTGCCGCATGCAGGAGGCTCGCTACAAGGATCTCCATGAGGTCAGCCGGTGTCCCCACTAACCTGAAAACTCGAACTACAGCCTCCAGCCAATCCCCGGCTGCCTGAGGGTCCGTCTCCCTGTGGATCCTAGGTGGTCTATGACGCTGAAACTCGTGCAGTGCACTATGGTGATGTGCACTCTCAGCGGCTGGGGCTGGTGGCATCGGTGGCTCGGAGGGTAGAGGTACCGCCGATGCCTCCACCAAAAAAGGGCCCTGCACCAAGGACTCGTCGCTCGGTGGGCTTTCGTCACGCACAAAGCTCAGAACCCTAGCTAGTTTCCATCGTGGGGCCATCCTGAAAAGAAACAGGTGTTCCATGGTCAAAACAATATACCTGGTGAGCTGACACAAAGTAATCACAAAGAAAACATTTGAAACACGCATGCAATCAATGTTTTCGTGCACTAATTCGGAAATCAGAAGTCAGGGTCCTGGTGTACGGATAAATCAGCCGCCACACCAACACTGGACTCCCTGGACTGATAAACACACTCAATACCCTTAACACTATTGCTTCACAAAGCAGAAAGATCAGAGTCCTGAGTTCTGCAGTAGAACCAAACCCCTCTGATACCAATTTCTCACGACCCGTCCTCAGGACCCGTGCCGTGACTACCCCAAGTCTGCCTCCCATAGGCCAGGGGCTGGCGACTAGCACCAAGGTGTAAATCCCGACTAAAAGGGGGAGGTATTGCCTTTATAAAGAAAAAAAACACCATAGAGTAAGAAAACGGAAGGAAACACTAAGTAAAACTGGGTACAATAATAAGTGCAGAAAGTAAATGGGCCAGAATACAAACCCAAACTAAAAGTAAAGTACAACTGGAAATAAAGTAAAACAATTGAAAGTAAAGCAGCAATGTCGAGCCATCCACTAGAAGTCCCACCTGAAGGGTGGGTACAAATAGTCTCCTCAGCTCCACGGTAGAGCCGTCCGCTCCGTGTACGTCCCGCCCAGTGGTCCACCTCCAGGTAACGACCTGCTCCATAAGCCTCAACCACGATCAGCACTGTCCGTCGTCTGCATCCAACACAACGTAGTGCGGGCATAGCTCATGCAAGGGTGAGTATATGCTACTCAGTAGGGACCTCGCGACCCCCGAAGGTCTCCTGAAATCCACAAAGGATAATCCACAAAGGAAAGATACAATCACAAAGTAACAACCGACACTACATAGGTATATGCCTATACATATACCTAAGTCATCAATTCCAGTTTGGCTCCAACATCTGAGCCCATGTTCGATGACGTCCACACAGGATCGTACAATCCAATCCACACAGGAAAACATAAACCAGTCCACATCGGAAAACACAACGTAATCCACATAGGATATCAAGTCAATCTTATCGAATATAATGATTGAAAGTCAAGATTCAGCTCACACAGGTACACTTTTTCGTAAGGTGATAGAGATGATCAGATATAGCCACAGATTCATCTATGCTGGGACCCACATAGGATACTAAACCAGATAAGCTGTTAGACCCACATAGGATATAGACCGACTAATCTTCCAGACCCACATTGGATAGAAAGAACAGAGTCAACGCTACCAGACCCACGTAGGATACAAGAAAAGTTGTCATCGCCGTCGAACCCACGGAGGATTTCAGTACGGTCTTCATCGCTGCCGAACCCACAGAGTATTTCAGTGCAGTCTTCATCGCTGCCGAACCCACAGAGGATTTCAGTGCAGTCGTCGTCGTTGTCGAACCCACAGAGGATTTCAGTGTAGTCTTCATCGTCGTTGCAGTCGCAGCCAGCTCTAGTGTTCCCGCACATAACATGCTCGATTCTGGGAGGGTCCGCTCCACGAGCCATGGGGTGTCGATACATCAACTGACATGTAGTACGAATTTGATGTATCCCAAAGTTCCTTCTCAACAAAAGGAAATCAATGTGATAGACAGTGCGTCAATTGGACGCCCGGTCTGAGAGTTATTGGCTTTTTCGTTCCAGGGGCCCGGTTGGTTTTCAAGTCAAAACCAACCCAACTACACTCCAACTGCACTCCAACTGCATCCAAACCTCGAGATGAGTAATACAAAAGGTCCTTATTACTAAGAGGAATCCAACAATGTCGAAGACATGTCAATCAGATGTCCAGAACTCATGTTATGAGCGTTTTCGCTCTGAGGGCCCGGTTGGTTTCGTGTTTGAACCAACCCAGCCATACCCAATGTTCTCCGAAACCTTGAATGTAATATACCGAAACGACCGTATCGATCCAAGGATCGTTACGCGAATGAAGGTGCGTTGATCGGAGGTACGTAGCCCATGATATGAGCAAAAGACCGGAAGTGGTCCGAAAATGGGGGGTTTGGGCCTGGTCCGACCCGGCCCAACCCCCCTAGGTCGGCCCGAACCGGGTCGACCCGGATGGGCGCGGCGCGGCCCGGAGGGGCGCGGCCTGGCCCGGTCCATGAAACCCAGCCTGAACCGGCAGGGTGCCACGCTGGCTCGGCCAGTGAGCTGAGCAGCCTTTACGCTCCGCAGATGCAGCGAGCGCCGCGCCCTGCTCCCCCGGATCCCGCGTGGTCGTGCGATCCGGCCGCCTGCCACTGCGGCTTCAGCCGCTACGGTTCCTCCTGGCGGCACGCTGGGGCGCCGCCTCCTCCAGGAGGCCGGCCAGTGTCGGGCGCCACCTCCAGTCGCCGGCGCCGCCGCCCTGGCGACCCGTGCCGCCGGTGATGTCTGCGGGCCACCAGAGGTGCTCCGGTGGTCCGTTTTCAATTCCGTCTGCGCCGGTGTTCATCTCTGGTCCGACACATTACTGCGAAGTCATCAAATCACCTCTACGTCCCTTTCTATAATTTCCCGTCGATCCTCACGTCAAATAAACAATTTGTGGATTCTTTGAATCGCCTTTGCGGCCCCCACTTCGGCCGTGGTTTTGTTCGGCCCCAACGGTGCGACGCGACGACGCCGCACTTCTTCGCCGTGTTCCTCCTTGTTTCTGCGTGGTGGCATTGCACCACGCTGACTTTGCTCGTACCGCAACAAGTACAATCATCAAAGGGGGAGGAGGGTCGGCCGTGTTCGTGCGGTCCGACCTCCTCCTGTTATTACAATAAAAGGTGGCCCAAATAAAAGTTGATGAACGGAAAAAAATAATTCCCAGGAAAAAACAATTAACCCCTGCCTCAAAGTGTTGATGAACGAAGGTTTGACGTGGGAAATGGACATCACGGAAGGAGGCTCCGTAAGCGTCATCGGCGTCGCGGAGGAGAGGATCATCGGCGTCGTGGTACACGGCATCATGTCGTCGATCTTCAGGGAACTAGCATTCTTCGTTGTCTTCTGTCGAAGGCCGGCGTTCTTCATCGTTCTTCTTGTTCTCCAACGAAGAAGATGAAGATTCAAATGCTTTGAGAAAATGCTCCCCCAATCCTCCTTGCACAATGCAAACTAACCCTTAAAGAAATAAGACTTTGTCTTATTTAATTAACACACACAAGCCAACGTTCAATTTGAAATTCAAAATTAATTCCCGAATTAATTACATTAAATAACTTAATCAATTAATTCATTAAGAGAGTTGACTTTTCATTAAAGGGGGGTGCGGGTGTGTTACACAATTAATGGGGGGTTTGAGTAAGTTGAAAGGTTGGGGCTTGTGTGGGCCCCACTTCACTAATACCCTACCTAGGGGAGTTAGGATATTAGTGGGTCCCACTCCAACCACCATGCTTAGGTTTAAACTACCTATAATAGAAATAAAATTTGTAGCACAAAATTTTATTTTATTCTTTAGTTAACACATTTAATTAATAACCTCACCCAAGAAAACACAACTCTGGAAAAGGTGTTCTTAAGCAATTACCGACGCTGTGGTTTCATTGGTGCCCTTGGATTTCGATTCCGAGCACTGGTTTAAATGTTAGGAAAACCCACTCGTTCATTTACTGAACGTACCCGAGCTAAACTTCGGAAATTTATTCCGGGCACACCGGGCCTCGGAATTAGTTTCCGTCAGAAACTGCATTCTTGTAAAATCCCAAAGAATATTTAGAAAAAAAATTCCCTTGAATTTTATGGGTCTTCACAATGATCATCCAAAAAAATTGTCACGTTCAAGGGAATTTGAGGATGATGTTCTTATTCATAATACGGTACAAAATGGAGAAAATGAAGGATGTGTGCGTTCATGAAATCAGTGGCATACCCATAATCGTTGTATTCTCTCAAGTAACTAACTCCCACATCTTCTAAAAGAATATAATTTGGGGAAAGATAAAGTTCCTATCATATCTAATTTTTTCACTGTGGAAGGTTAATCTCTTTAGCTTGAAGAAATATTATCCCAGCAATAGGAGGAGATAAAAGAGTTAGAATGACTCAATACAAAGTTACTTTGAAGTATCATTTATTCCGAACATTCTCTAGAAGGAGATCCTCAACATGAACATACAATAGGAACTCCTCAGAAAAGAGGTTTTTTAGAAACTACATATGTGGATAATGAATTATCTTCATTGGGTACATAGCTAGGAAATGATCAAACACATCCTTACAGTCCTATTTCGATGGGTTATCCAAGTCAAATACAAATAGAACCACCACTGGTTTTTCCAATAATCGTGCCCATTTCATATCCAAATATTGTACAATATGGGTCAGAGCTCATCTAGATATTCCGAAAATTTTTATGAATATAATCGAGGCATTAAAAACTTGATTGGAAGATATGGAAGAACAATCTACACCAGTAAAAAATTAAAATAAATCTTACCTCAAATGGGTAGATCTGATCCCCCCACCAAACACTGTTAGTACCAAATTTCCTATCATTAATTGTTCGAGTGATCTGGGGAAACACATAACAAATTTTGTTTCTCATTATTATCCCATGATTGGTACCCCTCAACAACATGAAAATTTAAAGCTCAGATTATTTGTGAAATCATTACATGGGACAACCTTTGTCTAGTATACATGTTTCTAGGCCCGATCAATTACTATTTGGGAAGACCTTCGTCAGAAATTTATTCTCTAATTTATCTCAACGGTGTCAAAGACAATAGTTTTTTATCTCAGAAATTGTAAAAAATGGAGAGTTAAAGAGTTTTATATTTCATTTATCAATCTAAGGGATTGATATATTCCTTAAATATAGCATTCCCTCAAGAAGATTTATTTCCAATTTGTGTGGAAAATCCACGTGATGAGTTACACACTCCACTAATACCTATAAAATACACAGGAGGGTTTCAAGACCATATTTCAATATCACAACAAGTGGAGGATTCCATTCTAAAAACCAAAGATAAATCTCCTATATTCCCATCATCTTTTGGAAGGAGAATAGAAAATATAGTTGCTAATACAGTCCGAATCCAATATGAACATGTACATATTTTTACTTCAAAAACATCATCATATAGAATGGCTCCACCTTCCGAGTTTCAGGATCAATGACTACCTCATCAAGATTATCAAACAGATCAAAGGAAGAGATAATTTTTGAAATTAAAGAACAATGTTTATTCATTTTGGAATGAATAGGTTCCCAGTTTCTTCATTTCTGTATCGGAAAACAATTTTGTTCAGTTTCAAGGGCCAAAGAAACCAAAAAAAGAAGAATACGAAGATCTCCTAAATTATTTACACTTTTAAAAAATTTTGGGGCATCCCATTCAAGAGTTTTTTTTGTTTTCACGGTCCTTCTGTAAAAAATGGTAGACTCTAGACAAGTGAAACTAAAATTTTGATCATCCCAAGTATCATGTGTTACTGTTATCTATCTAGATTAATAAGGTTCCTGAAATAAGTTATAAGAAAAAAATCTGTAGAAGTTTGATGATTGGATGGTCATGAAAATGGTCCAAAGAAATCATTCCATTCTACAAACACAGTTGAAAAATCCAACTATTCCTCCTGCCACTTCCGCTGTAGTAAATGTATGTTCATAAAAAGAGCAGTCCTCCAAAGGTCAGTTATGAACCTGAATTCCATGTACCTGATTGTGGAATTAGGGGAATAAGTCATGGTTGAGGATATATGGTAAGACATAGATATTATAGGAGCCACTATTTTAACTATACCCATGCTTGAACTTTTTATGTATCTGAAACTCATGGGAGATCCCTTCAACGGGTTCGACAAGAACCAAAAAATTCTCCAAAACATGACAAGATCGGCTCAGACATGGTCATATTGGAAGACCAATTAGCGGTTAAAACATCACACTCTCATCAAATTGATAGACCAATCTAATCTAATATACCAAGAGATGAATTATTTATAACTTTTACCATAACACATGGTATATCTATATCAAAAGATCCAAATTCCAAGACACCTACAAAATGACATTTCCATGCTATAAAATATTGAACATTGGACCAAATGTATGATGTTTTCAAAAAACTAGCCCATGTACTCGCCAGGTTATTAATACTGGAAACTTTGAATCTATCAAAATATCATAGAGATTAACTTATTGAGGATTTGTAAAGTCCTAAAGAGTTTGATACCGAGGTTGCTACTGTTGAGGTTTGCCGTATAGAGAATGATCCTGCAGTTATATCATTCATCGATGAAGATGAGGATGATGTTGTACATGGATGCATCCGTCCCTGGTATCTATTATGGAAAGGTTAATGGTACAATCATCTGACTATCCTTCATCAATAATTAATTAGGATTAAACCTCATTCTCATCTGTACACTTTGTCGATTGGGTCTCACTGAGTTTTACTTATCTATTTACACATTGATGTTCCGAGGTTATGAAAATAATTAACAGGAACCTCTAGGAGAGATTAAACCCATAACTCCATTAGAGGATCTTGTATCTAATTTAGATTTTAGGGTTGTTTGATAGGACAAAACCTTCAACATTTTGTGTGGTAGTCCTTGGATACATGAACAAGTATCCATTCCTTCGACATACCACCAATGTACCAAGTATCACATCAATGGTAAACTTGGGACATTTTATGGTGACACAGATCCATTGAAAACATGTGAATCTGAGTATATTGATGTATAATTCTTTCACACAAAGGGAATGAGGTCCATGGAAAAATATATAACCATAATTGATGAACTGAATGGTATGGAAAAGATCCCAGCTAACCCATTTAAACATCCCAGTATAGATTAAATTATTCCTATTAATCAAATTGAATATATAAACCCATATCCAAGCACTCATCCATTGATTCCCATAATGTCAATATTTGAAGTCGATGCTAGTGGCGTGAGATAAATTGTTGATCTACCATGCAATGGTGAAAGATTAAATAGAAAAGTATTCATTTCATCCATCAATATTCAATATTTATTTTCATCATTAGTTAGGGTAGGAGAAGTTTTCAAATGAGTAGAGGAAGAAAAATATGTTAATTCCCACCCTATATTTTTCTCTCCAATGCTCCAAGAAGAACCTCCATCATCAGTAGTGTTAGAAATGGTTTTCTCTTCTTCAGGATTTCCAAATAATGACTCCTACCATAGCCTTGAATGTTTATCTTCATCACCAACCCTTAAAGTAGAAATAGAATAAGTGACACAGAATGAAGAAGAATAAGAAGAACATAAGGATACCTCTCCACCATTTGAAGAATGTGTATGCACCACTGTGGATGATCTCAGAGAAATAAATCTGGTTACAAAATAAGATCCCTACCCTACTATAATTACTGATTCCTTAACTACTTAATATCAAGAGATGTATACTTCATTTATAAAAAATACATAAAGATGTACTTGCATGGAACTATACAAAAAAGGACGGACTTAACCCTGATGTGGAAACTCATGGTTTGGGTTTTTCAGAAGAGCATCGAGGATTTAAGTAGGAAACAAGAAGAACTCACCCAACTCACACCTCTAAAATTGAAGATGAAGTCGAAAAACTTATTAAAGATAACATTGTAAGGGATATGAAATATCCCAAATAGTAGGACAACATTGTCCTAGTAAAAAATAAGAATGGGAAAATCAGAGTTCTCATTGATTTCATTGATATTTACCATCATTGTCCCATGGATGACTTTTTGGTTTCGATCACAAAACTTCTGATTGATGAAACATATGGATACAACGCTCTCCCCATTATGGACGGCTACTCTAACTATAAACAAATTCAAATGGCCCTTAAAGATGAGAAATATATATCTTTTAGATCCCCAAAAGTGGTATTAATCAATCGAGTAATACTCTTTGGCTTAATGAATGCTGGTGCAATGTATCAACGTGTCATGCACCATATCTTCAAACCTTTACTGGGAAAATTTGTCGAATGTTATACAGACGATTTAGTGGATAAATAAAGATTATGTTATGATCACATGACTTATCTGGGGACTATATTCAGTAAAATTTATCAACATAATATGAATATGAATCCTCTAAAATGTTCTTTTGGGGTAACCTCGGGAATATATCTTGTTTTTGTTGTATAACATCGTGCATCAAATTTGATCCTAAGAAGATAGAAGCAATACTTAGAACCTCACCTCCCTATAATTTGAAGGAATTAGGTTGAAATCAAGGATACACGATCTATATTCAATGATTTATCACCAATTTGGAATGCACGTGTTTACCCTTCACCAGATTAGCGAAGAAGGGAGATACATATCAATGGAACAATGACTTCCAAGATGCATTTGATACCCTCACAAAATATATAATGAGTACACTGTTATTAATTCCACCTATTGAAGGAATGCTGCTTATTATCCATGTGATAGCTTTATAGAGATCTCTAGGTGACTTCCTTTTTAAAAATAATGTTAATGGGAATGATAATAGACATTATTATATCAGTTAAATCATTCTTGACACTGAGAATCAATATTCAAATATCATGAAGTTGTGTTTGGCATCAATCACTGCATTTTAAAAGGAACATCACGAGGTCCACTTGGTTTCTTGTAATAACCCGCTCAAAATTTTCCATAGGCTTTCTATGCTTAGATAATGTTTGGCATGATGGATAGTTATTTTAAAACATTTCAATATTCAGTTTGTGCCTCATAATGCAATAAAATGACAAGCCTTGATAGGCAGCCCTTCCAAACACCCGTATACAATAAAAATATCTTTTAATACTGAACTTATTGATGAAGAAATCATCCCTAATCCAAATAATACCAAAATGTGGGATGTGTTATTTGATTTATCTTCAAGAAGTGTAGTGGGGAAGAGAATAGAAAACCCTAAACTCAAAAAATTTGGGTTATAAATTGTGCTTCTCTCCTCAGAAAAGGTATTATTTCCATATTACATTTTGTCATCAGAAGGTGATACAATAAATGAAGAAGAATATCAAGCTCCCATTTCAGTACTAGAATTGACAATCTAGTTACAAGTGAACCTCCTAAAAGAGAAATGTGATTCAGAATTAGTAACCAAATAGATCAATGGGGATTATGCTATCAGAAATGAAGAGTTAATCCCTTTGTCTGATTGTGTCAGACGACTAATGGGTGAATTTCCCTCAAAGATAACATTATCTTTTGTCCCAAAATAAAAAAATAACGAATAAAATGCATTGGATAATACTTATAAACGCCCTACATATCCAAATTAGGATGATACAATCATTAGTATTACCAATCTTCATGTAGTTTCACCTTTTTTTCTAACTAGAATGGAGGAGATTAATGAAACCATCCCTATATCCGAGGTATATGGTCAAACGATGGGATGGGTGACACCTATCATCAAATACCTTCAAAATGAAGTACATCCACTATATAAGACTAAAATAAATAAATACAGAGATGAGTGGATAATTTTACTCATTATGATAACCTAGATAATTAGAAGACCCTCTAAAAACGAGGCTTTGATGGAGTCCTCTTCAGGTGCATTAATGGAGAAGAAACTACAACCATCATAAAATAAGTACATGCAGGAGATTGTGCTACTCACTAGTTTGGGTATAGTTTTTCAGATCAAATATGAAGGATTGGATACTTGTGGCCTTCTAGGACACATTATTTACAATATTTCTCAAAAAAGTGTCACCATACCAGGTACATTCCATCTTCATTCATCAAACCCAAGATTTTCTACATATAGATAAATACTCATGGACATTTCATACATGAGGAATAAATGTAGTATGACCTTATCATCTATCTATGGCTAAGAAGATCAGTTATATTCTTACTACTACTTATTTTTTTTCCAAATGGGAAGAGGAAATACCTCTAAAAGAAGTCGGAACCAAAAGCATTTTTATCTTTGTCAAAACTAATATCATAATCATATTTGGTGTCCCTCATAACATATTAATGGAAAATGGCACCAATTACGATTCTATAGAGGTAAAGTGGTTATATTAGGAGAAGAATATCAAATCCAACCATTTAACTCACTATCATGAAACAAACAATGGAAATATAGAGGCTATCAACAAGAACCTATCAAATGCACTCTAGAAAATAGTGTATAATGAAAAGAAATCAGGACCTGATAAATGTTTTCCTACTTTAAGGGCGTATTGGACTACTACTCGTGCTTCCACTTAGACAACTCCATATTCATTGGTGAATGGAATAGAAGATGTTTTTTCTATTTAATTTAAATTTCCATCACTTCAAGATGAAATATTTGATCTGTTATCTACAGATGAATAGTCTGAGAATTGATTTGGTGAGTTGGAATGATTAAAAGAAAAGATATGGTAGGATTTTCATAATTTGAAATACTTATAAAAAAATAATAGCATGATATTTTAATAAGAAATTTTACCACTAGTCATTTATTCAAGGAGATTTGGTATTATTCCTTTACACCCCAATGATACAAAGATAGAATCCTCTAAATCTTTAACTAATTTGGGAATGACCTTACTCTTTATACATAGCCTACTCTAATAGATCTTATTCTATAATCTCAATGGATAGAGAACTTATTACAAATCTAACCAATTCATGATTATTGATGATGTACTTTGTGTAAACACATAAGGACATATCCTCACTACATTAATTGAAACTAAAAAGAATAATGTTTTAGTTGAAAGACATTAAATTTCATAAAAACCATATGTTTCATGCTTTCAAACATTAATATTTTTGGAATATTTTTCCTTGTCCCACGACATTAAAATGCATGGCATCACTTATGCTCACTATATGACATTAAATTATATAGTTATAATCTTTTTCAGTTGACATAAAGAAATCCCCTAGGATAACAAAAATTGGTATTCCTTGTGTTTGTTTTAAAAAAGAATTATCTTATGTGTGAAAGAATTACTCACATCATTTCTACTCTTTAGTGTCACATGACTTCCATTTATCATTATGTTTGAATCAGATTTTCATAGTGACCTCATTTCAAGAACTATGTGTGGATTGATTATCATTCCAATGGGATATGTAGGGATGCTTATATCTACATCCTTTGGCCCAACTACAACCATAATGAAATTTATTTCCATTTTTCCTCATGTATATGAACCAAATCTATGTATATTACTCTACCTTGATACATGGTTTGATCTTCATAAAATCTTGTGTCTTAGTTTTAACCATTATTAAGAAATGTTTTAAAGCCATCATCTCTCACATAAAAATCAATTAGTGTAGGGAATGATTTTAACAAGAACTACATTTGGACTGGTTCTCATTTGAATGGGATACATAGAGATGCCTAGATCTCCAATAAAGGGCCATACCATGATATAAAACCCATTAATTCCATATATGTATGAATCAAACCTCCATAGAGAATATTTCAAGAGCATTGTGTGAATTGATTCTCATCCATATAAAATACATAGTGACACTTGGGTTAAATTCTCTGGTATAACTGCAATATTAATTTTTTACATTAGAATCACTTTACATCCACACTACACAACATTATATTGCAAAGTACTCAAATAATTATGTATCGATTGATTCTCATACCATTAAGATACATAGTAAAAATTAGGCCTTAGCTCTTTGTCCAATAAAATAAATATGTTTTTTTCTCATTCACATATATATTTAACAATCAATGTGGGAGTCTTCATTTTGGTTCCTCTCCTTAGAGATCCCACCAAAGAATCATAAAATTTCCCCAATTTAGATATGAGTTAGATCGATGTAAGGGACTCCAAACTCATGGAAAATATTGAATAAATTAATTTTCATATGCATTGATAATTACCCCCTTTAGTATTTGAAACTCATAATCTTTAATACTTTCAAATCTTCATAATCTTTATTATGGTTTTTGGTGGTCGAATTTCTGATACGTAAGAGCTTTTTTTCCTGACCATGTAATAAATAACCCTAGGTGGCCTTATATAAGTCACCTATATTACCGACCTATTAGTAAAAAGATAACACTATTTGGCTCTGAAACATATGACTTAGTTGGCCATACATAATAAATCCCAAATTATCTGTTTTTACAAATAATTGTTCTTCCATTATTGGTAAACTAATCTTTTCCACCTTCCAAACTTTTATGAAAACATACAAGAATCCATATCTTAAAGGGGTCATTTGTGTATATCTGCCCCATTACCATTCTCTTGATCTGAAAGTCTTCAAGAACATGGTTTTCAAATTTTCCCTATCCATGTGTTCAAATTATATTGAAATAACCATCGATCGTTTGAAAACATATCATATATTTTTTCCATTATATGTTGGTCCTAGTCATATGACCTACAAATACACATTCCATGAATCCTATGTTTTGGTTAGACATTTGTAGAAATCATATTCCTCCAATTCCTGGGATAACATGATTAGTAATAATATTTCTATATTCAGGTACCTTCCTCTATAAACTATAGTATGTGATTTAGAAAATAAGAATATCCACAAACTTTCTTCAGTTTATTGAAATAGAATGTTTGATACCCAAGATCTCTTTTCTCTTGACTATGCAGTGCGTGCCCCTAGGTGTCCTTACATAAGTCACGTACACAATAGAAATTTAAATAAAAGTATTCTACTATTTTTCTATGAAGAATATTCAAGAGTTGGACCCACATAATACAACACCCAATAACCGGTTCATCAAATAATGGAAACATCATTCTTAGAAAAGACTTCCCCTAATTCCTTTATCCTACTTATCGTGTCATTATCCAGATCCATAAATTCGTAAATAATAGTTTAAAATTATTACTTTCTATACCTGAACATGGTATTATATATATAGAAAAATTATAAAGAAATTGGAGACTCATAAAGCTTTTGTCAGAGCTAAAGACCTTAAATTAAAGCCACCCAATGTCTTTAGTTCCTGACTTGAAACTGCAATGCATAATGTTCTTTTGGAATGACTCTAAACTACATATAATAATGTCAGAAAGACTCTTTTTGAACAATTTTAACCATTATTCAAACACCATAATTGTATAGGAGTAGTTTCCCCATTTAGGACATATGTCGGCATAGATTACCCTTTATTATTAAAATCACATTCCATGAAAGAACCACAAAATGTGGTACTGAGTCACCCAAATCTTAATTTACCTTGTCTATTAATAGTAAAATGTCATATTGTTTAGATATATTTTTCATAAATATGAAGTATTTTCCCTTAGGTGGCCTTACATAAACATTCACCGATATAATCGGCCAATTAGTCAAAGGATACCAATGGATGGTTATAAAGAACATGCTGCTATTGGACCTGCATAATACAACCCCCACAATGGGGTTTTCAAGAAATGGAAACATCATTTTTAAATAATATATCTGTGTTTATGCATCATGTTTTGGATTAGGTTACCATAAAAATAATGACTCAATATTCCCCTTGGAAGCATCTAATTAAGATTGGATAAATTTCTATCAACTAATACTTGTTTGAGGTCTAATTTATATTTTTTTAGTCAGATCTGTTTGACCATAAACAATAGTCTAATTAGGTCAATGTGCATGAATGTAAACTTCCCTAAATAGAGATATGGTACTCAATAGATTGAAAATATGCAAAGGGAACTCTGGATAGAATTCAGATTCTTATCTCAGTAAAACTACATTTATTATGGTTTGAGAAATATTGAGGAATAAAAAGTTAAATGATATATTTTTTTTTGGGTTTTTGGAATAACCCTTATTAAAAATAAAACTACACTGAATAGGCCCATTGGATTTGGAAAAAAATGAGAATCAATATCATAAGGGGGAACGCATTCCTAAAATAAAAAACTCAACGAAGTTCCATGGTTAACTCCTTCCTTGATAGTAGTCACTTTACTTCCTAATGATATTTGAGATGATATAAAATATTCACCTCCAGACATACCCATTGCAGTGGATAATCTTATACGGTGAATGAAAAATATGGTTAGGTTCCAAATAATGACATGAGTGAGAAAAATTAAAATATTGGTAACCCTTACCTAATAATATGTCAACATCTTGAGAATAATCCTCCCGAATATTACCAACATCATCATTTTTGGTTGATGTCTTTTTGTAGAGAACTATTTATTTTACCAACACAGGATGCTCAAAATGAATCTCAATAAAATTTTCCATTTACAAGTTCACATGAGAAAACGTCTCCACAATAGTGGTATTGATAGTGATATCAATACTTCTTTCATGCATAGTCACTGTTCCCGTTTCATTATATGGAACAATATATTTTAACCAATCATGGTTAGAAAATTAATCATAATAATATTTATAGGATTAAAAAAATTCACGGCCATTTGATTATATACTAGTTAAAAATATTCTAAATTATTTGACATGTTAATTTTTTCTATTGCTACTTCATAAAATATTCCAAGATTCATCATAGCATCCAATGATATCACAAATACCATTTTAGTCTCACTTGTGGGAGCACTTGGGGCAGTTGTTTCGAAACACACCTCTGAAAACTTTTAACCACGAATAACTACCTCAATAACAGCTATTGTGTCATAATTATTTATCGTAGGAATTTTGGGTTCATTCAATGAAACTAATGTATCCCATAGTGAAAGTCAGTTGTTGTTAAGCATAGTTTCTCATAAAAAAAATTCTACATTACCAGAGGTCTCCACTCTCATGGTAGTAGGAACAAGAGTAGTTCCATGAACAGATGTTGACTCTTCTAGCATAAATACCCCTTCACTCAAAGCAACCACTTGGTTGGAGGAGATTTTCTCTTGTCCGGAAGAACCCTCGACATTTCATTGAGGCTCATCAGTGATTTATCCAAGAGAAGAAAACGAAGAAGAACCTATAGTTCAGATAAGTTTAAACAATTTCTATGAATAATTCTAAAATTCATGTTGTAAGAATGAATACCAATTCTAAGAAAATGGTTTACCATATTATTTTTTCATCGATGTTTTTGTTTAATTTCCTTCGTGGGAGGAATTTCACAATCATATCAAAAAACTGGCATTAAATACCATTATCCCCCTACTATCTGATCATCCATGGCTTTTTTTTCTAGAGATATCTCTCCGAACTGATGAGGTGATCTAATAGATCCATGTATAGTACCACCATGGCTAAACTATGGTGATGGACCTTCAGTTGATTTTCTCTTAGTGAACTACATGTTAAAAAAGTATTTCCCCTAAAAAATTATTCTTTGACTAAATTCAAATAGAAAAGTAGAAAAGAATGTGAGAAAAATAAAACATACATCTTCATCATCTAAAAAATTACTCCATTCATAATAAAATGAATGGTCAATACCTTTAGTGAAACCACGATCAATCACCACTTTCATTCCTTTATGGTGGGAATTGATTCACTAGTTGCGTATATAAGCATCTTCAGTTCCCAGATATATGTTCTCACTTCAACAGGGTTTTTTTTAAAATAATATCTCAAGAGATTCATAGATCCCATATTCTTGGAATATGCAACCCTTCACATAAATGTCATGACCCGTCCCCCGGGGCCCGTGCCATGACTACACCAAGTCCACTTTCCACAGGCCAGGGGCTGGAGACTAGCATCGAAGGTGTATTCCCTAAAACTTGGAAGGCATTGACTTATAACCTGTAACACACACAACCAAGCACACAGAAAGATACGAACTCAAGTAAACTGAATAGTAAATAAAGTGAGTATAGTATGTAAAATGGGGCCAGAATATAAGCCCAACTGGAAATTACAAGGAAAACTGGAAAGTACATGATGACTGAAAGTAAAAGTAAACTGGAACAGCTCCTAAGATCACCCTTCAAGGATCCGACCTGATGGGTAGGTACAAATCTCAAACGATTGTCTCTGCAATACGTCTCATTGAAGTTCCACCTCCGAGATACCTCCAGTCCAGGTACTCTCATCCTTAGTCAACGTTGTCCATCGTCTTCACCAAAGAAAACAGGGTGCGGGCATATCCCGTGCAGGGGTGAGTATAAAGATACTTAGTATGGACCCTAAGACCCTCAAGGTCACAGAAAATCCACCAAGGATAAACCACACAGCCTGGAATCAACTGACAACCCAACTTAGGTATATTCCCATACATGTACCTAAGTTATCAAGTATACCCATCTCAATCACGAGGAAACACAGAGTCCAACTCAAAAGCTAAATGCTCAACTATTCCACAAAGTAAGGATTACCACGAAGGCAAGTAACACACAGGTATGCCACATAGAATAATACCACTAAGGTATCACCATGAATTAATAATACAACAAGGTATTGACTCAACTCAAACAAGGTATTTCTTAGGTACAGTAGTTGAGCTGATTAGATGTAACTACTGAACTATCTTACTTTGTTAAGAGGAAGACCCACAAAGGATCGCTTACCATCATCCGAACCATATAGGATCTCGAGTTTCGGACTCTCATAGGATCACTCAGTGCTGAACAACATAGGATCACTCGTTACTAACCCACACTGGATCACTCGGTGCTGACCCACACATGATCGCTAGGTGCTGACCCACAGTGTATTCCTAGGTGATGACCCACACAGGATCACTCGGGTAGTCCCACATGGAATCCTAGGAGGTTTTCACATGGGACCCTCAACTATAGAACCATGAAGGATCTCTTTTACAAGTCACAACCAGCTACTGGGTTCCCGCACTAGGGTTGTTTGTCTCTGGGAGGGTCCGCTCCTCAAGCCACTTGTCGATACTCCATCTGCTACGAAGTCCCAAGATGAAGTATCCCAAAGGGCTGCCACATTATAGGGGTCTCAACACAATACAAGATATGTCAATAAGATTCTCGGTCTGTGATTTATTAGCCTTTTAGTCCCGAGGGTCCGATTTGATTCATGTTCGATCCAACTCGACCATTCCTCAACTTTACCCAAAACTCTAGTCGGGTATACGAAAGGGACCGTCTCACTCCAAGGTTTCCATATCCACTGACCATTTTTCAAACAGATGCATGGTGCCAAAGATATTTCCAAAAGAGAGTATAAGGTCAAACTAGTCTAGGGATTGTCTGACCTGGTCAAAACGACATGGCCCGACCTGCTGGGTCTGGCCCAACCCACGCAGGGCAGTCCGACCGGGCATCCTGGCTTGGGTGGCACGGAGGTCGTGTGGGCTGGGAAGGCCACGGGTGGTTGCAGGTGCCGTGGGGCAGTGCATGGCCGTAGGTTCCATGGTGCGGTGGAGACCGTAGGTGTCCCAGGGCGGCGAAGGCCGCGGGTGCTGAGTGATGGTGCGAGGCCATGGGGGTCGTGGGGCACAAAGGCCACGGTGCGGCAGAGGCCGCGGGCAGAGGAGTGCCACAGGAGGGGGAGCACTACAAGGCACAGATGCTGCGGTGTAGGGGAGGCTGTGGGAATCAGAGCGTCATGCCTTTGCTGACATCCTTCTTGACTAGACACCCTTCACTAATCGCCTTCGTCAATGTTCTCAAGTTCCACCGGTGCCAACCGCCGACACCAGTCGCCATCACCTTTTCAAAGATCAAAAAAAAGATCCACAAGATTTGCGGAGGGGTCTGACCATGTTTGTTTGGCCTATACCATATGTGTTAGGGAGGTATCATACGACTCAAGTAAGATGCTTCAATGTTAGATGGAATTTAACATTGATCAAATAAAACCAGACCCCTACTTTTATTTATTGTTGACGTTGATGAAATAATTCAAAGTTGTTGACATTCGTCGCCCCCGCCACACACCTCTGATCCCGAGGTGGTTCGTCAAATAAATTCTCATCAATGGAGGTGGTTCTTAATTGTTGATGATGTCCACTATTGTAGGATGTCTCAAGGAGGATGTCGAAGTCGTGCATTGGAATTCTTCATTGGAGGATGTGTTCTTCGATGTTCTCCTATTTCCAACCATTTCCTCTCAATTCCACCAAAATGAAAAAGTAGTCCACATAATAGAACAAGTTATCTATTTTGTTTGTTGGCATAATTTCAAATTAGATTAATTAATTAATTGATTATTTGGTATAATTAATTAGGTGGGTGGCCCAAATAATGTGGGGGAGTTCAAGAAATTTTTCTCCCATAATGAGGGGAGTTCAAGGGGGGTTTTAGCCTTGGGTGTTCCCTACCAACATAACCCACTTTGGAGGTTAATCTTGGTGGTCCCCACCTCCATAACCTCACACGGCAGGTTTATTTCAGGTGGTCCCCACCTCTCAACATCCACAAGGGAGTTCCAAATAAAATAAAATTTTTCAAAATTTTATTTTATTTTATTCTTTCACAAAAAATCCAACTTCTATATATCTCCCTTGACCTACTGCGGTTTAGGTGAAGGTCCCCTTATGTTAATATCAGTGCTATGAGTTCAACACTGCCCTCTGATTTCAATTCCAAGCATAGGTTCCAATATTATAGAAACCCCCTTGTACGTTTACTAAACGTACCCAAAACAAAGTTTAGAAATTCATTCTAGGCACAACGGGCCTCGGAATCACATGTCTTCAATTTTTGCAGACTCGTAAAAATCCCATTTAAATAAAAAAAATAATATGGAAATTCCGGGACATTAAAATAAATCTATCCATGTGGTTTCATCAAAACAATGAATTATTTTCCATGTTTGAACTACCGCTGATCATACATATTCAAAGTACATTCCAGAGGGTGGTGAAGATGATCCTGTAGTTTAAGATTTGCGTTTCTTCCCAATTCTCATTGTCACTGATGGTGGTTGTGAAAATGGGTCTCGTTGATCTTATTAATGATATAGAATATCCTACCTCAGTACAACATTAGTTGGTATTGATGGGGTATCTCTCTTTATTATGATAACTGTATTTTATAAAGCACAAGGTTACATTAGTGACCTTCGAGCATGGTCACCCACACCCTCTGATTCCAATGAATTAGCCTATGATGACGATGAATTACCTTTTTAATGAAAGGGTTCCATTCTACTACCTCTTTTTATCCTAACCTAAGGGACAACATGGTTTAGCACCCCTTTTGGGTATGATGTAACCCAGTTCTCATCATACCAGATAGTTAATCTTCTTGTTGAATCAGTGATGGGTTAGTTTATTATTTCTTTGGTTTTCTCTATAGTCATCTGCAACCATAGTTATTGGGCAACAATATAATGTTTCTCTAATCTCACATACACTATAGATGATATGGTTTGTTTTTTCAAACATCTGAATTGATGTGCGAATCTATAAGGATCATAGGCCTCACATATGATTTCCCCATCATTCATGGTGGCCATTACTCTATCCGTACAAGCTAACATATAGGCCCTTAGCTCAAATATGGCCATCCTATCATCAATTAATCTCCCCAATGGAAGATTCACACAAGGGAAAAGATGAAATTACTTTTACATAGTTAACGTTGTGCTATTATCATAAGCATTCAATGATAGAGGTGAAATACTAGATATAGCTTCAAAAGATGGTCGAAACGAAATTTTTAGGACCATAACCCCACTTTGAACAATATAATTTCTGAAATTAGTAGCGATCCACCACTATTATACATGAAATAGACCTTATATTCTGGAAGGATACTCCCCTCTATACATATGCAACATGCTCTTATGGATCTTCTACAAAATAGGTTTATTCAATCCTACCATCATCTTCATTTCATGATTGACCGCTATAACAAAAGATTCAAACCTTAGGCTGCACTTGGAATATTAAATAGGGCGTATATATACACTAATCCACATGGATAGGAAACTCTCAAGATGTTTCCTCACAAGAATTTTATAGTTGACTTCATACCCCCACTTTTCAAACGCTATTTTCTCTAATGTTGGCCAGAATGTGACATGAGTACCTCTCTTTCCTACCTTTGGATATCTTGTTGGATGAGTACGAGTGCGAAACTTCTCTTTATTATTCATCAACAATATTTCCATCCACACCTATGGGTGAATATAACTTCTTGTGTGGATCTTTGTTGTGTTTGTAATCTTGAGTTTATGAAATATGTTCATTGACTCACAAACCAAGGATGGTAACTTTTTTGAGACCTTCCATGTCAACTTTGGAGGAATAAATTTACTATACATGTATCTATTGATTGGAGCTCTATATATCTTGCTGAAATCCCACAAACTGATATATACTACTCCATGTGTCTAATGTAAGGAATTAGTCTCTACACTCCATTGGCTCAAACAATCTGGTGAAAAAGCATCATTCCTATATACAGAGGTTTTCCCAAGCCATTCAACCTCATAAGTTCTGATGCCTTTTATGTCATCCATAAACTCCTCGCATGTCTTATGCACCCAATAAATTCACATCCATGGGGTTTTAACATCTCATGAAAAGATCCAAAATATCATTCCATCCCTTTGATTTATCTCTCTAAGAATCTTGAAAAATTGAGGAATAGTAGTACGACTATAGCTCAGTTGTATGTGCTTCCAAATATAGAGAACATGGGAAATGATGTATGAAATGGCCCATAGCTTCCATCACAACACTGATATGTGATCCCACAATAGAAATATTGGGAGATAGTAAATTGGGTTGGTCTTCATACAAATAAAGCGGAACATAATTCAATGGATTTAGTATATTGGCATCATAAAGATGGCCACAAAAATACAAGGTAAAATAAATACTCCTTGGAAAATCAAGTTGATATTGCGTCATATGATTTGAAAAATATCGGAGACTAGTTTCACAGATGTCAATGTAACCATTTCCGATGATCTTCATCATATCATCGATTATCTTGCTTTCCAATTCTTCACCAGTTCTGATTCTCTTAGGATCCAATGAAAATGTAGAAGAGATTAAAATCCATCTTAATGTGAAATCATTTTCAATTTTTGGAAAAAGTAATTAAGAAAATTTTTAGAAGGCATTAAGGTGTGCAGGTATGGATTTGGTGTACCTGTATGAATCCAGCACGCAAGTATAGCACCCAATATGTGGAGTGAAATTTAAAAAGGTAGATAAGAAGCATGATCTACATGAGTGTTTGAACAAAACCAATTGCACGTCAAGATCTAGATTTCCAGAAACCTTGGAAATTTTCATTTATTTGAACCAACTATATATAATATATGATGACTACCCTGCACGACATAACCTTGCACGCTCGTACCTAACACATAATCTGTGTGCGCGCCACATCAAACTCTTTGACCATTTTTTCATAACATTACCTCAGTATAAGAACCTATATTCATTTCAGATCAAATTCTATAGGGGGGGATTTAGATGATTCTTCATTCCATCACATCGATGAAGAACTGAAAAAGGGAAATACCTTAGAAAAAGGGGGATAAAATACATAGAAAATTGAGTATTTGAAAAAGTTCATGTTTGGAATCACTGCTACTGATACAAGTCCCCATTGGAGAGTAGCCACTTACTTTCCAAAATGTTGGCATGAAACCCACTTGAGTGACCAAACTCTTTTCGCATAGGGTCCTATTTTGGATTATAAATAGACTGCTGGGATATTCATTTGTATGAACAAATTTCACTGAAGCCCATTTGCTGCTCTGGTCTCCCTATTGCTTCACCCATGTCTTCTAAAACCAACAGGGAAGTTCATTAAAGCATATGGTAGGGGAATTAAAGGAATATAATTTTACTTAAGTACCATTATTGTTTTAAATCCATTACCCTTGCACGCCTAAAACATCCAACATCCCTAAATCAGAAACACGTGCATGCTACCCATTCCTCTAAAAAGAACATGAGCACCCCACTTCTTTGAATACCGATTAATAACCTTAAAGGATTTAGTCATTTCTCACACAAGTTTCAACATCTAAGTTGTTCATCACTTAAGTAAACATCATGTTTCCCAATATTACATGCACTCTCATACCTGTGTGCCAGATAGCTACTTGGGAGCCCCTATTTGATTCAACTTATCGCATCAGCCTATACAACTCTTTCATCGATCCTTATTCAAAGTCATTAATGGCAATGATTTATCTTCCTTGACTCCCTTTTTGGAAAGGTATTATGTTGAAACATCTACCAAAACCTCCTAAAATTCAAAACCCTTGGGAAAAGAACATCATAATATCTCCCATTTGTATTTGTATGTCCATTGTAAGAGGTTTCACACATTTTTTGGTAATGTGTTCATGATTAATGGAGTTTCTGTTGGTTTGTATATCTGTAGTCACATGAACCATTCTCCGAGGAAAAATGTTGGGGAGTTTTCGGATTGGAGGATTATGGTTTGGGCCATGCCCATCCCTTATCATCTCTAAAACCTAGACCCTCAGGTCCTTAGTAGGAAAGGTAAGGTCCACAACTACTTCTTTTTTTGAACAAAGGAGAAGTCTCCCACCCCTACCAGGACTAATTTTAGGGAAACCATCATGGTGTAAGCCCCTAGACATTCATTTATAAGGTTTCAGTCTCACTCCTCTCTAAACCCTTCACCTTCACCCCTTCCTTACATTGGACCCTTGTCTAATGGAAATTGATGTGGAGAAAGGGTCATTACTCTATGCCCTCTGCCATCATCGCCTCATCTTCTATCATTCTAGGCCCACCCTCTCCTCTAAACAAAAGATAAAGTGTTTGGTTTGATGAATCATTCAGATACTACTGTTTCTCAAACCTAGTATGAATCACATGGGCATAGAGAATTATGATGATCACAACATACAAAAAATCCTCAAGTCTTGAACTATGAGAACTGAGATTCCCAACATAACTAGGATACATAAGAATCCATTAGGTCCTGATCTCACTGGATATCTTGTTCAGGAATCCAACCCTAATTCCCTTAGTTATGGAATCCTCTTTATTAGTATTCTGTTTCCTATTTCCCTCAAAGTTTCATACACCCCTTCTATAATTAATGAACTTTGTGGGCTTTGAATCCCATCCGAATTTGGTATGTAGGAAGCATCCATGAGGTTCAAACCCAACACTCCAAAACAAACCCATTCTTCCATGACCATATTCCCAATAGGGTCTAATCCAACATGGAAACTCATATCCTTTCCAGGTTCCTTGGGATTCTTAGGCATAAGTCCCCCACTAGGCATTGACTAAGCACCTGCTTCATATATTTCATTACCCCATAACACTAAATTGTACGGTTAGGTCCTTATCACACAACCTTAAAAGGTATCATGTCTCTGATTAGATGACACCAAACTATAATGGTTCTGATTCCTTTCACAAGGATATGTAGGTAGGCCATTTATTGGTATGATCACAACATAAAAACAAACTTTCATCACCCGAGATGATAAAAAAATATAGTGTTACCCACTGAGTGGATTAAAACCATTATTATCGTAACAACAAATATTAGAGTATATAAATATTATATAATATGATACCATTGATGGAGAACCTTGAATACATACATATATCTCCATTAATGATGAACCCCAAATACATACAGATGATTCTAAATTTCACAAATTTTAATAATTGATTTAAAATTTGAAGGAAAACTAATGTTATACTTGGTGAATTAATAAGGATTCATGAAAATATCTAAAATCAGAAAGAGTGTCCCAATGTAGGAAACAATTCCTCCAAAAATAGTGTGATGAGTCTGACCACCCATCCTTTCAACCAATGTATGTTATTAAGAAACATAGGTCCAAACCTAAATAAATCATGCCTTTGGAAAGAAGCTCTCTTTAGATAAAGTACCATTGGATGTTTACGGATCCATAATAAATCAAATGAAATCCAACTTGAAGTAGTGATTCATAACTAGAACACCTGTTCTAGGAGGTGATGAAATAACAAGAAAAAGTGTGGACCACTTCCAAGTAATCTCCCAGCTTCTACACCTTGTCCACCACCCTATGGATTTGTCTCATACTGCCCCTACGTCACGTGTGGAAGCCAATTTATGGTTTCCTATCAACTATATGACTGGTCAGAAAATCTCAAGCAAGATTCCCCCTATAGTCACATGAGTATCACTGCCTCTCTCTGGGTGGAATGGTACCATCCTGGGAGCCCTAGCCCATATAACCTCAATCTTGGGACCTTCTTCCTAAAATATATCTCATTTACAGGTCCCTGAGAGTGAAATTGATTCTTAGGTCTCTTCTCTTACTTTACCACTACCAGAAACAACTTGATGTGTCTACTTATACAAGAAACTATCAACATCCAAATCATTCTATAGAACTCCAACACAAGTAGGAATGATTAGAGAGATAACATTAACTCAGATGTATCTATCTAATTCTCTCTCAAAGGCCCAAGACCAAAACAAATAATCCCAAACCATATCTATTGAGTACCTTGATAGGTTTCTAAACCTACATAAATACCCATGTATTGTTGTTCTATCCTTTTAAATTTACAGAAGATATTAGATACGTATATCCCTCAGCATTGCTAGTGAGAAATCCTATATGAAAATGTTCTCAAACTATGAAGATGATATAGTCTCCTCGTAATAAGATATGGTCACCAAAATCCACCATTATCCCATTGATAAATGAAAAAGGATCACTACTAGGACCACCATCTGATATATTGGTATCCTGAACAGATGGAAATCATATTTCACTACCTCAACATAGTACTCAATCGCCAGTGGGTTAGGATCTTCTCATAACCTGAGGGGTATCTTTTTGTAAAATTCATGAAGATCACTTAGCCAATACACCTCATCAGCTAGTATTATGGGTTCTATCTTCTATTAGGTAGGTGTTGGTATAGGTAGTGTGCCACCTAGATGTAAAACATATGGAACTAGTCCCCGTATTGATTCCTCATCGCCGAGGGGATAATCCTTACTATCTGGATGATGAACCCTAGATGGAATATATCACTAGGGAATACTGAAATAAAAAATATTTACCCCAATATATTAGTATATCTTATGAGATGTGTCAAGAAGGACATGGAAACTGAAACCCATTCCTATATAATTAATGTACCATTGACTTCCATTCAACCAATGTTATCATGTAGTGAGTCCAAAGGTAGGTGATCAAAGTCCTGTTGTATTGATATGTCACCCATTACACCAACACTTGAGTCTCCAACTTGAAAACCAAACCTAAAACACTTTCTATTGTTTCCCTAAATAATATCTTAGGCTCTAGTCCTAATGTAGAACTGAATCCTTTGATACCACTCTATCGTGAAACATAACAATGGTTTCCATTCCACAACTCACCAAGCCTATCCCCATTAGGTCGCGGGCTAGTAAAAAATTCCGAGTAGGAATATCACTAACATTGGAGGCCTTAGCCTAAGTACCTGTGCATACAGACACACACAAAAACACTTATCCCTGCCTATAAAATGCTGAAATGTAAAAAAACTAAAAAAAACTGAAATAAAATATCAAAATCCCACAACTAGAGTTTGGTTTGAAGTAAATGAAAATAAATAGGGCCAAATAAAATCCCAAAACAAGAGACTAAAAAACTTTTCCAGCCTAAATGTAAACTGGAGACTACTATCAGAATACTATATGAACATACCTTGTTATATCAAATCTTACTAAAAACTCCATAGTCTTGGTCCCTCAAGGAATATTCCAAAAGGATGATAATCTATACAATTCCTGAAAAATATGAAAAAAACCTATAGAGGGGTGAGTATAACAATACCTTATAGGACATCCCAAAATAGAAAAAGAAAAAAAATGGAATGACATATAGATCTACATAGGAATATGTCTAAAAATAATATAATTAGAATATGAATATTTACTAAATAGAGACACATAGTATAAAGGTATGTCGTAACTATAACTATTTCCTAGGATTCAAAATCAATTGTTCCCTCTAGCCCTCGTCTAGGAGAACACAGCGTGAGTCTTAATGCACTACTAACTTCTTTTAGAGAGGTAATTCTCATTGGATCTCTCCATAAGAAGTATACACTTGATGTCTAAAGAGATATGATATGTAGATGAGAATCAAACCCAAGTCCATGGGGTATATAAACAATAAAATCTAGATTAACCTGCTAGGTATATGATCAATGCATTTATATTATAGTTCTCAATGAAACAGATAACTCCACCTAGGGAACATAGATAAACAGAGGATCTAACTATGGGCCTCAAAAAAGGATTCTAAAAACTCTTTCAAAGAAGTCATTATATTGGGATCAATACCCTATGTTTAGGATTCATTTCCATAATAATCCTTAGGGAAATTATATACGGAACACACCCCAGAAAAACATGTCTATGATATAGAGGACAAGGGCTCAAAGCTATCTTTATGTGGGTGCCCAAATTGTAGTAGGGGTACATTTCTTGCCACTAGGACCATGGGTCCTTCATGTGTAAATGACCCTTGTCTTTGTCTGTCTAGAAGTTAATGGTGTTCTAATTCTAGTGTACTTGTGAACATGTATTGGTATATGGCTATTCCTATGTATCTTTCGCTTCTCTATGTCTGTGTAGGAGTACATGATGTTCTACTGGTTGGGTACTCACATCTCGTGTCCTTGTACCATCTAAGGTACATATAGATCTCACCAAATGGGACTATATTTCATGTTATAGGGTCACATTCTTTTTGATACATATATTCCTCTTAAAACCCTACTCCCCACTAGGAGGGACCCACATGTCATGTAATCATGGATTACACACTGTGTGGATTTGGTTTTTTCAAAAAACATGGTTCCTTCTTTTGAGTTCTCTCTCCTAGATACCACCTTGAAATAATTCCCCAAAAAGTGACATAAATCATGGTTTCATCCTGATCAAGACTAATCATGGAAATATTTTAGAATCCAACATTCTAATTCATTCAAAAAAGGATTTCATTTTCATTATTCATTTCATTTTAAAGAATATAGAAATTGGCTATCCAAAAATGTATGATCCAGGTCTCTATAATCATTGAAATTCCATAATGATGTCATGATCCCAAATATACAATTTTAAACTATTTATCTATGAAATTATTGTGCAAAATTTGATATATTGGTGGATTTTGAAGCATGATACAACAAAGAGAACCCCTGGTGATGAAAGAAAATCTTGAGAAATGCGCAACCAAAAACACATGGAACAAACCTTATCTGGTGTTCATGTTGGCTTCAATCCTTCATCATTGTAATTAAAATAAAGGAATAAATAATAATAAAAAAATTCAACTTATAATTACCCACAATAATCCCATCATACAGAATGACTAATCTATGGGTCAACCCATTGGTCGATTAACTCATGTTCGTTATAGAAATAGAAAACATGGAAAGAATATAAAAAAACAACATCCTAACTCAATATGGATCAATAGATGATTAAGAATAGAGTTACAACATGATTTTTGGTTAGATCCTCTTATTCCATGTCACATCGATCGTCAATCGTAGATCTTGTCATTGTTTTCCAATAAAATCTTCTTCCATGATCTCCTTAAAATCACTATGTTTTATAGGGTTATGTGGATAACCCTAAATATTTTACGTAAGTGTTTATTTGAAGAAAATATTTGGTCACTACATCAACATTAATATAAAAAATTTTATTTAATAATTTTATTTATTTTATGCAAGTGATGAATTTTCCAAAAACACCCTGTGGTGAATAAGATTATGCCGCACTAAGGGTAAAACCCACTTTATTAACTCAATGGTGACATTAAATTCTAAATCTGACTGCCAGTTTGGACATTCTCTTACTTTTTAAGGAAAATTCATGTGCATGGTCATTAATATATTTAATATATATCATACATTAATTCGAAGTACACTGGGGCATAGAATTGAATGTCATCTCAGTCTGTGGTCTCAAAAATAATACATTCAATATCCAAAATTAATACATTGAAAATATGAGTCATTACAACATTATTTAATGTAAAAACATATGTATATTTTATAGGTTGATCCTAGGTTTTTTAGTGGATTAGGTTGGTTTATCTTGATGAGTATTTGATACATGGATGGGGTGAGGTTCAAGGATGGTAATAGATCTTAATTTTTATTTTGTTTTAAATTTTCAATTTTTATAATTAATTAGGCCAATGGTGGATCAGTTGGGGTAGGAAAATATTCTTCTTCATTAGAAATTAATTATAGTAATGTTCATTATTTGATGACTCATACTCAGAAGTTTGATGAACATATTTTTGGGTTATATTCAACTACTTTCTAAGTCTAATTCAATTTTTATATCCATCAACGTATTTTTTAATCCGTAACTAATAATCATCAATCTCTTCCATACCAAGAGGCATGTTGATGTTACTAGAAACCACACATGTTCCAATACATTGTGGTCTTTAGATAGGGGTGTTACATGTATATACAATATTAGTAGTTGAAGAACTATCCTAAATTGACTATGGAAAATTTTCATGTAAGTATTTACTGTCATGTTTGACATATAAATTGTTTCACAATGATTTTTTTCATTAATATCATTGAATTATTTTTCTATTGAAATTTATTTTATAATTATATTCATTCTCTTGAGATAAAAATATTAAAAGGAATCTTTATTTAATCATATTATTTTAATGAATTATGATTCCTTTATTTATTAAAACATCATGGGTTTAGAAATATCATCATACATATCTTATAAATATGTTTATAGAATAAATATATTTTTAATTATTTTAGGAGTGAATAGTATTAAGTAATATTAATTTGTTGTGTAAAATTTATTTATAATTTTAAATGTTAATAACATCTAATTTATGTTCATTAAAAAAATAATTGAGTTCATTTATTTGTTTTTTTGTCTTTAACATAAAATAGGTTCATTTTTACTTGGTGTCCCAATTTTATAATAAATTTAATTTTTTTCCAAAACATTCACTAAAGTATTGTAAATCATATAATTAATTTTTATTGAATGATTCAAAATTAGAATAAAATTTAATAAAAAGATTTGTTGTTGGATATAATCATACAAGAACTAATTATATCTTATAAGTTGAAGATATTCTACATTGGAATAATTAGCTGACCTTCTATATTTGAGATATAATTTGATTAAAAAAAATTAAATAGCAATATTTTGGGAGAATTTAAAATATAAATCACATATTAATAATAAAATTTAGTTTAATGTCTTAATTTAAAAACTAAGTTAGTATTTAACATGACTATAAGGGGGAATATATTAAATAGAAAAACTCACCTACACCTCCAAGACCTTTAACTACCATTAGGTTAAAATTAAAGACATCCTCATTAGAATAATCCCTATAATAATGTTCTATGTTAAAACAACTATCGGTATGGTTTTCCAAGACTGATAACATTATTATGAAATTTTTCTCTTTATCTCATAAATAACTTTTAATTCAATAGTGACTAATAGACATATTTTTCTTTCAAATAATCCAAATGTATTATATATATTATTTTAGTGGTTAATTGAATATCTAGATTATTTCTATATTTTTTCCCACATTATATTGTTTTTAATTTTTTTATAATTATATAAGAATTAAATGAACACCAATGAACATGATTTATTAAATAAATTAACTAATGTGATTATTTGAGTGTTTATTTCTATTCTCTCATGTTTTTTATGAGTAATGTTTTGGTTTCATGAAGTTAAAAAATTAATGATGTTATAACTCATTAATTTTCAAGTTTTTTGTAAAACAAATGTAAATGTCGACAAAAAACTAGCCGAAACATTGAATTTTGTATGTATTTCATTGATGAGTCTAGGTCACGATATTCGAATAAAAATATTTTATTCGAAATTATCATTGGAAAATAAATTTTATGATTATATTAATATAATATTAGATATCCAAGTGGTAACACATATAGTAACATGTTTTAGTTATTATAAATAAAATAATCACAATCCATCCTACATCCTTTTAGAGTAACGACAATTAATAATCAAGGGAAACTTAACTATTTTGATTAAAATTTCTATAAATTGTTTTTTGTTAAAGGAAATTATTTTTAATTATTTATTCAAATTCAATCCATATATAATTCAATACATTTCATTTTTTTGTCTTTAATGAATCCCTTATTGATTTATACGATTATTACATTGGAAATGGTCGGTGTTACACTATAGTTTACACCTAATAAATTGTTATCAATTTTGACATGTTTGAAAATGTGACCAGATTCCACTTATATCAATGATTGGAGTAAATTTGAAATTTTTTTACTTTTAATTGAATTAATATATTCGTTTAATTTTTTTAAATTAGAAAAATACCACATGATTTTGGATATTTTATATTTTTATCATACTTCTATACAAAAAGTGTTTATGTACCCATCATGAATTTCATTATTTTTACACCATGAATCATATATCCCTATTTAACCTAAATTAAATTTAAAATGTTTTGGATATTAAATACCCATTAGGGTAGGGCATTTATATATATCATACTCAAGTAATTGATCTTTTCTGTTCTTGGTCATCCAATAATTTTCATTCTATATTCCTATAATTATTATTTATGGATGTATTTTTGAGTGACACTAAATATATAATACTAATTATAGATATCCATGTTTTCCTCTTAACTCTTATACTCACTGACATCCAATTTCAATGTGATAATAATCCAACTAATTAAATTTTTTTCCAGTTATGAAACATTTATTTATTATACTATATTAATTATTCTACATAAGAGTGTCAACCCACTATTTTTACATATATTATTGTAGTTTAACTTTTGAATCCACTAAGAAATTATTATTTATTTTCTTATTTGTATAAGATTTAGACTAACAAAAATTTATTTTTCATTAGTCATTATTCTCTCAACTATTAATCCTACTAATGAACAATAATAGCAAATTTCTTCTTCTTAAATATATATATTTTTTTTCATATAAATCAATTATTATTTGTTAGTTTATTAATTTTTAGTGATTATGGAAAACTCGGTTACTATAAATCACTGATTCACTACAATTCCTTGAATTTTTTATTTGGTGTAACAATTTTTTTTTTCTGATTAGCCTAATATCCCATTTTACTTTGGTGTTTTAGAATTACTCTAGTACCATTTATAACCTATCATATTTTAAAAACATTACATAAATCCAAAATTATCATATGTATATCATATAAAAAATAAATCATTTTTCTTTTTATATTTTATAATATGAAACGTTTCAACATTTTTCATTCAATTTTAAAACATTATGACCTCCATACACATATAAATATTGTGTATTATGTGTCTATAAATGCATCATATTTTTACATATCAAATTGCCAAAATATTTTCTCTAGGAAACATAATTATTTAGTTTAAAAATTCCAGATACTAAATTTCACTACATTCACTTTTTATGACCATTATATAACGATTTTTTTAAATTCTATCTGTCTCTTGAAAATTTCATCTTTTCAAGTTCTATGAATTTAAATCCCATTCCCTGTAGTTGGAAAACTATCTATTCATTTTTTCGTAATCCACTTCCCAAATAGTAATCTTTCTTCATATTGTTTCAAAGTACATATTACATCAATTTTGTATTGTTTTTTTGTATAACCATATGACTTTTTAGTTCTTGATAATGTTACATCATCAAAATACTTGACTTATTTATCTTTGAACACATCCTTTTAATTGATAAAATGAGGTCTAATTATTCTTCATTTTTCAATAACATATCATTACACAGTTATTATATTTATAAAAAGTTATATATTCCACTAATTAAAAAATTTATAGTGTTTTCATATAATGTATGGATTATGATCTATATATTTAAACAATTATATAGATAAATAAAATAATATAATTTCCCATATTTTTCATCATCTATTTCCATAACTGATGAGAAATATAAAATATTCAAATTTATAAGATTATTTGATAATTGATTTAATTTTATAATTTTTAATAAAATTTTCAATTTATACTTTATTAGGAGAACTCTTTCCTCTAAATTATTATTGTGGGAGTAATAATTTTTTTCATTGTCAAGGTTTGTCATTAGATATCCCTTGAAAACTCCCATTTCTAAATATTTATGAATCAATGAATAGTTTTAATAATATCGTTATCTAGTATAAGAAGAACCATGATATTTTATGTATTTAAATAATTAACTATTACATAGTTCATTATGAAGATCCCAAATAAATCATTGTATTTGTTGTCAATAAGTTGGGATGCGTTGAAGTAGGATAATTGGCCATGTTTTTTTAAAAAAAATTGAACTAATTCTCATATATTTATTTGGAAAAGACAATATAGAGACTTCTACCAGTATCCTAAATGTAAATGAATGATATATTCATGTATCATTGTGTACATATAATGATTTGTTAGTTATTCCTATAGTTATTGGAAAGTGAGGATGACTGAGAGTAATATCTAACATATTTTTCATTGATTTTAGATGAATCTAATAACTGGGGAAATTGAATAACCATTTTTAATAATTAAAGAGATATTTTGGATGTCAGAGAATCCATCTAATCGATGAAATTCATCTGTATTATGTTATAAAATTTATTTGGATTCATTGAGTGTTCTAGTTAGTCTTTGGTAGATGTTATATTGTTTATTTAAGGATTATATAAATTCTATTAGGATGTCTTGAAAATGGTAATATCATTGTATTTCCATAATAGATTTGGAAAAACTGTAAAAATTTGGATGAAGTTTTAATTTTTTTTTAGATTTTGTAAGAATTTTTGGATGACTTTATAAGGATTTCATGGTGACCTATAAGGATTATAAAGACTTAAGAAAATTAGTTTTATATAATATTATAATGGAATGGTTTCCCTAAATTTAACGATTCATTCAAATTATTATAAAAATATTATTTATAGGGAATTTTATAATTATAAAATAAATATATTTTTAATAAAATGAAATTAATTCAAATGATTCTAGACATATTATTCATGGGATATATTTCACTATGTGATAGTGATTTATTTTGATTCACACAACTAATAATGTTTCATACAAAATGTTGTTTTTTAGATACATTTTTAAGAGGTATACAACATATGTAGCGATTTAAAAGTCTCAAAAACATGACACCTTGAAAGCATTGATGAATATTTCACCAGAGGTAAGATACATGAATTTTATAGGAATTTATAGAAGAGAAATTATAATACCCTTGACCCACACCCCCACATACAATGATAAAAACATATACTTTATAGACTACCATATATAGTACTTATAAATAATAGAACATATAAATCCAAAATTAAAATATTTAAAGTGAAAATTTCATAACTACCATACCAAAGATCATTGAGGTTTAAAGTTTTATATAATATTAAAATCCCCTAATTATCAAGACATATAATTATACAATGTTGTAGATTTTTTCATAAAGAAATAATCATTTACCATGATTTCTAATCTTATTATATCCTTGAATAATACATTTTACTTGTATTGACCCTTGTATTTTTTGGTTGTGAATAATAATATGAAATTTTATTTTTTGGTGTCAGATTCCTTTGAGGGGAAAATGTTAAATTTTCCCTTGATGATATTGAAAAAATTTATTTTTTATGGTTCCATTTTTCTTGAAATAGAGATGTTTTTCATCATAGTGAATTTATTCGGGTTTCAAGATGGTCAATTTTTTCCGAAAAAATGAATATTTTTTAAATAAAAAATAATTATCCAAATAATGTAATTGATGATATCTCCTAAATAGAGTATATGAAAGAAATTATGACAACATTTTTAATTCTGAAATTATATGTTCTATATATGTGAGATATAAATCTTACCTAGTTTTTTGGTATTAATAAGACCTTGTGAATTTTATTATTATATTTTGATAATCATGTAATCTTTTTTAACATAAAACATATGTACCCACTTGTTTTAGGGTATATTTTTATAATGTATGTCTGTAAATTTTAACTATAAATTTCGTTATCATACATTAAGGTAAATGTTAATTTCCTTAAGTTAGTTTTAGGTAAAGTGAAATTTACCTCTGTAGGTATATGGTAATTAGAAATTTACTTATGTTAATATATAACATTATTAAATTTACTTAAGGTAATATAGGAAAACTGGAATTTTACTTGTGTTTATATAAGGTATATTCAAATTTCCAAAATCCACTATAAGAAAAATAATTATTTTTTAATTTACTATAAGTTAAATATAAATTTAATTAAGTTTTTATGGTAATATAAAATTTCATTAAGTTTCAATGTTATAAATTACTATAGGTTATATTAATATATGATATCTTGCTAATGGATAAATTAATAGAGGGTAACTTACAATAGGATAAGTTACTAGATGTTATCTTACTATATGGTATGTTAAAATAGCATAACTTGATATAGGGTATTTCATTAAAGGGTATCTTGCTATAGGATTTGCAATTATAGGGTAATTTACTATATTATAAGTTACTATATCATAACATACAACATGGTACGTTTTTGTTAAGCAACGTGATATAGGGTATGTTTTTATTGGGTAACTAGTTATGTAATAATTTATTATTTATTACCTATAATTTAATCATGGGGTAAATTATTTAATATATATTATAATTAACTATAAATTAAATAATGAAAAATTGAAAAAAATTATTATTATTTATTTATAATTAATTAGTGTAATCTACATTGAAGAAATATTTGGGACTTGACCTATATATGAGGAGGAGAAAGGGGAAATATTAATGAAAATAAGCAATAAATAATATAAAATAAAATAAGAATTGCGATAAATACAATAAATAATAAATATTAATAAATTGTATTATTTAATGGATGAAATAATCAACTTACAGTCCCTACACTTAGGGGGCTTGCATGGATAGGCCTCTCACAATTATATCTCCTTAATGAGGTGTCTTCCTTGATTCATGTCGTACTGATGTTCCATTTGATAATAAAGATATGTAGAGACCCAAACCACTGGATCCAAGATCTAGTGTCTACATTATTACTTTGGATTATGGTAAAAGGAATCACATCATAAAGGACCAAATAGCTTAGCGCTATGGTAAATTATATACACACTTGGGTCTTAAATTACATTTTAAAACACAAAAGAAAAATTAATTTTTTGGGAATATCACTATTTCCTATAGAATAACTTTTCAAATAATTAATAATACACATTCAGGATTACTATGAAACGGAAAAAACAATGGGGAGGTAAAATTCTTAGTAAGTGTTTACAATGACATAATAAATAATCTTAAGCAATATGACGAGGTAAATAACTGGACACACTTTCCATGTAATCAATAAAATAATAAGGAACTGTATACATAGATAAAATTAATGAATAATATCATTGATAATAATCAATATAGAATGATAAATAGTTTAAAAGACATTACATTTAATAAATATCAGGAATATCATAACTAGATAAGTCATAATGAGTTTGGAAGGGTAAATAACTGAACCAAAATTCCAAGTAATCAATAACTGGGAATGTAATGAATCTAGAGATAATTTCATTTTCAAAATATCATGGAACATAATAACTAATTTTATAAGGTAGGAAATTATTAATTATTTAAATTCATGTATTATGAAGAAGATACGTTAACTATAAATGGTTGACTAGAAGTTGCGTATGTCATCACTGAAGATACGGTATAAAATATACATGTCATACCTTGAATCATTTCAAGATCATGTAGGTTGTACGTCTCAACCGTTGATAGTTTTCTCCACCCATTTCATCTAGTTATATGATCCTTGTGTAGAAAAGCTAGGGACGGGTGTGTTTACAAGTGTTGGCACTCCATTCCATCACATTGATGAAAAAGTGACATAGGGAAATACAATAGAAAAAAGAGGTGAAAATACATGGAAAATTTCAATATTTTCAAAGGGTCAGGTTTGAAATTGCTGTAGTTGAGCCAAGTCACCATCATCATACAACCACTTTCATGCCAGAATATTGGCATTCGACCCACATGAACAACCAATCTCCTTTCACCCAGGGTCATATTTTTTCTTATAAATAGTCCCTTAGGGTATTAATTTTTATGAATGAGTTTCCATGAAGCCTAATTTCTAATTTTGTAGCCCTAGGGAATTTCCCAAGTCTTCCAAAACCTTCATGGTAGTTATTAGACACCTAGGGAAAAGGAATTATAAGAGGATAATAGGACTTAAGCCCCTTCAGTTTTTGAAATAAATAACACTTTCGCAACTAAAGCACCTAACCTACAGAAATCAGAAACACTTGAAAACCACTCATTCCTATGAAAGGAACTTGAGTGCCCCACTTCTGAGATTACCTATGAATAATCTTGAAGGATTGAGTAAATTCTCTCCCAAGTTTGAATATCCAGGTTTTTCATCACTTAAGTAAACAAAAGGTCTCCCAAGCATACTTGTGCACCCATACCTACACGTCAAATGCATACTTGGAAAACCCTTTTTGATTCACCTTATCCCTTAAGCCTATACAAGCCCCTCATCAAGCCTTCTTCAAAGTCATTCAAGGGAAGGATTCCTCTTCATTGTCTCCCTTTTCTGAATGGGTTTATTTTGAATCCTCCACTGAATCCTCATGACTTACCAAATCCTTGGGAAATACACATCTGTGTGTCTCCCATTAAGGTTTGTATATCCATAATCAATGGTTTCCCACATTTGTTTTGTAATGGGGTTAGGATTCATGGAGTGTCTGTGGGTTTGTATATCTGCACTCACATGGAACTTTCTCCCAGGAAGAGTGTTAGGTAGTTCGCAGTTTGGATGATTAGGTTTTGGGCCATCCCATCCCTTAATGTATCTAAAAACTAGATCCCCAAGTCCCTATTAATGGTATTATTCACACCTACTTTTCCTTATGAATAATGGATAAGTCTCCCTCCCCTACCATGACTAATTTCAGGGAAACCATGATGGTGTAATCCACTAGCATTTCACGTAAAAGGTTGTAGTATTTCTCCTCTATACATCATTCAACTTCACTCCTTCCTTATATTTGACCCTCATAAAATGTAAAGAGAGGAGGGGAAAAATTCATTTATTCATTCCCTCTCCCACCATTTTCGGAACTTATTTCATTATAGGAATGACCCCTCCCATTAGTGGAAGATAGATTTCGTGGTTTTTGGATGATTTTTTATCTTCTTTTTTCTCACACTGAGCATGAATCATGTGGGATTATAGAACTATGACAGATATGAAGCCTCCATGAGGTTAAAACCTAACACACCAAAACAACCATGTTCTTCTTGGTCCATATTGTGAAAAGGGTCTAATCCAACATGGAAACCCATTTATTTTCTTGGTTCCTTAGGAAAATCAGGCATAATCCCCCCACCAATATTTGTCTAAGCACTTTCTTATTAGATGTCCTTACCACATGACATTAAACTATATGGTTAGGATTATATCACATTATGTTAAAAGGTATTAAGCATCCCATTAAGTGACAATGAATTACAATGGTTCTGATTCCATTCATAAGGATACATAGGTAGGCCATTTATCGGTAGAATACAGACATTGAAACAAAAATTTGTCTCCATGGATGACTATAAATTATTGAGTGCCCCAATGAGTGGCTTAAAATTAGTATTATCCAAACAATGATTAAAATAATATCTAAATAGTATACAAGAGAATACTATTTGTGGAGAACCTTTTATATATAGAGATATCTCTTTTAATAAAGAACCTCATATACATACAAATGATTCAAAATTTTACACAAGCTAATAATTGATTACAAATTCCAAGTTAAACATAAGTTATACTTGGTGAATTAAAAAGGATTCATGATAATATCTCAAATCACTAAAATAGTTCTGTAATAGGAAATAATCCCCCCCAAAATAGTGTGATGAGTTTGACCTCCCATACTCTCAACAACTATACGTTTTAAGTATTATACGTCTAAACAAAATGAATGCATTACTTTGTAAAGTATGTCCATATTTATGAAAACCCATTGGATGTTTCTAGTTCCACAAATAAATACAATTGAAACTACCTGAATGTAGTGATTCCTAACCAGAACACACATTCTATGGGCGACGAAACAAAAACTGTGTACTTGATATGAATCCTTAACCAATTTGATATTATTACCCATATTTCAGGTGCCTATCAATTGATAATAGATGTCTAAAAAAAGTAATAAATCATACATGTTTCCATATAAAAGATGTTTCTATAATATAATTCATTGTTTATATTTGTCGTGTTTTCATAGAACTCCCTCGATTCCAAATAGTCTCCTTCAAGATTGAAACCTTGAATTCCCCATCTGCTGTAAAGGTTGAATACTCATCCTCTGAAGGATCTCATCACAAATCATCATTTTCAATGTAGGTTCTCAAATGTGTTGGTTCCAGAATATGATAAATATAGTACTACCCCAACCATAGAGGTTTCTCGACAGGCTCTCCAATTTAACAACAACCCGTTATCATCTGGTCATCGGCGAACGATGTTCGATAAATAGATAGTTCCAACCAGAATCTTCAACCATTTTGGGTCTTTATCCTAAGAACACAATAACCAGTCCCTCCCATTATATAGGGAGGTGTATATGATGCTAACTCATAGCCTAAAATCAATGATACATGGGTCCTTCCCAAGGGCTCTTGCACGTAATCGATACCAGTAGAATCATGCGGCAGTAAACCCTCAACATGATAGGGGTTCTTCCTTCAGTTGTTTTTCCAAGGTCCCTTAGACCCAGGAACACAAGAAAAACCACCGAGGAAAACATCCAACCAAAAGGGATAAGGTTATTGATTTTTCTCTCTCCAGATAAGTACATCAACCTAACATGGCGGCGAAGAATAAACAATCACATACACTCGTCCACCATAGTTATTCCTACTAGTGGACTCTTCTGGAAGATCCTAACCAATAGCGCCTTTCAAATATGGACGAGTACATTAATGAGGTGCAATAAAATTCTTAAAAACTCACATCCAGTCAACAGACTCATCTGGATGTATTCTTGGAAGCCTGCTAATCAAATATGGTGGAAACTTCTAGGTTGGAACATACACGTGCTTACACTAACCAATCCTGCAATCAATCTCGTCTGTCAGTATTACAAGAAATCTATCGACCACACTTTTCTAAAGACATCCAGTAGACACATACACCTTCTAGAATCCATCAAGACTACGAACAATCTTGTTTGGAAGCACTTGGATAAGTTTCGAAGATAAATTTGATGAGAAACCTGGGGTAGTGTCAAATCTCTGCCACCACACATGAGCACTGTTAGTATCCAATGTCAGGAAAGGGATGACATGAGTAGTTACATACACCTACTGAATATATGAAATTGACATATATTACCATTCCATCCCTTGAAGTACATAAACACATTGTAGAAATGGTGAAATAGAAGACAAAAATTCTTCTCCATATTCTCGAAGCCTACCAGAATATCATTATGGAAACTTCAGAAGTACCGAAGGGACATACAAATAATTCTATCCCCACACCTGAGATTACTTGTTATCATTCCATCCCAGAGTAGATAAATTTTTTTTTTCCATGTGGTGAGGGTTATTAGGAATACTCCCCATATCATATGGATAATTGGATTGGGAACATACACCCTTTTCAGTTGCTGATAATTAGCCTATTCTGATGAGCACTCCAAGGCAGGAACATACACCTACCTCAGATAATAAATTCTCCTAACATGTGTCCCTAACTACATGTAAAATAGAATCTTAGAAGAAGTATCTTCAAAAAAAGTTGAAAAATAAAGCAACTATATACAATTTGGCTCTTTTTAATTTTGGAATTCTTGATGCCCCCAAACATTTATCTGTTTCAACTCAAGATCCTAACCTCCCATTAAAAAATTATGATTGTTGTATCAATATTTAAATATTTCACCATTAGAAACTTCTTCATAAATACTTTCATTATGAAAATTCACTAAATCTAGAGTAACTATTTCTAGATTTGAGGCATGGGGACCCTTAGTATGGGAAGAAGACTATGGAGCAAGAGGATTTATCCCCTACTCTAATCCACTATTATGGTCCTCTCGATGATGGAATTCACTATGAATGGTCTCTTCATAGTAGTTTTCACATTGTTAAGATAATTCTCTAATTGAAAATGTAGTGGTGATGAATCCTTCCTATCTTGAGGAACATTCCAATATAATTCTTGTCAGGTTTTATGGATTATTACATATAGGTTAAATAATTTCTCGAATAGAAGAAAGCCCAAGACAATGGTAATTCTCTGAACCCCCCTTTGGTCATTGACCTTCAAATATAGTAGAGGAAAAAGACTAATCCGATTGTTTGTGATAAAACAATTGAGATGCGTCCCCTCTGGTCGGACCAAGTTGAGAAACCGCTAGAAAAAGATGATAAGGATATGTTGAATATGCGAAAATAACTATCTAAGAGTGAAATACCAATAATGTTATGGCCTTTTTCAACGTATCAATACAACTTTCCAGAATTTATGGAAGAAGATTTCATTCAAGATATCTGCCTCAACATATGGAAAAATATTTGTCATAGTAAATCAATAGTATTACCATATAATGAATATCAATGTCATGTAAAAGTAATAGAAGAGTTTCAATGACAAATTGATTTTGTAACTGTCTCATTTTCTAGATATCCAAAGGTTTAGAAGCAGTAGAGATCCCTTCTATGTGCACGCCAGGATACACAAAAGAGGCTAAACCAGTTAATTAGTAACACCCTATATAGTATTTATATTAGAGGATGGGGTTCACAGGAAGGATTGTAAGTCACTATGCTATAAAATCTGAAAATCCCTCCCAAATTGGTATCATGAAATGTTATTGCTTACAGATGGCTACACACCATATATTTTGTGTGTAATCAATGATATTGTCAAGAAAATTCTTTGACTATCTCTCCTAAATGTTAGTCCCATAGAGATAAATATATTAAGACACATTTTCCTCATGCATCTATGAACATTAATCAGGCCCTCCATTAGAAGATGTTAGGCATAAGATTTCAAAAATATCTAAAATATCATAATGGTGTTCTAAAATAAGTGATTTAAGTGTTTTTTGGAAAATTTAACCGGTCATTGTTCCGACTAGAATTTGTAAAATTTGAAGAGCATTTGCGCTAATATCATCTATAATAGTTTATGATCCTACCAATCCTATAGGGATGGGAGCTTTTTTATCCAATCATTCGAATTAAACAAAAATATTTTGATGGTTTGAAGAATAAGAATAGTAACATCTCTAACCTATAGTGATAGGGGATTTTCCTCATCTATAATCCCCTCTTCAGAAGAAGTAAGTTTCTCCTGATTCGGGATGAAGTCAAAAAGTGAACTCACAACTGAAGTATCCAAGCATTCCCTTCAGGTTAAAAACCATCAAACAATTCATTGAAATTCCACATATAGGAGAGCAAAGTATCATGGAGGGAACATAAGGAAACGATCTTATAGATATACTAATATAATGTCATCAATGAATTATGTGTCGGTGAACATCATTAATACATTTATGAAAGATCCTCCAGAAAATGAGTCACGTTCAAGGGCATTGGAGGATCAAGTTCTTATTCATAATATGGTACAAACTGGAAAAAATGAAGGATGTGTGTGTTCATGAAATCGGTGGAATACTCAGAATCTTTGTATTCTCTTAAGTAACTAACTCCCATATCTTCTAAAATCATATAATAATGGGAAAGATAAAGGTCCTATCATATGTAAATTTTTCACTGTGGAAGGTTAATCTCTTTAGCTTGAAGAAAAATTATCCCTGCAAGAGGAGGAGATAAAGGACCTAGAATGCCTCAATACAAAGTTACTTTGAAGTGTCATTTATGCTAGACATTCTCTAGAAGGAGATCCTCAACATGAACATACTATAGGAACTCCTCAAAAAAGAGGTTTTGTAGAAACTACATATACAGATAATGAATTACCATCATTGGGTACATAGATAGGAAATGATCAAACACATCCTTACAGTCCTATTTCGATGGGTTATTCAAGTAAAATACAAATAGAACCACCACCATTGGTTTTTACAATCATCGTGCTCGTTTTAGATCCAACTATTGTATTGTATGGGTCAGAGCTCATCTATATATTCTGTAAATTCTTATGAATACAATTGTGGCATTAAAAACTTGATTGGAAGATATGGAAGAACAATGTACACCAGTACATAATTTAAATAACTCTTACCTCAAATGGGTAGATCTGATCCCCCACCAAACATTGTTAATACAACATTTCCAATCATTAATTGTTCGAGTGATTTGGGGGAACACATAACAAATTTTGTTTCTCATTGTTATCCCATGATGGGTACCCCTCAACAACATGAAAATTTAAATCTCAAATTATTTGTGAAATCATTACATGGGACAACCTTTTTCTAGTATACATGTTTCTATGCTTGATCAATTACTATTTGGGAAGACCTTCCTTAGAAATTTCGTCTCTAATTTAGCTCAACGGTGTCAAAGAAAATAGTTTTTGATCTCACAAATTGAAAAAAACGGAGAATAAAAGAGTTTTATATTTCATTTATCAATCCAAGGGATTGATATATTCCTTAAATCTATCATTCACTCAAGAATATTTATTGCCAATTTGTGTGTAAAATCCACGTGATGAGTTACACACTCCACTAATATCTATAAAATACACAGGAGGGTTTCAAGACCTTATTTCAATTTCACAAGAAGTGGAGGATTCCATTCTAAAAAACAAAGCTAAATCTCATACATTCCCATCATATTTTGGAAGGAGAATAGAAAAGATAAAGGATACTACAGTCACAATCAAATATGAACATGTACTTAGTTTTACTTCAAATATATCATCATATAGAAGGGATCAACCTCCCGAGTTTCAGGAGCAATGACTACCTCATAAAGATGATCAAACAGATCAAAGGAAAATATATTTTATGGAATTAAAGAACAATGTTTATTCATTTTGGAATGAACAGGTTCCCCGTTTCTTCATTTCTGTATTGGAAATTTTTTTTTCAGTTTCCAGGGCCAAAGAAACCAAACAAAGAAGAATATGAATATATCCTAATTTATTTACACTTTTAAAAAATTTTGGGGCATCCCATTCAAGAGTTTTTTTGTTTTCATGGTCCTTCTATAAAAAATTGTAGACTCTAGACAAGTGAAACTAAAATGTTGATCAGCCCAAGTATCATGTGTTACTGTTATCGATATAGATTAGGAAGGTTCATGAAATAAGTTAAAAGAAAAAAAATCTGAATAAGTTTGATGATTGGATGGTCATGAAAATGGTCCAAAGAAATCATTCCATTCTACGAATACAGTTGAAAAATACAACTATTCCTCCTGCCACTTACGCTGTAGTAAATGAATGTTAATAAAAATATCAGTCCTCCAATGGTCAATCCTTAAAGAAGTGACATGATACAAATGATAAAGAGTAGCCAGAAAAAGATGATCTTGCATCATGTTCAATGCTTTCTTTGACATTGGAAGATTGCATTCCATCTGTCTCAAAATCACTGACACCTTCCCACCAAATGGAACTATAAGAACTGACCTATCAAGAAGAATATTCTTCAGATGAGGAATTGATCTTCAGTTCCATTAATGTTATCTACTCAATGCGACCCAATGCAAATGATAATTTAGTTATGAACCTGAATTCCAAGTACCTAATTGTGGAATTAGGGGAATAATTCATGGTTGGGGATATAGGGTAAGATATGGATATTATAGGAGCCGCTATTTTAACTATACCCATGCTTGAACTATTTATGTAGCCGAAACTCATGGGAGATCCCTTCAACAGGATCAACAAGAACCAAAAAATTCTCCAAAACATGACAAGATCGGCTCAGACATGATCATCTTGGAAGACCAATTAGAGGTTAAAACATCACACTCTCATCAAATTGATAGACCAATCCAATATAATATACCAAGAGATGAATTATTTATATCTTTTATCCTAACACATGGTATATCTATATCAGAACACCCAACTTCCAAGACACCTACAAAATGACATTTCCATGATATAAAATATTGAACATTGGACCAAATGTATGATGTTTTCAAACAACTAGTCCATGTATTGGCCATGTTATTAATCCTGGATACTTTGAATCTATCAAAATATCATAGAGATTTACTTATTGAGGCTTTGTAAATTCCTAAAGAGTTTGAAACCAAGGTTTCTCGTACCGAGGTTTACTGTTTAGAGAATGATCCTGTAGTTATATCGTTTATAGATGAAGATGAGGATGATGTTGTACATGGACACATCCGGACCTTGTATCTATTATGGAAAGGTTACTGGTACAAACATCTGACTATCATTCATCAATAATTAATTAGGATTAAACCTTATTCTCATCTATACACTTTGTCGATTGAGACTCACTGAATTTTAGTTATCTCTTTACACAATGATGTTTCGAGGTTATGAAAATAATTAACAGGAACCTCTAGGAGAGATTAAACCCATAACTCGATTTGAGTATCTTGTATCTAATTTAGATTTTAGGGTTTTTTGATAGGACACAACCTTTAACATTTTGTGTGCAAGTCCTTGGCTACATCAACAAGTATCCATTCCTTCGACATACCACCAATGTACCAAGTATTACATCAATGGTAAAATTTGGACAGTTTATGGTGACACAAATCCATTCAAAACATGTGAATCTGAGTATATTTATGTATAATTATTTCACACAAAGGGAATGAGGTACAAGGAAAAATATGTAACCTAAATCGATGCACTAAATGGTATGGAAAAGATCCCATCTAACTAATTTAAACATCCTATTATAGATTAAAGGATTCCTATTAATAAAATTGAATGTATAAACCCATATCAAAGCACTCTTCCATTGATTCCAATAATGTCAATGGTTGAAGTCAACCCTAATGTTAGGAGAAAAATTGTTGATCTACTATGAAATGGTGAAAGATTAAATAGAAAAGTATTCATTTTATCCATTAATATTCAATATGTATTTTCTTCATTAGTCATGGTAGAAGTAGTTTTCAAATGAGTAGAGGAAGAAAAATATGTTAATTCCCACCCCATATTTTTCTCTACAATGCTCCAGGAAGAACCTCCATCATCTGTAGGGTTAGAAATGGTTTTCTCTTCTTCAGGATGTCCAAATAATGACTCCTCCCATATCCTTGAATGTTTATCTTCATCACCAACCCTTAAAGTAGAAACAGAAGAAGTTATACAGAATGAAGAAGAATAAGAAGAACTTAAGGACACCTCTCCAACATTTGAAGAATGTATATCCACCACTGTGGATGATCTCAGAGAAATAAATCTGGTTACATAAAAAGATCCCTACCCTACTATAATTAGTGATGCCTTAACTACTGAATATCAAGAGATGTATACTTCATTTATAAAAAATACATAAAGATGTACTTACATGGAACTATAAAAAAATGAAGGACTTAACTCGGCTATGGAAACTCATGATTTGGGTTTTCCAGAAGAGCATCGAGGATTTAAGTAGGAAATAAGAAGAACACACCCAACTCACGCCTCTAAAATTGAAGATGAATTCATAAATATTATTAAAGATAACATTGTAATGGAGATGAAATATCCAAAATAGTAGGCCAACATTTTCCTAGTAAAAAATAAGAATGGGAAAACCAGATTTCTCATTGATTTCATTGATATTTACCAGCATTGTCCCATGGATGACTTTTCAGTTTTGATCAGAGAACTTCTGATTGATGAAACATATGGATACAATGCTCTCCCCATTATGGATGGATACTCTAGGTATAACCAAATTCAAATGGCCCTTAAAGATGAGAAATATATATCTTTTATATCCCCAAAAGTTGTATTTATCTATCGGGTAATACTCTTTGGCTTAATGAATGCTGGTGCAACGTATCAACGTGCCATGCACCGTATCTTCAAACCCTTACTAGGAAATTTTTTTGAATGTTATACAGACGATTTAGTGGATAAATCCAGATGATGTTATGATCACCTGACTTATCTGGGGACCATATTTAGTCAAATTTTGCAACATAATATGAAGATGAATCCTCTAAAATGTTCTTTTGGGGTAACCTCAGAAAACTTTCTTGTTTTTGTTGTTTGACATCATGCATCAAATTTGATCCTAAGAAGATAGAACCAATCCTTAGGACCTAACCTCCCTATAATTTGAAGGAATTAGGATGAAATCAAGGACACATGGTCTATATTCAATGCTTTATCACCAATTTCGAATGGAGGTGTTTACCCTTCACCAGATTAACAAAGAAGGGAGATACATATCAATGGAACAAAGACTTCCAAGATGAATTTGATACCCTCAAGAAATATAGAATGAGTCCACCAGTATTAATTCCACCTATTGAAGGAATGCTGCTTATTCTTCATGTGATAGCTTTATAGAGATCTCTATGTGACTTCCTTTTTAAAAATAATGTTGATGGGAATGAAAATAGACATTATTATATCAGTCAAACCATTCATGACACTAAGAATCAATATTCAAATATCGAGAAGTTGTGTTTGGCATTAATCATTTCATTTTAAAAGGAACATCATGAGGTCCACTTGGTTTCTTGCAATAACCCGCTAAAATTTTTCCATAAACATCCTATTCTTATAGAATGTTTGGCATGATGGATTGTTATTTTAAAAAATTTTGATATTTAGTTTGTGCCTCAGAATGCAATAAAAGGCCAAGCCTTGATATGCATCCTTGTAAAACACCCATATACAATAGAAACATCTTTTAATACTAAACATACTGATGAATAAATCATCCCTAATACAAATAATACCCAAATGTGAGATGTATTATTTGATTTATCTTCAAGAAGTGTAATGGGGAAGAGAATAGAAAACCCTAAACTCAAAAAATGTGGGTGATAAATTGTGCTTCTCTACTCAGAAAAGGAATTTTTTCCATATTACATTCTTTCATCAGAAAGTGACACAATAAATGAAGAAGAATATCAAGCTCCCATTTCAGTACTAGAATTGAAAATCTAGTTACAAGTGACCCTCCTAAAAGAAAAATGTGATTTAGAATTAGTAACCAAATAGATCAATGGGGATTATGCTATCAGAAATGAATAGTTAATCCCTTTTTTTGATTGTGTCAGATGACTAATGGGTGAATTTCCCTCAACGATAACATTATATTTTGTCCAAAAATAACAAAATACCCAATAAAATAAATTGGATAATACTTCTATACCCCCTAATGATCCAAATTAGGATGATACAATCATCAATATTACCAATCGTCATGTAGTTTCACCTTTTTTTCTAACTAGAATGGAGGAGATTAATGAAACCATCCTTATATCTGAGGTATATGGTCAAATGATGGGATGGATGACACCTATCATAAAATACCTTAAAAATGAAGTACATCCACTATATAAGACTAAAATAAATAAATCCAGAGATGAGTGGCTAATTTTACACATTATGATAGCCTAGATAATCAGAATACCCACTAAAAAAGAGGCTTTGATGGAGTCCTCTTCAGGTGTATTGATGGAGAAGAAACTACAACTTTCATAAAAGAAGTACATGCAGGAGATTGTGCTACTCACTAGTTTGGGTATTGTCTTTCAGATCAAATCTGAAGGCTTGGATACTTGTGGCCTTCGAGGACACATGATTTATATGATTTGTCAAAAAAGTGTAACCAAACTAGGTACATTCCATCTTCATTCATCAACCCCTAGATTTTCTACATATAGATAAATAATCATGGGCATTTCTTACATGAGGAATAAATGTAGTATGACCTTATCATCTATATTTGGCTAAGAAGATCAGTTATATACTTACTACTACTGATTTTGTTTCCAAATGGGAAGAAGCAATACCTCTAATGGAAGTCGGAACCAAAAGAATTTTTATCTTTGTCAAAACTAATATCATTACCAGATTTGGTGTCCCTCATAACATATTAATGGAAAATGGCACCAATTAATATTATATAGAGGTAAAGTGGTTATATTAGGAGAAGAATATCAAATATAACCATTTAAGTCACTATGATGAAACAACCAATGGAAATATAGAGGCTATCAACAATAACCTATCAAATACACTCTAGAAAATGGTGAATAATGATAAGAAATCAGGACTTGATAAATGTTTTCCTACATTAAGGGCTTATTGGACTACAACTCGTGTTTCCACTTAGACAACTCCATATTCATTGGTGAATGGAATAGAAGCCATTTTTCCTATTTAAATTCAATTTCCTTCACTGCGAGATGAAATATTTGATCATTTATCTACAGATGAATAGTATGAGAATTGATTTGGTGAGTTGGAATGATTAAAAGAAAAGAGATGGTATGATTATAATCATTTGAAAGACTTTTACAAAAATAATAGCATGATATTTTAATAAGAAATTTCACCACAAGTCATTTATTCAAGGAGATTTGGTATTAGTCCTCTACACCCCAATGATACAATGATATAATCCTCTAAATCTTTATCTATAGTGGGAATGACCTTACTCCTTATACATGGTCTACTCTAATAGATCTTATTCTACAATCTCAATGGATAGAGAACATATTACAAATCTAACCAATACATGATTATTGAAGATGTACTTTGTTTAAACACATAAGGACATATCCTCGCTATATGAATTGAAACTAAAAATCATAATTTCTTAGTTGAAAGACATTAAATTTCATAAAAACCATATGTTTCATGCTTTCAAACATTAAAATTTGTGGAATATTTTTCATTGTCACCCGACATTAAAATGCATGGCATCATTTGTTCTCACTACATGACATTAAACTATATAGTTAGAGTCTTTTCCAATTGACATTAAGAAATCCCCTAAGATAACGAAAATTGGTATTCCTTGTGTTTATTTTTAAAAAAAATTAGCTTCTATGTGCAAGAATTACTCACATCAGTTCTACTCTTTAGTGTCACATGACTTCCATTTATCATTATGTTTGAATCAGATTTTCATAGAGACCTCATTACAAGAACAATGTGTGGATTGATTATCATTCCAATGGGATATGTAGAGATTCATGGATCTCGATCCTTTGGCCCAACTACAACCATAAAAAAATTTATTTCCTTTTTTCCTCATGTATATCAACCAAATCTATGTAGATTACTCTACCATGATACATGGTTTGATCTTCATACAATCTTATGTCTTAGTTTTAACCACTCTTAAGAAATGTGTTAAAATCCCTCATCTCTCACATAAAACTCAATTGGTGTGGGGAATGATTTTAACAAGAACTACATTAGGATTGGTTTTCATTTGAATGGGATATATAGAGATGCCTATATCTCTAATAAAGGGCCATACCATGATATGAAACCCATTAATTCCATATGTGTATGAATCAAACATGCATAGAGAATGTTTCAAGAACAATGTGTGAATTGATTCTTATCCATATAAGATACGTAGTGAAACATGGGTTAAATTATCTGGAATAACTACAATATTCATTTTTTACGTTAGAATCACTTTACATCCACACTGCACAACATTAAATTGCAACGTAGTCAAATAATTATGTATGGATTGATTCTCATACCATTAAGATACATAGTAAAAACTAGGCCTTAGCTCTTTGTCCCATACAAACGATTAGTTTTTTTCTCATTCACATATATAATTAACAATCAATGTGGGAGTCTTCATTTTGGTTCCTCTCCTTAGAGATCCCACCCAAGAATCATAAAATGTCCCCATTTTAGATATGAGTTAGATCTATGTAAGGGACTCCAAACTCATGGACAATATTGAATAAAATATTTTTCACATGAATTGATAATTACCCCCTTTAGTATTTGAAACTCATCATCTTGAATACTTTTATATCTTCATAATCTTTATTATGATTTATGGTGGTCAAATTTCTGATACCTGAGAGCTATTTTTCCTGACTATGTAATAAATTCCCCTAGGTGTCCTTATATAAGTCACCTATATAACCGACCTATTAGTAAAAAGATAACAATATTTTGATATGAAACATATTCCTTAGTTGTCGATACATAATAAATCCCCAATTATCGGTTTTTAAAAAGAATGGTTGCTCCATTATTGGTAAAATAATCTTTTCCCCCTTTCAAACTTTTATGACAACATACAGAAATCCATATCTTAAAGGGGTCATTTGTGTATATATGTCCCATTACCATTCTCTTGATCTGAAAGTCTTCAAGAACATGGTTTTTAAATTTTCCCTACCCATGTGTTCAAAGTATATTGAAATAACCATCAATCATTTGACAACATATCATCTATTGTTTCCATTATATTTTGTTCCTAGTCGTATGACCTAAAAATACGCATGCCATGCATCCTATGGTTTGGTTAGACCTTTGTAGAAATCATATTCCTCCAATTCATTAGATATCACGATTAGAAATAATCTTTCTATATTCAGGTACCTTTATCTATAAACAAAAGTATGTGCTTTATAAAATAAGAATCTCCATAAACTTTCTTCAGTTAATGGAAATAGAATGTTTGATACCCAAGATCTCTTTTTTCATGACTATGTAGTACTTACCCGTAGATGGCCTTACATAAGTCACGTATAAAATAAATATGTCAATAAAAATATTCTACTATTTTTCTATACATAATATTCATGATTTTGCCCTACATAATACAACAGCCAATAACCGGTTCATCAAATAATGGAAACTTCGTTCATATAAAAGACTTCCCCTAATTCCTTTATCTTACTTACCATGTCATTATCCAGATCCATAAATTCCTAAATAATATTTTACAATTATTACTTTATATACTTGAACATGGTAGTATATTTCCAGAAAAAATATAATGAAATTGGAGACTCATAAACCTTTTGTCAGAGTTAAATACATTAAATTAAATCCACCCAATATCTTTATTTCCTGACTTGAAACTGCAATGCATAATGTTCTTTTGGAATGAATCCAAACTACATAGAACCATGTCAGAAAGCCTCTTTTTGAACAATTTTAACCATTATTCAAACACCATATTTGTATAGGAGTAGTTTCCCCATTTAGGACCTATGTCGGCATAGATTACCCTTTATTATTAAAATCACATTCCTTGAAAAAACCACACAATGTGGTCTTGAGTCACCCAAATCTTAATTTCCCATGTCTATCAATAATAAAATGTTGTATTGTTTAGATATATATTTCCTAAATATACAGTATGTTCCCTTAGGTGTCCTTACATTAAAATTCACCTATATAATGGGCCAATTAGTCAAAGGATACCAATGGATGGCTATGAAACACATGATCTATTGGAACTATATAATACAACCCCCATAATGGGGTTTTCAAGAAATGGTAACATCATTCTTAAATAATATATCTATGTTTATACTTCATGTTCTGGATTTGGTTACCATAAAAAGAACGACTCAAGATTCCCCTAGGAAGTATCTAATGAATATTAGATAAATTTCTAGCCCCTAATACTTGTTTGATACCTAATTTAAAATTTTTTAGTCAGAGCTGTTTGACCTTAAACACTAGTCTAATTAGTCCAGTGCAAATGAATGCAAACTTCCCTAAAAAGAGATATGGTACTTAACAGATTGAAAATATGAAAAGGGAACTCTAGATAGAATTCAGAGTCTTATCTCAGTAAAACTACATTTATTATGTTTTGAGAAATATTGAGGAATAAAAAGTTAAATGATATATTTTTTGTGGGTTTTTGGCATAACCCTTATTAAAAAAACTACACTGACTAGGCCCATTGGATTAGGAAAAAAATGAGAACATTCCCTCCCTATCACTTTAATTATGGTAATCTAGTATGAAAATATCATATTATGGAAGTTACAAACAATGTTATAGTTAAACTAAAACAAGGATGAAGATATAGGTGATTAGAGAAAAAATTCTTTTCATTTGTTTGTAAACAATACATATTGAGACATCAACAAATTGGAATCTCTCTATCATTAATCACCAGATGTTTTTACATAACTTCTCATTTTTTAATGGACTCTTGAGATCCATTAAATACCTATTGAAGTTTATTCATCCAACCAATCACCTTCTATTTTGCTTGATGAAGTGATTCCATGGAATCCACAATGGTTTTTGCACCATCTTTCTGGACTTCTTCTATTGAATCATGATGTTGGTCAAGATCCCCTGTAAAAATATCAAGATCTTATTGATGACAAAACTATCGTGAAATATTTTCTTTAACTTTCTACTAGATTCTGGTCAACATTACAGTATTATTGGCCTCATCATGGGATAATGATACTTGAAATTCATTAATGTTGGACGAAAATTTGGCTTTTATCAGATCTTGTTGAAGTTTATACTCTTGATCCCTTTCATGGATTATTTCTTTGATACAACATGGATTTCATGGTATTATAAACTACCAAATCCACACTTATTTAATTGAGATGAATGTTGTTGAATTTGTGAGGATAGTTACTAAAGTGGCATTTTAGATATTATTTTTCAAATGTTCTACCATTCCATGTGATGTGAAAGGTAAAAAGGTTTCTATAGCTCCAAATCCAATTCAGAATCACTATCATAAGTGGGAACACATTCCTATAATAAAAAACTTAATTATGTTCCATGGTTTACTCTTTCCTTGATAGTAGTCACTTTACTTCCTAATGTTTTTTGAGATGATGTAAAAGATTAACCTCCAGAACTATCCATTGCAGCCGATAATCCTATATGGTGAATTAAAATTATGGTTAGGTTCCAAATAATGACATGAGTGAGCACAATTAAAATATTGGTAACCCTTACCAAATAATAGGTCGACATGTTGGGAAGAATCCGCCCCAATATTACCAACATCATCATTTTTGGTTGTTGTCTTTTTGTACAGAATTATTTATTTGACCAACTCATGATTCTCAAAATAAATGTCAATAAAATTTTCCATTTAAAAGTTCACATTAGACAATGTATCCACAATAGTGGGATTAATAGTGATATCTATGCTTCTTTCATGCATCATCACTGTGCCCGTTTCATTATATGGAACTATATATTTTAACCGATCATGGTTAGAAAATTAATCTAATAATATTTATAGGATGAAAAAAATTCACGTCCATTTGATTATATACAAGTTAAAAATATTCTAAATTATTTGGCATGCTAATTTTTTCTATTTATACTTTAAGAAATATTCCATGATTCATCATAGCAACCAATGATATCTCAAATACCATTTTAGTCTCACTTGTGCGGGCATAAGGGGCCGTTGTTTCGAAACACACCTCTGAAAACTTTTAACCATGAATAACTACCTCAATAAAAGATATTGTGTCATCATTATTTATCATAGGAATTTTGGGTTCATTAAATGAAACTAATGTATCCCATAGTGGAAGTCAGTGGTTGTTAAATATAGTTTATCATAAGAAAATTTTGCATTACCAGAGTTCTCCTCTCTCATGGTAGTAGGAACAAGAGTAGTTATATGAACATATATTGACTCCTATATCATAAATACCCCTTCAGTCGAAGCAACCACTTGGTTGGAGGAGATTTTCGCTTATCCGGAAGCACCCTCAACATTTCATTGAGGCTCATCAGTGATTTATCCAAGAGAAGAAAAAGAAGAAGAACCAATAGTTCAGAGAAGTTTAAACACTTTCTATGAATAACGCTAAAATTCAAGTTGTAAGAATGAATAAAAATTCTGAGAGAATGGTTTACCATATTATTTTTTCATCAATGTTTTTGTTTAATTTTTTTCTTGGGAGGAATTTCACAATCATATAAAAAAATAGGCATTAAATACGCCGAGCCCCCTACTGTCTGATCCTCCATGGCCTCTTGTACCAGTGATATCTCTCCGAACTGATGGGGTGATCCAATAGCTCCAAGTACAGTACCACCATGGCTAAACTATGGTGATGGAACTTCAGTTGAATTTCTCTTAGTGAACTACATGTTAAAATAGTATTTCCCCTAAAAAATTATTCTTTTACTAAATTCAAATAGAAAATTAGAAAAAAATATGAGAATAATAAAACATACAACTTCATAATCTATAAAATTAATCCATTATTCATCAAATTAATGGTCAATACCTTTAGTGAAAACCAGATCAATCACCACTTTCATTCCTTTATGGTGGGAATTGAATCACCAGTTGCATATATAATCATCTTTAGTTCCAAGATATATGTTCTTACTTCATCAGCATTGTTTTAAAAAATGATATCACAAGAGTCTCATAGATCCCATATTCTTGGAATATGCAACCATTCACATAAATGTCATGACCCATCCCCCGGGGCCTGTGCCATAACTACCCTAAGCCCACCTCCCATAGGCCAGGGGCTGGTGACTAGCATCGACGGAGTATTCCCTAAAACATGGAAGGCATTGCCTTATAACCTATAACACACACAACCAAGCACACAAAAAGATACGAACTCAAGTAAACTGAATAGTAAAAAGAGTGAGTACAATATGTAAAAAGGGTCCAGAATACAAGCCCAACTGGAAAGTACAAGGAAAACTAGAAAGTACAAGATGAATGAAAGTAAAAGTAAACTGAAACAGATCCTACGATCACCCTCCAAAAATCCTACCAGATGGGTAGGTAAAACTCTCAAATGATCGTCTATGTGGTACGTCTCATCGAAGGTCCACCTCTGAGCTACCTTCAGTCCGAGTACTCTCATCCTTAGTCAACGATGTCCATCATCTGCACCAAACAAAACAGGGTGCGGGAATATCCCGTGCATGGGTGAGTATAAACATACTCAGTAGGGACTTCGAGACCCTCAAGGTCACACATAATCCACCAAGGATAAACCACATAGTATGGAATCAACTAACAACCCAACATAGGTATATACCCATACATATACCTATGTTATCAAGTATACCCATCACAATAATGAGGAAACACAGAGTCCATCTGAAAAGATAAAAGCTCAACTATTCCACAAAGGAAGGAATACCACAAAGGCAAGTACAAAACATGTATTCCACATAGAAGAATACCACTAAGGTATCACCATGAATGAATAATACAACAAGGTACAGACTCAGCTCACACTAGGTATTTATTAGGTACAATAGTAGAGATGATTAGATGTAACTACTAAACCATCTTCCATTGTTAAGAGGAAGACCCAAAAAGGATTCATAATTATCATCCGACCCACATAGGATCTCGAGGTGCTTACCCACATAGGATCACTCCGTGCTGACCCACATAGGATCGCTCGTTACTAACCCACATAGGATCGCTCGGTGCTGACCCACGCATGATCTCTAGGTGCTGACCCATAGAGTATTTCTAGGTGATAACCCACATAGGATCACTCGGGAAGTACCACATGGAATCCTATAAGGGTTTCACGTGGGACCCTAAACCATATACCCATGTATGATCTCTTTCACAAGTCAGAACCGGCTACCGGGTTCCCGCACTAGGCTTGTTCATCTCCTGGTGGGTTCGCTCCTCAAGAAACATGTCGATACTCCAACTGCAATGAAGTCCCAAGATGAAGTATCCCAAAGGAATTCCACATCATAGGGGTCTCAACACAATACACAATGTGTCAATTAGATGCTTGGTCTGTGAGTTATTAGCCTTTTAGTCATGAGGGTCTGATTTGATTCATGCTCGATCCAACTCGACCATTCCTCAACTTTACCCAAAACCCCAGTGGGGTATACAAAAGGGATCGTCTCACTCCAAGGTTTCAATCTCTGCTGACGGTTTGTCAAACAGACGCATGGTGCCAAAGCTATGGCCAAAAGAGAGTATAATGTCAAAATGGTCTAGGGCTGGTCTGACCTGGTCGGACCGACCAGGCCCGACCTACGCTGGGCAGTCCGGCTGGGCAGCCCAGCCTGGGTGGCATTGAGGTCATTTGGGCCGAGAAGGCTGTGGGTGGTTGCAGGTGCCATGGGGCGGTGCAAGGCTGTAGGTTCCGTGGGGTGATGGAGACCGCAGGTGTCATAGGGCGGTGCAGGCCGCGGGTGCTGAGTGACGGTGCAAGGCATTGGGGGCCACAGGGCGCGAAGGCCACAGTGCGGCAGAGGACATGATTATAGGAGCTCCATGGGTGGGGGAGCGCCACGGGGAATAGATGTTGCAGTGCATGGGAGGCCGCGTGCAGCGGAGCATCGTTCCTTTTCCGACATCTGACTTGACCGGCCACCCTTCGCTTATCGCCTTCGTCAATGTTCTCGAGTTCCACCGGTGCCAACCGTTGGTACGAGTCTCCATCACCTTTGCAAAGATCACAAAAAAGATCCACAAGATTTTCAGAGGGGTCTGACCATGTTTTTTTGGCCTGTACCCTATACATTTGGGAGGTATTATATGGATCAAGGAAGATGCTTCAATGTGAGATGGAATTTAACATTGATCAAATAATAACACACCCCTACGTTGATTGATTATTGACGTCGATGAAAGAAGTCAAACTTGTCGACGTTCATCACGCCCGCCACACACCTCTGATCCCAAGGTCGTTCGTCAGATAAATTCTCTTCAATGGAGGTGGTTTGTCATTGTTGATTATGTCCACCATTGGAGGATGTCTCAAGGAAGAAGTTGAAGTCATGCGTCGACATTTGTCGTCGGAAGAGCTCTTCGTTGGAGGTTGTGTTCTTCGATGTTCTCCTCTTTCCAACCCTTTCCTCTCAATTCCACCAAAATGAAAAGTATCCCACATAATAGAACAAGTTATCTATTTTGTTTTTTGGAATAATTTCAAATTAGATTAATTAATTAATTGATGATTTGGTATAATTAATTAAGTGGGTGTCACAAATAATGTGGGGGAGTTTAAGACATTTTTCTCCCAAATTGAGGGGAGTTCAAGGGGGGTTTTAGCATTTGGTGACCCCCACCCACATTACCCACTTGGGAGGTTAATCCTGGTTGTCCCCACCTCCATAACCTCACATGGTAGGTTTAGTTCTGGTGATCCCCACCTCTCAACATCCACAAGGGAGTTCGAAAAAAAATTCAAAAATTCATTTTATTTTATTCTTTCACAATAAACCCAAATTTTATATTTCACTCTTGACCTACTGTGGTCGAGGTGAAGGTCCCATTTTGTTAATATCAGTGCTATGAGTTCAACAATGCCCTCAGATTTCAATTCCAAGCATAGTTTCCAATGTTACAGAAACCCACTTGTACGTTTACTAAACGTACAAAAAAACGTTTAGAAATTCATTCTGGGCACACCGGGCATCAGAATCACCCATCTTCAATTTTTAAAGACTCTTAAAATTCCCATTTAATTAAAAAAATTATATGGAAATTTCGAGACTTTAAAATAAATCTATCCATGTGGTTTCAGCATCACAATGAATGTTTTTCCATGTCCGAACCACCGCTGATCATACATATTCAAAGTACATTCTAGAGGGTGGTGAAGATGATCCTGTATTTTTAGATACGTGTTTCTTCCAAATTATCGCTATCACTGATGGTGGTTGTGAAAATGGGACTCGTTCATCTTATGAATGATAGAGACTAGCCATCCTCAGTACAACATCAGTTTGTATTGATGGTGTATCTCTCTTTATTATGGAAAATGTATTTTATAAAGCACAATGTTTCATTGGTGACATTCGAGCATGGTCACCCACACCCTCTGATTCCAATGAATTAGCCTATGACGATGATTAAATTCCTTTTTAATGAAAGGGTTCCTTTCTACTACATCTTTATATCATAACCTAAGGGACAACATGGTTTTGCACCCATTTAGGGCATGATGTAACCCAATTCTCAGCATACCGGATAGTCAATCTTCTTGTTAAATCAGTGGTGGGTTAGTTGATTATTTCTTTGGTTTTATCTATAGTCATCTACAACCATAGTTTTTGGGCCACCATATAATGTTTATCTAATCTGACATACACTATAGAAGATATGGTTTGTTTTTTCAAACATTTGAATTGATGTGGGAATCTATAAGGAGAACAGGCCTCGTATATGATTTCCCTATCATTCATGGTGGCCATTACTCTGTCCCTACAAGCTAACATATATGCCCTTAGCTCAAATATGGCCATCCTATCATCAATGAATCTCCCCATTGGAAGATTCCCACAAGGGAAAAGATGAAATTACTTTTACATAGTTAACGTTGCGTTATTATCGTATTCATTCAATGATATAAGTGAAATAATAGATATAGCTTCAAACGATGATCGGAACGAACTTTTCAAGACCATAACCCCACTCTGAACAACATAATTTCGAAAAGAGTAGCGACCCACCCCTGTTATACATGAAATGGACCTTATATTCTGAAAGGACACTTCCCTCTATACATATGCAACTAGATCTTATGGATCTTCTTAAAAATAGTGGTATCCAATCATACCATCATCTTCATTTCAAGATTGGCCGCTATAACAAAATATTCAAGCCATAAGATGCACTTGGAATCTTAAATTGGGAATATATATACACCGATCCACACGGATAGGAAACTCTCAAGATGTGTCTTCACAAGAATTTTATAGTTGACTTCATACCCCCACTTTCAAACTCTCTTTTCTCTAATGTTGGCCATAATGTGACTGGAGTACCTTTCTTTCGTACCTTTGGATAGCTTGTTGGATGAGTATGAGTGGGAAACCTCTCCTTCTTATTCATCAAGAATATTTCCATCCACTCCTCTGGGTGAATATCCCTTCTTGTGTGGATCTTTTTTGTGTATGTAATCTTGAGTTTATGAAATATGTTCATTGACTCATGAACCAAGGATGGTAACTTTTTTGAGACATTCCATGTCACCTTTGGAGGAATAAATTAACCATATATGTATCCATGGATTGGAGATCTATAGATCATGCAAAAATCCCACAAACTGATACATACTACTCCATGTGTCTAATGTAAGGAATTAGTCTCTACACTCCATTGGCTCAAAAAATCTGGTACAAAATCATCATTACTATATACAGAGGTTTTCCCAAGCCATTCAACCTCATATGTTCTGATACCTTTTATGTCATCCATAAAATCCTCGCATGTCTTATCCACACAATACATTCAAATCCATGGGGATTTAACATCTCCTAAAAAAAGCCAAAATTTCTTTCCATACCTTGAATTGAACTCTCTAAGATTCTTGAAAAATGGAGGAATAGTAGTACGACTATAGCTCAGTTGTATGTGATTCCAATCATAGAGAACATGGTAAATGATGTATGAAATGGACCTTAGCTACTATCACAACACTGATATGTGAGACCACAATAGAAATATTGGGAGACAGTAAATTGGTTTGGTCTTCATTTAAATAAAGCGGAATATAATTCAATGGATTCAGTATATTTGCATCATGAAGATGGCCACAAAAATATAGAGTAAAATATATACACCTTGAAAAATCAATTTGATATTGCGTCATAATATTTGAAAAATATCAGAGAAAAGTGTCACAGATGTCAATGTAACCATGTCCGACAATCTTCATCATATCATTGATTATCTTACATTCCAATTCTTCACTAGTTCTAATTATCTTAGGATCCATTGAACTTGTAAAAGAGATTAAAATCTATCTTAATGTGAAGTCGTTTTCAATTTTTGGAAAAAGGAATTAAGAAATTTTTTCGAAGGCATTAAGGTGTGCAGGTTTGGATTTGGTGCACTTGTATGAATCTGGCACCCAAGTATAGCACCCAATTTATGGAGTGAAAATAAAAAATTTAGAGAAGAAGCATGATCGACTTGAGTGTTTGAACAAAACCACTTTCACATCAAGAGCTAGATTTCTAGAAACCTTGGAAATTTTCATTGATTTGAACCAAATATATATAATATATTATGACTACCCTGCTCGACATAACCGTGCACTCTCGTACCTCGCACACAATCTGTGTGCATGCCACATCAAACTCTTTGAGCATTTTTTCATAACATTACCTCAATATAAGAACCTATATTCATTTCAGATCAAATTCTAAAGGGGGGGGGGATTTAGATGATTCTTCATTCCATTACATCAATGAAAAAGTGAAAAAGGGAAATACCTTAGAAAAAAGGGGATAAAATACACTGAAAATTGAGTATTTGAAAAATTTCATGTTTTAAATCACCACTACTGATACAAGTCCCCATTAGAGAGGAGCCACTTACATTCCAAAATGATGGCATGCATCCCACTTTAGTGACCAAACTCTTTTGGCATAAGGTCTTTTTTTGGCTTATAAATAGACTATTAGGATATTCATTTATATGAACAAATTTCCCTGAAGTGAAATTGCTGCTCCGGTCTCCATAGTGCTTCACCCATGTCTTCTAAAACCAACAGGGAGGTTCTTTAAAGCATAGGGTAGGGGAATTAAAGGAATAAAATTTTACTTATGTACCTTTATTATTTTAAATCCATTACCCTTGTACACCAAAAACGTCCAACATCCCTAAATCAGAAACACATGCATGCTACCCATTCCTCTAAAAGGAACATGAGCACCCAACTTCTTTGAATACCGATTAATAAACTTAAAGGATTTATTCATGTATCACCCATGTTTCAACATCTAAGTTGTTCATCACTTAGGTAAACATTATGTCGCCCAAGATTACATGTGCTCCCATACCTGTGTGCCAGATAGCAACTTGGGAGCCCCTCTTTGATTCAACTTATCGTATGAGCCTATAAAACACTTTCATCGATCCTTCTTCGAAGTCATTAATGGCAATGATTCCTATTCCTTGACTCCATTTTTATAAAGGTATTATGTTGAAACATCAACCAAAACCTCCTAAAATTCAAAACCCTTGGGAAAATAACATCATAATATCTCCCATTTGTATTTGTATGTCCATAGAAAGAGGTTTCACACATTTTTTAGTAATGGGTTCATGATTCATGGAGTTTCTGTTGGATTGTATATCTGCAGTCACATGAACCATTCTCCAAGGAAAAATGTTGGGATGTTTTTTGGATTGGAGGATTATGGTTTGGGCCATGCCCATCCCTTATCGTCTCTAAAACCTAGACCCTCAGGTCCTTAGTAGGAAAGGTAAGGTCCACAACTACTTCTTTTTTTGAACAAAGGAGAAGTCCCCCACCCCTACCAGGACTAATTTTAGGGAAACCGTCATGGTGTAAGCCCCTAGACATTCATTTATGAGGTTTCAGTCTCACTCCTCTCTAAACCCTTCACCTTCAACCCTTCCTTTCATTGGACCCTTGTCTAACAGAAATTGATGTGGAGAAAGGGTCATTACTCTATACCCTCTACCATCATCGCCTCATCTTCATTCATTGTAGGCCCACCCTCTCCCATAAACAAAAGATATAGTGTGTGGTTGGTTGAATCTTTCACATCATATTGTTTCTCAGACCTAGTATGACTCACGTGGCCTTAGAGAATTATGATGATCACAACATACAAAAAATCCTCAAGTCTTGAACAATGAGAACTGAGATTCCCAACATAACTAGGATACCTAGGAATCCTTTAGGGCTTGATCTCACTAGATATGCTGTTCAGGAATCCAACCATAATTCCCATAGTAAGGTAATCCTCCTTATTAGTAATCCCTTTCCTATTTCTCTCAAAGGGTCATACACCCCTTCTATAATTAATGAACTTTGCGGGATTTGAATCCCATCCAAATTTGGTATGTAGGAAGCAGCCATGAGGTTCAAAACCAACACTCCAAAACAAACCTGTTCTTCCATATCCATATTCAAAATAGGGTCCAATCCAACATGGAAACTCATATCCCTTCCAGGTTCCTTGGGATTCTTAGGAATAAGTCCCCCACTAGGCATTGACTAAGCACCTGTTGCATATATTTCATTACCCCATGACACTAAACTATACAGTTAGGTCCTTATCACACAACCTTAAAAGGTATCATGTCTCTGATTAGACGAAACCAAACTATAATGGTTCTTATTCCTTTCACAAGGATATGTAGGTAGCCCATTTATTGGTATGATCCCAACATAAAAACAAGCTTTCATCACCTGGGATGATAAACAATTATTGTGTTACCCACTGAGTGGATTAAAACCATTATTATCGTAACGTAAAATAATAGAGTATATAAATATTATATAATAAATACCATTGATGGATAACCTTGAATACATACATATATCTACATTAATGATGAACCCCAAATACATACATATGATTCTAAATTTCACAAATACTAATAATTGATTTAAAATTTGAAGGAAAACTAACGTTATACTTGGTGAATTAATAAGGATTCATGAAAATATATAAAATCAGAAAGTGTGTCCCAATGTAGGCAATAATTCCTCCAAAAATGGTGTGATGAGTCTGACCACCCATCCTTTCAACCAATGTATGTTATTAAGAAACATAGGTCCAAACCTAAAGAAAGCATTCCTTTGGAAAGAATATCTCTTTAGATAAAAAACCATTGGATGTTTATGGCTCCATAAATAAATCAAATGAAATCCACCTTGAAGTAGTGATTCATAACCAGAACACATGTTCTAGGAGGTGACGAAACAACAAGCAAAAGTGTGGACCACTTCCAACTAATCTCCCAGCTTCTACACCTTGTCCACCACACTATGGATTTGTCTCATACTACCCCTAAGTCACCTGTGGAAGCAAATTTATGGTTTCCTATCAGCAATATGACTGGTCAGAAAATCTCAAGAAAGATTCCCGCTAGAGTCACATTAGTATCACTGCCTCTCTCTGGGCAGAATGGTCCCATCCTGGGAGCCCTATCCCATATAACCTCAATCCTGGGACCTCCTCCTAAAATATATCTCATTTACAGGTCCCTGAGACTCACATTAATTCTTAGGACTCTACTCTTACTTTACCACTACCAAAAACAACTTGATGTGTCTACTTATACAAGAAACTATCAACCTCCAAATCATTCTATAGAACTCTAACACAAGTAGGAATGATTAGAGAGATAAAATTGACTCATATGTATCTATATAATTCTCTCTCAAAGGCCCAAGACTGAAACAACTAATCCCGAACCATATCTATTGAGTACCTAGATATGTTGATAAACCTATATAAATACCCATGTTTTGTTGTTCTGTCCTTCTAAATTTATAGAAGCTATTGGATACGTATATCCAACAACATTACTAGTGAGAAATCCTATATGAAAATGTTCTTAAACTATGAAGATGATATAGCTTCCTTGTAATAAGATAGTGTCACCAAAGCCCAATATTATCCCACTGAGCAATGAACAAGGATCACCACTAGGACCACCATCTCATATATTGGTATCCTGAACAGATGGAAATCATATGTCACCACCTCAACATAGTACTCAATCTCTAGTGGGTTAGGATCTTCTAATAACCGGAGGGGTATCTTTTTCTAAAATTCATGAAGATCGCTTAGCCAGTGCACCTCATCAGTTAGTATTATGGGTTCTATATGCTATTAGGTAGGTGTTGGTATAGCTGGTGTGACACCTAGATGTAAAACATATGGAACTAGTCCGTGTATGGATACCTCGATGCCGAGGGGATAATCCTTACTATCTGGATGATGAACCCTAGATGGAATATATCACAAGGGCATACTGAAATAAAAAATAATTTCCCCAATATATCTGTATATCTCATGAGATGAGTCAAGAAGGGCATTGAAACTGAAACCCATTCCTATATAATTAATGTACCATTGACTTCCATTCAACCAATGTTATCATGTAGCGAGTCCAAAGGTAGGTGATCAATGTCCTGTTGTATTGAAATGTCATCCACAAGACCAATGGTTGAGTCTCCATCTTGAAACCCAAACATGAAACACCTTCTATTGTTTCCCTAAATAAAATCTTAGGCTCTAGTCCTAATGTAGAACTGCATCCTTTGATACCACTCTATCATGAACCATAACAATGGTTTCCATTCCACAAGTCACCAAGCATATCTCCATTAGGTCGGGGGCTAGTGAAAAACGCCGAGTAGGAATATCACTAACATTAGAGGCCTTAGCCTAAGTACCTGTGCATACAAACACACACAAAAACACTTCTCCCTGCCTATAAAATGCTAAAATGTAAAAAAAACTAAAAAAAATGAATTAAAATATCAAAATCCCACAACTAGAGTCTGTTTTGATGTAAAATAAAATAAATAGGGCCAAATAAAATCCCAAAACAAGAGTATGAAAAACATTTAAAACCTAAATGTAAACTGGAGACTGCTATCAGAATACTATAGGAACATACCTTGTTATATCCAGTCTTACTAAGAACATCGTAGTCTTGGTCCCTTAATGAATATTTGAAAAGGATGATCATCTATACAACTCCTGAAAAATATGGAAAAACCCTATAGAGGGGTGAGTATAACAATACCTTATAGGAAATCCCAAAATCGAAAAAGAAACAAAAAAAGGAATGACATATAGATTTACATAGGAATTTGTCTAAAAAGAAAATAATTATAATATGAATATATACTAAATAAGGACATATAGTATAAAGGTATGTAACAAATATAACTATTTTCTAGGATTCAAAATCGATTGTTCACTCTATCCCTCATCTAGGAGAACACACAGTGAGTCTAATTGCACTACTAACATCTTTTCGAGAGGTAATTCTCATTGGGTCTCTCCATAAGAAGTATACGCTTGATGTCTAAGGAGATACGATATGTAGATGAGAATCAAACCCATGGACATGGGGTATAAAAACAATGAAATATGGATTAACCTACTAGGTATATGATCAATGCATTTATATTATAGGTCTCAATGAAACAGATTAATCCACCTAGGGAACATAGATGAACAAAGGATCTAACTATGGGCCTCACAGAAGGATTCTAAAAACTCTTTCAAAGAAGTCCTTCTATTGGGATCAATACCCTATGTTTAGTATTCAGTTCCATAATAATCCTTAGGGAAATGATTTACGGAACACACCCCAGAAAAACATGTCCATGATACAGAGTACAAAGGCTCGAAGATATCTTTATGTGAGTGACAAAATTGTAGTAGGGGTACATTTCTTGCCACTAGGACCATGGGTCCTTCATGTGTAAATGACTCTTGTATTTTTCTTTCTATAAGTAAATGGTGTTCTAATTTCAGTGTACTTGTTAACATGTATTGGTATATGGCTATTCCCATGTATCTTTGGCTTCTCTATGTCTGTGTAGGTGTACAGGATGTTCTAGTGGTTGTGTACTCACATCTCGTGTCCTTGTACCATCTAAGGTACATGTCAATCTCACCAAATGGGACTATATTTCATGTGATAGGGTCACATTCAGTTTGATACATATATCTCTCATAAAACCCTACTCACTGCTAGGAGGGCCCCATATGTCATGTAATCATGGATTACACACTGTGTGGATTTGGTTTTTTCAAAAAACATGGTTCCTTCTTTTGAGTTCTCTCTCCTAGATACCACCTTGAAATCATTCCTCAAAAATTATATAAATCATGGATTCATCCTGATCAAGCCTAATCACGGACATATTTTAGAATCCAAAATTCTAATTCATTCAAAAAAGGATTTCATTTTCATTATTCATTGCGTTTTAAAGAATATAGAAATTGGGTACCCAAAAATGCATGATCCAAGTTTCTATAATCATTGAAATTCCATAATGATGTGATGATCCCAAATATACAATTTTAAACTATTTACCTAAGATATTATTGCCCAAAATTTGATATATTGGAGGATGTTGAACCATGAGACAACAAAGATAACCCCTGGTGAAGAATGAAAAACTAGAGAAATGCGCAACCAAAAACACATGGAAGAAACCTCATCCAGTGTTCATGTTGGCTTCAATCCTTCATCATTATAATTAAAACAAAGGAAGAAATAATAATAAGGAAATTCAACCTATAATTACCCAAAATAATCTCATCATATAGAATGACTAATATATGGGTCAATACATTGGCCGATTGATTCATGTTCGTTATAGAAATAGAAAAAATGGAAAGAATACAATAAAAACAACATCCCAACTCAATATGGATCAATAGATAATGAAGAATAGAGTTACAACATGATTTTTGGTTAGATCCCCTGATTCCATGTCACATCGATCGTCAATTATAGATCTGGTCATTGTTCGCCAACAAAATCTTCATCCATGATCTCCTTCAAATTACTATGTTTTATAGGGTTATGTGGATAACCCTAAAAAGTTTCATAAGTGTTTATTTGAAGAAAATATTTGGTTACTACATCAAAATTAAAATAAAAAAATTTATTTAATAATTTTATTTATTTTATGCATGTGACGACTTTTCCAAAAACACCCTGTGGTGAATAAGATTATGTTGCACTAAGGGTGAAACACACTTTATTAACTCAATGGTGACATTAAATTCCAAATCTGACTACCAGTTTGGATGTTCTCTCACTTTTTAGGGAAAATTCATGTGCATGGTCATTAATATATTTAATATATTTCATACATTCATTCGAAGTACACTGGGGCATAGAATGGCATGTCATATAAGTCTGTGGTCTCAAAAAATAATACATTCCATATACAAAATTAATACATTGAAAATATGAGTCATTACAACATTATTTAATGTAAAAAACATATGTATATTTTATAGGTTGATCCTAGGTTTTTTAGTGGATTCGGTTGGTTTATCTTTATGAGTATTGGAGTCATGGATGCGGTGAGGTTCAAGGAAGGTAATAGATCTTAATTTTTATTTTGTTTGAAATTTTCATTTTTTATAATTAATTAGGCCAGTGGTGGATCGGTTGGGGTAGGAAAATATTCTTCTTCATTAGAAATTAATTATAGTAATGTTCATTATTTGAATACTCATACTCAGATGTTTGATGCGAATATTTTTTGGTTATATTCAACTACTTTCTAACTCTAATTAAATTTCAATATCCCTCAAAGTATTTTTTAATCTGTAAGTAGTAATCATCAATCTCTTCCATACCAAGATGCATGTTTATGTTACTAGAAACCTCACATGTTCCAATTCATCATGGTCTTTAGATAGGGGTGTTACATGCATATAATAAATTATCAGTTGAAGAACTAGCGTAAATTGACTATCACACATTTTCATGTAAGTATTTAGTGTCATGTTTGACATATAAATTTTTTCACAATGATTTTTGTCATTAATATCATTGAATTATTTTTCTATTGAAATTTATCTTATAATTATATTCATTCAATTAAGATAAACATCTTAAAAGGAATCTTTATTCTATCATATTATTTTAATGAATTATGATTCCTTTCTTTATTAAAACATCATGGGTTTTGAAATATCAACATACGTATCTTATAAATATGTTTATATAATAAATATATTTTTAATTATTTAAGGAGTTAATAGTATTTAGTAATATTAATTTTTTGTGTAAAATTTATTTATAAGTTTGAATGTTAATAACATCTCATTTATGTTCATTAAAAAAATAATTGAGTTCATTTATCTATTTTTGGTCTTTAACATAAAATAGGTGTTGGAACCACTTTGTGTATAGGTTTGTATTTGTTGTCAATAGTTGTCAATGGAATATCAAAATGAAAGAGATCAAGAAGTACTCCAATAAAATGGAGGAATGAAAGCTCACAATGAAGGAGATCATGAAGTACTCTGATGAAGTAGAGGAGTAGTGATTCAGACGATTGTTGTGCTGATCATAAAGTAGAGGAGTAGTGATTCAGACGATTGTTGTGCTGATCGTAATTTCAAAGAACATGTGTCAAAGGTGATACATTGTTTAGAACAATGAAGATTGTGATGAGTAATCCATCCAATGATGATTAAAGCAGGATGATGTTTTTGGATGAAGACCATGCAATTCTTCATTATTGCATAAGAACCATGGGATTTGATGAAGACCATGAAAGTCCTCATTATTGCATAAGAACAATGGGTTTTGATGAAGACCATGCAATTACTCATGATTGCGTGAGAGCCATGCTAGAGACTTCTTGACGGATTGAATCACATGGTTTTCATGAAGCTAATCATGACGGTTGATGAAGGAGGAAATGTGCTAATGAGTTGACTTATGAAATGGCCATGCACATCACATTTTCATAGAAGATGATGGTACTAAAGTTGTTCCTTAAAAGAATACATATCACAATAGTGGAGTTTGTGATTAAAGCAAAAGAGTTGTTGAAGGATACAGATCACCAAGAAGAAGTGATGTTGAGGTGATCGTGCTTGTTAACAAAGCAAAAAAACGACATAAAAATTTGTTGACAAAGGAGATTCCATGGTGACATGTCGAGTTCAAGAGTTGTGGTCAACGATCTATGTTTGATTCAAGAACATCGACAGAGGAATGGATGATCTGGAGGCGGTACAAAAAGAGAAGATACAAGGTGGCGCCGTTTTCCAGTGTTTGCCAAATTTCAGGGCCTCAAAATCAACAAATGAAGAAGAGTGATTTTGGAAAAGGGACTTGCGCGCCATACTCTTGGAGGATAGGAAACTTGCGCGCCATATGTTTTTGAAGATTAGAGCATCAAAATATGGCAAAGGGATAGGGGTCGCGCAAGTTTTGGTGAAGTCGCGCAGGTGAATTATGTGCCGGGAAGAGACTTGCGTGCCGACGCCTTGAATGCATTATAACTTGCGCGCCTATAGTTTTTCGAGATCAGAAGATCCAAATTTGGAAAAGTCAAGATGTTCGCGCATGTTTGGATGTTGATCGCGCAAATGCCTAGCAGGGGCCGAGACTTGCGCGCCGATGGATGACTTGCGCGCTGCCGCGCAGGGGGTCCAGTTTGCCTATAAATACTGGACCACCCCTCCTCATTTGCGACGGATCTCAAGACATAGAGATTGTTCGAGCTCTCGTCGCGCAGGTGGTTGATCCGTGCAAGTGGTAGTTGGGTCGTGCAAGTAGAGGTTGCACGCCGACTGATGGTTGAGCGCCCCAGGTGATTTGGGCAAGGAAGGAAGTGAGTCGCGCAGGTTTGAAGTTCAAGAAGGTAGAGTCACGCAGGTGATTTGGAGACACTTGCGCGCCAGGTTATACTTGCGCGCCTAAGACTTGCGCGCCAGTTGGAGACTTGCGCGCCGGGCTTGAGAAGGAGAGACAAATATTGTTGAAGCACGCCCGCCTTTATGGAGCTGCACAAGAGCTAATGATTGCCTGATACTTTCAGTGAAAAGTGAGATTGAAGAAGAAATCTAAATGATACAGGCATGATCTCATGCATACATAGTGAATTGATTCTGATGAATGCCGAGTAAGCTGAACATCATTTATTGAGCAATCACATAAGTAATTGTGATTCATGCAAACGAAGACAAGGGGATCTAGTGCATCCAGTCATTGCACTAAAGAAGAAAGATTGAACTATAAAGAGCATCAATTCTAAACCCTGATGCAAGAAAAGTCTCATGCTGAACATGAGACAAAGAACACCAATGCACATTTATTGAAGAGACCTTCACGTCTATAAACTGAGTGAGACGTCACCAACGCCAGTGAGCTAGGGGGAGTCAACGGGAGTGAACTGAGGGACGCAGTGAGCTATCCCTGAACAATTGTAAAGGCAGTGAGCCTGGGACAGAGTGTCTGTACCCGAACCTTTGTAATCTATAGCTAGTGAAGCATAGTGGATTTAGGTACGTCCGACAACCTGTCGGCGTATGCTCCTTGGACGTAGCCCATAGTGGTGAACCAAGTAAAAATAGCTGTGTCATCTCTCTGCATCTGAATGTTTAATTGCTGATCATATCCATCATACAGGTTTAAGTAGTTCCTACCAACGTGGGAACAAGATCCACAACTAAATGAAGAAAAAGTTGCCACCCTGATTCACCCCTCCCCTCTCAGGGTGTCCCGGGGTCCTACAATAGGTTCATTTTTACTTGCTGTCCCAATTTTACAATAAATTGTATTTTTTTCCAAAACATTCACTGAAGTATTTTAAATCATAAAATTAATTTTTATTGAATAATTAATAATTAGAATAAAATTTAATAAACAATATTTGTTGTTGGATATAATCATAAGAGCACCAATTATATCTTAGATGTTCAACATATTCTATATTGGAATAGTTAGCCGACCTTCATATATTTGAGATATAATTTGTTTAAAAAAAATTCAATAGCCATATTTTGGGATAATTTAAAATATAAATCACATATGAATAATAAAATTTAGTTTAATGTCTTAATTTAAAAACTAAGTTAGTATTTAACATGACTATAAGGAGGGATATATTAAAGAGAAAAACTCACCTACACCTCCAAGACCTTTAACTACCATTAGGTTAAAATTAAAGACATCCTCATTAGAATAATCCCTATCATAATGTTTTATGTTAAAACATCTATCGGTATGGTTTTCCAAGACTGATAACTCTATTTATAAATTTTTTTCTTGATCTCATAAATAAATTTTAATTCAATAGTGACTAATTTACATATTTTTCTTTCAAATAATACTAATATATTATATATATTATTTTAGTGGTTAATTGAATATCTAGATTATTTCTATATTTTTTCCCACATTATATTGTTTTTAAATGTTTTTTATAATTATATAAGAATTAAATGAACCCCAATCAACATGATTTATTAAATAAATTAACTAATGTGATGATTTGAGTGTGTGTTTCTATTCTCTCATGTTTTTTATGAGTAATGTTGTGGTTTTATGCCGTTAAAAAAGTTATGATGTTAAAAGTCAGTAATTTTCAGGTTTTTTTAATAAAAAATCTAAATGTCAACACAAAACTAGCCGAAACATTGAATTTTGTATGTATTTAGTTGATAAGTCCAGGTCATGATATTTGAATAAAAATATTTTATTTGAAATTATCATTGGTAAATAAATTTTATGATTATATTAATATAATATTATATATCCAAGTGGTAACACATATAGTAACATGTTTTAGTTATTATAAAAATAATAATCACAATCCATCCTACATCCTTTTAGAGTAACTATAATTAATAATCAAAGGAAACTTAAATATTTTGATTAAAATTTCGCAAACTTGTTTTTTGTTAAAGGAAATTATTTTTAATTTTTTATTCAAAATCAATCCCTATATAATTCAATACATTTCATTTTTTTGTATTTAATTAATTCCTAATTGATTTATACTTTTATTACATTGGAAATGGTCGGTGTTACACTACAGTTTACACCTAATAAATTGTTATCGATTTTGATATGTTTGAAAATGTGACCAGATTCCACTTTTATCAAAGATTGGTGTAAATTTGAAATTTTTTGACTTTTAATTAAATTAATATATTCGTTGAAATATTTTTTAAATTATAAAAATACCACATGATTTTGGATATTTTATATTTTTATCATACTTCTATACAAAAAGTGTTTCTATACCCATCATGAATTTCATTATTTTCACACCATGAATCTTATGTCCCTATTGAACATAAATTAAATTTAAAAAGTTTTGGTTATTAAATACCCATTAGGGTAGGAAATTTATATATATCATACTCAAGTAATTGATCTTTTCCGTTCTTGGTCGTCCTATAATTTTCATTCTATATTCCTTTAATGATTATTTATGGATGTATTTTTGAGTGAAACTAACTATATAATGCTAATTATAGATATCCATGTTTTCCTCCTAACTCTTATATTCACTGACATCCAATTTCAACGTGAAAATAATCCACTTAATTCAATTTTTTTCTAGTTATGAAACATTTTTTTATTATACTATATTAATTATTCTACATAAGAGTGTCAACCTTCTATTTTTACATATTTTATTGTAGTTTAACTTTTGAATTCACTAAGAAATTAATATTTATTTTCTTATTTGAATAATATTTAGACTAACAAAAATTTATTTGTCATTAGTCATTATTCTCTCAACTATTAATCCCACTAATGAACAATAAGGGCCGATTTCTTCTTCAGAAATATATATATTTGTTTCTTATAAATAAATTATTATTTTTGAATTTATCAATTTTTAGTGATTAGGGAAGACTTGGTTACTATAAATCATTTATTTACTACAATTCCTTGAATTTTTTATTTAGTGTTACAATTTTTTTTCCTATTATCCTAATATCCCCTTTTACTTTGGTGTTGTGGAATTCCTCTAATACCATTTATAACCTATCATATTTAAAAACATTACATAAATCCAAAATTATCATATGTATATCATATCTAAAATAAATCATTTTTCCTTTTATCTTTTATAATATGAAATGTTTCAACATTTTTCATTCAATTATAAAACATTATGACCTCCATACACATATAAATATTGTGTATTATGTGTCTATAAATGCATCATATTTTTACCTATCAAATTGAAAAAATATTTTCTCTAGGAAACATGATTATTTAGTTTAAAAATTCTAGATACTTCATTTCACGACATTCATTTTTTATGACCATTATATAAGGATTTTTTAAATTATATCTCTCTCTTGAGAATTTGATCTTTTCATATTCTACGAATTTAAATCCCATTCCCTGTTGTTGGAAAACTATCTATTCATTTTTATGAAATCCAATTCCCAAATAATAATCTTTCATCATGTTGTTTCAAAGTACAAATTACATCAATGTTGTATTGTTTTTTCCTTAACCATATGACTTTTTAGTTGTTGATAATTTTACATCATCACAATACTTGAATTCGTTATCTTTGAACACATCCTTTTAATTGATAAAATCATGTTTAATTATTCTTCATTTTTCCATAACATATCATTACACAGTTATTATATTTATAAAAAGTTATAAATTCCACTAATTTATAAATTTATAGTGTTTTCATATAATATATGTTTTATGATCTATATATTTAAACAATTATATTGATAAATAACATGATATAATTACCCATATTTTTCATCATCTATTTCCATAACAGATGAAAATTATAAAACATTCAAATTTATAAGATTATTTGATACTGTAGTTAATATTATATTTTTCAATAAAATCATCAATTTATACTTCATTAGGAGAACTCTTTCCTCTAAATTCTTATAGTGGGAGTCATAATTTTTTTCATTGTCAAGGTTTGTCAATAGATATCCCTTGAAAAATCCAATTTCTAAATATTTATGAAACAATGAATAGTTTTAATAATATACTTATCTGGCATAGGAAGAACCATGATATTTTATGTATTTAAACAATTAACTATTACACAGTTCATTCTGAAGAGCCCATATAAATCGTTGTATTTATTGTCAATATGTAGGGATGTGTTGAAGTTGGATAATTAGCCATGTTTTTTTAAATTTTTTGGAACTAATTCTCATATATTTATTTGGAAAAGATAATATAGTGACTTCTACTAGTATCCTAAATGTCAATGAAAGATATATTCATGTATCATCGCTTACATGTAATGATTTGTTAGTTATTCCTCTAGTTATTGGAATGTGATGATGACTGAGAGTAATATCTAACATATTTTTCATTGATTTTAGATGAATCTAATAAGTGGGGAAATTGAAGAACCATTGTTAATAATTAAATAGATATTTTGGATGTCATAGAATCCATCTAATCGATGAAATTCATATGTATTATGTTATATAATTTAATTTGATTCATTGAGTCTTCCAGTTAGTTTATGAAAGATGTTCTATTATTTATTTAAGGATTATATAAATTCTATTAGGACGTCTTGAAAATGGTAATATCATTATATTTCCATAATGGATTTGGAAAAACTGTAACAATTTGGATGAACTTTTAAGAAGTCATTAGATTTTGTAAGAATTTTTGGACCACTCTATAAGGATTTCACGGTGACCTATAAGGCTTATATAAACTTAAGGAAATTAGTTTTACATAATATGATAATGGAATGGTTTCCATAAATTTAATGATTGATTCAAATTATTATAAAAATATTAGTTATAGAGAATTTTAGAATTATAAAAAAAAATTTAATAAAAAGAAATTAATTAAAATGATTATAGACCTATTATTCATGGGATATATTTCACTATGTGATAGTGATTTATTGTGATTCACACAACTAATAATGTTTCAAACGAAATGTTTTTTTGAGATACATTTTTAAGAGGTCCACACCACATGTAGAGAGTTACAAGTCTCAAAAACATGATACCTTGAAAGAATTGATGAATATTTCACAAGAGGTAAGATACATGAATTTTATGGAACTTTATAGAAGAGAAATTATAATACTCTTGACCCACACACCAACATACAATGCTAAAAACATATACTTTATAGAATACCATATATAGTACTTATAAATAATCGAACATAGAAACCCAAAATTAAAATATTTAATGTGAAAATTTCATAACATCCATACCCAAGATCGTTGAGGGTTAGAGTTTTATATAATATTTAAATCCCTTAATTATCATGACATATAACTGTCCAATGTTGTAGATTTTTTCCTAATGAAATAGTTATTTACAATGATTACTAATCTTACTATATCCTTGAATAATTCATTTTACTTGTATTGACCCTTGTGTTTTTTGGTTGTGAATAATAATGGGAAATTTTATTTTTTGGTGTTAGATGCTTTTTAGGGGAAAATGTTAAATTTACCCTTGAAGGTATTACAAAAAATTGTTTTTTATGGTTCCATTTATCTTGAAATAGAGAGGTTTTCCTTCATAGTGAATTTATATGGGTTTCAAGATGGTCAATTTTTTCTGAATAAATTAAAAAAAAATTTAAATAAAAAATACTTATCCAAAGAATTTAATTGATGATATATCCTAAACAGAGTATATGAACGAAATTATGAAATCATATTTAAGTCTGAAATTATATGTTCTATATAAGTGAGGAATAAATCATACCTAGTTTTTTGGCCTTAATAAGACCTTGTGAATTTTATTATTTTATTTTGATAATAATGTAATCTTTTTTAACATAAAACACATGTACCCACTTGTTTTAGGGTATATTTTATAATGTATGTCTATAATTTTTAACTATAAATTTCCTTATGATATATTAAGGTAAATGTTAATTTTTTTATGTTAGTTTTAGGTAAAGTGAAATTTACCTAAGTAGGTATATGGAAATTAGAAATTTCCTTTTGTTAATATATAACATTATGAAATTTACTTAAGTTAATATAGGAAAAGATGAAATTTACATATGTTTATATAAGGTATATTCAAATTTATGTAATCAACTATAAGAAAAATAATTATTTTTTAATTTACTATAAGGTAAATATAAAATTAATTATGTTTTTATGGTAATATTAAATTTCATTAAGTTTCAATGTTATAAATTACTATAGGTTATATTAATATAGGATATCTTGCTAATGGATAAATTAATAGAGGGTAACCTACAATAAGATAAGTTACTAGAGGTTATCTTACTATATGGTATGTTAAAATAGCATAACATGATATATGGTATTTAATTAAAGGGTATCTTGCTGTTGGATTTGAAATTATAGGGTAATTTACTATATTTTAAGGTATTATATCATAACATACAACATGGTATGTTTTGGTAGTGTAACTTGATATAGGGTATGTTTTTATTGGGTAACTAGGTTTGTAATAATTTATTATTTATTACATATAATTTACTCATGAGTTCAATTATTTAATAAATTTTGGAATTAAATATAAATAAAATAATGAAAAATTGAAAAAAAATTATTATTTTTTGATTTTTAATTAATTAGTGTAATCTACATTGAGGAAATATTAGGGACCTGACATATACACGAGGAGGAGAAAGGGGGAATATTAATGAATATAAGAAAGAACAAATATAAAATAAAATAAGAATTGTAATAAATATAATAAATAATAAATATTAATAAATTGTATTTTTTTAAAGGATGAAATAGTCTACATACAGTCCCTACACTTAGGGGGCTTGCATGGATGGTCCTCTCACAATTATATCTCCTTAATGAGGTATCTTCCTTGATTCATGTCAGACTGATGTTCGTTTTGATAACAAAGATATGTAGAGACCCAAGCCACTGGATCCAAGATCTTATGTCTACATTATTACTTTGGCTTATGGTAAAAGTAATCATATCATAAAGGACCAAATATCTTAGTGCTATGGTAAATTAGATACACACTTGGGTCTTAAATTACATTTGAAAACACAAAATAAAAATTAATTTTTTGAGACTATCACTATTACCTATAGAATAACTTTTCGAATAATTAATAATACACATTCAGGATTACTATGAAACTGAAAAAACAATGGGGAGGTAACATTATTTGTAAGGGTTTACTACGACATAATAAATAATCTTAAGAAATATGTCGAGGTAAATAACTAAACACACTTTCCATGTAATAAATAAATTAATAGGGAACTGTATATATAGATAAAATGAATGAAAATATATCATTGATAATAATCAATATAGAATGATAAATATTTTAAAAGACATTACATTTAATAAATATCATTATTATCATAACTAGATAAGTCATAATTAGTTTGGAAGGGTAAATAACTGAACCAAAATTCCATGTAACCAATAACTGGGAATGTAATGAACCTAGAGATAATTTCATTTTCAAAATAACATGGAACATAATAACTAGTTTTCTAAGGTATGAAATTATTAATTATTTAAAGTCATGTATTAGGATGAAGATATGTTAACCATAAAGATCTATGCTTAAGACAATTTAAAACTACTGGGTAAAAAACTATTAGGGTTGGCCAATTAATTTTATGCTATCTTACTAATTCAACTCATGAGAATATTGATGCATTGGGAGGATATCTATAACTGAAACCCACCATAACTTCTTGTCCACAACATTATTAGTATTTTTAATAATACATTTAATTGATGTAAATTTTCCTTAACATCATATATCCATATAAATTAAAGAATACAAATTATTAATATTTCCACAGTATTTCAAATAACAATCAATGTAAAACACCATATGTATAAATGAGAACAGGCTTAAAAAATAATCATATCCATGATATATAATATTGATACTTTCGGTAAATTTAATGTATAATATTCTCAGCAATTTGAACATTTCAAGGTGAAATTAATGACTACAAAAATGAATCAAGGAAGTTAATGTTGATATTTTACTATTTTAAATAGACATAAGCCATATATATAGGAAATAAATATTGTATCAGTATAATATATAACCATTAGAGTATGAGTAAAGGTTTTTTATTTATTAAATTGAATACCATATAAATATATATAAATTAATCATTAGAAAAATATCAATTTCATTTTGAAATGACATTTTGAAACTAAATTTCTGAAATAATATGGATAAACATTTATTTGAAAATAATATTTTACAAAAATAAGGTATGTTTGAAAACATGTAAATGACATAATTGAAGGATATTCAATACATTCTAAGTCCATTAAAGCAAATAATCCTTTCAATTTCTTGGTAAAATCCAAGTGAGTGTTGTTTTTAAAATGGAATAAATATTCCTTTCAAAATATTTTGTAAAAATGAAAAGTTGGTAAGACATATCTAATAAATCATTTGTAAAAGTGTTAAAAAACAATTTTTTTAGAAAATAGTGTTTTTTAGAAAATATATTTCAGATCAAAGGGAGAGTTGAAATCATATTTTTTAAAAACATTTTCTCAATAATTTAAAGTATCAAGAGTGAAAAATGGTGACATTAATATAAAATATCTTGAATTAATATAGGAGAGAAAATTTTAATTTTTATTTAATAATGATTTAATAAATTCACTCAATTGAAATTCAATTATAAGGAATCCCGATCAAAATGTGATCGTAAAATAAACACTTTACAAGATCATAAAATTGAAGTGAGAATCAGTGAATGAATCAATTATGTGTATAAAAATTAAATCCAGATTAAACGAGTTGAAATAAAACTTAATATAATTATAATTTATGAAAAAATAACCATATAATATCAAAGATGATGAAGAATTAAAATAACATAATGGAAATAAATTGCATGTTTCAATTATTTACCACTTGATAACTCTTATATAAATTTCCCTAGAGAAAATACATAAAAGTGAAACATAAAATAACATGAATTATTAATTATTCATAATATTGGATTACTAAGGGGTAGTATATACACCATATAAAACAAATTAGGTGTGAAACATTACAATATTCCACAATGAAGAGCAATTGATATAATGTCTCTTACGACGTGATTTCTTGTGGATGAATTTAATTTATCCTACATTTTATTTTCATTAAACTTGTTATTAACAGATAACAAAACCAAATTAATATTTATAATATAATATATGATCCATTTATAAAATAGTGTCACCCATTTGCTAATAATATTTCAATATTTTCATTGATTCAGGTATTAATGGTTGGGTTTTCTCCGGCACGTTTTTTCATTAATGATCTAGTTCAAGTAAATATAAAATAGTTTAATCATATAATTAATAATTATTATGAAATAATTATCATATTTTTACACCAAATTTAATTTTAAAATAAATCTTGAAATATGATTATGAATAATTATGCATGTTACGATCAAGGATATGGTAGACCCTATGTACACAAGAGTAACATTTCAATTTTTCATTTATCATCATGGAAAGGTGGTCGGTAATGTTATATAATTATATAATGATACTATTATAAAAATTGACATATTATTTATTTAAATATATTCATATATATCATTCATGTAGTGTGGTGATGAAAATAAAGACACATCGCATTGTGAAGGTGATATTATACACACACAAACAATGTTATCATGTTTTAGTGTAAATAGAAACATATATATTTTCTTTTTTGGATCAATAAATATCTAATGAATATCATAATAATATAATTTATATCACATACACTCATTGAATTTGTCCTTATCAAATTTAATGTAGAGTGTTAGGTAAGGATGAATCAGATCAGTTTGTGAGGTGGTAGTCCACCGTACACATGAAAAATGTTATCATATCTCGTAAGGAATGTATGGTAAAAAATATATATATTATTTTATGAATTTATATATATATGTATGTTATTAATATCAAATATATTACTTATATTCATCATCTTACACAATCTTTGAGATGTTTTAATCAAAAAATGAATGATATTGGTTCACAAGACAATATTCTGCCATACACAAGAATAATGATTTCACTACCATAATCAGAATCAATTTTTTAATTTTCAAATAAAACTATTAAATAGTGTGTGTGAACCCTAACAACATCAATCAATTAAAATCATAAAAGGAAATTCATTCTTTATAAATACTAAAAGAACTTCCCCTCCCTAACAACTATATAATTATGTCAATCCTCCACCATTGCATGACCACTCGACTAGAAGCCTCGTACAAGGTTTCATAGGCTTGGTAAGAATGGAAAAAAGACTTACCGTCTCATTCATCAAAATCTAGATGGCCAATCTTAGTTGAAAACATTATACTCTAACACCTCATCTAATGTTGTTCACCGCATAATTTCTAGGTGATTTCACATTCGATAATCAAAATCCATCTTAGAACATTACATACTTGATGCCGTCAACCTCGTGAATCCAATAGAGATAGAACAACCAAAAGATTAATGTGATCACTAGCCCTCACATCCTAATTCACCATGAATACCACCACTTGGATCTGCCTAAGAGAGAGTTGTGGAGTCCTAAAGAAATAAAATAAGAACAAGTGGCCAATTCCACTGACAGATCAAGTCTCCATGGACCCCCATTGGTGACGACCACCAAAAAAGTAAAAGAAAAAAGACATAAATGAATAATAAATAACAAACTCATCTCATCCAACAATATCATATCACTTAACGTTTTAAAAAAACATAATAAAACTGAATTACAATATTCCACTGACAGATGTGGTTGCTCATCTCACATACCAATGTACCATAAGGACCACTACTTGGATCCACCGCAGAGAGAGTGGTAGTCTTTCGAAGCAAGGGCAGAGATATATGATTCTAGTTGACACAAATGTACAACAAGAACTATAAAAAAATTACTGAAACCAAAACCACATTGAACAACATTGGGATCCATCAGACCAACTCCTCCATGCATCAATATGAAGGAAATCGGAGTAGGAACAATAATCTACCAACAGATCACCAAAAACTGAGTATAAAAATAGACTCTTTTGGGACTAGTGTGATCCTGCCCTCACCATATTCTGTTAGTATAAGAACCAAAATGATATTACAAACAATTCAACCATGATTTCATAACAGGACCCAACCAAAGGGAAAGTTGAAATACTGGATGGAGAAGATACAATGCGTCCAACACCGCCACAATAGAACTAAGAGATTATAACTTATGGCTCTCATCTGGATAGAATCCCCACTAGAATGATGCTCAAATCACTTACACATTGGAAAAAATATTATGCCTAACTGAAAACCCCACCGCAAAGCTTCCCACTCATCATCACAGCTAAAGTTCGCTCGACCGAAACTCCCATGCCCATATGAAAATACAAGACACCCAATCAAGAAGCTGACCCAAAACATGCCACATGATCTAATCCATTGATTTCCACCAAGCCACACCGAGGTCACCTTACTAATTGTAGGATAAAAAAGTAGGACATGTCTGCCATGCTCTCTATATTCAGAGGGCTGTAGAAACCCTAGATGATTGAGAGGGCTCTCAACCAAGCCAAGAGCCCTCATTTCATAACCCATTGGATGGGAGCAGGGATGGTTGTTGGTCATGACCTTATTATAAAAACATATATGTAAATAGGATATCCTGATTTTATTATATTAATATGGTTGAATAATAATTTATGGTGGTGGAGGAATAAATGAATAAAAATTCTCACTAAATAGTGGTACCACTTTCTTCAGGTAAATTCTTTAGGTTTTCAGGAAAGTACTTCCTAGATTTAATTTATTCAAATACTAATGATACTCAAATAAAGTTACAGATATTTTATGTTATTTCAGTAGGTATTGAGTGGAACACTTGTAAATAATGAAAAAAATTACCCCTCTTTTTGAATGTCCCACCAGTAAAAAATGGATTATTATTGTGAATTAGACATTATACGGTTTACATATTTTCATCCAATATATTTTATACAGGTTTTTATGTTATGTTAACCCATATATTTTTAGGTTTACCCCTGATAAATCAATTTTTTTACCTTAACAATGGTAATTAATTTTTAATCTATTCACTATTTATTTGGGTAAAAAATAATTTAGACCATGTTATGAAATAAAAATTATTCCAATTACAAATATGAAATCTATTTTTACAAATTCTATTCAATGAAGTTGGATAATTTAAATTTTAATTTAATAATGCAGACAAAATTAAAAATATGGGTTTTAATGTGAAAACTTCCAAAAGTTAGAATGTTTTTATAATGAAATTCACTATAAAATAGAATTCAATGTACAAAATAGGATTTATTGATATATAATTTTATAAATTTTAAAATAAATTCATTTCCATATAAAATTTATCTATATATATAATTTTATGAAATTATTGTTTTTAATTAAAATTGAGTATTTTTAATTATTAATTGCAATATAAAATATTTCAGAGAAATCCAAAATTTAACCATAATTTAATTTTGATATAATTATTTAAAAAATTAATTTCATTTTAATAATTACATTTTCCAATTGTGGAAAAAATAATTTTAAATTATCTTAGAAAAGTACGATTAATCCTTCAAAAATTCTTTAAAAAAATTATTTTCTTTTAAATAATTATTATTTTATTTTTAACCAATTAAAATTTATAATTGTAATAATTTAGATATTAATATTTATACCCTGTAATTTAGACACTTGATATAATATATTACAGTTCATTTAGACTCAGTGTTGCATTTTTGACAAGCTATCAAAGATAAAAAATTTAATGAAATGTATTTCCGAGTTTTGCTAAGATTGGTTTTGTGGGTCACATACCTTATCAAATATAATGTTCTTATCATAAATTTTTTTGGTGTAACATTTTCCCCACATTAAATAAATTTCATCCTCATAATTTAAAATTAACATTAGTAATCAGTAGTTTTACATTTAGAAATACCATTGTTAATAATACTATATCATAAAATGGATTTTAAAATATATACATAATAAAAGTGAATTTGAATTAAAAAGGAATTATGGAAGAAAACATGACTTTGATTCTACATAGGAGAAAAGTGGTGGAATTTGAGGATATATACATGGAAGAAATGTGTAAATAATAATAGAGTGATTGATGTCATTGATCACAATCATGTGAATGATCTATGGAATATTAAGGGCCTCAAAACAATAAATATATAATTATTTAAAAGACTATTAAATTTATCAGATATCATTGTAATAAGATACTTTTTTTGATTTAGGATTCTTTTCCTAATGTGGATTAATTATTTTACCATCTAATAATTTAAGGAAAGATACTATATTTATATGTCTCTTTTTCAAAAATGTGATTCAATTATTTGGTTGTGATTTTACCAATTTTAAATTATGATCTTACTCCCTCAGAAATTAATTTTTAGTCCCAAAGAAATAAAATCAACTTTTAATAGATTTTAATACCTCTAAAAGGTAGAACAGTCATTCCACGTGTCTTTAATTTTTTTCCAAAACATTATAGTTCTCAAATGTGGTATAATATAATACATTAATTAGTAAACTTGAAAACTAGCACACCATTTCATCATTAATATATATTTGTCAAATTATTTAATGTAAGAAAATGTCTCATGAACCAAGAAATCATATAGGTAGTTGTAGTTGCAAAATGCTTATTGTCCATCAGTCATGGGTGCATGTTCTATAGTCTTGATTATGTGATGTATTTATACCCAATGTGTGGGTTTTCCTTTTCCTAAAACAATATTAATATATTTCCTATAAATTTATGAAAACATATATGATGTACATTCTCGAAAAACAATAATCATAAAATAAATTTCTTATTATGTATTTTTGAACAACTATTTTATTTTAATGTCTTGTAATCACATTCAAATATTATTAAAATATCATTTATTTTCATATTAACCCTAATGGTTATAAATTCATTTAAAAATGTGTCTATGAAATTAAATGGCATTATTCTTCAAATAACATGTCCACTTAAAAAACATATTTATAGAAATTTCTCTCAATCTTTCCTTAATCCGGGAAGAATTTTGTCAAATAAAACCTAAAAGGTGTTTCTTAATACATTTAACTTATTATCATTTTAAAAATCATAATCCCAGGATTTTTCCATAGCTCTTATGTAAGTGAATGAAAATATGCTACTAAAATGTAAAAAAATCCTTAGATGATTCAAATTCACAATCACCAAAAGACCATTGATAAAAGAAATACTTCTATAATATAATTATTAAACTTAAATACATAAATACTTCATCCATTTTATTCCCACATAATTCATTACATAATCTAGGGTTCATTATTTAGAAGAGATAATTGACTTGGATAATTCCCATGTAGTGTGTGGAGACATTGTGTTAAATGGGAAACTCCGAGTAGTGGTCTTAAACATAATGTGGACAGATCACAAACAGAGAGTATCATGAGATGCATAGTGGTTCTATGGGACTCTTTGGGTTCATTACACATTAGATTTAGCATGTTTTGTGGTTATTTAAAATCTATCTTTTCGGATGTTCAGGCTCTTATTTCAGGTTTGATGCTTTATAGAAGGATGAGCTTTCATGTAACTGAGATTGAGTCGGACTACAGAGATATTTTAAACCTATCCAAGGGTGTCATGCGATGCCTTGGGAATTAATGTCCCTTATTTCTAGATGAGTTGTGGGAAACAATTAAGGGAATATGGTCCATCATAGTTTTATGGAGGCTAATTTCATGGCGGATGCTCAAGCTCACATGGGTAGACATGAAGGGGACCTTTCATTATACAATAGTATAGACTTTCTCCCTACCGAGTTAAAGAGTATAGTCCAAGGGTATTACCTTGATCTAAATCATTTTCATCCACCTTGATGGGGGTTGGGACCTTATTTTGTTTTTTCATATTTAAATCCAATAAAAACATATTTTAGTCAGTCTTCTTTGGTGAGCCTGGGAGTTGGTTAAGGTATATGTTGTTAATAATATTTTATAAGAAATGATTATGAATAATGAAAATAAATTTCATGCAAGATGTCATCCCATTTAATTACTTAAATTTATGGCATTTTCTTTTATATTCATTGATAACATGATTTATTCAGGTTCCATCCAATGACTAATTCCAAATATCATAGTGAGAGAAACAATAATCATAGTGGGAAACCATATAATATTTTATTGGATATTTTAATCATTAAACCTATTTTTTTAGTATATGAAACCTTAGGTTTATCATAGTCCATTCATTTTAACCATATATTCAAATCATTTATAATTTTTTGTAAAGAAAAATTGAATTATCATAATAACAATCAATGGGAGTGTCAAACCAGTTGTGGAGTGAGGATCATTATTGTGAACTATGTGATAATAGGATGCACCCTAATTCACACTTTTTGGAGTTATTACCCCTCAGTACATATATGTCTAAAACATTTCAACCTAGAGTATCTAGAAATAGATGTTTACAAGGAAAAACCCATATAATCTCTACATTATGAAAATTTAAAGATGTTGTTATACACTTATACTCAATGTCTATCATTGGGTTATGATCTATAATCTATGTTATCCTAAATATATGTCCCACGGTTTCTACAAAACATTCTATGATAACAACTATAGAGACTGTGATGACAAGATCTCATAGCTGGTTTCTGATTTATTAATTATCATAAGATATAAGTAATTTCATCCCAAATACTAAACAAATTAATAGTCTAGATAAACTAGATATGTACTTGAGTCTTAGATTATATTTGAAAACAAAAATTAGAACATAATTGTTTTTTAGAATATCAATATTCACTATAAAATATCCTAAAATATAAATCAATGTACTATTACTAGACTCCTAAGAAGGGAAAGAAAATAAAAGAAATCATAAATTCTTAATATGGGTTTGGCACTATGGAATTGATAAGAATATTAAATATGGAATTGTAAAACACATAACAAAAATTCCATGTAAATAATAAATGTAGATATAAGTTCATCACACGACTACAATAATGTAGAAATATAAAGAATAATAATAAATATATAAAGTTTAATAACTGAAAACACATTCTATATAATTAATAACATGACTATCATAACTTGAAATGTAATAATCAATATGGCGCGGTAAATAAATGAACACATATGACATGAAAAAAATAATAGAGATCGAAATTCATATAGAGATAACATCATTTTGATAATATCAGGCAAAATAATATCTAAATTATTAATTAAGTAAAATGATATTTATTTAACGTCATGTCTCAGGAACACGATACCTCTACCATGCAGAACTATCCTCTAGAAAATTTAATACTACTACATACAAATATATCAGTTTTGGAAAAACATTTTATGTTATCATACTGATTTTATTCATGACTTTATCGATGCATCTAGGCGACCTGTAACTTCCCCTATCATCATATACAAAAGATTCCACATATGTCCAATAATTGTTTTAATTCATGATAGTGTGCCATATAATCGAATATATATAATGGAAAAATAATAAAAATTACCAACATATCCTATGTCAATCAAATAACATTATATGTAAAAAACTGTATGTGGGGATGAAAAATAGTTTCCTCAATATGAATATCAATGATAAATAATATTGATATTTTGGGAATATTCAATGTTTAATGATCATAGTAGAATGAATATTTGAAGGGAATGTTAATGATTGAAAAAATCAATCCTGAATGTTATTGTTAATACTTCACTTGGTAAAATGATCATAAACCATCCATATAAATAATATGAATTATATCAATACATTATATACCTACTAATGTAAGAATAAGGGTTGTTGGATTTGATAAATATAAAAACCATATCAATATGTTTAAAATCATTATTATGGAAAATATATTTTTTATTTCAAAAATTAATTCTCTAAAAGTAAAATTTCAAAAAACATTTTGAAAATAATTTTCTTTGAACATAATATTTGAAACTTACAAAGGTAGTTTGAAAACATGGAATACTCATGCCAATAAGAAATTATGTACATGCCTAGTAATTTTTAAAAATAATCATTTCATTTTTTCTAAAAAATCCCAAAAATAATTATTTTGAAAATGACAAGAATATTCCTTTACAATTTTTTGAAAAGTATAAATGGGTAAAAATGTAGCTAATAATTAATTATTAAAGGTGTTAATTTTTTAAAAACATTTTTAGGATACAAGGATTTGGTAGAAAATAGTTTTTTGATAGAATATATAAATAAAGTCGGATTTTATAAAAATAATTATCTCAACCATTTTAAGTACCAAAGAGTGAAAAAATGGTTGTATTGATTAAAAATATCACGAATAACCTAAGTAGAATAAGATATAATGGGTTTTAAAACATTTATCAAATAATTTTATTTAATATAATTTCAAATATAATCAATCATGACTAAAATGATATTTTAAAATAAACTCTTATAAACATCATAACATTGAAGGGGGAATTAGAAAATGAATCAAATATGTTTATCAACATTAAATACACTTAATATAAGTTGAAATTCAAAATAACATAATTAAAAGTCATTACTATGACAACCACTATCTTTAATATATATTAATTAATCATTTACTCCATAATAACACATAAAATAAAACAATGAAGATTGGGATGTATAGTTTATTTTGGAATTAGGTACATAGAATAACATATTGAACATAGGATACAAACAAATTATTTATAAATTATATTAAATGCACATATAAATCATCAGTCCTCTAATATTTAATGGGATAACCATGTGATGTGCATAAGAAAGGTGTGATCTATAAAGCTCCGTAAGGGAATATAAAAGAATCATAATAAGTATAGTGTATTAAACATTAGTTAATAGGAATATAAATATAACTTAATATGGATGATGATCATAAATATGAATAATAAGGCTTGAATCATTATGATAACACAAAAAAAACATGGGAATGTGGAAAAAACATTAAATATGAAATAATAATCATAGATCACGACTAACCACTATAACATCATAAGATGGTGGAAAACATCCCATGATGGATTAGGATCCCTACATAAATTTTTGCACGGATACTAATGAGACTAAAACATTACCCAATGCAATGGGGTGCTATATAATTCTTGGAACACCCATCACTTCTCTATTATATAAATGTATAAGTGTTTCACATTGATCATTCAACATTGATCATAAATAAAAACATTTAATTCCATAATCAAGTAATGTAGAATAAATAAAAGAAATTTCCCAATAAAATATATATATTTATGTATATGAAAATAAAGATTAGTGAAAATAATTATGGTATTCACAATATAATGGTTTACCATGGAAAAGTCAAAGTGAAATTCTTGAAGCATAATGACAATATTTTGAGATTCATTAAAATTATGAATGAGAGTGAATGTGGTATCTCATAATATATAAATAATATTTAATTTAATAGGGGTGTGGAAAAAATATCAAAACACTATTAATTTTAAATAAATGTCATCAAGTGAAGAATATTTTTGAATAATGTGGAAAAGGAAAATATCCCTTACTAAATTTTATGCATATTAATGACATAGAGAATGATATAATGAGAGGAGATAAATTATATTTCACTGATAAGAAATCAATTGGAATTTAAATTTATATTTATAAAGTAATTAAAACATAAAAAATTTATATTTTTGAAGGATAATTATAAAGAAGGTTCTTGGATTGAAAAGAAGATAGATGGGTCCCTTACTTTTGTTATGGAAGATCAAAGGGCATTTTCAACATCATAATAAGTTTATATAATGGTTCATGGTAGGGATTAATGTTATTTAATGGGATATATAATAAGATTTAAATAAAATGGTATTTAATATGTACACATAAAAACATTAGCAAGTAATAAAAAATGAAAATTATGAGGCACACCCTAAAAGTGGTGCTTGAATAAAAAGTATAGAGCAAGATCACTTACCTTGAAATGATGATTTGAAAAGCTGTTAATGGGATTATTGAGATCTTGGGGAACCTTTGGAGTACTGTAGAGTTTTTATGTATGATTAGGAATGTGATAAATGGGTTTTTAGTGATTATTAATTAGTGAGTAGGTGGGGTTATATAGAAAAAGAGAGGGGTGTTCTTTATTACCTCTCAAACATAGGTTTTGGACACTATATAATAAAGTAACAAAAAACACTATACATAAAAAGGATTTTACCTTAGATTCTATGAAATAATTTTTTTTAATTATTTTATACTTCCAAGGGATGTAATCATTAAAATATTACTCTTTCTGATGTTAAAGCGAGTCTTGTTTATAACGAATTGATTTTAAACCCAAAAAAAAATATAATATAGGTTTTTTAGGATTTATAAAGGGTTTCTAGAATTAATAAAATTACCATAAAATAATTTATTTTACAATAGAAACATATATTTTGTAATGCATACACATTATATCATTTATTACATCACTTTTAGGTCATTTTGTACTCTTAATACACACTTATGTTTTTATATCATATTTAATTTTTACCTGATAATTGTAATGTAGTATAAAATGAAGAAAAATTAATTATTTGTATAATTACACCATGTTGATTAAAAAAATATTTTTTTATCCAAATATTTTTTAAATTATGTGAATTTTAACTTTTAATACCAGAATCAACGTTTTTTGAGAAATGTTGGTTTTTTCAACAGTAACAATTTTTAAACCCTTATAACAATTACATTTGACTTTATGAAAATTATATTATCATATATATTAAATATATAATATTTAAAAATAATAATTAATTTAAAATTAATTTAGTTTAAAAATCATTTAATTAATAGAATTATTGTCTTAATAAAAACTATATATTACCACAATTATAATTTATGTTTTAACACATCAGAAATATAATTTTCATTAAAAACATTATTTAGTAATTTATAATGTCATAAGAAAAAATATAATAAGTATTATATTAAAATTGAAATATTAATTTTCATATTATTTGGCTTACTTTGTTACTATTCCTTTTTAAAATATTTATCCTTACTTAACTTATTTTTTTACCAATATAATGTTTATTAAAAATGGTTACTCTTTAAATTGAAAAAAAGGAAATTGACCTTAATACCTGATATTAATTATTATGATTGGAAACATGGATTACATTCTATTGATATCAATTCCGATAGGTTGAAAAATTTAATTTAATTTAAAAACCAATAGCATGATGGAATTATGTTTTCTGAAAAGTGATTTTTCAAGGCAAAAATTATTTTACTAAAACTCTACAACATATAATCCTCATTTTATTATATTAAATTAATAAGTATTGGTATAAAATCTAAAAATTTCATTTTAATAGTTTTTATTTTGTTTTATTTTAATTAATTATAAATGATATTCACTATTAATTTTTCAAAAGTTTTCCATAAAATTTGTTTTAAGCATACAAATAATCTGACTCTCAAATCTGGTTTAAATTTGATTTAAATTAAATTAATTTATTTGAATATTACTCAAGAATTAGTATGTTACTTTTTAATCAAATTAATATAATAATCATACATTTATATTACTTAATTTATCAAAATAAATAACAGTTTTAGAAAAATTGTGTATTTATCACCAGTCAAAGAAAAATATATACTTTATGAAAAATCTAAAAAATTCACCCAATGTTTATATTAATATTATGATATAAAAAATAAGGTTCAATTTTATCAGATAAATTTTATAAATGATCTATAAAATATTTATATTTTGGATATAAAATAAAAAATATATCATTTTTGACAAAAACATATATTGAAGAACAAAAGACAATACAAAATATTTAGTGACAATTTGCTATGAATTTATCAATACATTTATATTGAGTAGGATATATACATATAACCTAATGTAGTTAATCCTATTCAAAAAAAAAATTAATGGCTAGGTTATATCAGTCATTTTTAAATAATCAAGGTTTATTTTCATTTGTTAATCCATATCGGATCAACTATCAAACATATTTTTCTATTCTAAAACACGGTGTGTTACACTATTCCCCCATTTAGGAAATTTCATCCTCTCCATTTTAACTTTGTCATTATAGTTAATTATTCATCATGTAATAATATTTTTATGAAAACCCACATGACCAAAAGTGTTAAAAACATCCACATTAAATAAGAGAAATAGAAGTATGAAGGGCATAACATAACTAAGTTTCGAAGTAGGATAAAATTACATAGAATTAAAAATTTGTACATAGAATACAAGTAATTCTAATATAGTAATATATACTAGTTGGTAAAATGGTTTGGTGATAGTCAACAACCATAAAACCATAATTTTTTAATGGGTGAAAATTCCATAAATTCGTAATATGATAATATTTTTGTTTCAAAAAATATTTTCCTAGAGTTAAATAAATCATTTTAATATAGAATAGGAACAAAAGAAAATATAATTTCTTTACAAGTATAATTTCATCCATTATCCAATTTCCACCAAAATATCTTCTTTTACTCTAAATAATGGAAAATCAATATGAATTTTTATCCCTCAAGCACTAGAATAAGTTTATAAAAGATAAAAAATACACCAATGAATAAAAACATATTCCACCTATCTTTACTAAATCTAATGTCATTATAAGAAAGTATTATAATATAAAAATTAAAAAAATTTAACATTTTAATATAAATAATTTAACAAAAACTCCCAATAGTTTATCATAAATCATTCTTCAAATAAATACATCTATATCCCAAAAAAATTATATAAAATTAACATTCAAAATTATTCTAACCTCAGAGGTTGTCTCATGTCTTTCAATAAAAGCCCCCGAAAAGATAATATCATTATTTCTAAATAATAATTTTTATTAGACAATATTGGTATAAAAAACTAAAAAAATAAAAAATCAACGCAATTGTAGTTAATCACATCGAACTCAAAAATTATTTAATCCTATAATTTGTTTTTCCAAAATATCGTTAATTATGCTAAACATACATAAAAACAATAATCGAATGTTATGTCAATGATTTTTATGATTTGACTATCCACTTACTCTTTAGTTTTATCCTCACATCAAACACCTTTTAAGTGTTATCAATTCCCCAATCAATTGTTTCTAAAATAAACTATAACACTAAATCACTTTTAGTGGATATGGGTATTATTTGATATTTGTTTCAAATTCTTAAATAAATAATACTGTGGATCAACACTTATTTGTTTCATGATTCTTATATCCATAATTTCATTTATGTACTACTTATTAAAAATTAATCTCAAATACCAATACATAAGAACTTTAATCCTGACACATAAACAATTTCCATAGCATATATACTTACTCCAAGATTTGAATCCTGGATTAAGAAATTAACAAAGATAATGCCCATATTCTCTACACTTAAAACATTGGACAACATAGGGTTCCATAGAATTTAATTTATTCCAATCAATCATATTATTCATTTTTAATATGGAATAAGATACTTCATTCCATATCTTTCTACACGTAAAACACCTTCAAATTATTTACATTTTGATACCATCATGTTAGGAATACCATTTGGGATTTAATCACATGTCCCATCACATTTATTATTAAATCAGTTATTCCAATTTCCCTCCACTAACAGGAATAATGGGAAAATTAGATGTTAGTAATTTTATTAAATTAAAGGAATAGAGAAGAAGAAAATAAAATTAAAGGGTTAACCTATAAATTACATATATTTCCATTATTTATTAATTACATGTATATAATTTAGGTTATCCATGATGTATTTCATAACATAGACTCTTATAAGAATTACTTTTCCCTTAACAATATTTCATAAGGTGATTGTGAATTTACAGAAGCATATCCCTTGGGTGTGTTAGATCAGGAGTGCATTAGGGCCTTTTTTCGTACACCACTTGCTGATAATCTCTTGATCAATATAGTGTTTTCACCTACCACACCTAGGTAAATATTTACCAGATCTACATCCACTTGCAGTATCCATATATCTATGTATTTTTATGGAAACCAATTACTCTATACATTATCAAAATTTAGGAATGTTTTATAATTTTTTTATTATCTCTAAGACTTTTGATAGAGTTTTATTATCCTTATCCCAAAAATAATGAAACTTTTCTATGATACTAAAAATGAAAACACCCTTTGTTATTTGACATTAATTAAGGATTTTTTAAATAAGAATAAACATAATCCAACCCATAATATCAAAAAGCATAGATACTTTAGTAATTTGGTAAATATAAAAAATTTAACATGGGATACAATAACATTATTTAAAACTTACTTAACAAGCTCTTTGATCCCATCGATCGTCTAAAAATACATGTGGTAAAATGAGGGTGTACAGAAGGACATGGGATCTATAAAGACTAGTAAGGGAATATAAAATAATCATAATATTAATATTGTATGAATTTCTAGAAAATATTAATTTTATTTTGACAAAGAAGATATGAGGATCATAAATATGAATAATACGACATGATATAGTATATCAACCTAATAGTAACATTTTACTTTGGATACAACATTAATCTTGAAGTCATAAAAATCAATAAAGGCTAACTCATAAGACATAATAACCTGGAGGAATAAGTTCTCGGATGGATTAGGTTCACTCCATAATGACTTGAATCAAATATCATTAGACTACAATTACCCAATGGATTAGATCCCTATATAATTTTGCCCACAGCCATCTCTTTCATAACATATACTTGTATAAATATTCTACATAGATCATTCTATAGAGATAATGCCCACATTCCCAACTTTTTCAATATTTTTTGTGAAAAAAATAATTATTTTCAACTGTTGTTTATATACAAGAGACGAAAAAAATAAAATATTATCCTTGGTGACATGAAGTGAGTCGGTTATTTAATGAAACTATGTTAAACCTTAAAATATAATATAGGTTTGGGAGGAATCATAAAGTCTTTATAAAATTACTCAAATATTAATGAGAAAAATTTAAAATTAGAAGCATATATTTGGCCATGTATACCATTTAGAACATTATTTACATCACTTTTGGGTCATTATTTTGTCATGATACACAATATAAATTTATACCATATTTAAATTTTACCAAAAAATTAGATTATCCCAAAAAATTAAGAAGAATTCACCATTGTATAATTTTTATGTTTATATTATAAAAAATAATATTTATTTTGACCAAATAATTTTATGAATATGTGAATTATCACTTTTAAATAAATAATGGACATTTTTTTAGAAATGTTTGGTTTTCAGATAATAATAGTTTTGGAACCCTTTAAGAAATTAAATTTGAATATTTTAGAATTTTATTATCATTTATATTAAATATATACTAATTAATAATTAAATGTATTTAAAAAATAATTCATTTATTATTTTTAAATTAATAATAAATGGTTGTTGAATAAAACTACACATTGAACCAACTAAAATTTATGTTTAACACTTAAAAAATAATTTTGTTTATAAAAATCATTATTTGATCATTTATAAAGAATTTTTTTTAATAATTATTATATTTAAATGAATATAAAAATATTCATACTCATAGTGTTATATTATATTATTTTTTTGTTGGATTATTTTTACACTTAATTAACTATTTTCCTTTTACCATAGTAATGTATATTTAATCTTTTTACTAAAATATAGTTCTAATATTTAGTTGACCTAATTGCATAATTTTAATTATAGTATTTAAAAATATGTAATAAATTTAATTAAAATTAATTCACCTAGGTGGAATAATTTAATACAATATACAATATATAAGCACAATAGAAATTAGTTTTCTAAAAAATGTATTTTTCATGGAAATCATGATTTTACATTAACAATATAACTAGAAATAATGATTATATTAATTTATATTCATATATATAGATATATAATAAATAATTTTCAATTAAATACTTCCTCATTACATTTTATCTTATTTAATCAAAATAGATAAATATTACACATTTTAAAAATGTTTTCAGAAAAATGTTTTTGAAGCCTAAAAATAGACTCATTATAAAATCTGGAATAAATATAATTTAAATTTAATTATTTGGATATAATATAACTCATGAATAATTATGTTACCTTTAGATCAAATTAAACTTATAGTAGTAATATCAAAATAATTAATTTTTCCAAATAAATGATTGTTTTAAAAAATTATGGAAATTTTAAGCTATTTAATAAAACATCAATATTTTTTGAAAATTCCAAAAATTTAAACCCATGTTAATTTTGATGTAATGAAATAAAAAAATATGTTTCATTTTATGAAATTAATTTTTTTAAATATTCTATAAAATAATTATAATATTTTCTTAAATAAAGAAATAAAGATATATTTTCTTGAAAAACTATTTTGAAGAAGAAAAGGCATTACAAAAAATTGGGTTATTATTTACTAAGAATTTATCATTAAATTCTTTTAGAGTAGGTCGTATATATTTTTTCTCATAAAGTAGTCAATCTTATTCACACTTGCAAATTTAATTCCTATGTTGTAAAGATCATGTTAAAATAATGAAGGTTTATTTAGTTTCAATAATTCAAAATGTTCTTCACTAATAACTCATGAAGTTAAAATTACCTGGATAATATTTTATTATCAAAGATGATAGATAAAATACTATAAATCAATGAAAAGAAATTGAGTTATAATAATCTTTACCACATGGTAACTTTGATGTGAAATACTCATAGATGAAACAAATCAAATTCAAACTTAAAAAAATAAGAATTATTAATTAATAATGGAATTTGATTTATGGGCAGTATATATACAATATAAAATAAATTAGGTGAAAAACATTACAATATTACTCGATGAAGAGAATCTGAGATAAGGTACCTTACCTCATCTTTTTATGGTTTAATATTACTTAACCTGCTATATAGTGGGTTTAAACTAGTTTTAATTTTATAATATTTCTATATTAATATTTATAATATCATATATTATTCTTTCATAACATCTTATCATTTTTTCAGTAATAATAATTCATTATATTCATTATTTAGAGTTTCAATTGTCTTATTTTATCATGCATGTTTTATCATTAAAGATCTAGTAATTATGCATATTACAATGTTTCATCATATAAAAAATCAGAATAATGACATAAACCTCATATATTTACATAAATTATACTATTAGGACCAATCATGAAGGATATTTTTGGAAAATATAGTATGTTAAGATCATGGAGATTGTAGGTCATACACACACAAGAGAAAAAAATCCAATTTTTAACAATAATTATTGAAAGGTGATAAGTAACATTTTATATTTATATAATTAAAATATTATCAAAATTATCCACTTATGTCTTTAAATATACATATATTAATAATCAATGTGTTGTGGTGATGAAAACAGTGTCTCATCACTTTATGAAGGCTGTAGTGCATATGTACATGAAAGATGATAGCAGTTTACAGTGTAAATAAATGATATATTATTATTTATGATTAATAAATATTTCATAAACAACATAATTATATCATTTTTATCACAAATATTCATTAAATTTATATGTATCATATTCCATGTAATGTGTCAGTGAAAGATAATCACATCTCTTTGTGAGGCGGTACTCTGCTGTATAGATAAATAATGTTATAATAAATTTTATGGATTGGAATGTAAGAAGGTATATTATATATAATGGGTCAATAGGTATAAATTTTTTCTAAAATTGAATATATACTTTATATCTATCATCATTCCCAAATATAAATGGAAGTAATTGAAAACCAAATAACATCTATTAGTTAGGCGGTAGTCTTCCATACACATGAATGGAGATTTAAATTTTTTTATTGAATTGATGATGGTTGTTTTTCATGATCTTATTATAAAAACAATTCTTAATATATTTATGTTTATAACAATATTATATCATCATGATTCAATACTAATTGATTGAAGTGAAGAAAAATAAAAAAAACTCTTCTTGAATAACGTTACATATTATTTAGTTATACTACTTAGGTTTGCACCAAAATACATTTTGGTCATTATTTAAACAATGAATAAGGCCCCTAAAATTACAGAATGAATTTTTATGTTATTTTAAAGGTCTTTTAAAAACCAAATGTGTTTGAAGGCATGAATAATATAGGATAAGGGGTGGCCTTTTATAAGTTAGGTGAGTGGAAAACATGTAATTTTTTAAAGAAAAAAGGTGTACCCTTGTTTTTCACATATAAAAGGGAACATAATGGAGTATTATTCACATTTAGAAGTTATAGGATCGAAATTCGGTCAAAATATATAATGAATACAATTTTTAGTTTATTTTAATGCATAAGTTTTTTTAATAACTTCCTTGGTAAGTACATTTTTACATTTATCGAGTTAATTAAATCTTTCTTTTTTCACCATTAATTTTGGGAAAATATTATGTAGACTATACTTTAAAGTATAATTATTTATGAATCTAAATATGGACTCATTTTTTCTAAATTCAATTAACATATTTTTCCAAAATTAAATTTAAAATTAATCCCATAAATTCGATAAGAAATCATGTTCTTAAAGAGAAAAGATAAAAAAGATAAAATGTTTTTATATCAAAATTAAATAAAAAATGCTTCTAATGAACCAAATTATATTAAATGATATATAATTTGGTTTATTTTTCATAAAAACCAATTTGAAATATAATTTCACTATATAAATAGTTCAATTGAAAGAAATATATTAGATTAAAAATCCTGATTTTTCATTATACATAAAAAAGAAAACATTTTAGAGAAATCCCCAAAAACAAACTGTAATGTAATATATATATTCATATTTAAAAAATTATGTAAAATTTATCAAATAAAAATTCCAAAAGATTAAAAAATTAGTTTTAAATTATGGTAGAAAAGTAGCACTAATCCTTCTATTATAATAATTACTTTAGAAAACATTTATTTTTAATTTAAATAGCTATTAATTTATTTCTAGTCAACTAAAGGCCATTTTTTAATAACTTATTTAATAATATTCATAACATCCAATTTAATGAATAGTTATACAATATTATTGTTCATTTATAATGGGAGATGTATTTTCAAGAATCCATAAAAGAGATTAAATTTAATGAAATATATTTCCTAGTTTGTTTATGCAAGGAGTTTCATATCACATATCCCATTAAATACAATGTCATTATTTTATAATATTGGGGTGTTACATTCTTACCACTTTAAATAAATTGATTCCTTGTAATTTCAATATTATCATGGTAATAAAGAGCTTAACATTTGAAGATACCATTGTTGAAAATCCCACATCCTAAATCATTTAATAAAATATCCTATTAATAAGTGATAAAGGTAAGTACAATGGCTTTAAGGAATAAAACATTACTAGGATTATATGTAGGAAAAAATTGGTGCCATATGAATACATTGATTTTGAAGAAATGAATATATAATTATAGATATTGGTTGAGACCATTGATCATAATCAAGTGAATGCTCAAAAGTCAAGAGACTAAAAACCATATATTTGTGACGATTTATAATACAATCTGATTTATCAATTATGATTGTAATATGAAATTTTTCTCAAGATACATTTTTCTAAAATTGAGTAAATATTTTACTAAATAATAATGTAAAGAAATATACTAACATGATTCTTTTCTGTTGAATAATTTCAGTTTAATCCTTTGGGTGTGCTTCAATAAATTTTCAATTCAGTTCTTACTCCAACAAATGAGAAAATGAATTTTTAGGTCTAAAGAACTAAAATTCAATTTTTATGATCATAATATACATAAAAGAGTTAAAAGTTTTTCTATTTGTCTATAAATATTTTATAAAAACAATATGGTTAGAATATTATATCCAATATAATTAATTAATATGTTAACCTCAATATAAACACAACTAGTTTATAAATAATATTTATTTTTCAAATCATTTAATGAAAAACTCTGACATATTAACCCAAAAAACCTATAGGCCAATAGTAGGTGATAAATCCTTATCATCCTTTTGTCATGGTTTCAATCCCCCTACAACCGTTCAAGACACGAATCTTTTTCACTTGATATATAAGTTGTAATTTTCCTAAAAATATGTAAATATAATTACTATAATGTTCCCAAATAATATATGATGCATTTCATTGAAATATAATTTATAATTAAATAACATTTTAATAATATTTTTAATACAAATTATATTTTTTACAATGTTCAATTATAATATTTGACTATTATTACAATGTAATTAATGATTATATTAACCATAAATGATACCAAAACAATTAAAATTATGTTCATAAAAATAAAAGGAATTGTTCCTCAAAAAAAGATTCCATTAATACATTTTATTTCCCTAAACTTCCCCAAAATAATTTTAATCATGGTAGACTCCAATAACATTAAACCTAAAAATGTGTGCTTAAGAATTTGAAAATATAATAAATATAAAACATATAAACCCTTTCTTTTATCCATAACTATTAAGTTAATGGTTGTAAAAATCCTTAATATTTTTAAAAGAATCCTTAAATATTTCATAACCAAAATAGCACGGGTAAAAAAAATTAAAAAAAATTATTTATTGAACTCATTTAGATAAATACTTCATTCACATTAATTAAAAATAGGTCATTTATTTGTCTTGGTAGAACCTTTAGAAGAGATAATTGCCTATGATAATACCTAGGTTCCCCACATTTAAGACCACGAACTATAAATAGAACCCCATATATGAGATTTATTTCCCTCCAACATTTTCATTATTTTTTCCATAATAAATATTTGATTTATTCCTTTCCATCCTAGAGATAAATAATTTTACAATTTTATTGAAATTAATTCCCAGGTGTCTCTATCAAAACGTCTTACATAATTGAAATATATAATTCTTTTCACCATGGTCTCCATTACATGGCCAATTTTAAAAATTCATCATTCTATTCATTGGAGAGTCTGTGTGTTATTAAAGGTATATGTTATTAATATTATTTTTGTAAAACTAATTATGAATAAACCTAATAACTTTAACTCCATTAATAATTCCATTTGGGTTCTTATAGTCACCACATTACCCTTCATATTTAATGTTAACACAATTTCTTCAGTTCAATTCATTGCATTATAACAAAAATTATAGTGTGAGAAACAATAATAATAGTGATAAACCTATATAATACTTTATAGGATTTTTAATTCATGAAACCTATTTTTATATCTATTATAACTTATTTTTAACCCAATGCAATAATTTTCATCATATATTCTAATACTTTATAATGTTATGTAACTAAAATGGGAATTATCCTAAGCATAACCACTAAAAGTTTCAAACCAGGTACATTGTAAGGACCATTGTCGTGAAATAGGTAACTATTTGGTCTATACCAATGTTCCTCTTTCAGATTATTAGTCTCTATATACATATATTCTAGAACCACATCCCCTTTTAGTATTGATTAAGAGATTTGTTTCATGGAAAAAATCACATAATCTCTAAGTCAATATATCTTTAGGACTTTCTTCTACACCAATCCTCAAACACTATTATATGGTTTTGATATCTAATCTATTTTTTTTCTAAATATATAACTCAAGGTTTATATTAAACTTATACATACACTATCTATAGAGTCCCTGACCTTAGTAGCTAAAAATCGAAGCATAATTTATTACATTGGCAAAAGATACAAGTAATTGCACCTCAATAGACTAAATAGTTTAGTAATCATGGTATACTATATAATTCCATGTGACTTAAATTATATTTGAAAACAAAAATTACAACATATTTGTGAGAAGGATATCATTATTACCTCTCTAATATTATTGCATATACTTTATAGTACACTTCCTAGATTCATGGGAATGGAAAAAAATATGTGTTAACCCAAATTCTCAGTAAGGAATTAATACTATAGAATTAATAAGAATAATATATATGTAATGGTAGATAACTAAACACTCATGAAATATAACCAATTTACTTAGAAGGAAGTGCATCCAGAGAAAACTTCAATGCGATAATATATTGAAAAATCAGCAATATAGAATGGAAAATAACTGAAAAACATTATATTTAATTAATAAAATGACTATAATAATTTATAATGAATAATAATTATTTAAATTTAAGTAATGTAACAAACATACAATTTAATAAAAAATCAGAATTAAAGGAATACAAAGTTAATATCATTACAAAAATATCATGGATAATAATAAATGAATTCTAAATGAAGTTAATATTTAATTATATTATTTCATATATTATGAACATGATACCTCTATTGTAATGATCTATCCTCAAGACAGTTTAAAACAATAGGGTAAAAACCCATTATCTAGGGAAAAATGATTTTACTCTAACTTACTGATTCATCTTGGGAAGTTATCGATGAATTGAGGCACTATCAATAATCAGGCCCAAACCAGGCCTTCATGTTTAAAGCATTCTTAATATATGAAACATTCTATTTAATTAATTACAATGTCCCTTATCATGAAACGTACTTTCTGAATAAATAATATGAATTATTAATATTTTCCCGTTTGATGAAATAACATTGAAATTAAAAAACCATAGGTTGAAATGAGATTCAATTTCAATAATAAGCATATCAATGATAAATGATATGGGTATTTAAGGGAAGTTTAATTAATAATTGTCATAAGAAAATGTCAATTTAAATGGAAGGTTAATGAATAGATAAAATAATCTAGAATGTGAATATCAATACTTTTCATCACTCACATGATCATAAACTATCCATAGAATGAATAAGGATGGTATCAATACAAAAGATACCCATTGAAATAGTGATATAGGGTTGTAGTCATCGATGAATATAAATACCATAAAAATATTGTTAAAAACATTCTTGAGGAAAATAGCCTTTTTATTATTTAAATTAATTTTTATGATGAAAACATCACAAAAAATTGTGGATAAAATTATCTTTGAGAAAAATATTTCAAAATTATATTGGGTGTTTGAAAACATATAATGTTAATGATGGTAACAAATGTTTTATATGATGAGTACATAAAAATTATTATTCCTTTTACTTATTCAAGAAATGATAAATGATAATTGTTTTGAAATTGACATGAAGTTTCGTTTTAAGAAAAATTATAAAAATGAATAATAGAAAAAAAATTCATTAATGAATAATTTTAAAAATATTTAATTTTCATTAAATCATGGTTTTGGTAGAAAATAAATTTATGACCATATAGAGAAATTGGGAGGGATATTTTTTTTAAAAAATTCAATAATTTTATGTTCTGAAGACTGAGGTTTTTTACTATTACATGAATAAATAATGAATAAATTTAGTTTATGATAATTAATGTGATTATTAAAAAATAATACAATAATTTCCTTTAATGTAAATTCAATTATAAACACCCCCGATTAAAATGAGGTTGTTAAATTAACGCTTTCAAAGATCATGACATTGAATTTAGAATTATCCAATGAATTGATTTTTTGTATCAATAAGAAATACACAAATAACAAGTGAAAATATGACATAATATAATTAATATTAATTACACACATAATCATATAAAATTAAATATGATGAAGAATTAATATTACAATATGAATAGAAATTTAGTTATGATATTCTTTACCAATTGGTAAATCTTTTGTCAAATGCAATACGATCAAATAATTAAAATTTAAACTTAAAATAACATAAATTATTATTGAATCATGATATTACAAGTCGAATGGTATGTATATACACCAAATAAAAATAAATTAGGTTTATAAAATCACAACATGGCTAAATGAAGAGAAATCGAGACGAAGTCCCTTACCATATGCCTTCTTTTATGTCAAATTTATTTAAACTTATTTATATTGGTTTTAAACATGTTGTCAAATTATACCAAAACCATATTTATATTTATAATATCATATATGATAATTTTATAATATTTTATCACTCTTTAATAATATTTTATTATTTTCATTGTTTGCGGTGTTAATCACCCTATTTTCTCATTCGTGTTTCTTCATTAAAGAGTTCATTATCGTGAATATTACATATTTTCATAATATCTTAAATAATAATAATTAAATAATTAAAGTATTATTACATAATAATAAATTTCAAAACAAATCATGAGATATTTTCATGATAAATTTTGTATGTTACAATCAAGGAGACGATTGGACATACAAACACTTGAGTAACATTTCTATTTTCAATGATCATTAAAGAAAGGTTAAAATTCATGTTTTATATTTAAATAATAATTATAATTTAATAATTATAAAATTATTTCTTTAAATAAACATATATATATCATCTATGTCATGTTGTTATGAGAACAGAGTTACATCACTTCATGAAGATGGTAGTCAACACATTGACGAATGATGTTATCAAATTTAGTAAAAAATGAAAATGATGTATTATCTCTTAATAATGAAAAACATTTCATGAATATCATAATTATATGACTTATATACAATATTTTCATTAATTTTATAAATATACCCACATATGTAATGAATTATTGAAATATGAATCTTATTACTTTGGAATGTGGTAGTCTTCCATTCACAGGAGAAACATTATCATATCTATTATGGAATAAAAAAATTAATGAATGATATAATGACTATAGATGTATAATTATGATATAATTATATGTAGACACATTATATCAGTCATCATATCCAACAATTAAAGGTTGTAATGGAAACAAAATAACATCAGTTTTCAAGTTATAGTCCTCTAGACACGAGAATGAAGATTTCATAACACATGTAGTGGGAGTGGATACAATTTTTGGTCATTACGACACTATAAAAACAATCTGTATATGTAATATTTTTAGGTTATTATGTAATTTTTGTTTAATTATATTTTATTTAGGTAGAGAAATAAGTAAAATAAAAATGGTCAATGATGAACATTACCTCTTCTTGAGGAAAAATACATTAGTTTGAAAGAAAATATTTACTAGATTATATTTCTACCAAAAATAAGGATTCAAGGACGATACGATGAAAATTTTAAAATTATTATAGTATAGATTGTATAAAAAAAGGTTGTTAAGGTGTGAATAAGTAAATATATTTAGTGGCCTATTATAAGTGAGGTGTGTGACACACTTGTAATTTTTGAAATTAAAAAGGTGTGCCCACATTTTTCACATGAAAAAAGAGACAAAATGGAGTAATAGTGATTGTTATACACTATATAGCCTAAATATGACCATTATATATATTTTAAAAAAATTTACAGCTTATTCTATACCATATAAGTTTTTCTTAACCCCAATTAAATCCATTTTTAAAGTAACAATGATTATTAATTTATACTGTTTTTACTATTCATTTTTTTTTCAAAAATTATTTTGACCTTATTATAAGATTTAAAATATTATAATTTTAAATAAGTAATGCATATTTCAAAATTACATTCATATAGGTTGTATAAATTTAATTTAAAATCAATAACACATACATGAGGAGAAAACATGTTTTTAAAGGTAAAATGTTCAAAATTTCACAATGTTTTTATAAAAACATTAATCATAAAAACGATGAAAATGAACTAAATAATATTAATGGGTATATAATTTTTATAATTTTACTTTAAAAATAATTAGAAATATAATTTAAATTTATACATATTTTAAATGAAAGTGAATCTTTTAATTAAAAATAAATATTTTTCACTATTCATCATGAAATGAAATATTATTGAGAAATACAAAAAATTCATAATTTTAAAATTTTTATATTATTATTTGGATAATTATTTTAATTTTACAAAATAATATTACTAATTTGTTAAAACTAATTTTAAATTATGGGCATAAAGCGCAAATATTATGTCTTTTATAAAAAAACCCAACTTTTTAGAAAACATTTATTTTTTTACATTAAATAATTATAATTATATTTCTAATCCATTTATAACAATAATTTTCAATATTTACTTATCACTATTAATACCTACAAATATAATTACAAGGTATAATATTGTACAATTTATTTACACTTGGGGTGTCAAGTTCCATAAGCTATTAGAGAGATTAAATTTAATTGATTATATTTCATGGGTTTTGTAATCTCCTTGTTTCATGTCACATATAATGTAAAATAAAATGTTATTATATTAGTATTTTTTATTTTCAATTTATCCACACCTTAAATAAATATAACCCTCATAATTTATACTTGGTTGGATCGATTGTAAGATAGATATGATACTGATTATCTTATCAAACTATGGTATAGATACTCAATACACAAGAGGGGGGGTGAATTGTATACGTTACAAATTCCTTAAGGAAATTTTGTATAAACAAAATTCACAACACCTCTATATTATAGTAATTTTCTTGATTTCGGAAAAGTGATTCAAAAAATGATACATAAAAAAAGTTTACAACAAATAAGATTCTACCTTAAAGAGTATAGAATCCTATTTAATTTGAGTACAAGTCAAAAGAAGTATAATATAGTTATACATTCCTCAAAAACCAAAATTATAGAGGAAAACAAAAATTGAAACACTACAAGTAATAAGTTTTAAATCATTTATCCCAAAGATAATTGTATCCAACAACCTTGGATAAAGGTCCCTTGATTAATACATTCAAGAAATCCTCTCTTAACCAAACCCAGGTGAGACCTCAATCCAAAGACTAGTATCTATCTTGAAATCCTCACAAGCCCTCGATATTTAAGGAAATTGGAACCTCTGACTTCACAACATGAAGTCTATGATTTTAAGGAAATCACACCTCTGCACAAAGTAATTATGCATGAATCAAAGATTGAACAAGCCGTTCAAACTTTATGCATGAAGCTTGATATTTTATAAGATCCTCTCTCTCTAAAAATCACTTCAATAGCATGTAAAAAGGTTCTACCAAAAGTTGAAGTAAAAGTAATGTTAGGTATGTACTGAGCTCATTCAAATGAGCTTCTATTTATAGGAACAACTTCAATGGTCGGCTCCCTCCTCCAATGGTCATATTTTTCCTTGAATTTCAGAGGGACCTATAAACATTTCACTCAACCAACGGTTAGTTAGTAACTGAATGCATGACATTTTTTATAACCAAAAAATGAGTGAACTAAAATATGGTTACTTAAGAAAATTCATTTTTCGGAGTGTAAGAAAAAATGAATGTTCTGAGACTAACCAAAAACTATTCGGAGTCTATAATAAATGTATATTCGGATTCTATTTATCAGAAGAATTCAGAGATAAAATTATATAGAATACCGGAGTCTGAATTTCTAGGAAATTAAGAGTCTTGAATTCAGTATAATTTAGTGTCTGAATTCATAAGAGTTCTGAGTTTGAACTTACAAAGATCAGAGTATGAATTCATAAGAGTTTGGAGTCTGAACATTTAATGTTTGGAGTTTTAATTAATAAGAGTTAGTAGTCTAAACTTACAATGCTTGGTGTCTGAATTCAGTGAACTCATAGTCAGAGCTCATAAGTGTTCTGAGTTTGAATTCAATGAACTTGGAGTAAGAACTTACAATGTTTGGAGCTTGAATTCAGAGAACTTGGAGTCAGAACATAGAAAGTTTGGAACCTGAATTCGGATCCTGAAAACAGAATTCTATATATCTAAGTATATATATAATTAAAAAAATTTTCATAGGAAACCAAATTTTATACTTAGAGGAAAAATGATCAATGAAAAACTTGGTAAGGAATAATTTCATTAGGGAAAGAAATTTTCCATATGAAAGAAAAGCATAGGTTAAAATGAAATTTTCCTTAAGATAAGGTGTTTGTGATTTTCAAAAAAAGAAGGAATGGTAAAGTCATAAGGAAACCTTATTGACTCAAAAACCTCCCCAAACATGAACGAATAGAAATTTCATAAGGAAAACTTATTGAGCCAACAATTTCGCCCTTTTTTGGAAAGCACAAACATACTTATAAAAAATAATGTAAGGACTTAGAAAATATTTTTCTAGATTTTGAAATAAAACTTATCTCCCTTATCACATGAACAATGATGAATATGACTAACTCCCCCTTATGATTTAAAACACAAAGGATTGTATTCTCGATTTCCAGAATGATATTTTTTATTGTCTTGAATATAGAAATCATTTTAATGAAAACTCCCCCTTCAATAAATGCTCCCCCTTACATAGGGAAATTTCTTCTTTACTTAGAATTCATTTCCTTCCCCCCCCCCTTTGTGATTTTCAAATAGAAATACCTAGAATGGAAAAAAAATTATAGTGTTGAAATATTAGTACAAAATATCCAAAAGTGAAGCAACCAAAAATACATTATGATAGAAAATATTTGTACAAGGAAAGGAAAATACAACAAAAGATCTGATTTAAGTAAGATCATCCTTACATTTCCTTGGGCATCAACTTCTTCACAATAGTCTTTAGCATATTGAGATCCTTTTGATCTTCCACTTCTCATTTGAGAATCTAATCCTGATCCTCATCTTTCATCTCTTAATCTTTGATTCTATCTTCCTAAGGATGAAGAGACTCATCCTGAGCCTTCAGGAATTCTTAATGGTTTACAAGATTTTCATCAATCTCTATCCGCGAATCCCTTTTTCTCTTCCAGCATTGAGCAACTAAATACAGATTCCCATTCAAATACTTTACCTGTGGATTCTAAGAATTCTATTCCAGAGTCATATTTTCTTTAAAACTAATTGTGTGATCCTTGATTATACCATCTTCAATGTCAAAAGCCTCATTGACACCATCTTGGAACTCATCAAGTTATCTCAAATCTTTAACTGTCTTCTTTGACCATCTGACCATTTTTTGCATGACCTTTTGTGGGCATCGTAGTTAATGAAGAAATTCTTGAAATCAGCCTCAAACATTACCCACTTATCCATCACCAATTATACTAAATCCAATTTCTGATTTAGTGTGTGTTGAAGCATCTGGAATCTAGAGTCTATACTTGGAAAAATCAGAAAATTACGAAAAAGCTTCTTCAACTATTGAACAACGAAATCATGTCCTAGGGCTGATGATTCCAAATCCGAAACATTTATTTGAGAGGTCTCTTTCCATAGCTCAACAAGTTTCCTCATTGAAGACCCACCAACTACCTTCTTCTTTATAACAACTTTAGTAGGTGTATCATCCATCACCTATTTACCCTTATTTGTTTTCAGAATGGCTTCCTCATCTGGAGATTTGTGTTCATTGTAAGATAGCTGAAAACTTTTATCTTTATCTTTCTCTTATTTCTTATCTCTTTTCTCAGCATCCTATAGGTTTATGAAATCATTATTAGAGATTTATTACTCAGATAGTTTATTCACATCATCTTCAGCCTTGTCATCTTCACCTCTCCTTTCTTTCATGGGTGTAGCTAGCTTTGAAGAATCGACTTGGGAGGTTCGGATTAACAAATTCTTATATATACTTTACTTCTCATGAATGTCCTCCACTTTCTTAATCATATAATCGGTATCACCACTACTTTATTCTTCCTTTTAAATTTACATTACTTTTTATACTTCTTTTTCTACTACAATTTTTTCTTGGACTTTTTCTGGAGTGAGAAATTTCTTACGCGTAGTCTCAGGTAAAGCTTCTACCAAGAAAGATTCTGGTACTGGAATGATCTCAGATGCTTTCTTAGTATCCCTCAGAAGGGATTGCACTATCTGAGATTCAGTCATATTCTTTTTTACCTTCTTTTCTTTATATTTCATTTCAAGATCATCATCTGTCTTCTCTTTTAAGGCTTTTGTTTCAGCAGAATCCAAAACAAAACATGGCTCCCCTGCTTTCCTATTTTTCTTATCGTCCCTCCACTTTGCAATAACCTCATCAGGATATGCTTTTTTGCTTCATAGGTTTTGGAGGTGTAGATTAGACTTCCTTATCTTTTAGGGGTTTTCCTCCCTCTTCTAATTCCTTAAACATTCACTTCATTCCTACGTTTTTTATGGTTCAACCACTTCTTGATTCTTCGGAACTGCTTCATCTTTTTCCTTTGGTATGTCATAAAATTCACCTCAGTCTTTAGAAAAACCATTGTTCATCCTTTTCAAAATATCATCACTGACTACCATGACTTTTCAATTCCTTGGCTTCGAACTACAAGGAATTTTAAAGGATTTTAAGCACCAAACAATTAACATGGAATGAAAAGTTGGATACATGATTATCTAAGACTTCAAGATTCATTCTTAATATTATCAATAGTAATGAGAATATTCTTATCCAGATTGATCATCCTCATTTTCACCAGGAAATCCAAAATATATATATCACTCTTCTTCAAGGTGTCCTTGTCACATTTTCTAAGAATTATAAAACCTTGAACCCATAATTTGCGAATCCGATAGTATGTAGTGAGATGAGAAATATTCAGAGTCTTGACATCTGCAAGACAGAGGCACTCCATAGATTTCTTATTATCAAAACTTCATTTGACATCTGGAAACTTTTGAGAATAGAAATCAGCTTCCCCTTCATATGGAATACCAAACAAATTAGCTTCCTTAGTATATGAAAGAGAATCGGTCTTTCCATATATCTTGAAGGAAAACTTATCTCTGCCTTATTCCAAGAAGAAATTGACTGATTCATAAAACCCATTTAGCAGGTCCGGATATACCAAATCATGATCACCTGGCTTTGATATGAATACACTCTCCCATCTATTCAGCTTAATTTTTTTTGATATAATCGAATCATACTTGTTGAAGAAGTTTGAAGGAACCAACCTTTCTATATAGACCTACCATTCCGAGATTGTCTTGACATTAGAAATATCATTCTTGAGAAGATTTTTCTATAGACATTCAGAATTGAGAAACCTTTGAAAATCTGGAATGAGCTTATGTAGAGAGGTAGAGCCTCAGCACGCAAGGGCTTGAGATTTGATATGGGACAAATATCAGGGGGTCCTTTGTATAGGCATTTGACGTGACAATTCATCTTCCAAACTCAATACAATGGCTGAAAATACTTCTGATCAGATGTGACGGTTGATGCGATATTAGCAAGGAAATCATGAATATGATCTTTTGATGTTTTTTAATATAAATATTCGTATTTAAGGAAATGTGGATCCAAAAAGTTTTTTTTTTAAAAAAACTACCAAATATTTTGTGAGAATATCAGCTAGTTGATCTTGTGTTCTGATAAATTGAAGAATGGTATCCCCTTTTATGTGTGATCCCTAAGAATGTGATGCCTAATATCTATGTGTTTTTCTTGAGGGTGATGTGAAAGGTTTTTACTTAAAGCAATGGCACTAGTATTATCACACAAAATCCATGTTTTGGTAAAACTCATATCATAGTTTGTGAGTGTGTGTTGCATCCATAATACCTGAGCACAACTATGTCCAACTGCTATATATTCATCTTTTGCAGTGGAAAGTTCTATTGAGTTTTGCTTCTTTCATGACCAAGAAACTAATGAATCTATTAAGAAATGACACCTTCCTAATGTACTTTTTCTATCCATTATACATCGACCAAAGTTAGCATCTGAAGAACTCTTTAAAATAAAATCATTTCCAGAAGTATAAAAGCGTCCTAAATACATGGTTCCCTTTATGTAGGAAAAAAATCTGTTCATTTCCTTTAAATGAGATTTCGTATGATTGTATTGATATCTTTCACATAGTCATACTTAAAACATTATGTTTGGAGGAATAGCTGTCATGTAATGTAAAATTCATATCATACCTCTAAAAGATGTTTGATCTACTCGTATCCCAGCTTCATCAAGATCAAGTGTATTTGAGGTACCAATGGGAGTATTAATACTCTTAGTGTTGTCATATCCATACTTTTTAAGAAGATATTTAATGTACTTATGTTGGGATATATAGATTCTTTCTGGTTTTTGAGAAATTTGATAACCTAGGAAAAATGTTAACTCTCCCATCATACTCAATTGAAACTCAGATTTCATTATATCCACAAAGGAATCAATTAATGATTTCTAAGTTGAACAAAATATAATGTCATGAATATAAATTTAAACAATATTTTTTTTTCTTATCTCTCTTTTTAAAAAGGGTAGGATAACCATTTTTCTTAACGTAATTATTTTGATGCCTAAATATTATTACTCTATCATAACAGGCTCTAGGGGCTTGCTTATGTCTATAAAAATCTTTGGTATGTTTATAAACATGTTCAGGATGTTTTGTATCTTCGAAACTAGGAGGTTGTTCAAAAAAAACTTCCTATTTAACATAACCATTAAGGAAACCACATTTCACATCCATTTGAAAAAGATTAAAATTGAAGAATGTTGCAAAGGAAAGTAGAATATGAATAGATTCTAGTCTAGATACTGGAGCACATTTTTTTTCATATTCTATACCTTCTTGTTGATTATAGCCTATAGTAACAAATCTAGCTTTATTTTTCACTATTATCCCATTTTCATCACACATATTTCTGAAGACCTGTTTTACTCCAATAACAGAACTTTCCTTAGGACATTCAACCAGGGTCCATAATTTATTCCTTTCAAATTAATTTAGCTTATCTTTTATATCTTTTATCCAATCATCATCACCTAAAGAATCATCATTGGTTTTTTTGTTCTAATTAGGTAAGGAATGCTAGATGTACTACTTCATTCTGTAAGGAACTTCTAGTTCATACGGGTTGATTTACATCACCAATGATACTATAATTGGGATGATTCTAAAGTAACTACTGATTTAGATTTTGTAAAACTTTTTCATCAACATAAGGTTGGAAATATTTTGGGGTAAATTCTTCAGAAACATCATCTTGGAAATATTCCTTATCAGAAGGATCTTCTATCAAGGGTTGATAATCAGTTTTTTAAAACACTTCCGAAGATCTTGGTTGGGGATGTTTAAAAACAAAGGGAATAGTTTCATAAAATTTGACATGTATTGCCTCTTCAACAGTACAAGTTTTATTATTGAAAAATCTATTTTCCATAGAAGTTGTGGAGTAGCCTAAGAAAATTCCTACATCACATTTTGTTGCGAATTTGTGTAAATTAACTTTAGTATTCAAAATGAATACCTTTTAACCAAAAACCTTGAAGTGGGAAAGTATTGGCTTTCTACCATTACATAACTTGTAAGGAGTTATATTAAGAAAAGGTCTAATCAAAAAACGATTTATAGTATAACAGAAATACTTACAGCTTCAGCCCAAAAATGTTTGTCTAGAGAATATTAACTCAACATGGTTTTTTTATCTCTTGAAGAATTATATATCTTCTTTCAACAACACCATTTTGTTCAGGTTTTCTAGTTGCTAAGAAGTTATGATTAATGCATTTTGTAATACAAAAAGTTTCAAAATCCGAATTTTGAAATTCTCCTCCATGATTAGTATAAATAGTTATCAAAGGAAGGTTTTTCTAATTTTTAACATGGGGTATAAAAGTTTTGAAATAAGAAAAATATTCAGATTTCATTTCTTGAAAATAGACCCATGTAAATCTAGTGTAATCATCAACTAAGAAAAATACATAATACTTTCCTCCAATGATTCAAGTTTGTGTTGGTCCAAAATGATCGATATGCACTAACTGTAATGTATTAGTGGTTGAGACTTCAATGACTAAATTAAAACATGATTTATGTTTCTTTCTATAATGAAAAGGATAAAAAACTTTTGAAGAATCAAATTTATGCTCTAGTAGATCCATAAATAGTCTTTTCATAGAGAGTTTTCATCGGTTCCTAATTTAACAGTGTCCTAAACTTCTATGCCACAACCAAGAATGATCTTACATTCCACTAAGACAAGGTAGGTCTTGTCTCTTATGGTCTTATATGTTCAGTGTGTAAACATTCTCTCTCTTGTTGGTGGAAAGAACAAACTATTACTTGGAATTGTGTACTAATCACTTTTCATTCATAAAATTCAAAATGTAACCCTCATCAGATAATTGATTTATGCTAATGAGGTTGTGTTAAAGACCCTTAACAAATAAAACATTAGAAATTAATGTTTTTCCATGAAGAATGATGTTACCTACACCAACAATTTCTTCCTTAGAATTATCTCTGAATGTTACTTTTCCTCTTTTCATCTTGATAATCATTTCAAAGAAGTTTTTGTTACCAGACATATGCCAGGAACATCAACTATCCATGTACCCTGTATTGTTGTTGGTACTTTCTTTATTTTCTTGAAAATAATAAAGTTAGACTTTCGGAATCCAAACTTTCGTGGATTAGAAATTGTTAGGCACTAAAATTTTGGATATCCTCATTTATGTAGAAAATTAGGTTTTATGAAACCCAAGATATTGAACATTATTCAAAGAGAAAAGTTTCTTCCAATTTCCACCACATTGACATTTATTACAAAAGGGTCTTTGGATAGAATAAAATAATTGTTTTTTAAAAGAGGTTTTCTATGAGTATAACCTACTCCAGTAGTATTTCCTTGAGGTTTGATTTTTAGAATACATCTTGAAAAACTTTTATTTACTAGAATTAATGATTTCAAGAAGTTACTTAAGAGAATAAATTTCATATTATAGTCTTTTGACTAAATTCATATCCTCATGAATTATTTACATAGAGTTAGATTTTTCCTCAAAAACATTTATTTTTAAAATAGCAATGTTAAAGTCTTTAGAAAGTTTTTCCTTTTCATAATTTACTTCATTAAGGTATTTATAATGTTTTTCTAGAAGCTCATCCTTATCGTTAAGATCTCCAGAGAGGTCTAAAATATCTTTTGTAAGAACTTTATCTCTAGTATTTTCCATGTGTAGTTTCTTAAAATTTTTACAATTTCATGCTTCTAAGAACTTGGTAAATCAAGATACTTATTTATATGAAGGTATTTTTTCATTATCAGAAGATGAATTATCTTTGTTAGAAATAATATCTTCAGAATAGTAATTCTTATAAAGCGATTAATTTTTTAATTCCTCAATAGAGCGTACCTTGGCAATAATACATGTATTTGGGAAAGAAGTAGGAGAAATCGACCAAATATTTTTCCATGTTGAGGATTCTTATTTATAAGATTCAATTCTCAAATAGTCTCCACAGCTAGCACTCCATGTGTCATTGGCTTTAATAATTTTCTTGTGCTTCGAATGATAGAACATCTTCTTGTTTCCCTCGGATTTTTTTCCTTCTTCTCTATCTTTTTCAATAGAGGGAAATTAGGTCTAATATGACATGTTACTCTACATTCATAACAAGTTACTTCCCCATCATTATTATCTTTGTAGTATATCTTCTTGAATATATTTTAATAGTTATTCTGATCTACTATCTTGTTCATTCTCTGAGAAATATTAGATAATTCATTCTCAGACTTCTCTGTATCACTAAATTCTGACTGAATGGTGACTTTCTTTGACATTGATCTAGTTACTATTTCTGGAGTCTTGGATTTCATACGCTTTGAAGTTGTTGTAAATGAAACTCCTCTATTCCTATTCTTTTTTTAACATTATCAACATTTCTCTTCATTCTAGTCTCATGCTGAAGAAGAGTTTCAAACATCTCATTAAATGAAATATTGGTGAATTTTCTATTATCATCAATTTATTTCCTCTTGGACTCCAAATCATTTGAAATGATGTCTATGATCTTATCTACAAGGCCCTCATTATCCAAACATTTTTCTCCCATAGATTGTATCTATTCACAATAGTCATGAACCTTTGCTGACATTTTCTTATAGGTTCTTCATAAGGAAAGTTAAAGCCATGGTATTCAGCTCTAAACATTGCTCTTCTTGTCTCTATAACTTTAGAAGTCCCAAAATGTGAAACTTCATGTCTGTCCCAGATACTATTTGATGAATCAAATGAAGATATATGACTATAGTTGTTCCTAGTCATGGAACATTGCAATGTATTTTTGACTCTGAAATTATCTTGATATCCTAATTTCTCTCAATTAGTAAAAGTTCTCAATTCTTTATCAGGAATCTTATAGTATTCTGTAAATATCAAATAGTTATCATCTCCAGTGTTAATAATGAAAGTCTTCATCCTATATCTCCAGTACTCATAATAATTTCCATCAAAAATAGGAGGTCTGGTAGGATTTATAATGCCGATTGAACCGACATATAAACCTTCCATATTAAGGAAATGTTTTCCACACAAACATGTTAATAATAAAGGTTTGTAAACAAGAAAAAAATATCCTAAGGATAATAGAACTAGATTATATATATAAAAATATGAATATGATCTTTATGATTCCAAAAATATGATTCCAAAAAAGTGAAGAAGAAGATTCCTCTTCTAAATCTAGTCGTGAGATTAATTCAAATTTAACCCCCTATGATACCAATTGTTGGATCGATTGTATGATAGATATGACACTGATTTTTTGTATAAAACTATGGTGTAAATACTCAATATAAAAGGGGTAGGGGGGGATTAATTGTATACTTTAAAAATTATTTAAGTAAATTTTGAATAATCAATATTCACAACACCTCTAAGTTATACTAATTTCCTTGATTTCAGAAAAGTGATTCTGGAAATGAAACTTAACAAAAGATTACAACAAATAATATTATACCTTAAAGCATATAGAATCCTATTTAATCAGAGTACAAGTGTAAGGATTTATATGATAGTTATAATTTACTCAACAACCAAAATTACATCGAAAAACAAAAATTGAAACATTACAAGTTAAAAGTAGTAAATAATTTATCCCAAAGATAAGGGTTTCCAAAAAACTTGTATAAAGGTCCCTTGATTTATACTTTCAAGAAAGTCTATCTTACCAAAACCTAGGTAATCTTTCAACACAAAAATCATTATCTGTCTTGATATCCTCGCAAGCCCTTGATTTGTAAGAAAATTAGCACCTCTGAGTTCACAAACCGAAGTCTCTGATTTTAAGGAAATCACACCTCTGCACAAAGCAATTCTGCATAAAAAAAAGTTTGAACAATCCATTCAAACTTTCTGCACGAATCCTGAGAGTTTATTAGATCTTCTCTCTCTAGAAATCACTTTAAAAACATGTAAGGATGTTCGGTCAAATGTTGATGTAAAAGTAAAGTTAAGTAAGTACTGAGCGTGTTCAAATGAGCTCCTATTTATAGAAATTACTTCAATTGTCGGATCCCTCCACCAACGGTATTTTTTCCTTGAATTTTAGAGGGACCTGTACATGTGTCACTCAACCAATGGTTAGTTAGTAACTGAATGCATGACATAGTTTTATAACCAAAACATGAGTAATCAAAAATATGGTTACTTAAGAAAATTAAATTTTCAGAGTTTAAGCTAAAATGAATGTTTGGAGTCTAACCAAAAAAAATTCGGAGTCTGTCATACATGTATATTTGGATTCTCTTTATCAGAAGAATTCAGAGTAATAATTATATAGAATTTTGGGGATTGAATTTTAAGGAAATTCAGAGTCTTGAATTCAGTAGAATTCGGAGTCTGAATTCATAAGAGTTCGAAGTCTAGACATAAAAAGTTTGGATTCTGAATTCATATGAGTTATGAGTGTGAACATAAAAAGACCAGAGTCTGAATTCATAAGAGTTAGGAGTCTAAACTCACAATGTTCAGAGTCTAAATTCCATGAACTTGGAGTAAGAACTCCGTAGAGTTCGGAGTCTGAATTCAAAAAACTCAGAGTCAGTAATTACAATGTTCGGAGTTTGAATCCAGAGAACTCAGAGTCAGAACTCAGAAAGTTCGGATCCTGATTTCGAATCCGGAAAACAGAATTCTTTATATCTAAGTATATATATGATTCTAAGGTTTTGGATCTGAAATAGAATTTTATACTTAGAGGAAAAATGATCAATTAAAGACATTGTAAGGATAAATTTCCTTGGGGAAGGAAATTTTCCTAATGGAAGAAAAGTATAGGGTAAAATGAAATTTTCCTTAAGATAATGTGTTTCTGATTTTCAAAACATGATGGAACGGTAATTTCATAAGGAATCTTTATTGACTCACCAATCTTCCCAAACATGAAGGAATGGAAAAGTCAAAAGGAAACATTATTGAATCAACAAACTTGGCCATGATAATTATGGTCTCTATATTTAAAAATACTTTTATCGAGAAACCCATATTATAAAGGGGTTAATAAATCATTCTATTGATAATATAGAAAAGGATGTAAAAGGGATTATAGAATAACACATAAAAAAGTTTCTATGTAGGATAATAATTTCATAACGTTAATATGGAACAAAAGTGTAAAAAATTATAGAGAGTGATTTAGTTTATTAAACATAAGAAGTTGAATTATTAATGGAAGGTTAAGGGCCTCAAAACCATTAATATGTGATGAATTGAAAGACCATAATATTTATTAGATGTTAATGTAATAGAATAATATTTTTAATTCAAGACACTTCAAATAAATTTGAGAAATAATTTTACTATCTGATAAAATATATAAATATACTTGATAAATTTCTATTTTATAAGACCAATTTCATCGTTTGGTTGTTCTTCAATAAATTTTCAGAACATTATTATCTCCATGGTATAAAAAAATTATTATTTAGGCATGAAGCACTAAAATATAGTTTAAATGGGTCATAAGGTCTATAAAAGAGTGTAATGTCATTCCATATACCTCTAAATATTTTCCAAAACAAATATGATTAGAACCATTAATCCATAATAATACATTAACCTATAAAAATCAACTGTTAACCACTGGTCCATCATTAATATTTATTTTTAGAATATTTTAACTAGAAAAATTGAAAATTAACTATGAAATAATATAGAATAATGGTATTTGTTAAACCATTATCGTCCTTTGGTCATGGTTTTACGCCCCGTGGACTAACCAGAAATGATGGGTTTTCACAGGGAATGTAGGCTTTCCATTTACGAAAAATATATTAATGTAAATAATTTAAAATTATGAACAAATATATGATAGAAATAATTGAATAAAAATTAATCATTAAATAGATTTTTAATATGGGTTTTAATAAAACATTTGTATTATTACAAAGTTTAATAATATTATATGAATGTTTTTACTATGTCATCAATGTTCATATTAACTCTAATAGTTCTCAAAACCTTTTAACTTATGTCTATAAAATTTAAATTCATTTTCCTCAAATAAATTCTACACTAAAAACATTTTTTCAATAATTATATCCCAAGATATCCTTATTTTTGTTATAATCCCATCAAATAAATCATGATTAAGGGGGGGGGGTTTAAGAAATTGAACTTATGATCAATATTAAACTCATAATCCCATGATTTTATCACCAAATATTTTGTTAATAAATTCAAATATGATTATAAAATGAAACATAATACATAGATGTTTAATAATTCTTCATACTAGAATTTCATCAGTTAAAAAATACTTATATAATTTAATTCCTGAACTCTATGACATAAATACATTATCCATTTTATTTTCATATTGTTATTTCCTTATTATTGGGATAATCATTTTGAATATATTATTTACTTTGATAACTATTAGGTTTAGTATATTTATATCAATAAACTATAAATGGATCCCATGTATGAAATTTATTCCAATCAATCATACTCTCCAGTTTTCATCAGAAATTCATTATTTTACTTATTTACTTCACACACATAAAGCATTTTACTATTCCATTTAGACCATTTCATGGGTAACTACATCCAAATGTCTTACATGATGTAAATTGAGCCTTGTTTTCTTGATGGTCTCCATCACTTGATCTCATTGTGAACTCCATCTTTCACTTCATTGGTGAGTCTTGGAGGGGCTCAAGTTAAATAAGGTTAATCGATTTTTTTGAAATCTATTTTTGAATAATAATAATATCATTCACCCCATTTATAATTCCATTTGGTTTCTCATTGTCACAAACAATTCCTTCATATTCAATGCTAACATGATTCCTTTAGGTTATATCTATGGACTAAAACAAAAATACATAGGGTGAGAAATAATAATATTAGTGAGAAAAATATATATTCATCTATATGATGTTTAAAAATTGAAAACCATTTTACTTTTAATCTATAGAACATTATGTTTATCCTAGTTCATTCATTTTAATCATTTATTCTGAACTTTTATAATTTTAAATAAATAAAATGTGAATTATCCAAAGAATATCCCCCCAAAGTATCAAACCTTATGTGCAGTAAGGCTCATTATTGTGCACTAGATGATAATTATGTCATAGAAAATGCACCTGTTTTAGAATTACTAGACCTATGTATATCTGTATGAGAACCACATTGTTGGGAAAAAATTCCTCAAGGTATCATTGAATCATTTATGAGGTGATTGTGTTTGATGACAAAGTGGGATTCTGTGTTTTTTTGTTCACAAAGCAAACCATGACATACAAATTTGTTGATAAAGGGGATTTTATTGTGGCCTGTAGAGTTCAAGGGATGTTGTTAATGATAAATGTTTTATTTAAGAACGTCAACAAAGGAATGGTCTATCTGGAGGCGATTCAAAAAGAGAAGATACAAGGTGGCGCCGTTTTCCAGTGTATTCCAAATTTTTGGACCTCAAAATCAAAAAATGGAGAAAAGTGTTTTTGGAAAAGGGACTTGTGCACCAGTGTATTGGAGGATTGTAAACATGTGAATCATATGTTTTTCAAGATCAGAACATCAAAATATGGAAAAGGGAAAAGGGGCACCCAAGTTTTATGTGTGGTCGCGCAAGTGACATGCGCGGCAGAGACTAGGGCGGTGAGACTTGCGTACTGAGAGGAGACTTGAATGCCATCACACAGGGTGTCCAAATGCCTATAAATAGAGGTCGAACCCTCCTCATTCCAAGCAGAGTTCAACAATTTTAGAAAATCAGAGCCCCCGTCGCGCAGTTGTGGTGGTCGCACAAGTGGTGGTGGGGTCGCGCAAGTAGAAGTTGCGTGCTAGGTGATTGTTGCACGTCCAGAGTGGTTTGGGAGAGAAAGGAAGGGAATATCCCATGTTTTGAGTTGAATAAGGGGGTTTAGCAAAATTGGTTTGGTGACACTTTCACGCCAGGTTTTGAAGAAGTGTGATAGTTGATGGTTGCACGCCAAAATTGGTTTGGGTGTAAAAGTGTGTGAGTCGCGCACGTTTGCATTTGCAGAATCTTGTGTTGTGAAAGTGGTGTAGGTGAACTTGAGTGCCAGTTTTAACTTGCATGCCAAGACTTTCACGCTGGCTTGGATAAGGGCGACAGGTATGGTTGAAGCACGACAGTGATTCAGGGCTGTGTGAAAGCTGGAAGATTTCACAATATCTTCAGTGCAAAGTGATATTCATCTACTAGTGAAATTTGTCCTTCAATAGTGCATCTAGATACAACATAGAATGTATTCATTAGTGATAATGAAGAGACCAATAGGTCTATAAACTATGAGTGGATCATTTCAAGATCACTGAGCAATGGAATATGAAGAAAGTGATCCTCTCCACCAGCAGTGAGCCATAGAGAGAGAAATAGGGAGTGACCATTGGAAAAGCAGTGATCTGACCCTAAAAGGCCGTGAGCCTAGGAATATAATTGATCTATCCCTAACCTTGTAAATAGAAGTGCATCTTTATTGGATTTGGTACATCAGCACATCATCGGTGCATGATCCTTGGACGTAGCCTAGAGGGGGTGAACAATGTAACAAATCGATGTGTCTGGTGCATGCTTTAGTTTCTATTTATACTTTGTTGTAGGAAAGTTAGGGAAGAGAGTCTTTCTTAACAGCGAGACAAGATCAATAGGGGCAGTTTTTCAAATCTGTCATACCCTGATACACCCCCCTCTAAGGGTATCTAACCTAGTGGACCTAACACAAATTCATTCATCATATCCATACAAGGATTTATTGAAATGAAAAACAACATAATATCAATCATAACAAATATTTTGGAGGATCTTCTATACTTATCCTCAAATTATATCATTAGATTATGACTAGTAATCTAGATTTTCTTAAATCTAGTCCCCATGTTTTCTAATAACCATCCTCTAATACAAATTGTAGTGACCTCAACTTTATTAGCCTAGAGCTAGTTATTTATCAATTACATTATCATAAGATACATGGACTCACATCTAGTAGGACTGAATTGTTTAGTAGTCATGGTAAACTAGATACACACTAGATTATTACATTATATTAGAAAATAGAAATTAAAAAATATATTTTTTTCTAGAATATCATTATTATCTTGAGTATATCCTTTCATATCATTAATTGTGCACTTCATGTATTTTTGGGAGAGGAAAAAATAACTATGACCTCAAATGATATATAGGCATTAAGTACAACAGAATAAATATATATAATAAATATGGAAAGATGAAAAAATTTACACACATTCCATGTAACCATAAAAATGAGAATTAATTTCATCCACAGATAACATCAATGAAAATATATCATTTATAATAACCAATATGGAAAGTAAAATAACTGAAAACATGAAATTTAATCAATAACCTAACTACTATAACTGGATATGGAATAATCAATATGGAAATGTAAATAAATGAATAAAAATTCCATTTAATAAATAACTATGAATGAAATTCTTCTATAGATAATATCATTACAAAAATCTCAGGGATAATAATAATTAAAATTTTAATGAAAAAAATACTTAATTATTGGGTGACATGTCCCTAGAACATGATATCTCTATCATCAAGATCTATATTAGGATAGTTTAAATATACCAGGTATAAATTTACTAGGTTTCACCAACTGATTTTAGGCTAACATTCTGATTCACTACATGTTACTACTAATGAATCAAGGGGATATGTATTACTAGATTCGACTTGTTTATATATCTCCAAAGTACATCCCATATATTGAAAATGGATTGTATTTATTAAAGAAAGAAAATGGATTATCAATACTTCTCTAAGTAATCAAATAACATTCAATATAAAAAATTGCATGTATAAATGAAATAATTTTTATGAAATAAGAAAAAACCTAATAAATAAAATTGATATTTAGGGGAAATTTATATTCTAATGATTATATTATAGTGAATATTTCATGGGAAGGATAATGAATACAAAAAAGAATCATGAAAGTGAAATTGAATACTTTCTGTAGTCAAATGGTCATATAAAATACTTAGAAATAAATACATTATAATCTATACATCATATACGCATTTAAGTAATAGTAAATGTATTTAGTCATTGATTTATAAAAATAGATAAAAATCACTGAAAATATTTTTATGTGGAAAATATCCTTTTCATTTAAAAAATCATATTCTAAAACTAAAATTTTAAAAATAATTTTGAATGTACATTTATTTGAAAATAATATTTTAAACATATAAATTATGTTTGAAAACATTGAATGGTCAAGATGGTTAGAAATTCTCTACATTCTGAGTATATCAAAACAATGATTCCTTTCACTTTCTTAGAAAAATACAAAAGGGATTTATATTGACGTTGAAATGAATATTCCACTAAAAAATTAAAAAATTTAAAATGGGTAAAAAATTATTTAATAAATCATTTATTAAATGTTTGAATTCCTTTATTTTTTTGTTGAGAATAGTTTTTTGTTTTAAAATGGATTTTTTACTGAAGAGATAAATGAAGTTGGATATTATAAACAGAATTTTATTCAGTCATTTTATGTAAAAAGGAGTTGAATATGGTACAAATAAATGAAAATATCATGAAATACCATAGGGCGAGAAAATTAAATGGTTTACTAAATAGTACTCAAATAATTAACTTTAATAGAAATTCAAGTTATTACAATATTGATTAAAATGAAATTGTGGAATAATCCTTTAAAGATATCATAATGTTGACGTGGGAGTTATTCAATTTATTTATTATTTTTATTAAATTAAAATCCTCCTAAAACCAATGAGAATACAACATGAGATAAATAAAATTCATTACACACAGAATCTTAGAATAATAGAGATGAAGAAGAAGTAATATAACCCAAAGAAAATAAATTGTGCTTTAAAATTGTTTACTACTTCGTAACTATTAATTCAAATGATATTAGATGAATTAATAAAAATTAAAACACAATACACCATAAAATATAAATTAATCATGATATTACATGTAAAAGGGAAGTATATAGACCATATAAATTAAATTTGGGGCTTAACATTACTATATGAATCAATGAAGAGAAATTTAGATGAAGTCCCTTACGTCACATTTCTTTTTGATTGAACATGAATTAACCTATTATATATTGGTTTTAAACATTTTATTATATTATAAAATAACTATATTAATATTTATAATATCAAATATTAATATTTTATAACATCGTATCACCCAATCATTAATAATTTTTTTTTATTTTCATTGTTTTCGGTGTTAATTGCCTTGTTTTCTTATGTGTGTTTTGTCATTAAAAATCATATTCTTGGCAATATTACATAGTTTCATAATCTCTATAATAATTAAAATGAAATAATCATAAATTTTTTACATCAATTTAACTTTAAAAACCAATCATAGAAGATGTTTATGAAAAATTAAGTATATTACGATCAGGGAGACTGTAGGCTATACATATGCATCTACAATGTGTCCATTTTTCAATGATCATTATCGAAAGGTGGTATGAAATTTTTTTATCTCACTAGAAATATCATAATATATTAATTAATATATTATTTATTTCAATATACTTATATTTACTTTTCATGTGATGTGAAGATGAAAATAGTGTCACATCACTTTTTGAATGTGATGGTACATAGGTACATAAATGATGATATCATTTTTCATTGTAAAAAATAATATATTAACATTTAAAAATGATAGATATTCTCAAAACAAAACAATATTTTTTAAATATATAACATATATTTGTTAAATTTAACCTCGTAAATTAAATGTAAATCATTAAAGAATGATGAATTAAAATGCTTCATGAGGTAGTAGTATTCCATATACACCCACAACAATATCATATCTGTTACAAAATTAAATGAAAAAATTTATATGTGATATAACATATCTAGAGGTATAATTAGGTTATAAGTAGCATATATGAATATATATATATATATATATATATATATTATCCATAATAATGCCCAACCGTGAGAGGTGGTAATGAAAAATGAATGGCATAGATTTTCTTGGTGGTTGTCTTATGTACACACAAATGATGATTTCGTAACCCATTTAATGGAAGTGGGGATGTATGCATATCATTAACATACAATAATAAACACATATTTATATGTATTATACTTCAGGAATTATATAATCATGGTTTAATATTAATTTAGGGATATGGAGGAAGAAATAAAATAAAAACACTCGTTGAAGAATGTTACCTCTTCTTGTCGTAATGGAAGAATGTGTATTTTCAATATGAGGTAAAATCCTTTTTATTTTGGATTAAATATATAATTATTTTATATTCTAAGTACCCAATTTGACCTAGTGTGTTTCAGGGGGAGTCTGGTTCTGGTTCAGATCTTGAAACCATGTCTTTTGGCTAAAAATGGCATGGATCATGTTTAGAATAAAAAATATAGGGCATGCCGCATAGTTAGATAAAACAGTGCGAGGATGGAGTGGGGGAGATACTGGTTGAATGATTAGAAAAAACCATTTTAAATGGGTCGCATTTCTTTTTGTGAATTCTTATAATTTTGAATGCTCGGTTTTTCATAGTTTGTGCATGGTTAGTCAAACCATGTGGACAAACCGTATAGGTGCCCCTTCATTACACCTTAGCATAAACAGTTGACACACCGATTGGCCAAAATGTGCAGCTAAACAATGTAAACTATTTGTTGTTTGAAATTAAAATATCTATAATATTTAATTTATTAAAATAAAAACTAATTGGATTCTTCTTCAACAGACAATAACCTCTCCCCTTTGAGAGACCTCTTGTTCGACTTAACTAGTAATTTCCATTTTATCTTCGTCAAATATTTGATTCAAGAACCACTCATCTAATTGGATCCTAATTGTTGAGTACTCAATTACTTTTTACTAATTCTATATTCATAAAGGTATCTGATGTTACATTTAAGTGTGTAATAATTTTCCAAAATTTAACATTCTCCATCTGAACTACATTTTTCTCCCAATATGAGTCGAATCAGTAGTTGATACAGTACATTCACACAACTACCAATCTATGATAGATGATCGTTAATTTTTCATGATTTTTTTGTTCTTTAATGTGCTCTATATTGTTGTTTCGCCCAACAGAAAGGTTTGCTTGAACCCAAAATTGAAATGACAAATTGACGTAAATTTAATAGTACATGTTAAGAATTCCATTATGTTTCGTTGTAATGAGTTAGTGGGGATTTACCCATCCGAGGTCACCCATGGATTGTTCATGGTGAAATGCATATGCCTATACCTTATTAGAACACCCTTGGGGTGTGTTCTTATGATTTCATATTTAGAGGAATACAATTGATTATCAAATTATATTGAAATGGTTGAATAAGATATGGGTTTCCTATTTCACATGTTGATTCTTTTGATAAAATTAATTATTTGTAAAATATATTGTGTAAATGGATTTTTAGTAAATTAAATAATTGATTTGGAAAACTCATGAGTTGAGTATGTAAGTGGTTTGTAAATTAGTCGGTATAATAATTGGTTTCCTTTTGTTGTAAATTTGAAACTTCAGTGGGTATACTAATTGATTACTTCTTAATGTGAATGTATCATGAGGGGGTATACTCATTGAATGAAACGAGGAATGATTAATTAGATTCCTTAGATGATATCTTTGGTTCATGAACCTGGTGGTGGGAGACTTGGATGGAGTATACTCTTTTGGTATTAATTCATGGGATGACATGGGAATTTTTACCCCATGGATTCGACTTTCTTAGATTATCATAGGATACATTTGGTAGACATGCTCATAGGACTTCAACTAGTGTCTCACCAAGTTTCCATTGAGATGATTCTATGACTCGAGGAGGATTCTGTGGTCTTATAAACCTTAGATCCAGCCATTTTAGATATTCTATGATCTTTTTACATTTATTAAATTCTTACAAACATTACTTTCACTATTATTATCTTTTTATATGTGATAACCTTGATTGTATAGGCATTTGGGTGGTTTCCTACTGAGATTATGTCTCACACCCCATTTGGGATGCCTTTAGGTACCCAAAAGACTATATGATTGCTAGTATAGATAATTGAAATCGCCTTAATATAGGTTCTTTATTTCTACTTCAGAGTAGGAGAGCATGAGACCAAGATGAGGCTCATGATTCTATTTAGATATAATACTTTTTAGTGTATTGGTTATTTTTATATATGTATTGTATTTTACTACTGTGTACCAATTTTGGAAGCTTTTTAGTGACATGTATCATCCTGATTTTATATCTGATATTTATTATGGATTATTATATATCCATGTGTTGTTTATGTATATATTTTCTAGTTGATTACTAATTCCTATACTTATATGATAATGTATTTATGATTTTTACACTCTGGTGATGATAGAATAATATCCCCACTAACACACCAATTCCCTAACTGCTAGTCAGAAGCCTATACGATTTATGTATATGTTGTTCAGGCCTAGTGACACACTGGGCTTGGGGCACCATGAGTGCCATCTGATTTCTAGAATTTACAACGTTTTATGAAATCATTTATTTTTTCTAGTTTATTTTATAGAGCTAATAGAAATAGATAATAATTAAATTTAATTTGGTAGTGATCTATTCCAAGCCATAGTTATCCTGTATATAATAAAATCCTAATTTCTTATAGTGAAATTTTTATTTACTGTAATTTGATCATTATATTTGTTTTTATTCCACTATTGGGTTATACACTTGGATTATTATATTTTTATTGATCTGACTATGTGTTAAATTGTTTTGAAACCTAATGAGATGAGTTTATTCTATCTAATGAATCATTTAAAGAAAATTATAGAAATCCAATGTCAGGCATTATTCTATTCCTTTTAGGATACATTACTTGTTTCATGCTATTGTGATAGGTGATGTGAATGATATACCTACTTTTGTGATATGTCTTATGGAATGTGATATAGTGTGAATTATGTGGGTACCAAACCTTGATTCATGAGGTCTATGTGGCCTCTTTTATTGGAATTTGGAATACATTTGGGTTCAACCAATTGAAAATGAATTGACATGTAAATTTGAAATGAATAAATTAATTTTAAAAAAATGAAAACAAAATAGATATTGAATTTCTTATAATGAAATACTCGACCTAGACCTAGATTTTTAGTGGGAAAGAGGAAGTGTCTCGAGTGAATTTTTTAACCATTTCCATTTATATTATTGATTTTTGGATCAGGTTTTTTCGTCTGACATAGTTTTGTGAGGGTATTGGTCTATTCTACGTTTTGAGCTATGATCTGTGTGGTTGTTATTTTTTGAGGCATGTGTTTGGAATTGGAGAGGCATTACACCACAACAACATCTATTTGTACTCTAGGAGGGTGGTTATGACCACAATCTAGAGGTTGTGGTCTTAGGGCTACCTTTGGATCCTCCATTAATTCCAATTTGGGAACCAACAATTATTCCATAGATAGGTGATGAGGAATCATTCAATGAGGTATTTTATCGATTCAAGACGTCTTTTCAGGGTTTAATGCAACCTTCTTTCACTATGGGTGAGTAGACACATGCGTTCTAGTATCCACACCATCCCATGTCTCTGGGGGATGGTAATACACATTTTATTGAGCTATGGTTTGAGACTATGCTTTGTGGTCTTCAATGAACTAGAGAAGACTCTAGGGAGGATGGTGAAGCTCACAACATATATGCTTCTTAGAGAAGTAAATGATTGTTGGGATGTTCTAAACCAACTGGATAGGATATGAGACAGTGTTTTAGATGATTTAAAAATAATATTGTTCGACTAATTTTACCCTGAGACTCTGTGGGTAGAGTGGACTTGTGAATTCAAGCTTCTAGAATATCTTACACACAATACAACATTGTAGTGTTTTTCAATGACGTACCGTACTGATGATCTCTCAAGAGAATGATGCTTTGTGAAGGGTTTCCAAAATGTTATTAGATCATAGGTTAATCTGTTCAGATTTGACTATATTATTATAATTGTGAATCAGGAAATAATTATAATGCATAAGAAAGTGGAGGATGGGTTTATAAAGAAGAGATGTACATTTTCCAGAACTAATGGTTTAGAATATTCTGTCATGAAGGAATAAAATTATTCCAATGAAATCCATTTGATAATTTAAAATTCATTTTTTAATAACAAAAAATTTATTTCTATTTATTAGTCTCAAAATAGACCAAAAATGGATGCTTTAAATCTTTTAGGAATCAATTTTTTTTAATGTTAATCTAATTGGATCCAACTTAGGATGGATATAAAAACATTATATTTGATTGATTTATTGTGAGAAATATTCTATAAAGTTATAAAACATTAATGGTACTAATAGACCTGGTGTTCTAGAAACATGAATATTCATATATAAAATTTTATATCTTTTAATTAATGTGAGGTTTTCCTAGAAACATTTTGATGAAAATTATAAAGGATTAATTTAATATATTGGAGATGTTGGTTTTTATAAATCTATAAATATTTTAAAATCATTATTTATAGATGTTTTATGATATAATTTAATAAGTATGTGACAGATCAATAATGATGTATTAAATGAAATATTTGATAATTATAAATGAACAGTTTTTTAAAATATTTTTTTATTGTAAATTGAAATGATAATGTTTATACTATTGAATTTTTCTAATGTATAAAAATAGAAAGTTATATAATTAAATACTATTGAATAAAAGGATATTTTTTGTAATATATGACTTGGACATGATAACATTAGACTATTGTACAAGTTTTGAATAAATGAAAAATTTCTGTAATAAAAGTAGGTATTTTGTGTGTGATTTGTGTTTAAATGGTATACAATATAATGAATGATTCAAATCGCTAAATGACTTTTATAATGTTATATTTATTTAATTTCAATATCATTAAATATTTTATCATATACCCCCAACAATTATTTTGGATAGAAATATCTATTTATAAAAGTTGATTATTTTATTATATTCATATAGATATATTTCTCATCACATAAAAATGAAACAATAACCAATTTTGTTGATATCTGAAAAATTAAACAAAACATATGAAATATATGAATTTTTAAATATGAAGTTATATATTTGGTGAATTATTTATTTTATAAATAGAAAAATTATTTGAAGAAAATAGAAAAAAACTTTTTTTTATTTACCATAATAATAAATAAACTCTATTTTTATAATAAGAGTTCATTTTATGAGTTTAAAAGGCATGGGATAAGGCCAGTGATTTTCCTGCATAACCAATTCATGGGGATGTATACATGAAACATTCATTCCTTAAATTTCATTAATTATGGGAATATTCAATGGGTGTAAGCCATGAAATATGTTCATAGCATGAAAAAAATCAAATTCCATGAAAACAGTACACATCGTGAAAATATCAAACATGTTTTTTAACCTAAGGAAATCATTTTTAAATATAAATGTAACACATTTGATTCACATTATTAATTCTTATTTCATGTCATGAATTTTACAAGGCATTTATGTTTCATTAATAATACACATAAAATGCACTTGTTCCTTCATTGTGAAGTCGTTACCCTTGAACCATTAGTATAATTTAGGTGTGATTTCGGTGTCCTTGGTCCTTCCAAATAATTTTTTACATTGTTTGATCTCTATTTAAGTTGCATTGAATCTCTATATTAAGAAAAAATTATGATTCATTATTTCCACTAGTCTCTGTAGTGATGTTGTGAGACATTTTAGATTTTTCAACCCAATAGTGAATTTTAACCCTATTCCTTCTAGAGATTTTTTGAGGTTTCCTTCCTGGGGATGATCCTTTAATAGTTGTTGTGCGGAGAGTGAATTATCTTTGAGTTATATTGTGATCTTTCATATCTTTCATTTGTTCTATTTATGGAATGTGATTTTATGTTATGGTAATAATTATTAGAGCCTATTTTATTATATTTGCTTTATATTAAATATTGGTGGATCACATTTCTATTAGTGGTCATTCTAGGTTTGATTTAGGCAGTTTTGTATCTATCATATGAGGGAAAAAATATATTAAACATATTTAATAAATTGTTTATATAAATAAATTATAATGATTTATTTTGTGTTTTTAAAAAGGGTTTTTGATAAAATGTGATTTTTCATTGTTTTGGAAAAAGAATGTGGGTGTTTTAAAATCATTGTAAATGGATTTTGAAAAAGTTTTTTTAATGAATGTTTTGATGTAATAGATGAATTGTGATTTTTTTTTTAATTTTATAACCAATTTATATGTTTTTAGATAGGTATCACGTGGGATGACTTAGGTTATTATATGAAATGTTAATCTTGGGTTCATTGTTAATTTTTACTTTTGGGGGAGGGGGGGGGGGTCCTTCCCTCCCTATGATCATTGTTCATGGGACATGTTTCAAATTGTATATGGGTAAAATCATGGGGTGTTCCTATACTTCATAGGTGTGTGTAGTGTGAACATGGTTGTGCACTAGTCATTGATTTAGGTGCAATTGTGTTTCTATCCATACCTATTATCATTCCATGGGATTATTTACTATTATTCTTGGCAATTAGTATTTTGACATTGATATACATGATTTGGATTTTGATAAAGGAAACTATTTTGGAAATTATTTTTAGAAAGATTATTTTAGAATTGTGTGAAAATGGAAATATTACCTTGATTGTGATATAAAACCTCTTTATTAATTTCCATTCCTTTTTTACATTGAATGATATTATTGGTGTTGTTTATTTAGAGACGTGATATAGAAAATATGGGTTGGATCCTACCGATTTTGTTTAGATAAAAACATATCCAGCCCACTGGTAGTGCATAGACCTTGTTTTTTTATTTGATATAGGAAAAAGGAATTGTTGGAAAGTGAGATAGTAAGGTTACTATTTGTAGGGTTTGGGGTGATGGTGATGAGATGGTGGTAAATTTTCCATAATAACACATGGAGTAGTATGTTTTTGTTTTCTTATTCCCATAATGTTGGCTTTCTAACATGGAGCTTGTTTTACCTTATTTGAGTTATATAGATTCCTGTTTTTTTAATCATTTATAAATATATTTATTCTTGTTTTCATCAGTTTTTCTTTCTACCATGTGTATATACCATGTTTATTGTGGCATGTTACAAGAAATCATGACCTCTTTTTTTGTATAATTCCCATGTTCAAGTTTCTAGACCATGAGGATAGTTAATTTTATTTTAGGTATATAATATATTTGGATTGGTGCTATTTTGGGAGGGTAACATTGTTCAGATAAAAAAATGAAATCAAATGTTAATTTTTTCTCAGGTTTCCTTTCCTTTGGATGTCTGTTAAAAAAGATACTGTATTGTTGGGATTTGAGATCCTATATCTAGTTAGTTTCTATCCACACTTAACATGTTGCGATTCAAGTTACCCAAGGATGTATGGATATGTATGTTTCTTATTATTAGTTGTTGATATTAATCTCAATTTCCACTTTGGGTATTTTGGTTTGAAATTATATTACCAAGTTGTTCAATCATTTCTTCCATATTTGGTGTGAAGTGATATGCCTTTGAGATTTCTTTCACGGGTTCCACATGAGGGTGATGTGGATTCTTCTCAATGGAATCTACATTTGGATCAGTATCTTATCATGTAAATTGTATGGGTTGTTATTTCCATGAACTAAAATGTAATGTATCTCCATTAATATGTTTTCAATGTGAATCCTGGAACTATAAGAGAAATGGATAGATCTTTAGATTTCTTGCATGATAATCCCCCATCATTAAGGGAATTGATTATACCTTAAGAGGTTCATGAATACCATGACAATATTGACCAGATATTTGACATTCGAGATAAACCATATTCTAACAAAGTGAAGTGTTCAATGTTCATACTCTAGGGTCCTGAAAAATGATGGCGCAGTTCTATGATAATTATAGACAATAATAAAGTCTTGTATTGGATGTGTCTCAAGACCCTATACTTTTAGTAGTTCCAACTAGAGTCTTTAATGATGGAAAATTACTTTTAGTTATGAAATATATAATATAAAAGGTTCTTCATGTTTGAATACAACAATTGGTATGCAAAGCTAGTCATTTTTCTCTGGTTGTGGTAAAGAATGATTATCTTAATGATTAAATGTTCCAACAGGGTTTGTGAGTGGACATATGGTCATAGGTATTTATACTCAATATTTTTACATATAAAAAGATATTATATAGGGAAATAGGGATAGAGATCGATATGGATATCTAGATTGTATTTTTTGATAGTTCTCTACCACCTTGATGAAGATTTAGTGACACATAGGGAAGGAAGAGTAAGTGGAATGATCATCAAAAGAGTTGTGGAGGTGGATCTCAATAGGGGAAAATTTATACATAATCATTTATAACTATTATAGTTCCCTTTAATTTCTATCTAACCATAATTATTGGACACAATATACATATATTGACCAATGCTTGTGAATAATTGTAATTCTTGTGATCATAAAGTTTATTTTCTTGGGTTATGTCAGGAAATGTATATGCCTTGTTATGGCCAGAGAGCATCATATCAAAAGGATAAAATAAAAAATTCAAAATATATAATTTTATACATTGTTTTATACATAGGCCTCATGAGTGAATCACCTTCAAATAATAGAGGAGTTTCTGGTAGAGGTTTATGTGGGTCTAGCGACTGTGAGAGGTACCATCTTTATTAAATATTAGTAAGTGAATATATTATTTGATATCGATGAATCCCAATAGTTTATATCTACCTATATTTTTATGTATTAAAACCTCTTAAATAGATCATTTAATTGTTTACAGGGTGAGTGAACCCTCTTAAAAAAAGTAAAGTGAAGCGGTTTCAGTATCCTCCATGTTCTTTATCGATATCTAATTTGGATTTATTCATGAATTTCCTTATTATATAATTTGATATATTTGATGTCATCATTGATATGGTTTTAATAGTCACTCATCATGATAATATTGGATATTATCATTGTCATGTATCATTCCTTATTAATGATGAGTTCTCAAAGGTGTTTCTAGGGGAGTGGTATATGTGGTTCTTCATATAGGAAATTCTCACCAAGAGATCAGAAGATTGTTATAAACTATTTCCCATGATCCCAATGTGTTATATTTTATTTGTGGTATTCTATTTTTCCTTATGGAATTCTAATATGTCTTCATAGAAGAATTATTACGTCCTCCTCAATAGATATAGGTGGATTTTATGTCTGACCTAGGTTTGGGAGCGCATACAGTTTCTATACCCTTCTATCACATGAAACAATTGGTGCTAAAAGTGACTGAGATTTAGTTGGATAAACTAATAGTGAAAGTATTCATTCCACCTAGTCTTTCTCCATTTTAATTACAAGTTCTCATAGCCAATAATTCATATTATCCACTTCAATTATGTGTGGACTATTAGAATTTGAACAATGTGAACATCTATAATAATCATCATTTGCCTCATGTTGATGATTTATTAGATTAGTTAATGGAGAAATGTGGTTTTTAAATATCAACCCTTAGTCATGTTATCATTAGTTTAGGTTTTTTTAGTATTATCTAATTAAGATAGATTTAATGAATAGTTATGCCCGTTACATTTTTATTGAGCTACCTTTTAGTCCAATTTATGATTTAATTGTTTTTATGGCCCTAATTAATTGGATATTCTATATGTACCTTGATAGTTTTTTTGTTTTTTTGTATGATATCCCTTCTTATCTATGAAAATATCATGAATATAAGAATAATATATATTTTTTAATTTATGAGGAGTCACAATATTTATGGAAATATTAAAAAAAAAGTTTAAATACCTATGAAGTGATGTTCTTGGGGCCTGTGATTTATGAACATGAATTATAATTTGATCATGAGAAGGTAAAAAATTTAATTTCATGGGTGGATCTATACAATGTGATTGATGTTTGAATTTTCCTTGATCATTCTGGATACTACCAACTATTTATCATGGGTTTGTTAAAGTTGGTATCACCTTTGAATAATATTACCAGTAAGGGGATGAGAATACCATTGGATGTAAAGTGAACTTAATATTATAATGAGATGAAATATCTTCTAACGTCAACACATATTTTGATCTTACCATAGCATGTTTTTAGGTATGTGGTGTATTTTGATGCTTCTAGAGCTAGTATTTACTTTGTGCATTTTAAGAGGATCATGTAGCGACATGTCAGAATCTTCAGCTTCAGACACAATATCAAATTTCCCGAATCATGATTTGGATATAACCATTGTTATTTAAGCACTTAAGTGTTTTTGAATCTATCTATTTGGGGATACATTTATTGAATTTTCTATCCTTACAATTTTAGGTTATATATTCTCTTAGAAGGACATGAATCATAGATTGTGGTAGTGGGTGGGGTATCATTAAATGTTTTATTTCATTATATTCCACACCCCTGTGAAAGGGGAATGTCATAAAAAATTCTCTTAGAAGGAAAGTTCTATCACATGATGTTTCTGAAATGATGGAAGAGTAGAACCTCATGGTAATCCTTGACAAATGTTATTTGGATTCTTAGGAGGTTGATTTATGTGTGGTTTTAACTAGTGTTCATTTACCATCATATCTATTTTAAAATATTATGTAGGGTCAGTATCAAGTTGATTTAAATGGAATTGGAGAAACTCTTTATGGTGGGGATACCATTTCTATTTCACCTCTCCCTGATTATGGTATTATCCTACTTGTGTATTTTTTTCATCCCAATGTATGTGAGGAGTATGATGATGTATGAATATTATTTTTTTCAGGGTACATTCATCCATGAAATATGAATATGTTTTAAGATATTAGATGATCCTATTGGTGGAAAGGTCTTCATGAATTTATCTGCTCAGTTAGTTCATTTTTGGAATGGAAAAATTGGAATATTGCTCTGAGATATGATGGAATTTTTATGGTCCCTGATCGGGATGGGAAGATATTATATCAGTTGACACTACTGATTTATTTTATAGTTATTAATGATGTTTTCTATGAATCTTATGATAGAGAGTAACATCATGATATTTCAAACATTATTTTTTTGGAATGGATCAAGTTGGATTCAGATGTTCCAGTTGTAGAGTGGCCCGTGGATATTATTAAGACCCAAGAAATGGTATTATGGGGGAAGTAATTTCCATTGTTCAGTGTTTTATGGAATCATTGATCTGACTCTTAGGGGAGTTTTGAATAAATTCATTATATATATATATAAATGGTATTACATTTATCAATATAAAACATCTTCCACATGAATTATTAGGGATTGAATGTATCACAATGGGGAGATTATGATATCTTGGTAAAACAATATTCTCTCTTTTGAAGATAACATTTCAATTTTTGGGTTTAATTGGGAATTCTAAATTTTTTATTCAGTACATGTCTTTGGGGATTCATCCAAGTCATATTCGTGCAATAAATATCAATTATGATAGGATTATTTCTCTTGGTGGAATATTGGAAACGTTTTTAGATCCTTAAAAATTTATAAACTGTGAAAAGTTTCCAAGTTATTCAATCATCGATCATGGTTTTTAACCCAATGAAACACCATTTATAGCATGAGTGAGAATCATTATATTATTTTCATGAATGCATAATTTTCATCATTAATCTTAGATGACATTTATGTTTTATGTATTACACTTATAACCTCCTCTAATTCCTTTTTTTTTGATAATCACCTCAAACTCTAGGTATCTCCCAAGTCTAATTTGGGTTTCTTCACTCTTTAAAAATCATTCCATTATATATATAATATCCCTTAATGTTATTTTGATTTTATATTATATGAATTATTTTACATTATTCTTTTAAATTGGTTGTGAAATTGTAGTTTCTATATTCTTTGAATTCATCAACCAAATTTTGGAATTTTTATTGATTACTTCCAGATTTTTAGGGTTAGTATATTATGGTGGATGGCATGTTATTGGTTTCTGTGTGGCACGTGAGATTCATTTGAGTTATTTTGTGATCAATCCTCTTCTCATTTTTTTTATTTAATGTGATTATGGGTAATAGAAATCACTATTATGGGATCAATTTTTATCTCTACTTCACTACCAGTGTTATTTGATCCTATTCTGGGAAGTGTTAAACCATGGTTGAATGTATGTGGTTCTATATCTACCACATATTGGATTAACTATATTTCTCCTATTTCAGAAATGTTTTTATTAATCTTTTATATTGATATCATTGTGTGCATTAAATAATTTTAGATATAAGTTTTTTCCATTAATTTTTGTAAATGAAATAGGGTCTTTTCATATAATTGTAAATGGTTTGTGAAATGGGATTTAAATAATGTATTTATGGATTTAATTTTTTGTGAAATTTTTTGTGCAATGTGAAGCCATTTTAAATGATTTTTGAAATATAGTGAATGGGAATGTTTGGGTACTTAGGTGAAAGGTGAAGCTATGGGACATACTAATTGTTTACTATAAAAGTGTGGGGAGTTTAATCATATTGTGTTACTATGTTAGTTATATTATTATAGGGGAATTCTTGACATTATTTGGGGTTTTCTAATGGGATGTTACTTTGTGGATTAGTTATATATTTTATGGAATTATGTGTGCACTTGTTATTTATTTTGGTACAAGTAGTCTACCAAACAAACCAATGGGAATTCCTTAACACTTTTACCATTTTGATTGGATTGTACTGTTTTTGGTTTTGATAGACATAAATTTTATTTTGTATATGGAATGTATTCTTCGAAAAAATTTCCCTTATTATTCTAAAAATATGTAAAAGGGAAATATTTACTATGATTTTGATACAAAACAACTTTATTACTTACTATTAAATATTTTCTTCTAAATGATGATACTAGGATTTATTATGCATTGAATTGATATAGAACACATTGGTGGGATCAGGGAAAACAGTTTTGGATCACACCCTACACACCACTTAGGGGGTGAGTAGGCCCAATTATTTGTTTTTCTACCAGAAAAGGCAACGAATCATAGTGAGGATGGGAGGTTAACATCACCTGGGTTTGGGTAGTTGGTGGAGATATGGTGGGATATTGCCAAAATTACCTGATGGAATCAAATTTTTTAGGTTTTTTCCTCTATTGTTGTAATTTTTCCTTGGAGTCTATTTTATCACCTTTGAGTTGTATCACTTTCATGGGTTTCTCTCAATTATGGATTATATTTCATTTGTGTTTTCTTCCTCTATTTCAGTTTATCATGTATATGTGGCTTATTTAGGTTATACTAAATCATTCCTTGTTTTTTTTTAATTCTTATATTTTATACACTAGCTTGTGGCAATCAGGAATTCCCTCTAGGCACATAATAGATCAGGTTAGGTGCCACTGTGGGAGGGTAATATGTATCAATTAAGTATAATTTTTTTATCACGACCTAGACGTCCTAGGGACATGAAACTAATCACATGATCCCATGGTTCTCATATAATGCCTTTGTTTTCCTCACAACACACCAAAACCAATTACCAACCAAATTTACTTATCAAGATATTGATTGTTTTCATAGGTGAAAAATTCTCTTTTAATGTCAATTTACTCCATCAGAAATACTTTGGGAAATATCCCTAGAGGTTAAACATCATGGACAATCCTCTAAGATAGGTCTGATTAACTATGGTGTTCTAATATGGTAACCTTCTAAAAATAATGTTTCACCTTATTGACAAGGGTGGTATAGTTTTGTCTTTTATGTTTCACTTTTCTTGCGGTGTTACACTCTCGTCGACATTAAATCACAATGACCTCATTGTGGACCCAAAATATCATTCCCAACAGGATCCTATGAACTTGATATTAGATATTAGAACTGATACCATTTTTTATCACTCGACCATCCCTTGTACATGGACCTGATCAGTTAACCCCATGGTTCTCGTGTAATACCTTGGTTTGGTTCCCAATGCCATCATTCTATTACCAATCAGTGTAACTTATATGTTAAATTATATCCCCCACCGGCCAAAAAATGTACTTAAGAGTGATTTGAACTCACTCACAGACACCTTAAATGTAGTACCCATAGATTAAGGTACACCTTTTTTATATTCATTTTTGTTTGTGTTTAGAGTCAATGGGATGGTTCATCAATTTTTAAAAGAGGATAAGAACCATAGTGTGGAAGCAGGAGAATCCACATGAGAATTTTTTTTTCTAATTGATAATTTTATGACATAAATTATTTTGTTCTGAATCTATATGAATCTTTTAGGGTGTGAAACTATTTACAAAATTGAATAGATTATTACAGCATAAATTGGGGTTTCCCATAAAAGTTTCCGAGGTAATGAGTTTTTTAGTGTATGTGATGCTCAATGTATTTATGATGTAAATTTGGAATTTGCACCATAATTCATTGGGTCCAAGTATTTATTACATATACTAGTGGTTATGTCTATATCCTATATAATAATTCATTTCCTCTCCATTTTAAGGGATACCCTAGGTGTGTTCTGGCGATCTTTGATGTCTAACCCCATGATTTCATTAGATCATTGAGGGTTTGTTTGTAGAACCAAAGGTTAAGGTATTGTCCTACCTCTTACTCATGAATATCCATCAGTTGTGTTTTTTAGATGCCTAATCAATGCATATGACTTGAACATTGTGTTTTTTGGATGGTGTGAGATCTTATTCAGTTTTTATAGAGGGATTAATGAAAGATGATGATTTTTGAAATCATTTAAGATCCTTTATGAGAACGTAGTTAAGGTAGGTGAATTTTCTACCACTATACCATTTTGCATCATATATTCCAGATATTTTATAGATCATATTTTTATTTCTGGAAATATCTTATAGAATTTAATTGGAAAACCCTAGTTTGATGTGATTTTAAAAGGGTGTAATTGAAAATATTTATTCAAATAAGAATTTAAATTAGTAACTTTGAATATGTGTGTTCATGAGAGGTCATATTCACATGGAATGGGTAATAGTATTAATTTTTTCCATATATTAATAATAAACATTATATGTATCATGGTTGTAAGTAATACTATAAAATGGGATCAACAAGAGATGTTTTGGTCAGTGTATAAATAACCACTAATGAGTATAGGGAGTTCCATCATTAAAATCATCGTGTGTGTGTGTGTGTGTGGTTGCTAAATATGATTCAATACACCTAATACTAAGAATTTTTTTAAAATTTTTTATTTATTTTTTTCTATGAATGTTCCTTATGCTTTTTATATAATACATTTATATTCTCTTCAACTATTTTATTTAAAATATTGTAAACAATTATTTTCCTAGTGGTGTGTGTTAATAAGTCCTTGGGGAAATACTACTAAGATATATCCAAACCCCTATAATGGGAACATTAGTATATTTTTAGATATCATATTCTGAGATTCATGTAAGGGTTATGTGTCATACTTCTTTTTTGTTGTTCTATGACATCATTGTTTGGTTTCAAAAGTTGTTGCTGGGAAATTTTTATATCTTTGTTTATGATGGTGCCAGTTTTGCTAAAATGTATTTATATTGGAATAAATATCCTTTCATGTTTGTTTTCCTTTTACACATTACTTTTATTTTCTTTAATATTGGAGTTAAACTGATTTATGAGATTGTTTATTCTTAAATCACGTAATTGAGTTCATTTGTATTCTTTCTACCCATCTAGTTATCTGATCCTCATGGAAAAAATACTATAATATTTTTTAATCCAATAAAACTTATTTCCATCAACGATTGTCTAGTGGACATCACTTAGGGCTTGTATCACCTCAATATCTTCCTAATCTAATGGGTGTGTGTGCTCAGGGGAGGAGTTACTAATGGTGCATTTTTTATATCCTTCATTTTGTTAGAGAAAGGGAGATATAAATGTCAAAACATGAAAATTATTTTCTAAAAATACTTTGGAAACTTTTTTATGCTTAAATTGATGTTACTAGGGTGTATATGTACAAAATAATTTTGAGACACTTTTATATGGTTTGTTATCTAATTTTTGTGGGTTTTGCGGATGATTGATGCATGTCATGAATTAGTACAAAGTATTTCAAATGGGACTACATTGTTGACATATTGATCAAATAATTTTAAAAAATAGTTATAATGATTTACTCTTGAAACGATGATCTCAACGGTTTTTACAGATGTTCATGATAATTGATTATTATTTTTTTGAATTTATTCATGCCTCATGTTAGTAGAAAGAAATGGTATAAATTCCATATTTTTTTACTTATATAAATTCACCCATTCTGGGGTTTTGGAATTGAGAAGGAAAAAGCTATTGGCTATGTAGTTTAACCAGACCAAAATGTTAACCAACAACTTGTTCATAGTATTGTGATAACATTTTAATATATTGAAAGAAGAAATATTAAATATGAAACAAGGAATGTGGATCATTCATGGTGTAATTAGGAGTTTAATCAACCTATGTTTTTATGGGATTCTAAACCTGAAAAAAGGGTTTTGGATAATCAAAATTAATACAATTTTAAAATTTCATTGTACATCTATTGAGCTAATTATGTAGGAAAACTATATTTTATATGATATTTCATAAAAATGATGGGATTTATCTCTCCAAGATAAAAATGATCAAAGACATATGTTTGTGGATTTTGAAGTATTTTTCAATAAATTATTTTCTTCTTGAAAATTTTAATATAGATAAAATGATGGGGTTGTTCAGCAAAACTGAAGATAACATCTTTATGATAATGTAAGTAGCTATGTTTATGAATATAGTTCATATCTCCTATGAAGTAGCAGCTAGTGCTTCCATTAATTCATGTATATTTGAGTTTGGATTATAATAACATATTCAATCAAAGATGAATATTCCATGGATTAGAGAATATATAGAGATAGTGAATTAAGAAATAGTGTTAGTAATAAATATTTTTGGGAATCCTGTGAAATGTAGTGTTTTTTTACCGTAGCCAAATGTTTCTACTCTCATGTTAGAAATACAGAAAAGAGGTATTTGTACTCAAATAGTTATTCTTTACAACACTATCACCCTATAAAGATGAGTTATTTTTATGCAAGATATGTTGTTAAATCTTGTTGCCTTCAACATAGTTTGTTAACACATTGAAATAAATTATGTTCCACACCACCAAAGAATTATCATCATTTTAGAATGAATGGTAATATTATTAGCATTGACATAAAAATTGATGATCTATAGATGTGAAATTTTTTATTTATTATCACATCTTGTATGATCGAATAGAACAGTCACATCATACTAGTTTGCATCCATCTACATAGGTAAATATGGATTCCTCAACGAATAATATTATTGTTCATTCGACACCTCATCTTGGACAAAATATCTATCCTATGATAGCTAAGTAGTAATTATTACAAATAGAACTTACTATAGACAGTGAGAAATTGGGTCCATATATGGTTTTAGGTACCATTATTTTGAACTCCACTCTTATTTGTGTCTTTTTTTAACAATACTGCATTAAATTTTACCCTTTATTATTCAATCGATAAACAATAAGGATTTCACATATTGATGATGCCTCATGGAATGTGTATAAAAATTTCCCTTGGATAGGGAGTTGCATAGGTTTAAAATTCACATTCTATTTCATTTTCCATTTATGTTGTTATCTTTCTCTCATAATTCAAGGTATTATATATGGATTCTTTTGATTTATTATTCATTATAAACTAACTGGTGCGATGGAAATCCAATAACAATTTCTAATCAAGGAATTTGAAATTTGAATCTCTAGATGTTGTTATTCACCTTTCAATGGTGATTTGGATATAAATGAAGGTAGAGTAGGAACATTAGTGATAGTTTATGTATCCATATCTAGTCGGTTTTTATTAATGAACATAATAGTAGTTAATGAAATAGACAATGGGAATCTTCTTAAAATAGTGGAAAAATAGGTATATGATTTTATGAATGATTTCACTATGTTTCTACTTCAAAAAGAAATCCAGTTTACTACTAAAAAAATTCCATGAAAAATACTTTTTCCTTTACTAGGTTATATAATGGCTCAGACTAAGAATAAATAATTAAAATTCCATATAGAAGATTTGGTATGTAATGGTTTTATCAAACCTAGTACATTTCCTTGGTTAGAACTGATTTTATTCATTAAAAAATAATATGATACTCTATACTTATGTTTCTATCATCATATGTTGAATTAATTAAGGATTAAAAATCGTTATCCTCTTCCTCGAATAGAAGATACATTTTATCAATTCAAGGGATAAAAGTTGTTATCTAAAATTCATCTATGCTCAGAATATCACCATCTTAGATTAACAAGAGAGGATATTTATGAATGATTTTTTTTGTGTTTCTAAAGACATTTTGAATATTTCATTATGATCTTTATTTTAAGAAACAAACCAATTATTTAAACATTTCATGAACACCATTGGGATGATAGGATTTCCATGTGAGACCTCCGAAGAAAACACGTTTATCTCTTTCGGAATGAAATTTTTAAAGAAGTAATATCATCTAACCCAAGAAGAATAGAATAATTATTTTCATGGATGTTAATAAATAATGTTCTTGAGGTAAATTATTTTCTAGAATTATTAGTATATTAATGTTTCTACATTTAGGATTCATAGTGAATTTTTTCTCCTATGACTTCTCTAATATGAAAATCTGTTCCATTTTTATGGAATAATTAAGGCAGAAAATGATTTTTGGAACATAAAACTCAGCTCAGCTCAACATAAATCCTAAAATTTCTAGAAATAGGTAAAAAATATGTTGAGTATTTTGATTAAACATTACCATGTCTTGGTTGTGTAATCATACAAGGAAACTATGTTATAACCTATTTTTTAGGATGTTTTAGTGCATTAGTAGAATCTCCCAACATATGACTTCGAATGATGGACGGTTTTTTATTCCTACAAACCATGTAGTTATTAAATTTTTTTAGAAAAGTTTATACATGTTAATTAAAATAAGATCTTTAAATACTGATTTTATCAGCAATACATGAAACTAAGGAAATAAAGATGGATAAAATTCCTCCATATGTTCCACATTGGCTAGGTATTCATACCTGTTAAAGGGAATTATACATTGGATATGTTGATTTAAAAAATATAAAAAGAAGAAGTTTGAGAAGTTCCTGACTAAGGTAAGTTAATTATAATGATTGATGATATATAATTACAATGTTTTTATGGGGTAACCATGTAGTTTGTGTACTATTATGTCTTTTTCTAGACATTATAATTTTTTTAAAAGATGGTATGAAAAAATATCCATATGGTAGCATTATTTGGGAAATCCTAAATTGTGGGGAGACTTCTGGTGATTGGATTGAATATCAAAATTCATCATCATGATAATGGAATTGAATAAAATTTGACCATTAATTTTTTTAAAACACCTTTCAATGTAACCCTATTTTAAATACACAATTCATATAGGTGTATTGAAAATGAAAAATGTGATGAATGCTCATCTATAGTACGAAGGTACTGTAGAGACCCGAATCTTAACGTACATGGACATTACATTACTTTTGCGGAATACTTAGTACATAACAAAAACACACACAAGGACCGTAATAGTTTAGTGTCTTTGGAAACTAGAAATATAATCTTCTAATCGTGGTGAAAGATCTTCAACATCTCCCATAAAGATCTTCCTTTTTTTTCCTAAAACCTTTATTTAAATCCTGGGGAAAAAACATAAAAGGGTGAGCTCAAATGCTCAGTAAGGGTAAACAAAAGAAATATCAATCACATCATATACATAAGAACATAACTTTTGGAAATCTTAACCTACAAAAGAAATCATAATTTCATAACATGGGATAAATCATAGTAGTGAAATGTAATACCGATAATCATAACTTAAAACATGAAACTTTGTGGAAAACACACATAATCATAGAGAATCATTTCTTATTAGTCAAGACTCATTGCCAAGACTATCTTAGTGGACAAAGTCCATTTCTGAACCGAGTTCACTCCTCGTTTCAGTCCTATTTCACTGAACCAGTTTAACCTGCCATTCCATCCATGTCTATCTCATGAGATATAAAATCTTTACCCAATGCACTGGATGAAAATATAGGTCCCACCCATCTCGTAATGATACCATTATTTTGTGTGCCACAAAATCATAAACCATACATCATAGCATAACCCATGTAACAAAAATGGGAACCTTAAACATCATGACATCATAAAACAATTCATACAAGATAAATGAATTCATAAAAATAATTCCATCACAACATAATCAAATCAATGTAATAATAGGGATAGAAACATAACCCTTTATTATCTTATATGGAAAATAATTTTGATAAAACACTTGAACTCCATTCTTGAGGAAAATATCCTTTCTACTTCAAAAACACTTATCCTTTCTTAACATGTCATACAATTCTAAACTAAAATAAGTTGATTAATAATAAACTTGAAAACTTGTAAGGGAAGCTTCTTGGAAATAATGTTATAAAAATCCATTCATGCCGTATAAGTTAAAAGAAAACATTCCTCTCATACGTTTGTTAGAAAAGTCAAAAAGTACCTCGTACGAAAAACGACAAAAGATTCCTTTCATATCTTTTACTAAAAACTCATAGAAGGGTAAAATTGGATATAAACTATTTTAGAAGGATATAAATATTACATATTGAGGAAACATGGATGTCGATGATAAAATACACCCCAGTAAATACCAAAGTATAAACAATCTCGGATAAAAATGAGATTGTGATATTTTCCCTTACCATGGGTCTGATTTGCTTCGTAAGTGTCCGAACCTCTTGTATAATGATTTAAATAATGTCATTGACTTATTCCAGAATCATACTCTTTGTTATGATATCATATATGGTTCACTTATGACTTTATTTTACCCGTTCTTTTGTAAATTCCATGTTAAAGAGCGTTTTGGGTAAAATCGTTTCATTTGTCGTCCGTGTTTTGAATTGTAATTATTCATATGATTACATAGATCATGATTACATAATTCCAGAATATAAAACCTGATTTATATATAATATATATTCAGAATATACATATATATAATAGATCAGTAAATGGAAAGAAAGACATTGTTCTTGGAGACGGTAGGCCGTACGTACGCATGAACGCTGTTTTCGTTTCCTTATTGAGTTGAATGGAATTAAATAGATGAAATACATATACACATAAATCCAGTATCATTATTATGTCATATATTTCATGATTACTTATTATATATACTTTATAATCATTCATGAATGGTTAACGTGGAGAATGAATCTCATCAGGTCGTGGAGACGGTAGTCCGTACGTACGCACGAGCGATGATATCGCTGTCATGATCGTGGAATTGTATTGGAGTGTATGTATACTATTTCAGAATCAATATAACTTTAAAATAACCATATATAGTTATTATTTACACCATTATACCCATCCAAGTAAGGTGGTGGTGGAAAATAGATTACACCACGGCGTGGAGACGGTATTCTGTACGTATGTACGCACGATGATTTCGTTTTCTGTAGGATGGATAGATGTTGAAATTGGGCTATTTAATACTTATAATAACATATCAGTATATGAGTGATACTGATGTTATTACTTCATAATGAAACAACCTAATAAGAATAAGTGGAAAAAGAAATAAAGTTGAAAGAATCGGTGACAGACATTACCTATTCTTTGAAGCGCCTCTTTGAGATCTCCTTTTAGGGTACTAAAATTGGTCTTTGAGGAAGACCAGAACCTATAGAATGTTCCTAGGGAAGTGGAGAAGATAATTTTTCAGGGTTTGGCCGATCTTTAAGGCTAAAAGTTGTGTGAGGAAGAGAGGGAGGAGGTGCCCTTTTATAAGGGAGGAGAGGGGCACTTTTGGAATAACAAAAAACATTATTTTATTATAAAGCCAAATTTGGTTTTAAATAGCTCCAAGTTGATTTATTTAGAAGATAAGGTGGGGATGGGTAGAAATCCTCTCATCCAATGGAATTTAGACATGTTTAGGTTCCTATTTTAACCTTATCATTTATATTTAACTTTAAGTTAGATAATTTTACTTTTATCGTGTCTTTTTGTGTTCTTACACTATAAGGTTAATAAACTTACTATAACAAGCCAAACTAACCCCAAGTTGTTTATTATTAATATATATAACCTTATCTAAGTCATTTAGCTGAACATTTTATTTTTAGGAATAAAATTACAATTAATAATATAATATTTGTTTTAAAAAATATTTTATGTCAATTTTGACACTATTTAGTAATTGATTTTTGTGAAAATCATAACAGAATGATTAGTTCGAAAAAAGATAATTAAATCAATACTAACATGTCATATTAACCTAGAAAATTAGTGTAATTCATAAAAAGTCTCAAATTATATTTATTTGGGTATTTATAACATCAATTATGTCAATATTTCATTAATAAGATAATTACTGCATCATCTTTGTGTCATAAATAAATTGAATTATTTAAAGTCTAAAAATTACAAATAAAATATAGTTATGTAGGATATATTTTTTATATTTCTAATGAATATTTATATTCGAATTTATCTTATGTATAACCCTATATTAAAAATGATATATACTTATTAAACTTTGATTTTAACTATTTTAACCCTTCTTTAAATAAATTAATAATAAATGTCCTAATCTAATTCAAGTGGCCCTAAATGGTAATATTTTATTTCTAAGGTTGTTTTTGGTCGAATTACACTTATCCAATAGAATTAGGACATGTGTTAGGGTAATAATAATATCATTTTTACCCTTAATTAACCTATTTACTTTTAACCGTGGGAAAAAAGTTAAAAGTTACTATTCACCAAAAATTATTTTCATCTCATTGAACCAAATTTCACTTACTGACATCAACCTTGTCTCTCAGATTTTTGTAATTCCACCCACATAAGTGGTAATATTAAGTTTTATGAAAAATTAATTTTTTTAACTACCACTTAGTGGTTTCACTATTCATCAAAAAATGAAAGTTTCCAGAAAAATACCAAAAATTAGGCCTAAGCTATATTTGGTATTATGAATGGAAAAATTATGTCTATTTTACCAAATTCAAAACATATCAGTTGCATAACTTAATTTAAAAATTAATTATCGTCGTCAAAACAAATAGCGTGTTCTTAAAAGATAATAACTATCAAAAGATCGACACTTGTTTATGTCTGGTTTAAATGTGAAATTACATCCAATGACCAACATTGTATTAAATTGTAAAAATATATTCTAAATATACTTTAAAACCAATCAAATTAATAATTTATCACTATTAATTATTTCGATTAAAAAGGTTGTTTTTAATTAAAATTTAGTAATTTTCACTATTCATCAGAAAATGAATGTTATCCGAAAAGTACCAAAATTTCACCCTAAGATAATTTAGATATTCCGAATCCAAAAATGAAGTCAATTTTGAAAAATAAAATTTACAAATTTTCAAAAAGTGGTTATTACTATTCATAACAGCTAGTTTTAATAATATTTTAATAGCATATCGTTGTTTAGTGAAACTCGTTATTGCATACTACACACACTATCGAGGAAGGTCGTGATTGTGTGCAAGGCAAGTCAAGGATGCGTGTTGTGAAAGCTCCTTTTGGTGTAGCGTACAACACAAGACATTAATGAAATTAAAAAGAATATTTTTTCATAAAATCTCGGGGTGTTACATTCTACCCCCCTTTAAAATGAATTTCGCCCTCGAAATTCATCGGGTTATAAATGGTTTACTACTAAAAAGTTTCTTTATTAGAAACCCAGATCGTAAAAAGGAATACCAAAACCAATATTTAAAAACAAAAGTATGAAACTTAACGGTTACCCAAATAAACTAATCATTGGGTTTCCACATAGGTCAAAATATGGATATGGAAGAGAAATCTAATCATCATGTTCTGATGGAGAGTGGTAGAGAACATGGATATGGAAAAGCCAGAAATCACAAAGCCATGAATTTGTGATAATATAGGGTACCATCTGTTTCATCAGATATAAGGGCACTAGGACAACATTTTTTTGGTTTTCAAGATCATTTCCCTAAAGTTGATGAAATTGGAATTAGAAGAAATACTTTCGTGATTTTGGTATAGTCTAACCGTTGGTCGTTCTTTGGAAAATTTCCACTTCATCTCTTAAATAAATAAAGTTGAATTTGTCATTCATGATGTGTTAGCAGATCATGTGATAGAATGATGGGTCATTCCATCTGTATCAAACAAAAGGTTAGAAAAGTTATCAAAACATACATAAGTCCATCCATAGTGAGATTAATCATATATAGTTCCTAAAATGGACTTATACTTCTTATATTATACTGCATAATATAATAAAACTAGTTTCTACTAAACAGGGACTTCTTGTAGGCCAGTGGTAGGCGATAAAGGCCAGTCGCACTTCGGTTGTGGGTTCGATTCCCACAGCCTTGTCTGACGTGATGGGATGTCGCCCGTCCTGTAGGTTGTCCTTTTTCTAAAGCTATATTACTATAACATCCCATCAATAATATCGAAAAAAGTTCTATCCTAACTTATGTCCAACATAATCCATTCCAATCTTTAGGATTATCTAAAATACTTCGGTCCAAGCTCATAGTATAAAGAAAATGATTAATTGAAATGTCACATAACAATCACGTGAATGACATCATTTATCCCCCATATATCATAAGATATATCTTATTGGTCAAATTACAAACATGTGAATACCTTAATCATGTATTCTCTTGAATAATGAATACCCATTGAACCATAGTTAAAACATGAATGAAGTAAAAAGTTAACTCTTTCCACATACCAAAATCCAAAAATTCTATATACTCAAACCACGATATAACCTTCTCCTTATATCAGTCATGAGCTCATGAATACGGTTAAACATTTCATTTTCTCGTTTTCCTTTCATTATGAGCATATCATCTTTTTTTCCAAAAATATCTCAATCACATTCTATGGTTACCGGTGCCATTGAAAACCACAATAGACCAATACATAAATATTCTAATATTCCACGATACTATATACAACATTATTTTGGAATCCCATTACATAAACACTTAATCATTCCACCACATTGTTGTCATATTCAACATCGCCAATAGTGATCGCATGTGACTTCCCTTTATCCTTTGCCTTAAGTGGTTTCTCATGTCGATCATCACTAACCCTTGGATTAGGGCATTTAATAGCATAATGACCCATTTCCTTTCACTTGAAGCATTGAAGTGTTGGTGGTTCATTCTCTACAGTCTTTTCTTTATTCACATCATTAGAAACCCTTTTTTCATTACTTCGACACTCAGCTGCTCGATAACCTTATTTTCTACACTTAAAACATTTTATAGTCCCTTTAAGACAATATCCACCATGATTCTTTCCACACATTGAGCAGAAGGAAACATTCATGTTCTTTTCATAGTTATTATGAGATTTATCCTTGAACTACATCTTTCATTTCTTGTCAAAACTATGATATGGATAAGTAACACAAAATTCCATTTCTACCTTGATAGCACAACGCACAATTTCATTGTAGCTACTAAAGTCTCTTATAGATAATGTCTTTCGAAGATTTGGTTTTAAGCCACTAAAGATTCGATCAACTTTACTTTTAGGTTGGATGATAAATCCAGATGCATACCTTGCATGACATGTAAAATTATCTTCGTATATACCAACAGATTCATCATCCTTTTTCTTTAGTTCAAAAACTCCTTCTCCATCTTTGTTCGAAGAATACGATGGAAGTACTTATTTAAAAATAAGTTATTGAACTCGTCCCATTCCATGGACTCAATTTCATCTCTTGCCCTCGTATTCTTGATAAGATTCCACCATTGATCAACATCCCCTTCCAAAAAAAACACTACTAAGATGACTTTATCCTGTTCAGAACAATGAAGAACTGAAAATATCTTTTCAGTAGTACTGATCCATTGTTCAGCAACAAGTGGATCAGAAGACACGCTGAAAGAAGGTGGACGTTGCCTCATGAAGGACTCAATAGAATATTGTTCCCTTCTCTGCTCATTTGGATGTCCAGAATGATTCATAGCTTGTGTAATTATAGCAATAAGATTTTTCACTCCATCTCCCATAACATTTGTTTTTTCAGGAGGACAATCATTGCATTGTCCATTACATTGATCAACACGGTTCCTTCGGGTTCCAGCCATCGTCTAACACCCAAAAAGAATAGTGTGAGAGGAAAAAATCACCCTAGGGAAAACAATAAAATAAAGGGGGAGTAACTTCAATATCTAATATATTGGGTTACCGTAATTCTAGTACTATAAACTATACTTATACTTAACCTTCAGGACATCCCTAGACATACCTTAGAAATATCTCTAGGGATCTCATGAAATTTCTCGCATCCTAGTTTCTAAAGGTTGAATAAACCTTTCCTCTGATACCAAAATTTGAGACCCAAAGCTTAACGTACATGGACATTACATTACTTTTGTGGAATACTTAGTACATAACAAAAACACACACAAGGACCGTAATAGTTTAGTGTCTTTGGAAACTCGAAATATAATCTTTTAATCGTGGTGAAAGATCTTCAACATCTCCCATAATGATCATCCTTTTTTTACCTAAAACCTTTCTTTATATCCTGGGGAAAAGAATACATAAAAGGGTGAGCTCAAATGCTCAGTAAGGGTAAACAAAAGAAATATCAATCACATCATATACGTAAGAACATAACTTTTAGAAATCTTAACCTGCAAAAGAAATCAGAATTTCATAACATGGGATAAATCATAGTTGTGAAATATAATCCCGATAATAATAACTTAAAACAAGTAACTTTGTGGCATACACAAATAATCATAGAGTATCATTTCTTATTAGTCAAGACTCATTTCCAAGACTATCTTAGTTGACAAAGTCCATTTCTGAACCGAGTTCACTCCTCGTTTCAGTCCTGTTTCACTGAACCGGTTTAACCTGCCGTTCCAGCCATGTCTATATCATTAGATCTAAAATATTTACTCAATGCATTGGAGGGAGATATAGGTCCCACCCATCTCATAATGATACCATTCTTATGTGTGCCACAAAATCATAAACCATACATCATAGCATAACCCATGTAACAAAAATGGGAATCTTAAACATCATGACATCATAAAACAATTCATACAAGATAAAGGAATTCATAAAAATAATTCCATCACAACATAATAAAATCAATGTAATAATAGGGATAGAAACAGAACCCTTTATTATCTTATATGGAAAATAATTTTGATAAAACACATGAACTCTATTCTTGAGGAAAATATCCTTTCTACTTCAAAAACACTTTTCCTTTCTTAACATGTCAAAAAATTCTAAACTAAAAGAAGTTGATTAAAAATAAACTTGAAAACTTGTAAGGGAAGATTCTTGGAAATAATTTTTTAAAAATCCATTCATGCCGTATATGTTAAAAGAAAACATTCCTCTCGTACTTTTGTTGGAAAAGTCAAAAAGTACCTCGTATGAAAAACGACAAAAGATTCCTTTCATTTCTTTTACTAAAAACTCACCGAAGGGTAAAATTGGATATAAACTATTTTAGAAGGATATAAATATTACATATTGAGGAAAAACGGATGTGGATGATAAAATACACCCCATTAAATACCAAAGTATAAAAAATCTCGGATAAAAATGAGATTGTTATATTTTCCCTTACCATAGGTCCGATTTGCTTCGTAAGTGTCCGAACCTCCTGTATAATGATTTAAATAATGTCATTGACTTATTTCAGAATCATACTCATTGTTATGATATCATATATGGTTCACTTATGACTTTATTTTACCCGTTCTTTTGTAAATTCCATGTTAAAGAGCGTTTTGGGTAAAATCGTTTCATTTGCCGTCCGTGTTTTGAATTTTAATTATTCATATGATTACTTAGATCATTATTTCATAATTCCATAATATAAAACATGATTTATATATAATATATATTAAGAATATACATATATATAATAGATCAGTAAATGGAAAGAAATACACCGTTCATGGAGACGGTAGGTCGTACGTACGCATGAACGCTGTTTTTGTTTCCTTATTGAGTTGAATGGAATTAAGTAGATGAAATAAATATACACATAAATACAGTATCATTATTATGTCATATATTTCATTATTACTTATTATATATACTTTATAATCATTCATGAATGGTTAACGTGGAGAATGAATCTCATCACGTCGTGGAGACGGTAGTCTATACGTACGCACGAGCGATGATATCACTCTCATGATTGTGGAATTATATTGGAGTGTATGTATACTATTTAAGAATCAATATCACTTTACAATAACCATATATAGTCATTATGTATACCATTATACCCATCCAAGTAAGGTGGGGGTGGAAAATAGATTACACCACGGCGTGGATACGGTATTCCGTACGTACGCACGCGCGGTGATTTCGTTTTCCGTAGGATGGATAGATGGTGAAATAGGGTTGTTTCATACTTATAATAACATATCAGTATATTATTGATACTGATTTTATTACTTCATAATGAAACAACCTAATAAGAAGAACTAGAAAAAGAAATAAAGTTGAAAGAATCGGTAACAGACATTGCCTCTTCTTTGAAGCGCCTCTTTGAGATCTCTTTTTAGGGCACTAAAATTGGTCTTTGAAGAAGACCAGAACATATAAGTTGTTTCTAGGGAAGTTGAGAAGATAATTTGGCATGGGTTGGCCGATCTTAAAGGCTCAACTTTGTGTGAGGAAGAGAGGGAGGAGGTTCCCTTTTATAAGGGAGGAGAGGGGCACTTTTGGAATAACTAAAAATATTATTTTATTATAAAGCCAAATTCGGTTTTAAATAGCTCCAAATTGATTTATTTCGAAGCTAAGGTGGGGTTGGGTCTAAATACACTCATCAAATGGAATTTAGACAAGTTTAGGTTCCTATTTTAACCTTATCATTCATATGTAACTTTAAGATAGATAATTTAACTTTTATTGTGTCTTTTTGTGTTCTTACACTATAAGGTTAATAAACTTACTATAACAAGACATACGAACCCCAAGTTGTTTATTATTAATATATATAACCTTATCTAAGTCATTTGGCCTAACATTATATTTTTAGGAATAAAATAACAATTAATAATATAATATTTGTTTTAAAAACTATTATATGTCAATTTCGACACTATTTAGTAATTGATTTTTCTGAAAATTATAACAGAATGATTAGTTCAAAAAACGTTAATTAAATCAATACAAACATGTCATATTAACCTAGAAAATTATTGTAATTCATAAAAAGTCTCAAAGTATATTTATTTGTGTATTTATAACATCAATTATGTCAATATTTCATTAATAAGATAATTACCGCATCATCTTTGTGTCATAAATATATTGAATTATTTAAAGTATAAAAATTACAAATAAAATATCGTTATGTAGGAAATCTTTTTATCTTTATAATGAATATTTATTGTAGAATTTATCTTATTTATAACCCTATATTAATAATTATATACTTATTAAACTTTGATTTTAACTATTTTAATCCTTCTTTAAATAAATTAATAATAAATGTCCTAATCTAATTCAAGTGGGACTAAATGGTCATATTTTATTCCTAATGTTGTTTTTGGTCGAATTACACTTATCCAATAGAATTAGGACATGTTTTAGGGTAATAATAATATCATTTTTACCCTTAATTACCCTATTTACTTTTAACCGTGGGAAAAAAAGTAAAAAGTTACTGTTCACCAAAAATTATTTTCATCTCATTGAACCACATTTTACTTACTGAAATCAACCGTGTCTCTCGGATTTTTGAAATTCCACCCACAAAAGTGGTAAAATTATGTTTTATGAAAAATTCATTTTTTTAACTACCACTTAGTGGTTTCACTATTCATCAAAAAATGAAAGTTTCCAGAAAAATACCAAAAATTAGGCCTAACCTATATTTGATATTATGAACTGAAAAATGATGTCTATTTTACCAAATTCAAAACATATCAATTGAATTACTTAATTTAAAAATTAATTCTCATCGTCAAAACAAATAGTGTGTTCTTAAAAGATAATAATTATCAAAAGATTGACACTTGTTTATGTCTGGATTAAATGTGAAATTACATCCAATGACCAACACTGTATTGAATTGTAAAAATATATTCTAAATATACTTTAAAACCACTCAAATTAATAATTTATCACTATTAATTATTTCTATTAAAAAGATTGTTTTTAATTAAAATTTTGTAATTTTCACTATTAATCAGAAAATGAAAGTTATCCGAAAAGTACCAAAATTTCACCCTCAGCTAATTTCAATATTCTGAATCCAAAAATGAAGTCCAATTTGAAAAATAAAATTTACAAAATTTCAAAAAGTGGTTATTACTATTCATAATGGTTAGTTTTAATAATTTTTTAATAGCATATCGTTGTTTAGTGAAACTCGTTATTGCGTACTACACATGCTATCGAGGAAGGTCGCGATTGGGTGCAAGGAAAGTCAAGGATGCATGTTGTGAAAGCTCCTTTTGGTGTAGCGTACAACACAAGAGATTAATGAAATTAAAAATAATTTTTTTTCATAAAATTTCGGTGTGTTACAGGTAAGAAATGAAACATTACAAACATTGTGATGAAAAGTCTAACATATCAATAATTAAATGATGAAAATAAATTAAAAGATATTATATTTTAGTCTATACATATACCAATATGAATGTGGGAATATATTATGACAGATTTTGAAATAAGACATCCTAAAATTCTACAGAAACATGCTATTATATGGGTAGTCCTGGATCAACTAACCTAGTTTGTACACATTATCCCTGTCATAGAATCCAACACGGTAATGAACCTGACAAAAAATTATATATGAGAGGATATGAAATTACATGGATTTGTATCATTGATTTCATATGATAGAGATCCCTATTTTATATCATAATTTTACTGAAAATTATAACATTCCATTGGCTTCCAATTGACTATGAATAGATCATATCATCCATAGATTGATGGACAGTTAGAACCCACTATTTATACATTATAGGATATGATCTATGAATGTGTCATGGAAATTGATGGTTCATGTGAGGATCATAGATATTTGGTTGAATTATGTTATAATAGTAGTTATCAAGTGAGAATACATATGACACCATTTGAGTCATTGCGTGTACATCAATGTCATTCTCTTTTATGTTGGGTGGAAATTTAAAAGGATTCTTTGATTGGACCATGTATTGTTCATGATACTATACATAAAATCAAAATGAATTTGAAATGAATGGTGATAGAACAAATAATAAAAAATGCCTATGATTATAATTGTTTCCGAACATTATCTTCGAACACCATAGAGAATGCTTTTTAGAAAGTGTCACTAAAACATTGTCATCGTTACTTCGGAAAAATAGACATTAACACCTTAGTATGTGGAATCATTTGAGCTTATGAAATGAATTAGAACTATTTCATACCAATTAGAATTACCACTTATATTCAATGATTTTTATAATTCCTTATATGTTTCTCATCTGAAGAAGAGTCATTGATATCCTCTTCATGTTATCAGTTGAGATCGTGTTACTCCTAATCTAGATGAAACATTTATCCATCAACTGGTATAGTTCTGTATAAGAGGGAAGATATAATTAAAGGGAGATATATTTCTTTATTTTCAGTATTATGTCAGCATGGTTATGTTGAATAGGAATAATTGTAATACTAATGGTTTATATAGGATTAATGGATAGATTTATTCCATCCTCCTAAGGGTAAAAATATCCATATTGGGAGAATTTAGAACCCCTATTTTATGGTATTATTTATTTCTATGATTCCTCTTTTTTAGAGTATATGGATTGGTTCTATAATTATTGAAAGAAGAGAATAAAATAATTATTATATATCAAAAAGATAGAGGATCAAATTACACCCTAAATTATGGTTTTTTTTATCATAAATAGTTTTAACTCAAATATTTTTGTAAATTTCATCGAGTAAAACAATGTATGCCATAAAATAGATGTTTACTGCATAAATTGACTTCCACAAAAATAAATATCCAATAATAAATTTTTTTGAATTATGTTTCCCTTGATGGTTTTATGATGTATATTATGAATTTAACATGTATATCATTCAAGCCTAATGAAAAATTCATTGACCAATGGTTGTGACTTTTGGAAATGGCCATACATTATCCTCTCGAATTCTAGGACTACCCTAGGATGATTTTGATGATCGTGAACGTCATGACCCTAATTTCATCAGATTATTCAGTGTTTTAATGTGGAAAATATATTTATTATATTCTATCTTCTTTATTTGTGTCTCTGAGAATAGTAAAATAATGTTAATGACCAAATCTATGGGTTTGGTTTTATTTTTTTTATAAATTATTAAGTTTTTGAGAGTAAAAAAAGGAAGGGTTGGATTCATGGAACTCTTTAAGATCCCCAGTGTGAATGTAATCGAGATACATGGAATCATTCCCATACTAACTTTAAAGAAAATAGTTTCATTGTATTTTTAAAATTAACGTTTTGATTCTTGGATATATAGTGTGGGATTTATTTGGAAATCCATTTTTGATGTGATTTCAAAATGGTGGGTTTGGAATGATAAGATTTGGATGAATAAGTGTTTTAATTGGTTGCTTGGAATAAGTGTGTAGGTGTGAGTTTATGTTCACATGTTTCAGGTAATGGTCAGAAGGAACATCATTAATTAATGACAAACTGGGGATAGATGATAGTTGTTAGTTACACCATCAAACAGGGTCACCAAGTGAGAAGAAGGTTAGAGTATGAATCATTACTAGTGAGTATGGGGAGGTCCATGGTTTTATGAATAGTTTGTGTCCATTGAATTGAAAGATGAATGATTATTCTGAATACTATGATCTTTCTGAAAATATTTATATATTGTTTTCCCTAAAAGTTACTTATGAATTTGGTATAATGTTTTTATATTGTTTCTTTTCATTAAGGTTCCTGACGATCCTTCATTTATTATTAAAGAAAAGAATAGACCTATTTTAACTGGGTAGAGGGAGACCCATTACGTATCCTGAATGCACAGTGGGTATTTATCGCATCATAAGGCCCATAGGCCCATTTTTTGGGAAAGGCCCAGTGGGCATTAAAGTGTTTATATTCTATTTGAATATTTTTTGTACAATATGCAAACCAGTTATGGTCACAGTCCAATTTTGTGGGAAGTATTTGGAGAAATCCTACTCAGTGATATACTCACACACTTATTGTGAACAATGGTGTGTTATGATATTTCATATAATAAGATATAGGGAAGGTTCATGAATAATAATTTTCCACTAATGATCCTTGGAAATATATTTTTCTTGTTGAAGATAGATTTGGGGAGTGTTTTCATCTTGTTCAAGGACAGTTCCACTTTATAACTAACTCCTGTTATTTGGAGTCTTATTCTTTAACCATTGATTTTCATTCTCCTATAATTTTATTATATTCTATATTAATATTCCATTAGGTTATGTGATTTTCTATTTATGAATCATTTCATTGAATTAAATTTTCTTCATTATTTTTAGTATGTTAATTTTTATTAAGATGAAAACATACTACGGAAGTCTCTATTCCATTAGAATTTATTTACTACATTTGGTTTCCTGGGGAAGTCACATAAAGCTGGAATAACCTCCACATCTTCCAAATTAAATGGTTATTGGGTAGAGTGTTACATTGGGACACTTCCCAAGAGGTCTCCCATCCAGATAACTACTGCAAGATAGACACAATTAGTTGTGGAGTTCTAATTAGGGTGGATCATGAAAATAATGGTTTAAATTCTTGAAATTGGTGCAATCAATTAGTATTTTATGTCTCCCATTTCGAGGGGCATTATATTTTATATCCATGGGGAACTAAAAAATGGAAAGATTGAAAATATAAATGGTTAATTCTTGAAATGGCTAGACCAATTCATATAGAGCGTAATGTGTTTAAATATTTTTTCCGTGAAATATGTTAATATAACATGTAATGTTTTCGAAATCATTTCCAAAAGGCCTTTTAAAATAAAACCCATTTGGATATTTTCAATGGGTTTATACCACAAATTTGTTATTTTAATTTTTTTAGTTGTAATGTGTTTATTTTTTCTACAAAAGTCAATTTAGACATGTTTTAGCCTAAAAGTGATGAAGGAATAATTCAATATTACATTAATTCTATTAGGTGATATATTGTTTTTAATAAGGGAATAATAGTTTTGGAGGATTCTATTCATGTTTATTTCCACGAGAATAAAAATAAAAATAATATCTAGAATAAAATAAAGATGAAGAAGAATTCATAAAAGTCAGTTTTGGTGAATATAATGATCAATAAGATGATAATGAATAAATTTAGGGGGTGGAAATATATTCTAAAACTATTCATAAAGACCAGAAAACTCATAAATATCATCATATTGGAAATTTAATTAGAAATGATAAATCTATCATATAAAAAGGAATATTTTTTATAAAGAAATGTACTTATTATTTATGTAGTTCAATTTCTTTCCTTGTTATTATCAACAATGATTTAAATGATTTAAATTTTAGTAGTTTAATAAAACATGCGTAAAATATGTTTTTGGAAAATAAAGTGTGGAATTTGGTTAAATTTCCAAAAGATAAAAATATAATAGGAACTAAGATAGTTTTTTTGGAATAAACATGACATAGTTAGAAACATACTTAAAATTAATGAATGAATAATAACAAAAGTTTATTATTAAGATGAAGGGATTAAATTTAAAGATTAATTTTCTATTGTTTCTAGTATATATTCTATTTTAATTTTATTTGAGTTTACTTGTTTCCAAAACAAAAAAAACATATAAAATGGATGAAAAAGTTCATTTTTAAATTGAATAATCCATAAAGACGTTTTCTTTGAAACAAACCATTGGATTTGAAAATATAAAATTTCCTAATAAATATTTAAACATAATAAATCATTATATGGTCTAAATTAATCTTCAAGAGTGTGGTATGAGAAACTAAATCAAATTTTATAAAAAAATTATTTAATTAGTATAATAATCGATCATACCTTATTTTAGTAAAAGATTAGCATTTTTGTGGTTTAATAATAATATTTTGTTTATTTTCTACTATTATTTGTATTATTAAATGTTTAATTTTCATTAAAATAATCAACATTGTGTTGTTGAATGACTAAATTAGTTAAAATATTTTTCCCTACAAATGATTTTTAAAAATGGAACTAAATGTCTAATGTGTTTACCATATATTTAAATACCTTGGATGATATTGGATTAATAGTTTCTTTACCCATTAACGTTTGGAATAAATTTTATATAATAAATTTGACTGTTTATAAAATCATTTATAAAAATAGATATTTATTAATTTAAATAAACTTTCTTATAATTTTATATTATGTAAAAATCATATGCCTTTTTCACATTTTATACTATAAGGGTGTTAATGTTTTCATTGAATTATATTTATTTCCTATTTTTATATAATAAAAAATGAGGGAAAATATTTGTCTTTGAAATAATTCCTTAGTTTTTTAATTTAAAAAATTTGGAGAAGGTTATTATTTTATATTGGATGTTAATATTTTTCTATTTTATTTGATTAATTTGAAACTCCTCTCATTTATTTAGTATAAATTTTTTAATTATATATATATAAATATATTGAATATATCATATAATTATTTTAAAATATTATAATAATATATATTAAAATATATACTTTAGATGAATCGATCATGTATTTCATATACTATGATATTGAATTGAAAAATAATGTCAATGGGGAGTCGAAAAAGAAGGAATATATAACTTTTATGTATAATATTAATGACTCTTATAACTCTTATGAATATGAGTTCCAAGATAGTGATAAAGAGATATATTATTTTAATAAGTACATGATAGAAAATTCATCCAATAATATCTATGTTTATGAAAAATGGATATAAGAGGTCCGTCAAAATAATTTTCCAAAATGAGTTCATGAAAGAAAATACATCCAATAATATCTATGTTTCAGAATTATGCTTTTATGAGTGTAGGAGTAAAAAGGAAATCTAGATAGTCATTACAGAAATCAAGAATCCATATAATGAAAAAGATAAAAAGAAAAAATAAAAGAATTAATGTTTTTGGAAAATAATATTTTTTAGACAGTTCAAAATTAATTGATGACAATGGAAGTGAATAGATGAAAATAAAAATTCTTTTGGTGGTTGTACATTGGGAGATACAGTATTATTTATGAATAAATTAAAATATATTACTAATATTGATCATAAGGTAATTCATAAAGATGAAAAATAAATTGATTATGCATTTAGTTTGTACAATGAATATTGGAATTCTGAAGTCAAACTACTGTTGAAAGAGAATAAAGATTTTATTAATGAATGTTTTAATATTTTTAGATGATATATTAACATATTAATATAAAATAATATTTTTTAAAATAATATGAGATACTTAAAAAGGAATGTGAAAATATTAATATCTTTATTTCTAAGAATGAGGTGTATAAAAACAATTATGATTCTGATATATTGAAACTGAAATAAATAAAATTAATTTTTTATTGAATGAAATGTAAAATATCATGAATGGTTTCTTAATTTATTTTTAGAGGAAATTAATAATGTTGAGAATGGTTGTAATAATAATATGAAAAAAAATAAATAATTCAGAATGAAAACATATTGTTATAATTAATATGTATATAATTATTTAGATTATTTTAAAAAAAATATGAATATGAAAAAATAATTTTATAATCATAAATAAACACTATCTATATTTTTGAATAAAAATATAAATATTGAAAAAATAAATAATGATAAAACTATATCATAACGATAATGGTTTTAGTTTTATCATCTTGTCACCAAGGTTAAATAAGACTACATTTTTTAAAATCTCAAAATGAATCATTTCATGTGTGAAATGTTTTTAATGAAAAATTCTATAATTTTTTTAAAATGAATTACCATTGACATATAAAAAAATTATTTCAGAATAATAATATATTTATTTCTAAATATTTATTTTTAAATTTCCCATAAATATGTTCTTTAATTCTATTTGGATTGGAAATTGTTCGAAAACTAATATAATTATAGCCACATTAGTATGGGTATAAAAGATTATACATGATTGATACCTCATATGAAATATAATTTAGATGTATCAAATATATTTGGTATTTAGAAATAAATTTTTATAGTGACATGAAAAGTGACACTTAAAATTTTCAATCTTATAATTCTTATGATGGAGGCCTAGAAAAATTTATAGAAACATATAATGGTATGATTAATGTTATTAGAGAATTTATTTTTTCTAAACCTATTATTATTTTAAAATTAAAAATTTTAGGTGGTTAAAGGTAGAATTTAGAAATTACATAATAAACATGTGATGATTGATTAAATGTAATATTTGAAATTGATAAGTGTATTCTATGGAATAATTAATTTAATTTAATTTCTAAAAATATAAATGATAATGTTTATACAATAGATTTTTCTGATATAGTTAAAAAATAAATACGTGTGTAAATACTATAGGGAAAAATGAAATTTATTAGAATATGGGTCTGGGAAAAGTGAAATATAGACTACTTCATAATTTTTGAAATAATGAGAATGTTCTTTAATTAACAAAGGTAGCCATAAGTATGTATTTTGTGAGTGAATCATGTTTTATTGGTAATCTATACAATGATTTTTTTTAAATCAGTGAATGATGTTACTAATATTTGATGCACTATATTTCTACATATTCATTTATTTTCTCCTATAAAACCAACTAGATCAGGTGGATGGAAATATACCTTTATAATAGTTTAAAAATATAGTATATAAATATGAAAATATTTATTATCAAATAAAAGTTTGATAGTAACTAATTTTTAAATTTTTGAAAAATTATACAAATTATCAAAAAGATATGAATTTTATATGTTATAAATGATTGATTTTTTGAATATTTTATTTTATTTTTTAAATATTTTTGTGAAGAAAATTGAAAAAAATTGTTTTTATGTAATAAATTGATGAAAAAGTTACTCTCTTGATGTTAAGAGTATGTCATTAGGTTCAATATTCATGGGTAGATGAATAGGGTTTTTCTATAAAATGTATTTTTGGGTATGCCTAAAGGACGCATTCATGCCATGAATTTCATTCATGATGTGAATATGATGACGAACAGAAGCCATGTCTCTTTTTTAGGTTGTAAAAAAATGAAATGCCAAAAAAGTGCACACATCGTTAAATATCATGTAATGTTTTCTTATCACAAGGTGAAATTTTCTTCTTTATTTAGGAAACTCATTGGATTCACCTTGTGAATTTTTATCTCACATCATGAATCTTACATGTCATGTAGGTTTTATTCACAACACATGTAGCCTCATATTATTCCTTTGATATGTATGATCTTCCCTTGAATAGTAACTATATTCTAGGGGTGATTTTGGTGTCTTTTATCCTTATAAATTTCTTTATCTTATATTAAATAACTACAGAACCTTCATTTATTCTCTTTGTAATGTTTCCTTTCCTCTTATTCTTTTCCATTAATTATGTTAGTGGTGTTGTGTTTCATTTTGGATTTGTTGACCATGTGGTGAAATTTTTCACGATTCCTTCTATATCTGTTGTGAGATCAACTTCTGGGGGCCAACCCATTATTGTTTGTTGTGTAGATAGTGTATTTTTTTAGGCATGTTGTGATATATCCTATATGAAATCAATTTTTTTGGAATGTGATTTTGTGTCATGGTGGTAATTTTTATGTCATTCATTGTTACCTATACATTACTTTCAATGTCGGTGGATCTTGTTGTTGGTAGTGTTGAACCAGAGATTGAGGTAGGTGGTTTTATCTCTAGCCTATGTCTGATGGTCTATATTAATCATATTTTATAATTATTTTTAGAAATATATTTTTTTTATTTATTTATCTCAATAAAATCATTTTAAAATTTATTTTATCTTCCCATTTTTATGAAGAAGAAAGAGGGGGTTTTCAAACCCTTATAAATGGTTTGTGAAATGGGATTTTAAATAATTTTTTAATGAAATAAATTGTGTTGTGAAATGTTTTTGTAAAATATGAAACCCTTAGAAATGATTTTTTAAATGAACAACATGGGATTCCCTAAGTATATCAGAAGATGGTTTATCCTGTGTCCATAATCCATATTTATGATGGGGGGAGGCTCATTCATGCGGTGTTCCTCCACTCCTTAGTCATCTTGTTTTAGGGACACGTTTTTCATTTCTAGTGGGTTCACTCATGGGAAGTTCATCTTCTGCACATGCCTATATTCTAATAACATGGGAGTGCACTAGTCATTGTTTTTTTTAAATTATTCTTCTATCTAGACCTATTGTGATTCTTTGTCCTCTTTATCATTTTTTTTATATGTACTATTTTAGATTATATAAAGATGCTTTTGATTTTAATTATGATTTTTTTTCATTTAAATAATTTTTACAATGATTTCTTATAACTACCGAAAATGGGAAGTATTTTCTATTCTTATGAAATAAAACTAATTTATTTATTATCATTAAATATTTTATTTTAAATTATAATAAATGAATTGTTCGTATAGATATATAATATAGAAAAACTTATTGTGACCCTACTAATCATTTTATGTCCATAGCCTATGAAGCCATTCATTTTTATAGAAAAAGTAATATAAATTGATGTAGTATAAGAACTGGAATTTTATTGATGTGGTGGTGTAGTTATCGGTTGGGTTTGGGTAGCCAGTGGTGAGAAAGTTTTATATTTCCAACATTATCACTTGGAGTAGTTGGGTTGTATTTTTTCCCCTGTTGATGGACTTGTCACAAGGAGTGTGTTTTAGATTTTTTGAATCATATCTCTTATGAATTTTAAATTTAGCTAATGAATGCATTTATTATATTTTTATTTCACTTATTTCTTTCTTCCAGGTAAATATTCTATGAAATTTAGTTCCACGTTGTGAGAAATCATTTTCTCTGGTTTTTTTGATGCCCAGGTTCTAGTTACCAGCCTATAAAGATCTGAAACTGCATTCAGGTATGTAACATATTATGTTGAGTGCCACTTTGGGATTCAAAACTAGGAAATTCATTATAAATTGATATCAGTGGTCAGATATTCAACAAGTGACCTTTTATATAGTCTTCCTGTGGACTAGAGATCGAATTTTTAGGATTTGAGAGATAGGTTGTATTGAGTGCATAACTACCAGTTGTAGTGATGATATTTTATTTACTATGGGATATTTGGATATTGTTTCCACTTTTTTTTAGTTATTTGTCTTCATCTATATTTTTTCTTATGGTTTTATAGTTTTAACTAATATTATCCCATTATCTCATCATTTCATCTATTTTCTGCATGCTCTGATATGATGATGATAAATCATTCAAGGGTTCTGCGAGAGGATGAAGTGGATTCCCTATAATGGAATCATCATTTGGATAATAATATCATCAAGGAAATTATATTTTAATTTTGGGACATAAAACAAATCGTAACGTTAGTGTATAATTTATTTTTAAGGTGAAATCGTGATTTGGTTAGGAAATGGATTGACTTTAATAGTTCTTTTGTGAGAAGTCTTCATATATAAAGGGTACAAATAAAGAAAAAAAATATTGAGGTCTATCTATAAAAGATCATTTATATCTTCAAATTCTAGGATAGATCTAAATCTATTAATGTGATGTTTTAAACATTCAGATTTGGGGGTTCTAGAAAGTGAATATGGGATTTTATGGTATAGGTAGACAAGAATATGGGATTGGATCAGATGAGTTTCAAGACCCCATTCTATTAGAAAGTCCTATCATAGTATCTTATAATGAGAAATTCCTTTTATATATTTTTTTGTTGTATGGAGAGTGACCATTGAAGGAATACACCAATAGTTTTACAGATCTACTTCATTTTTATCTAATGCTGGTTAACAATGAAGATGTAAATGATCATAAGTAGCAGTAGGATTTGGACTATACATAAGATCCCATGTATTTATGTGGAATAATTATAACTATTAAGAGACATTTGATAGTTAAATTATTTCATCAATGGATATATATGGAAATATAGGATCTTATTCCACATCTATACCACCGTGGTTTTTCTTTAGTGATGTGCAAGGAAAGAAGAAGAGCTGGAATGAACATCACATGAGTGGTGGAGGTAGATCTCACTAGTGGGCATCCTCTACACCATAAATTACATATGTTATAGTTTCCATGACATTATATCAGTGTATAGGGTTAGGACACACCATAAATTATTATCCTATGACTGTGAAGACTTGTAATGGTTCTGGTCACCATAGCTATTTCTAGATTTTACAACAGGCTATTTTTATGCAATTTTATAGTCATGGAGTTTATTATTTAAAGGAATATATGGTTTAATCAGAATGATAAATGTCAAAATAGATCTATCCATAATCATTTGGAGTGAATCAACATCACACTATGGTTGAGTTTTAGGCTGAGGTTGATGTAAGACTACTGAAAGGGAGAAACACCATCTTTATTGCTTCTTCTATAGGGAAAACATTATTTAATACATGTTTTGAAAACTCATTTATATTTACACATATTTTTGATACATTTAAACTAATAATAGATCTCATTTACTTTGTTATAGTGTGAGTGATATGTCTAAGAGAGAGGAATGTGCAAGTGTTTCACTTTCTTTACTCTCTGTGGATAACTAATATGGGGTTAATATGGGATTTCATCATACTTTATCTGTGTTTGTTTGACATCAACATAATAATATATTGAATGCTCACACATCACGATGATATTTACTATTATCATTATCATGTCATGTTACATTCTACTGATGAGATCTCTAAGTTGTTTGAGGGAAAATGGGATCCTTATATGGATTATACAGGAACTTCTTTCCCACTACGTAGTATTTTGTTTTCTTATATTTCACTTGATCTATATTTTTTTCATTATTTGTGATCTTACAATGGTCATTAAAGACTTCTTAGATGTATTCCTAGAGGATTTCTATAGTCTCGTTTAAGATAAATGTGTATTTTTTAATTGACCCGGTTTGGGGTATGTATAAGATATCTCTATTTTTATATCACATGCCACTAGTGGAGTTTAATGAGATTAAGATTTAGATGGGTAATCCAATAGAAGAATGTTTTGTTAACCCTAGTTTTACCCATGTCTGACCCCATTTCTCTTAGACAGAAATGCATATGGTTGACTAAAATTGTGTGTGGACTATTAGAACCTAAACCATGTTACATTGAAATAATAAGTACCATTTTCCCCTTTTCTATGATCTCATTGACTAGTAAATGGGTAAAAGTGGGGTTTAAAGATCGATATTTGGTAGTGCTATCATCAGATCAAAATTTTGGAGTTTCATATATTGATAACAAATTTTAGTAAAAGGTATGGTCATTATAAGAATCTTTTGAAGCCTTATGGTCTGACTAAAGCACCAGTTATCTCTATTTCTATGGAAAACTGTATATTCTATTAGGATATGAACATTTTTTTTTCTTTTGTTGGATGATATTTTAGTTTATTTGGAGCTTAAACATGAACATGAGTGCAATATGATTTTTATTTGAAGTCATGAGGTGTCACATAATATATGGAAATATTTTAAAATATTATCAAAGGATCCAAGAAGTGATGTTCTTGGGGAATGTAATTTTTTAATATAGTTTATCCGTTGATCATGAGAAGTTGAATATAATCTTTACAATGGTAGATCCAAAGAATGTTATTTAGTTCAAAGATTCTTCAGTCTGGATGGATAATACTAAAAATTCATTAGGGATTTAACTATATTTACCTCACCTTTTCATGATCTTATAAGTAAGGTGGTGAGGTTCATATAGTTTAGGAAGTTCCATTCCTATTTTTATGAGTTGAAATGGATTCTAACATCGGATCCTATTCTAATCTTTTTTAATAGCCATAAAGGGTTTTTTGGGTATTGTGATTATTTGGGTTCCAGTTTGAGTTATGTGCGTATGTACAAAAATCCTGTATTGGAACATGGTTATGTTCATCTTAAAATGTAATTGAAAATTACCCTAATAATCATTTGGATACTTCCACAGTTACGAATGTAATTAATTGTTGGTGGAACAATAAATTTTTGGACATGTTTTTAATATTTTCTAAACATAAGAGTATGAGGTATATCTTATATTGGAAGGAAATAAATAATTTAAAAATGTTGTGGGTGGGGTATCTTTAAACATTAAATATCAATATTTTCTGTTCCATTAAAAAGGGAAATATCATCACAGATGCTCTTAGTAGGAAAGTGTGATCATATGTAGTTTTGGAATCAATGGATGAGTAGAACATGATGAGACTCTTTGATAAATTACATCCAGAAGATCAAGATGTTAATTTAGGTGTGGTTTTAACTAGTTTTCATTTACCATCCTCTCTTATAGAGAATATTATACTGCATTTGTAGATGGTTGGGATTAGGGGAATCATAGAAACTCTCTATAGTGGGGAGAGTATTTCTATTTTTTATCACCTTTAAGATGGAATTATTCTCTTTGGGGGTTGTTTTTTTATTTCAATATATATGAGGAGTGAAGTGTTATATGATTTTCATTTTTCATCATGGTCTATTAATCTTGGAAATATAAACATGGATCATGATATGAGACTACTATTTTGGTGATCAGATTTTCTTAAAAGTATCTCCTTTGTTGGGTCATTGTTAGCATGGACAACACTAGATGTTTTCTTTGAGATATGGTGCAACGTTTTAGGTCACTTAGTGGGTTCTTCAGGTTATGTACCAGTTGACACTACTGACTTAGTTGATAGGTATTCAAGATTTTTTTCTATATATCACCTCTCAAAAAGGACAATATTTATCCTTACAACATTCAAAGTTGGGAATAGAACATATTGGAGCCATATATTTTTGTTCTAGAGTATAAAATGGAGATAATTGATACCCTATTATAATTATTTTTTTGTAAGTCTAATCCATTTTTAAAATTATTATGGAAATAGTTATCAGACTCTCACAAGAAATGTGGTCATGATTCATCAATGATAGGGCAATTGTCTCACCACTTTCTAAAGATACATTCTTCCACATGAATTCTCATGTATAGGAATTACCATGGTAAGGAGACTGTAACGTCCCTATAGAAAGGTATTCTATATGATTTTGAAAAGATTTTACTAATCATGTTTACTTGTCTTAGGGAGTTTTTTATAAGTTTTATTCAGTACATGTTCTTGTGGCTGCCTACAAGAAACAATCATTTTGTGAATTTCATTCAGGAAATTTATATGTATCTATTAAGAATCCATGAAATTGGTTCAGACAGAAACAAATTTACACTATGTAAAAAGTGAATAAATCATGAAATACATGGGGGAGATCACAATAATCCTATTTAGATTACACTCTTCACACACCTTTATCAATGAATAGTATTTCTTATTAATTTTGATTCATGAAAAATCATAGAACCATAATGATATGGGGAGGTCACTATTAGATGAGTTTTGGTAGTTAGTGTGAGATATTAGTTAGGAGATAATAAATATGACCCTATCGAGTCCTCGAATGGATAGTCTTGTCATTATCCATTATGTTGGGTCGAAATAGGAGATGCTTCATTGATTTCGCCAAGTCTTATGCATGAGAGTGTAGAGAAAATCCAAACTATCTGTAAACGAATGTCTAAAACCAAAATCAGAAAAATTCATATCTAGATAATCATTTTGGACTAATATATTTCGATATTATTGGTCACATTTCATGTAAAGTGTCACTAAAACTTGGTCATTCATTCTAGATGAAATGGGGGAAGTTAAAACCATGTAATGTGGGACAGTTATATATTATATAAGTAATCAACATAGTTGCATGCTATTTAGCATTACAATTGATATTTGGTGGTTTTTATAATTTCTTATATTTTTTTCAACTAAAGAAATATCATCCATATCCTTTTTATTTGAACAGTTGGGATCATGTTACCAATTATCCAAATTCAATGTTTATCAATGAACTAGTATGGGTTCTAGAATGGCATTAATTGATCCATTAGGGGTGATCTCTTTCATTGGTGTGAGATTCATGAAGCATGGTTACATTCTAATTGAAACATAGAAACATGAATGTTTTATACAGGAGTAATGGATTGACTTTTTAGATGTATGATGATGAAAAGCCTAATGGTGGGGAGAATGTAGTACTATTAATTTGTGGTATTACTTAATTCTATTATTTATTTACTATGTTTTTATTCAATAATATGGTTCCAGAATTTGTGAATGTGGATAATAAATAGAGCAAGACAGTTGAAAAATCTCTTGGAGATATTTATCCCATAAATGATGGTTTTATGATTTAAATTGATTGGAACCTAAGAAATTATATTTGTTAATAGCGTTCAACTTCTTATTCTATAAAAATATATGTCTACGTAGTAAATTGGTGTTTTATCGTAAAATTAAAAAAGTTGAGAGTTTTTTTAGTTTATGCAAAAATTGATGGTATTACGATGAAATTATGAATTTTGGAACTAAATAATTTGATTCTAGTGAATATTACATTGTCCAACAACTATTTCTTTCTCATATAATGATACACATTTTTTATGGACTTCTATGGATAACCAAGTAAATTATTGATGACTTTTGATGTATGTACATTGATTCTATCAGATTATTTAACTATTTTTTGTGGAATCAATGGTTAAGATGTTCTTTTACCTCATCACCTTGTGTCATCTTTAGTTATCACCTATAGAATATTAAATTAGGTTTTAGGACTGGATATATGGGTTATATTTTATTATGTGGAGATATTCATATGGTTTGATAGAGTAACACAAGGAATAATTTATTTGTGGAATTTTCTAAGATCCTGTGTGTGAATGAAATCATGGAAGGTGATTCAATACAACTCTACCTTTCTAGAACTAGTTTTATTGATATTATCAATTTTTTTGGAATAATATTATGGAATATATTAGGAAACCCCCAATTTCATATGATTTTAAAATAGCGGGGTTTGAATGATAATATATTATTAAATAATTTTTAAAATGGAAACTGTTCATAAGTGTTTTTTTGTGAGATCATGTTCAAATAAGATAAGTAATAGTTGGAATTAAAACTTTTAATTAATGTTCATATTGGGTTAGATCATAGATGGAAGTTCCACCACCAAATGGGTTCACCAAGAGTCACCTTTGTTAAAGGATGACACACCAGTTTTCAGTATAGGGAGTTTGTGGTATCATGCATCATGTGTCTGAATTCATGTTAAATGGAAATGATTATACTAAATAATATAATTTTTATTCAAAATATTTAATTAATTTTTTCTAATAATTGTTCTTATGGTTTTGATATAAACTATACATCTTCTCTTCGATTTATTAATGTTAAATATGCTAATTGTTTCTTGTCCTCATGGAGTGTGTTGGGAAGTATTTTAGAAAACCCTACTGAGTGATATACTCATACTCTTCTTATGAAATGTCGTTCATATTTTGATGTAATATGCAGATATACATGGAAGGGTCACGTATTATACTTATCAAGTGGCGATTTGTGACATACTTTGTTGGTTTCTAATTCTGGCCCTTGGGAGTGTCTGTATTTTGGTCTAGGATAGTGAAACTATTTCAATCATATATTATATTAATGTATTAGCATTGATAAATTAGTTTACTTTTCTAACGAACACTTATTTTATTTTGTATTGGTATTCTATTGAGTAATTGTTTTATTAGTCCTGCATCTTTTTGTTGAGTTCTATTGTATTCTTTCATTCACGTATGTTGTTTTTTTAAGAGAAAAACATCCTAACATAGTTTTTATGAACTTATAATTTATTTCTAAGATTTATTTTAATGGGTAAGTCACCTACGACTGGTAGAAGCTCTGTATCTTCCCATGGAAATTGGTATGTTGGAGGGTGTTACACTGGGGAACTTCAAAATATGTCACCCAACCTCACTACAAATCCAAGATAAGAACGCTCAGATTTGGTGTTCTAATCAGGTAAGGTAACAAAAATAATGGCGCACCACAGTGACACGAGTGGTATTATATAGTCTTTTATGTCTCATATTTTTAGGGGTGTTTTATTTTTGATCCATAGAACACCGCAAAAAAAATGGTATGGTTAAAATATAAATGTTTAATTCAAGAAATGGATAGATCAATTCTTTTTTAGTTTAATGTGCTGAAATAATTTTTGTCCTAATCTATTATTACATATTATAATTTTTATAATAATTTATCTTCTAGATATTTTAAAGTAAAACCCATTATGTATTGATTGAATATTTTAACATAAAATGGATATTTTTGGTTTTTTGTCCGTAATGAATATATTTTAAATAGAAAATATAAGTTTGAAATGTTTTATTCTAAAATTAATTTATGAATATTTCAATGTTACACTATTTTAGGTATAGAGTATAGAGTTTTCAAGAAAGGGACTTTAGTTTTTTAGAAGCCCACAAATGTGTATTTTTATGAAAATAACAACAATAAGCATCATTAAGATTTAAATCTAGATGATGATGAATTAAGGGAACTCGATTTGGGTGAAGATAATGATCAAGGAGATGTTAATTAATCAATTGAGGGGGAGTAAATATATTTTCAAATTGTTCCTAATGAGTAGAAAACTTATAAATATCAACCAATATAAAATGTAATTGGAAATTCTGAATCTGGTACATAATCACAGAAATCTCTTTTAAATTAATGTACTAATTCATCATTTGATGCTAATTTTATGATTGAAAATATTGAAAACTCTTGAAATAATTTATACTAGATTAATGAAATGCATGATGAATAAAATAAGTTTTAGGAAAATATAGTGGGAAATTTGGTTGAATTATAGTAGTATATAAAAATAATTTGAAGTTCGTTGGTTTTTTTTCTAATAAACAGGGTAAAACCTGATACATATTTAAGAATAAAAAAGACTTCTAACTCAATGTAATTTTTAGGTAGCTGATATTTATATTGGATATTATTTTTCACATTCTTCTTGGATTTATCATATTATAATTTTATTACAATTTTATAATTTTGAAATTATAAATTTTTTTAAATGGATGTTGATTGTTTATTTATAAATGTAAAAATTATTGGAGATGTTTTTGTGAAAAAGTCCCTTGGATTTGAAAATGAAAATATTTGAAATCAGTTTGTTAAAAATAAGAATTATTTATATGGTACTAGGAAATATTATATTGTGTTGTATGATATACTAACTCATTTTTTATTAAAAACTTATTCTGTAAAAGGAAAAGTGGCTCCTACATTATTTAAATAAAGAAATTTAATCTATTTACTATATTATAATTTTTTTATGTTAATATGATATTCTAGGTACTATTTTTAATTTTTATTTTTTGATGAAAATATTCATTATTTTTTAATTGAATTAAAAAATTAGTTATATATTTTCTTCATAAATATATTTTTATGCATTTTTATTGTGTTTAACATAGTTTTAAAGTTATTGGATGATATATAGTGTTTACTTTAATTATTTATTAATTTTTTTTATACATGTGTTTTAATTTATTAAATGATTTATATAGGAATTTTTGAAAAGGGAGATTTATAAATTTAAATATATTTTTTACAATGTTCAAATATGTACAAATCTGGGCATTTGTAACTTCTTATCATTTATGGTGATAATTTTTTGGATATATATTTTTTTAATTTTTTTAAATTACAAAATATTGGAGAAAATTTTTTTTTGTAAAATAAATCTTAGTTTTCTAATTTAAAAAATGGGGGGAAAGGATAGTATTTGACGTTAGATTTTAATATTTGTTTAGTTTGATTTGAAAATTTTCAATCTCCACCCATTTATTTGGTTTCAAATTTTTTTATAGATTTGTTTAGAAATTTATTTTTTTAATAAGTTTTTAGTAATATATTATTACATAATCATGGTTTACAACCTATTTGAGTTTTAGTGATGTGTTTTAGAAGTTTTTTAAGTCAACTAATAAGTTCATAATTTATTTGAGGGAAGTCTAGAATTCTCCAGATCCAAGTAGTCGATTTAAATATGGTAGGTGACTCGTATTGTCCAATCATATTGAAGACTCAAATAGACGATTCTTATATAAAATTGACTACACTAGATCACATATGTGATTCATGTAGCCTAATAAAATTGCCTTTCTGAACAAAAAATCCATTTTTAACTATATAAATTATTTTCATATAGTCTTTTCAGAACAACCTTGCAGATTCAAAATCACATAGCAAATTTCAAAGTGGTTGATTATGTGACATAGATGATTGTGTGTTATAACTGATTGAAAACTAACCAATAATGAAAATATTTTCAAGTAACCACATGAGATAATTTCAATATACGACAAATAAGTGACCACAGGTTTAAATATATATTTTACAACATGAAAAATTATTATATTTTTTAATCAAAAAAATAAAAGAAATTTGGGGGAGAGAGTCTTATCATATTATTTATTTTAAAATAAACCATTTATTATAATGATAATATTAGAAGTTCTTGAGAGTCATTCTATGTAAGAACAAAATAGCAGAATTGTTCTTAAAAAATGAGTGCGGTTATTGAAATTAAAGTTATGTTATATAATTTTATGTATAATTATTTTAAAACATGCAATACTATGATAGGTTATTTGGTTTCCCCTCATTGTCAAAAATATTTTGGAATTAATGATAAAATAATAAGAATTATAGTGTGATAAAATTGGAACATGTTTATAATATATATATATAGACACATTATGATATACATAGACAACATATGAAATTCACATGATAATATTGATGTCTTTTATCCCTATTGAGTAGGGAATATTGAAGAGTAGTGCTAGTTCTTGGTGATCCAAAATACTATAAAAATAATATTTTCATATTTTTATTTTCACTAAATTATATGTTTTACATGTCACTACATTATTAATTTATTTAATAAAACCCTCAAATTTATCATTTATGATAAAGTATATTGAAGGACTATTTACCCCCATCTAGTCATTATTTATATCTATTTGATCAAACACCAGTCACTTAATGTGTTTTACTCTTATATGAATACCATCTCTCCAAATAATTTTACCTAATATTATATTACTTTTATATATTCTTCGTGTTATTTTTATATATAGAAATGTTTTCTCTTACTTATTCTTACTAAGTTTACGTAGTGCCTATAGATCATTAAAATTATTACATGGGGAATTACTATATCTTTAAGTCAGACTAAGGTAAAATTTATTTGTTTATTATTTATATTTTACTATACAAATTTTATTTTGTTTTCATTAATTCTAGTTTAATTATTTCACTAGTTTCTCGTTAATAATTAATAACATAATGAGATGTTATGTTTTATCATTTTATCGGGATAATGGTTTAAATATGTAAAAGGTTTTATGTTAAATATTAACATTTCCATGGAATGAATATTTTTTTGTTATAGGGGTGAATGAACATACCCAGTATATGCTCCCAAAGTGATAGTTTCCTGAAGTCAAGGGGGATGTAATGTTAGATGAATGATTCTTAATGAGAGTTTTTATTCATGTAATGGTGGATAATAAAATAGATAGAATAATTTAATTTGAAATATTCACAATATATATCAAGAGGGAGAAAATTTTGTAGAATTTATTTTTTATTTGTACTTTGTTTCTATATTTTGAATTTATATTCTCTTAATTTTATAAATTTTTTTATTATATAATGGGGGAATATATTGGGTTATTTTCCTAAAATAACATTTTTGGAATCGTTTGTGTTGATAAATCATAAGAAAAAATTAATTTTCATGGGTTATATGGATTTTTACATAGTTCTGCATTATATATATACTTAACAACGGATTGATTTGTTCCAATTAAATGATTTACGCAATTTCATTTCTATAAAATTGGGATGTATCACAAAATTTCAATAAATATAATAGAATGTATCTATTTTTATATTAATACCAACAAACATGGTGGATTTTTATTAGAGAAATATCTATATATAGAGACTATGATTCAAGGAATGAAATATGAAATGAATTGAATAATATTCTTCCATGATTCTAACACTATTACGGTACTAAGATATTTTATTTGTAATCATTTTCAATATGATACATAAAACAATCCTTTATATGGTTATTATTACAAAATAAATAATATTTTCTTTGCTATAATAATTTTCTTCTAATTTACTGAAATTGATTGGATGATGTTCAAAAGAATCTAATGATTCTAAATATTTTTGGTTTAAATAGATATTGAAAATGATTAGATTACTATATGATTGTTTTAGTGGATCTCATGGACTAAACTATGTGATTATAATGTTATATTGAGGAAGATCCATGTTCATAAATTATATATTCATTTTAGGTTAATAAATGCAGTTCCAGTTTCATAACATGTATTCTCTAGATTTTGGTAGAGATGCTTCAACTAATTTAGAATAAAAATTAATTGTTACAATGACTGGGAAGAATTTATAATAATAGTTTCTAAATTGTATTTTAGAATAAAATCATGAACTCTATGATTTTACTATTTTTATTTTTTATTATTTACTACTTTGATAGTTTATATCGATTTAGTTCATAATTTAGAGATGTTTAATTTATTCTCTATTTATATCTTTTGATGAACTAATATTTATTTTTTGTTTGTAGCTTTCAAATTAATTTCATTTTTTGAGTGGTAAAATTTTATTTTATTCTTTAGTTTTCGATTCACCCCATCATCGTAGTTCTATATAATAAAATTATTTAATAAAAAAGGCCTAATATTCCTACCGATAACATATTTTAACATCTTAATTTATTCAACAAAATATATCAAGGAACATGTCCTTTATTATTTTATAATCGTAGATTGTTTTTTTCCTATTTATAAAATTTAAATCCATAAAAATATAAGTATATTTAATATTTTACTATCTTCACTCTATAACTAAATATTCCATAATGAAAACCTTGAGGCATTTACCTCAGTTATAAAATGTAATTAGTTAGTTTCTATTGTCCGATCGTACACTCAAGGAACTATTATATTTCATTAAAAACCCATTAATAGTTTATTTCAATGAATACACAAACCTATTATAGTTCATTTCAATTAATCCACTCCTTAATATCTTCTTGTTTCTATATGTATCCCCATGCATAAACGTTTTTTTCTCTTTAAAATTTCTTTTTTTTCATGATGTATTCTTTCGATAACTCAAGAATATGGTTATATGAATTGTTATTTTTTTCCCTCAACCTTCATTCTTATAATATATATGAATTATAATAACATTAATAATCATAATCACTATTAAATAATGTATCCCCCATCAAGAATTTGGAAAAAATATAGAAAAAACACTTATGATTTATTTACATCCAACAGACTATCCATTTAATATTAGATTTAAAAATGATAAGAGAAATAAATCCATCAAAAATCCTTTATTTATGAAAACTTTTTATCCCAAAATAGTTTCCCAAGACAATTCCACCATTCAAAATAATTTATATAAAATTAATTATTTCATATGAAAATATAATTCAAATATAAACATATTTTCTTATATTTTATCCATTCCATAAATTTCCCCAAAACTAAATTTTTTGTATTAAATATATTTTTTCTTAAAATTAATGTTATAATAAATCAACTTTACATGATATTTTTTAAAACAAAACATTTTTCCTGATAAATAGATTCTTTGAATTTTTAAATTAATTTCAATTAAAAATATTTATATAAAATCGAAATAAATTTCAATACATGAGTGTTAAAATTAACTGAAACATCTAAAGGATCAAAAACATCATTGGAATGTTTATGAGCCTCTAAAATTACATATTAATTCATAATATACAAATATCTAGATCCTTTAATTATGTATCAATATTAATTTAGTGATTCTTGAAAACAATAAATCATATATAATGATTTTTACATCTATGATCCAAATCCCATGCCACAGTTTCCAATAAAATGGAAGAGATAAAAAAATCTATAAAAAATAATCCATTTCACTATGATTTAATTTATTATCAACCTGATAAGATTTATAAATGTATTAATTTTTAGGACCCTAGTTAGTGAAGACATACCATCACATATATTGTATAAAATATATATAGTGACAATTTTTTAAACCATGGTGATGGAACCTTTTTAGACAATGATAATAACTCATTAAAATGAAAAATAATGGGTTTATTAGATGTAATATATCTTAATTTTTTTATTGGTACTGATGGTGATGAAATGTATAATATGTTGAGAAGAAGTAATGAATTTACAAAGGAGATTTAAAGATAAAAAATTGTTTATATGATCATGTATATTAGTGATGAAATATCACTATCATGTATTTCAAAATTCATGGATTTTATTGTCGTTAGTTTTTAATGGGAATTCGAATTTATTTTCCATATGAGGGAAATAATAGACAATTTATACATTGATTATAATTTTTAAGGTTGGAACATTTCTTTATGATTTATTTGAATATGACATGAGGATTGAAGGGGGTTAATTTTCTTGGATGATATCTAGGGGAGTGTTGAGTTGACCCCATAGATTACTTTTTAGCTTTAGAGGGATCATATAGTAGTGCTGAACATTTTGGAATTGTGTGGGTTGTAGAACAATCATATTTTACATAGTGTATGAAAGCACATTTTTTCCTAGACATTTGTGTGTTTATTGTTTCTACAGAGTAGAATATATCTATAACATATCGATTACGTCGTGAAGGGCTTTAATGGGTAATTAACCTATGACATGATCCTAAGAATCTATGCTATTTATGGGGTGGTTGGGGTTGTTATCTATGAATATTCATGAAGAAATTCATTGAAACCTATGAACTACACTATAATACAGTCATAGTGACAGAGAAAATAACCACATCTTATGTGCTTTCCATTGAGATTCCTCCAAAATAAATGAATTAGGATATTCCATTAGGTGGGTTATACTGTGGAGAGATTCTATATTCCATAACTAGAGGTTAAGGGAAGTAATATTTTTTACAAACTTAGGGGTTTTTCCAAAAGGATTTTTTAGGGGTCTTTCATGATCTGTGACCCATATGGACATTCCAGAGGTAGATATCAAATATGTTTTTTATTAGTAGAATATTCATATTTTCCATTAGTGTCATTGAGTTTTTGTGTCCTTGTTCCATGGAGTATATCCATTGCATGGTGTGGTTACATGTATATTTCAACAATTATTTAAGATTAAAATATTATTTTTTTATCTCATCTATTTTCTTCTCATTTCAAAAAAATTATTTTTCATTGAAGAGGGATTGGTCTAGTTCTTATTCCACCAAAAAATTTTTGAAATAAGAAGAGATTATTGGGATTTCATTTGTGTTGGATTTGAGAGGTATTGGGAGGATGATTTCAGTTCATAATCCATGTTTAAAATTTTGGTATGTCGGTATCCTTATTTATTTGTTATTTTGGTGCTATTAGCGGAAATTCAAGGAAATTATCTGTTGAGTAGGTGTTAAAATATAAGGAATTTCTAATGGGTGCTTCAGAATCATATCATGTGTGGTCAGAATGCAGTTATTTGAGGTTTTAGTGATTACATGATGCTAGATGGGTTTTTAGACATATAAATCATTATATTGAATTAGAATATTTTTTAGAACTCAATATAATTAAATGTTTATATCCTATTACATGTGATATAAGATTTTGTGTAATATGATCTAGGAAGGGTCTTTGAAGGGTTTGATTAATGAAGTGAACAATATTGGTTTGGGGTAAACTCATATATTTAACAGGGAGGTCCCTTTAATAAAATGACATATTCCATATTATGCATAGTTTCTCATATGAGTGTATGTATCATAGGATCATTTAGTTTGATAGGGACCGGGAGTACCCTATAAAAAGATATAAGATTCAAGTGAGCCTCCTAGTGGTGTGACATGTTATCTTCAGAACCATTATTGTCAGGGGATGGATTTGTGACTATGTCTTTAAGGGTCACATATGTCTATATAGTTGATAATATAACATGGGTGTTCATAGGATGTGATCAATTATGGATGTATCCAAGTTTTAATTTCATACAATGGTAGAGTAGGTGTGAGAATTCTTCAGCATTGGAGTGATATGTAAGACTGTTATGCATCCCAGTCCTCATTGGTGACACCCACTTGATGGAATTTTTGGGGCTTGGAGAGCATTAAGTGTGAGGTGAGTCCTATGTGACTAGATAAGGAATAAAAGATAGGGGTTTACACTTGGTTATGGTTTGAGACATATTCCATGGGTTATTGTGGTTTTAAGTATGTGATAGTTGTGATTAAGGATTTGGTAGAGGATGTGGATCAGCCAAAAAGTGTTTGGTTCAGACGAAACCAATAGGATGAGGAGTCAATATAGAGATACTAGGAGGTGTTATTAGTGGTGATAATGATCATGGTCAAAAAATAAAACATTATTGGATGTCCTAAATGGTGATTTATGATGGTTAAAAGAATGTAAATTTGGCTGTTGAATGATTATTTGTGTTTGTAGTTAAAGGATAGGGCCTAAGTGGTTTCCCCCTAATAGAAAAATGGTGAGCTTGTGTGATACGTTGCAGGCTATTGGTTCCTAAAACATGGTTATTTATATTTCTAATTTATTTTTAACACTATTTAAATAGAATATATAATTTATTATCATTATTATAGAAGCTCTTTGTAGTATAAAAGAGGTTCAAGGAAGGGAATATTGTAAAATTGGTCATATTTCACATGGTTCATGGTTAGTGAATAGTTACTGCTAACCATGGACAATGACATTACCACATTACATGTTGTTGGGGAGAGGTGGATCACAGTTTTTCAAACCATTCAAGGAGACCCTCGTGACAGTGTGTCTTGGGTCAAAAATTATTTCATGATGACCACAATATTTTCCATATACTGTGGGTGGTAGTTGAGACTCTATGAATGGCGGTTGGCTTAGATAAAGGATCCCACAAGATTGGTGCCAGATTTAAATACTCGTGGGGCCAAACCTTGATCTATATTCACAATTATTAAATTAGTATTTTATTCTCTTGATATATAGATTAACACGCTAGGATGTATCCCTCATATCACTCCTAGCAGATTAGGGTTCATTTCAAACACATCATCATGTTAAAATATTTTAATTCCATTATATATGTTGAATTTGAGGTGATCTTGTCTATTATTTTATTCCCTATATAATTTTACAAGAATATTTCATATAATTCATGGGATATTTCACTACATTGTTTTCCATAACCATCTATGTCTCATAAGAATTAATTATATGGAGTTTTTTTGGATACTACCATTTTTTCTCAGAAAAAATACTGAGGATAGATGAGTGGATATTTACAAACTTGTATTAAGTGGTGTCATATATTTACACAAAATCTATATATTAATAAGGTGTATTTAGTATTAGTGATGGTGCCAATATTTTTTTCCTTTTCTTTCACATTAATGAAAAATAGTTTGGGATATAAGTTGTTGTATTAGGCTCTTTAAAACCCCTATAGTTTCTATTAATTGATATTTTAGTAGATGTATGCCCCCCAATAGGGAAACAAAAATTCCATATAAATGGTATGTTATGTTAAAAATATTTAAATTTTTGTTTTGTATGCATAACTAGATTAGGTATTTTAGGGTTCTTATTAGAATGGTTTTAGGGGATACAAGGCTTGAATTTGGAATTAACTATTTTATGACTTGTTAAATAGATGAAATGATTAGTAGTTGAAGTGAAAATTTTAAATGGATAATTTATTTTAAATGGATAATTTATTTAAATGAAATATTACAGTTATTCAATAATAATAAACATATAAATAGTAAAACTATTGATTTGTGTCAAAGGGGCTATGTATGATTTCCCAAGTGGAATAATGGACATTGAAAAGCGGATACTTTATTATCTTTGTGTATTAAATTGTCATGTATAATGTACCTCAGAATATATTAAATAATGGAATAGTTTAGGATGGTAGATATGAAACTCTACATCCATGGGTATGGTTCTATAAATGATCCTCTAGGAACTGACTGTATTCTTTATATTTTATGACACAATACATGATACTTTGCATCCATTGTTTATTATGTGATATATGAAGCTCATTTTTCATACTTTTGGTACCAGACATCAAGATCATTGTAAAAATTAGGTTGATTAAACAAGTATGATTACCATGGAATAAATATTACAGGTTCCATGAATTTATAAATAAATCAAAATCTCCCATTAATTTTATTGATAAGTCTATTACCTATTGATTATCACTAAGATGACTTGTTGGGTAGGATTTGGTGTCACTTAGGGACCGGAGGTATGTCATGTGAATTATTGAATATTATTGTAAATTTTGCCTTTTTTATGTATTATATGTTTGTCAATAGAATATTTTTAAAGTGAGTCTTTCAAACTAGTTATTACATTTGACACCATTCTTAGTGGCCAACTAATTTCTACTAACATGCTGCTCGAGAAACCGCTGGTACCCCATCTGACTACATGGTCATAAGTGAGGATTTTAAATAAGTATTTGTGATAGATCGATGATTTGGAATTTTGAGATGGATATTGGATTATGGGATATATCATTGTATCTAGAACTGATTTGGGGGAATTTCATCTCTTTATTTTTTTAGTTCTATTAGTCACATTAGATTACTATGAAATGGAAGGAGATGCCTGAAATAGGCCATTCTATGATGGATTCTTCTAATTTGTGTTCTAAATGGACATTGAGCTAGCCCCTTCCCTCTTCTCTAGGGGAGGGTCCTCCACCACCCCTTGAGGGAGATCCATCTCTTTCCTTTTACAAATTTTCTATCCTCTATTTCCTTCTCTCTTTCCTAAAAATATAACTTTTCCCAAATGTCTCTGATATATTTTATAGATTACCACAACACTGAATTTCATATTAAGAGTTAAATAAAGGCTTCGTTCTTCTGTAAATTACTTTGAATTATCAGTTCAAACAACACCATCCTTTAGTGGAATATTTTCAAAGGATCATTTTTAAGTCTTGGGATTACATGATCGAGAAATGGTGGGTGTTATGATAAATAGGGATATAACGATAAGGTTTGGATTAGAATGTGTCTTGTTTAATACATGGTTCATTTATCTCTAAAAATACAATAGATAATGGTTCTACCTTTATAGGTGGATCGGCAACTTCAACAAGAATTGAGATAACCTATCCATGATGATATGGGTTAGTTTAACTAAACTCCCTTTACCATTTCAAAATCACTCGATTTTCTGAATTATAGTGGATCTTATTAGTAGATATTTATGTTCCCACTGTAGAACTAAACCAGTTTTCATCCCTTTTCTCCCCAAATATATGTGGGGGTTGACGTTTTTAGAAGACTAGTTGAGTATGTTTGAATATATGTTGGGGAGTAGATCTGATGAATACCACACGTTGTTTTAGAGTCATACATTAATTATTTCACTTAATGTATGAAATTAAGATACTCAAAAACATTTTTTAGGTGTGATAAAATTTTCATTGATCAAAATATGGATACATATTGAGGAGGAAAAACAATGGAAATGGTTCTTAGTGTTAGTGAGGGTTTGAAATGATTGTTTCAATTAAGAGTTCTTACTAATACAAGTAGTGAAATGGATAGGAAATTCAGGACACAATGGGATAACACAAAGGTATATAACATTTTCAAACGCATGAGGGATGGTTTGGGTGATCCCTGTCCTACTGTGAAAGTGTAAGTCAAGGGAGGTTCTAGGGATCTTAGGGCTTTATGCTATATATAGGTAGTGTAGTCAGGAAATGGAACCATTGGAAGAGAGGGTTCATAGGAGACTGAGCCATTTGGTCTTGGCCATGTAGTGGTTTATCTATGGAAGGAGATAGTGTTACCTTATGTGGTATGGTACAAGATCAATATAAAGTGTTTTTTTGGATAAGGTCAACCCATAATAGGAACTTTATAGCTATTAAGATTGTATGTTTCTTTAATGGTATAAAGAATGAAGGGTAAGAACATGTTCATGAAGTATCTCGAGAAGAGAATTCCAATTAAGAGCGAGGTTTCCCCCGAGTATAGTCTAGATATTGGTCCTATTTTAATTTTGAATCAGTTAATGTAGAATAATATCAGTGTATAGGGATACATAGTCTGATGAGGAAGGAGGATCAGAGATGTAACTGAGATCCAGGGAGCTATATCCAGCTCAAAATACAAAAATCAAAAGTGTGAAAAAAATATTCAAATTTACCGCTTCCAATAGATAAAATATATTACATAATTTTTAAACACAAATAAGGTGGTCAATTGAATAATTTCAATCATATTAATGAATTATCTATGGTGGAAAATATTTCTTTCAGTGTGGTAATCTCTAACCTAGATGAGGCTGCATACAATGTGACCTTCGCCCTCAACGGTGTCCTGAATGGATTATAGTGGGAGATAGTTGTAGAGGCTGAGATAGATGTGAAAACTCTGATTATTTTTATAAATTAAATGGATGAAATAGTGTAGGATGTGTGTTTGATTTTTTATATACCAGAGGATGCTGATACGATGATGTAATGGGTGATTCTTCTGGATACTAATTGTGAGTAGAGTGTGTGGATTAATAACCAAGATCTAATACTGAAATGAGGATTTGATTAAGGGGACATCAATAGAGATGAGTACATCCAAACATGGGATACATTATCTTTTGACTATAAATACCACATATAGGATGATCCATAAACATAAGCATCCAGTCTCTCATAGATATTATATAACGATAACGTTTATGTAACACCTGTATGTTTTTATGAAATATTTTTATTAAATAAATTTAATTCATCGATAGCTTGCATTGCATGAAACAATGAGTTTAATCAAACATTGTGATTACCTTAGATTAAAATGACCATTATAACTAAGTTGTTTGGTGAGAAGGAATAAATATTACTAACTAATGAAATTGTATGGTGAATTCATTAGCTACCAATTATTTATTAAAAATATAAATTAATTATATATACCTATTTTTGTGTAAATTAATTGAGTGAATTACTATTATTAATTGAAATTAATAAAATATATATTTCATATACTTAAAAAAATATTTTTCACATTCATCCAATATATATTTTTGTCATTGGGTATGAATAAACCCCATTTTATATTTTAAAACCAATATTTTTCTAAAGAGTAATTTTACAGCCTTTTAATGGAGATCCCTTTTTAATGTAAATTTTTTACAAATTAATAATTTTTATATGATAACATAAAAAAATTATTTGGCAGCAGTATATAAAAATTTTAATTGTATTTTTTGTTTTTCTCATAACTTTCATGTTATGATAAATCGTAAAAATGCCCTTGATTTTAACAGAAATCAAAATTTTCCATAAAAATAAATAATATGTTAAAATTATATTATTCAATTGCTTTAAAGTAAAAACATAATATATTTTTACCATTTATTATAATTTAGGCCATTGAAATTAATTTTATATGGAATTCAGATGTAAAAACATTTCAATATTTTGTAATGTTTTATCATTTCATACTCGTTCCCTCTTTTTTAAAATGCGATTGTGTTTAAAATAATTTCTGAAAATTCTATGTTTTCAATTTTGATAATTGGATTCTACATTAAGAATTATAAATTTAAAATTATGTAAAAAATGTTTCCTATTTTGTGTGAATATATAAAAGTTATATCTGGAATTTTTATTATTACGGTTAAAAGGAATATCGAGAAATTAAGGGTTAAAATATAGTTATAAAACTATCCTAACACTTGTATTCATATTATTTGATGAGTATGTTTTTACCCAAACAATTCTTAGGTCGAAATTTTATCCATTGGATTCCACTAGGATAAGATTAGGATATTTAATTTATTTAATTTAATGAAAATCTAAATATGTCTCACACAAATTTTTGTAACTAAATAATTTTTAATATATTGATATAAAGAAGATAAATTCAATTTTAAATACTCATTTTAATGATAATTAGTTTCCCTTATCATGGAAATTTATTTTTACATTTTAGGAAATTAATAATTACTTTATAAGTTTATATATTGAAGATGCATAAATTATATAACCGAAAAAAAATCAACAATATTATTTCTAATAAAATGATAATAACCATTAAAAGACACAACAACATGAACAAATGTTATTGGCTGAGTATAAATTGACAATAATCATTGAAGGATGGATTTATCTACCATTTTGAGCCATTTGTGAATGATTATGGAACTTATAATATTTTTTTAAACGTGATATTAAAGTTGTCACATTCATGTTTAAATTAATATTACATTTTTTAATTTAGGATTTTACTGAAAATATAATCTATTATTAGTATTATTAAAAAATATGAAGGATTAATATTTTTTAAAATTTATTTTTAATTTTTATTTAACATATAATCATATTAAATAATTACAAAATACTATTATTGTAGTTATTTTATTAAGGGAAATATCAAATAAATGTTATTAAAATTATTAAAATAATTATAATTTTTATAATTAATATATAAAATAAATTTTATATATAACCATGAACACTTTAGTAGATAATAAAATAGTTTGTTTAAAGTAATATTTTTAGGTAAATAATTTTAAAAATAAATTAGTTGTATAGTTTCACAATTTGTACTATTGATGGTTAATCAAAACATTGTTTTCTTAAATTATTTAAAAAGAATAAACCAATTTTAAAAATATATTATAAATATTATATGGTCAAAAGATTCTAATTAATTATTTATGGAAAAATTAACATCAAATAATTAAATATTACACCCTATTAATATTGAAATATATGTTACCCTAGTATAAATTTAAATAGGATAACTAAAGGTTAATTAAAATGATAAGTTTTAAATTGAAAGGAATAATTATGTAATAGTTATTGGTTGATGATATTACAACCCTATATCAAATCATATTTTAATTTTTTATGATTTTTTGTTTGTTTGAATGGGGTTTGATTTTATTATAATCTAATATTTCAGGACACCCAAAAGTGTCTCTTGCATCAATTATAAAAGGACACATACTCACTTATTTCATCACAACTCCTTGGGAATTAATACACATATATTGACTGAATGATTACATTCTAAACGTTTCTAGTAACATTATAATGGTTTTGGTATTATTGAAAAACCATCTCTAGTGATTAAGAGAATATTTAGAGGTAGCATGTCGAAGAAGAGGTAATCTCCTTTACCGATTCTTTCAAACTTCTTTCTTTATATGATTCTACTTCATGAAGTTTTTATTTATAAAGTAATAAATACAGTATAACTTATATACTGAGATTTTATAATTATGGAACTACCATATTCCATATTCTATTTATACAATGAGAAATGAAATCACCACTCATACGTACATACAACTTACTATTTCCACGCTATGGTGTAATCTTTTTTCACCACCACTTTACCAGGATGAGTATAATGACTGAAATAATAACTGTATGTGATTATAATTACCTTATATTTTTCATGAAGTACTAATCTCTATCTTATTTAATATCATTCAATAATTATTTGAATGATAATGTCCTCATGCGTATGTAAGACCTACCGTGTCCACGATGCGATGTGATTCACACTACATGATCTTCCATAAAGAATGATTATATAAATTAATTCAATGAATACATATTATACATATTATACTATTTTCACTTTTTAAATGATATAACTATATCCGAATAAGAGGAACAATTACTTAAATGACAAAACATGTATAAGAAAATAATGAAGTTAATATATCCTAGATGAGTAATAATTTTACTCCCAAACATCAGATAATATAATTATATATGATATAATAAAAATGACTATGATTCTGGAATAAGTCAATGAAATCATTTAATTCATTCCACAGGTGGTTTGAATACATACAATGGATATCAGACCGAAGGTAAGGGATAATTTTTCAATCTAAATATTATTCAATATTGTTTATACGTAAGTATATACTAGGGTATATTTATCATCCCTGTCCATGTTTCATAAATATATATTCCAAAATATTCTATATATCCTACCAAAATTATTTAAGGTTAATTTTACCAAATTGGTGAATTTTTATTAAATGGTACGAAAGGAATGTCCTGTCATTTTTTGATATGGGTAACGTTTTGACTTATTTGACAAATGTACAAGAAAAATGATTTCTTTTAACTTATATGTAATGAATGGTTTTTCAGTTTTCATAACACACTATTTCGATGAAGCATAATTTATATTATTTCATGGTTATTTTCAGAAAAATTATTTTCTTTTAAAAATGTGGTTTTTTTACCAAAATAAAATGTTTTTAAGAAGAAAGGATATTTTCCTCAAGAAATAATTTCAAGTGTTTTATGAAAATTATTTTCCATAGAAGATGACATTATTTAATAAAGATATGTATGACGTATAATATCCCTATTATTAATATGGATTTATTGTGCTTACGATGGAATGTTAGTTTTAAAATACATTTGTTTTATATGTAATATGTTATGATTGAATGATGTTTAAGAAACCCATTTTAGTCCTTGACTTATGCTATGGTAAATGATTTATGTTATTGTGGAACACTTAAGGATGATTTCCTTATGAGATGGTTGGGGCCTATATCTACCTCCAATGTATTGAGTGATGTTTTATATCTCATTAGAAATACATGGGTAGAATGGTAAATGATCATGGTTCAATATTATATGGCAAGAATGAGGATTGAACTCGATTTAGTAAAGTAAATTATCAATCATTTAGTGTCATAAAACTTAGTCGCTGGTGAGAATTATCCTCAAGGGACTTTAATAACTATGAGGAAATCATTCGATGTTCTCTGAAGGTTGATATAGAGTTTGGAGTTACCCATGAGTCCTATACGTTTGATAATAAGAGAAAAATGGAATTCAAGGGATAATATAAAATCCAAACTACAAATAATATTTTTTTTCATTATGCTCAATGTGTGGAAGGAAACATGGATGAAATTGTCTGAGAGGGACTATCAAATGTTATAAGTGTGGGAGAGAAGGTGATTGTGCAATTGAATTCTGACATGATGTAAAAAATAAGTCTAATGATGAAAACAGTGAAAATTAAAATCATCAATCACCCCCTACACTTCAATGTTACAAGTTCAAGGTAATGGGTCATTATTCAAATAAATACCCTAATCTAAGGGTTTTTTATGGTGATCGATGTCAGTAAAATCTTAAGGCCAAATACAATGTAATGTAGCATGTGATCACTATCAGTGATGTGGAGTACCATAATGAAGTGGTGAAAGGTACACTTACCACCCACATTAATGTAAAAAATGTCTTATTTTATTCTTTATCCCCCCACTCTTTTATTTATGAAGATTTTTCTAAGGGTATATCTATATTACCGCAACAACTAGGCATTGTGTTAGCTATGAAAACTCGTAATGGAACAATTCCCACATCAAAAGTTTATAATATTTATCTAGTTGATGTTTGTGTAAAATTGATTCCCCAAAAGTATGTGATCCTTACTATAGTAGAATTTTATGTGATTCTTTTAATGGATGATATTTACCTATATATGTATCTCATATGAATTTCTATGGAATAGAAGTCACATTTCATATTCTAGATCAGTCTATGATCATCTATTGATGTAAGGATGAATATGATCTTCAAGTGGAAGTTATTTTCATCTTATAGGTATTGATTCCTCTATATGAAGGTTATCAATCTCCAATGGCTATGGAGAAACTCAATATTAACAATAAAGATATTTTAAAGATTTTTTTGATGTCTTTACCAAATAATTTCTATATTTTCCACTGAATTTTGATGTAGAGTTTACAATAAAACTCATACTGGGTTTTATTCCTATTTCAAAGAACCCTTATTGAATAAACTCAGTTGTATTTAATGAATTAAAGGAGAAACTTAAATCTAACCATGATAAGGGAGTCATATTCCGTAGTGCATCACCTTGGAGAGAACCTGTTCTGTTTGTTATGAAGAAAGATGGATCAATGGGACGCTATAATGATTATTGAGAGTTTAATAAGATCACTTTGAAGAAAAAATATCCTCTTACCACATTGATGACTTATTCAACCAACTACACAGAGATTAATACTTTTCTAATACTAATCTTTTTTAGATATATCATAATTTGATGGTCATGAAGGATGATATAAAAAGGAGATATTTTATACAATGTATATACACTATAAATTTATAGGTATTCCTTTTGGTATTACTAATTCCCCCACTATCTTTATGGATCTAATTAATAGAGTCTATAGAGAATATATTGAACAGTTTTTGGTAGTCTTTATAGACGATATTCTTTTATATTTGAATAGTGAGGAAGATCCAGAAGTTCCCATAAGAATTTTACTTAAGATCAGGAGAGAGGAAAATATTTACCAAAAAAATTACCAAGTGTGAATTTTGGCTATATAATGTTTCATTTTTTGGTCACATAATCTCAAGATAGGGGATATCTGTTGATATAAAAAATAGTTGTTATTGAATGTAGGCTGAGACCAACAATGGTAAATAAGATTAATTGAATTTATGGTTTAGATAGATATTATCAATGTTCTGTTAATGATTTCTAATGATTATCTAATCTACTCAACATGTTTATTCAAAAAGAAGTTATTTTTGTGTGGATGGAGGAATATGAAGATAATTTCAATGATCTAAAAATAATGTTTTCCATTGGACCTATGCTCACACTTCCTTGTATTTGATAACAGTTTTTGATATACTTTTATGCATCTAATAGGATTCTGGTATGCAATCTTAATAAAAAATGATATGGTGGTAGCTTGTTCTTTAAGAAAATTGACAATTCATGAGAAAATTACCCAACTCCTGATTTGGAGTAAGTTGTGGTAATATTTTCATTAAAAATATGAACAAATTATCTTTATGGTGAATTTTGTTCTCTTTACATTGATCATAAATGTATAAACAATATTTTCACAAAAAAATTAGTTGAATTTGCACCAAAAAATATGGTTGTATTTGGATAAAGATTACATCTTCTCCATTCATTACAACTCTGGTAATTTGGAAAAAAGCGATGATTATTTGAGTCAAAAGGACCATGATGGCTTAACCATGATAATGATCACAAAAGATCCAATATTTATCGATTTTCAAAGGATGGATCTTGAAATTTTAATGGGAAGGGATAAATATTATCTTTATAAAATTAATTTTCAACCATATATACAAGTGATTATTAAGTAGGAGTCAAAGAATGATTTAGAGCTTCAAAATAAAGTGATAGATGTTCCAGAATTCATTATTGATTGTGATGGAGTAATAATGACCAGGAACCGGTTTTGTATTCCTCTTATATAAGAATTAAGGAAGGTGCTATTGGATGAGGCTCATAGTTCTTCATTCTATATTTTTCATGGATGAAAAAAGATGTATAGGGCCCTGAATGAATATTTTGGGTGGTATGGAATGAACAAAGAGATTTCCAAATATGTCCCTCAGTGGTTGATTTGTAAAAATGATAAGACTAAGAGTTAAAATCCTGAGGTGATGTTACAACCATTACCCATACCAAAATTGAAATGGGAAAACATCAATGTGTAATTTGTTAAATGACGTCCCAAAAAATCAAATTTCTATAATGCTATATGGGTAATAGTTTTTCACCTTACGATGTTGGCACACATCATTTCTATTATAGTGGATTTCTCTATTGATCAACTTTCCATGATATATGTAAAGAATGTGGTAATATTTCATGGAGTTCCACATTCTATTACATATGATTAGGATCTTAGGTTTATCCTAATTTGTTGGTGATGTCTTCAGTAGGATCTAGATACATAGTTATGGCTCATGACTTCTTATCATCATCAGATAGATAGGATTATTAAAGTATAATTAAAACTCTAGAAGACATGGTGAGAGAATGATCTATATATTTAAGTGGAAGTTGGGATGATCACCTATATTTGGTGGAATTTTTTATATAATAATATCATTTAAAATAGTATTCATATGGATCCTTAAGAATCTCTATGTGGAAAGAAGTTAAGAACTCCAACTTTCTGGGATGAAGTTTGGGAAAGAATGCTATTAGGACCCAATCTTGTCGATGAAATTGTAGAAAAGGTGAGATATATTCACCAAAACATAATAGAAGTTCTGATTTGACAATAAAAGTTAGGATGAAAATTGATGAAAAGAACGATATTTTAAATTGTGTGATAAGGTGTTTCAATAAATATATCTATAGAAGAGAGTGATCAGATTTTGAAATATTGGCAAGTTGAATCCTAGGTATATCCATCCTCTGGAAATTTTTTATTGTGTTGGGAAGGTATTTTACCGATTGGTGATTCTAATGAATTTATCAAAATTTAATGATGTGTTCCTTGTATAGATTTTGAGAAAGTACATACCTAATATATTAATGGTAAGAAAATCAAATATTTTATCACTTTATCAAGATCATTCTACGAAATAACAAACAATAGAGATTTTGTATCATATAGAATACGTTCAATGAAAGAAGAACGCTAACTTGGTAAATGTTTTCAGTGGAACCACCAATTTTAGTGAGCCACATGGAAACATGAGGATGAAATTAGGTAGATTTATCCTCATCTATTTGTATCCAACTGAGGAATATTGTGATAAAATATTAATTTAATGGGGGTAGAATGTAACACTCGGATGTTTTTATGAAATATTTTCAGAAAAACAATTCTAAATCTTAATTAGCTTTGTTGGAATGCAATCATAAATTTAAACAAACTGCAAGATTCCCTGAGTAAAAAATTATCATCATAACCTAGATGTTTGGTTATCATGAATAAATATAAATAACTTATGAAAATGATTGGTTAATTCTTTGACAAATAATTATTTATGAAATATATTAATCAATTATATATTTGTATTTTTTTATAAATAAATTGAATGAATTACTATTAGTAAATGAAATTTATTAAATATATATGTTATTTAAATAATAAAATATATTTTATATTCATCCAATAGTTATGTAAGTCATTGGGTATGAATAATCCCAATTTTATTTATAAAAACCAATACTTTTCAAATGGGTAATTTTACAACTTTTTAATTTCAAACCTTTTTTAAAGTGATTTTTTTACTCATAAAAAAATTTATATGACATCATAATACTCTTGTTTTGAAGCTGGATGTAAAAATGTACTTTGGATGAATTTTTCATATTTTTCTGTTAACATTGAATTTTTGAGGAATTCTAAAAATAAAGTAAAATTAAAAACCACATTTTTTATTGAAATAATTTACATTGTTAAATTATATTTTTAATGCTTTTGAAGTATAAAAATAATATATTTTATTGAGTTAAAATAATTTAGACTATAGCATTTAATTTCAATATGAATTTAGATGAGAAAAAGTTTCAATCTTTTTCAATAGTTTATCCTTGAAAATTATTCTCTCTTTCGACAAGGGGATTAATTTTAAATAAATAAAATAAATCATTGTATTTTGATTTTTAAAATCTTATTACATATTTGAAATCAATAGGTCCAAATTATGTAAACATATTTATTTATTTTTGGGCATTTTGGATAACGACTTCCGTAAATTTTATTAATATAAATAATGGGTAAATCAGGTACTTAAGGGTAAAACTGATGTTATAACGTTAACCTAACACTTGTCATAATGTCCTTAGATGAGTAGGTTTTTAACTAAATCATCCTTGGGTAGAAATGGTATCCATTGGAATCCCCTTGGACGAGTTTAGTATATTTATTTTATTTTATTTAATGAAAATTTAAATAATTTTCAATGGAATTTTAATAAGTAAATACTCTTAATATAATAACGCTTTATAGAAAATAAAATTGATTACAAATACTCATTTGAAATAATTTTTATTTATCTTGGAAATTTATTTTTAATTTTTATGAAATAAATAATTACCTTATAGGTTTATTTATTGATGATGAAAAAAATATTTAATTAATGAAAAATAAATAAAACAATTTTTATTAAAATGATAATAACCCTTAAAAGACCAAAACACTTCACAAAATTTTATTGGTTGAGTATATATCGACCATAATAATCCAAGAGTCTAGTTATTGACAATATGGATCCATATTGTAAATATTACCATACTTTTAATATTTTATTTAATGTGATATTAAAGTTGTCACATTAATATTTTAATTAATATGGGATTTTTAATTTTATTATTTAAAAGATATATATTCGATTATAAGTATTATTATGAAATATTGAGGATTTATATTTTTCATATTATATTTTTTAATTTCTATTCAGTAAATAATAATATTAAATAATTACAAAACAATTTTGTATTAGTTATTTTATTTAGTGAAATATCAAATAAATGTTATTAAAAGTATTAAAATTAATATAATTTGGGATAATTAATATGTCTATTGAATTTTTTATATGACATTGACGTCTTTTAGAAATAATAAAATAGTTGGTTCTAATTTAAATTGTTATATTAATATTTTAAAAAATCAATGGATTGAATAATGTCGAAATTGACACTATTGATTGTTTAAAAAATAGTGTTTTATGAAATTATTTTTTTAATAATAATTTTTTAAAATTATATAATAATTATTATATAATTAATAATGTTCTACGTGATTTTGTGTGGTCTAATGTAAATTAGAAAAGTAAATATTACACACTATTAATATTGAAATATTTATTACCTTAGTAAACATTTATATAGATTAACTATGTGTTCATTAAAATTATATGGTTCAAATTGATATAGAGACTTGTATAAAATTTATTTTTTGAGGATATCACACCTCTATCTAATCTAATATTTAAAACTAGGACATTTTTGAGGTTTTTGGAAAGGCTTTTATTTAGTAATAAATTAATATTTTTCGAGATCCCAAAAGTTCCCCTCACCTCAATTATAAAAACGAACATCCTCCCTCATTTCCTCAAGGCTCATTGAGAATTAATTCTTAGATATCACATGAAAAATTCCATTTTTAACATTTCAAGTATTATTTTATAGGTTTTGGTCTTCTTTAAAGGCAAATTCGAGTTCTTAAGAGGATATTTAGAGGGAGCACGTCGAAGATGGGGTAATATCTTATATCGATTCCTTCAAGCTTATTTCTTATACAACTTCTTATTCATGAGTTTACTAATTATAAAGTAATAATTATATTATCACTTATATACTATGATTTTATTATTATGTAAGAAATATTTTATAGCTTTTATTCATACAATGAATAACAAATTAACCATGCGTGCGTACGTGCAACATATTGTCTTCACGCCGTGGTGTAATATATTTTTCACAACCACTATACTTGGATTGGTATAATGATGGAAATAATAAGTATATATGATTATTATAACCTGATATTGATTTTTAAATATTATACACCATTAACTTCAATACAATTAAACAATTTTGGGGATGATATCGTCGATCGTACGTATGTACGACCTACCATATCCACAATGGGATGTGATAAATTCTACATAATATTAATTAAAGAATAATAATATAAATTAAATGAAAGAATAAATATGATATATATTATAAATTTTCAAATTTAAAATGATATAATTATAAACAATGAAGACTAACAAGAAAATAACCATCAAAATATTCCTTAGAAAATATAGAAGTTAATAACCGATATAGGAGTCAAAAGGTTACTATAAAAAATCATATATGATATAATAAAAATGAAAATTATTATTTAATAAGAAAATGAAATCATTTAAATCATTATATTGTAGGATTGGATACATACAAAGGATATTAGACATAAAGTTCTGTATAATTTCACAATCTCACCATTATCCGAGATTGATTTCAAGTACGTATATGATCAGTTATATTTTTCATCCATGATCAGGATTCCAAAATATATATTTGAAAATATTATTTTCATATTTATAAAATTTTCTAATTTCAATTTGTCATAATTGGTGAATTATTATTAAATTATATGAAAGGAACATTTTTTCGATTTAATGAACTTTTTGACTTATCTAAAAAAAGTATGTGAATAATGTTTTATTTTAAAATAAATGGAGGGAGAGGATTTTATGATTTCATAACATTATATTTCCATGAATCTTCCTTTAAAATATTTCATGGTTATTTTTAGTTAAATTATTTTCTTCTAAAAATGTGTAGTGTTTTTATAAAAATAAAATGTTTTGAAAAAGAAAGAATATTTTCCTCAGAAATTAATTTCAATTGTTTTGTCAAATTTATTTTCCATCTAATATTCTATTATTTAAAAATAATTTTTATCAATTATATTATACCTATTATTCCTATGGTTTTATTTTATTTATGATTGAATGATATTTATGAAATTCATTTATTTTATGTGGAATATGTTATAATGGAATGATGGTTAGGAACCCATTTAATTCCTTGTGTTATGCTATGATGAATGAATTATGTTTTTTGGCACACATAAGTAATATTACATTATTATATTTGTGGTAGCTATATCTCCATCAAATTAATTTGGTAACGATTTATATCTCATGTGATAGACATGGTTAGAACATGAAATAATATCAGTTTATTAGTACAAATATGGAATGAAAAGTGATCTCAGATCAGTAAAGGACCTTTTCCTCTATGATGGTCTTTGTAATTAGCCTTGAAAAATATGAAATAATTTTCTATGATTATGTATATGGAACAATATTTTACGCCTTATGTTATTATTTTTCTAATTACAGTTATTGATTCTTATAAACAATTATGATTTATCTAATGGCATGATATCATGATATTTCATATATTGGATGAGAATTTATAATTTTATATTCTTATGTGTTATGATTATGATATCACTAATATCTTCATATTTACCACTACTAGGAATTTGAGATCACCCTTTCATATGTTTGTTTCCCCCAGTTTATGAAGAAGGTTATTAAGTAAGATATGTTAAAAGGAGGGGCTTTTTATGAACCATGAAGTAGTATACAATGTTGATATCTTATGAACCAACTATTTATGTTTCCCAGTTTCTATGAAAACTATACCTATACAGTTCTAACATGACTTTATTAAATTCTATAATGAATATTCATTAATTTTTTTGTATTATCAATGTATGTAATGTAAGTTTCTTTATAGTTTTCAATACGATTATGTTATTTCTTGATGATTTTGTTATTTTAAATAGTGGTTGTTCTGGTTGAATCGGAGTGGTTTCCAACCTTTTTTAGATATGTATTGATAATAAGGAATTAATTTTTATTCTGTTTACCAAGACATGGAATATTTATTTTATCATCCTGTGGGAACTTACTATATTTTGGGTTTTGGTATGTGAAGTGTGTTTAACAAATAGTTAGTATTATTTTAAATTATTTCGTTGTTTTTGTAAAAAAATAACACTACAGGAAATATAGGCATTTGCGACGGGTCATTTGCGACGGGATCCCGTCGCAAATAGCCTTTTGCGACGGGGCTCCGTCGCAAATCGCCCGTTGCGGAAAACGCCGTCGCAACAAAATTTTTTTGCGACGGGCCCGTCACAAAAACACTTATTTGCGACGGGAAAAGGGGCCGTCGCAAATAGTTTTGTGGTTTTTTTTAAAAAAACTTTTGCGACGGGCCCGTCGCAAATAAGTTTTTGCGACGGGCCTTTTCCCGTCGCAAATAGTTGCCTCGAATCAACTATTTGCGACGGGAATATATTCCCGTCGCAAATAATAATAAAAAAAATAAAAAAAATTTAAAAAAAATTAAAAAAATTAAAAAAATATTTATTAATATATAAATTAATAAACGTATTTATATTGATATAAATATAATATTTATTTTATAAATACGTTTTAGAAAGGATCTATGGAAATATAACATTAATTTATAAGATGTTTAGTAAAAGAGGGTTATAAAATAAATTAAAAAATATTTTTAATTAATAATTACCTAATTTTTATCAATTAATAGTCATTTAATAACTCTTTGAATATAAAAAAAATAAAAAAATTAATGAAAGATGGAAAATAAGAAGAAAATGAAACCCAAACTTCAAATGGCCATAACTTTTGATCCGGGACTCCGTTTGAGCTCTACAGCATATCAAATCGAAGCTTGCGAAGAGCTCTACAGCCCTATGGACCGGTAGAACCCGTCCAAGGTTTTTTAGAGGCCCAAAAAGGCCCCGAAGGCCTCCAAAACTGAGTTTTTAGTCGGGGCACCCCGGTTTTTCACCGTTCAAACAGCTATAACTTCTGATCCCGATGTCCGATAAACCTCTACCATATATCATGTCGAAGATATTTTAATGTTCTTCAATTTGACTGATTGTGGAGCTGAAACGGACTCATGGATTAGAAGTTATGGTCCTTTTAACATTCAAACGACTATAACTTCCGATCCGGATGTCCGTTTGGACTGTACTGCATATCATATCGAAGATCGTTTCATGTTCTTCGATTTGACTGGTTGTGGAGTTGAAACGGACTTACGGATTAGAAGTTATAGTCGTTTTAACATTCTCAGAGGATTTTCACCCCCTCATTTCTATGTATTCATTCATAACTATACATATATATATATATGTGTGTGTGTGTATGTGTATGTGTGTGTGTCTGTATTGTATATATGTATTTATTTATTTATTTATTTATAAATACACATAAAAACACATATTTTATAAATTTATTTAAAACTAAGCTTATAAATATATATTAATTAATATACAAATAAATATACGAATAAAAACTTATAACTACATATATATATATATAAATAGAATAAATATATATTAATATACGAATAAATATATATATTAATATATGAATAAATATATATATATATATATATATATATATTTATTCATATAACCAAATATATTTATATTAATATAAATCTATATTAATATACGAATAAATATAACTATAAATATATATAACTATATATATATATAACTATAATTATTCCTAATTATTACTAATTATTATTAATTATTCCTAATCATTATTAATTATTTCTAATTATTATTAATTACACCTAATTACCATTAACTATGAATACTAATAACTTAAATTTATTAAATAACAAAACAATATAAACATAATTAAATTACAACTAATTAAAACTAATTAAAACTAATTAAAACTAATTAAAAGTAATTAAAACTAATAAAAAAATTAAAATAAATATTAAATTAAAAATAACATAAGTACCTTTAAAATGGATTTGAAGTTGATCTCCGATAATTGTTGAAGACTTCAATATCAACTCTGCAAAAAAAATTAAACTTAATAAACTGTAAACAGTTTTGAGAGAAGTTGAGAATGAATGAAAAAAAAATGGATGGGGGTATTTATAGGTTAGCTTATTTGCGACGGGACTATTTGCGACGGGTATACCCGTCGCAAATAATATTATTTGCGACGGGTCCCGTCGCAAATACTTTAACCCGCATTTATCACGGTCAACGGTTAAATAGTTATTTGCGACGGGTCCCGTCTCAAATAACAACTTGCCGACACACTATTTGCGACGGGGGTATATTCCCGTCGCAAATAGTTTTTACCGCCGCCGGCTATTTGCGACGGGTGGTAACCACCCGTCGCAAATACCTTTCCCGCGGTTTGGCGCGCTATGCGCGCCAAGCCTTTTGCGACGGGTGAGATTTTACCGTCGCAAATAACTAGTTATTTGCGACGGGAAAATGCCCCCGTCGCAAATAAGTTTCTAATGGGACTATTTTCGACGGGATTTATTCCCGTCGCAAATAACCCGTCGCAAAAAACCATTTTTCCTGTAGTGTAATGTGGGTATAGAATTGTTTCCAACGCTTTCTCTGGGGTGTGCATCAGTCTATTTTGGAGGGCACACAACTGTTTCCCAACATTCTGGAATTCTAAAGGCGGGTGACCTCATTCGCTTATTCTGGGACGTTTTCTCTTTGATTGAAATGGGATGATTGGATGTTGGTTCCTCCTTCTGTGGATTCCTCCATGGACCATTTCACCTAGTCCGGGTCTCCCTTATCGACATATGATTTTTTTCAAGAAACTCTTCCAAAATTACATGTATTCATGGATTTCTAGTTAATTATTATGCTTCTATAAGGACATTCCAAGGGGTCTAGATAGGCCAGTACCCTTCAGATGGAGTAGAGGGCAACATCGGGCATGTGAGGGCATCTCTCGGTGCGTGGAAATTGGGGAACCTATATTCTTCCTCATAAGAGGGCATCTAAAGGGTACATAAACCGGGGAATACTGCATCAATAACGGGGTATCATATTCTAGGAGCATAACTTTGAGGTTTTCCTAAGCTTCCCATGATTAACATAGGGTAGGTTGCATGTTTAACATTGTGTGGAGATGATTACACCAAATTCGTGTCTTCCAATGTTTTCCTCAGGCATCTCATGTTTAACACGAGGTATGACCCGAGCTAAACATCTTGCGGAGAAAAAATAAGAGTGTTCAGAACATACCATTGAGACTTATTATATTAGTACCTTACTAGGAGTGACTGCCTAGAAGGTTTACTATATGGATGGATCAGAACACCCATTGAGGAAGGATCTAAGGTGGTGTGTACCATATTGTGAGGATATCACACCATGAAGGATGATATAGACACCACTAAAGGAGGATCATAAAGAGTGAACCCTAAAATTGGGAACACCATATGGATATGTCTAAATGCCCAATGAGAGAGGATCCAGAGCGGTGTGTCCCATAATGGGAAGATGACACCCTATGAAGGCAAAACTGAACACCAATGAGGGTGGATCAGGGATAGTGAACCCCAAAATGGGGAGGGGGGGGGCACCAAGGTTTACCATTTTCCAGGACTGAACCTCATGGAGGTTTCCTACATACCCTATGCAGGTGACTATAATCAAGACCCACATAGTACATAGGGTTTATGAATCGGGGTGTACAGAAAGGACCCAACCTGGATACATAATGGGTCTTACACATGGATAGGATCCCATCACAAGAGGGATAATCTTGGTTTAATGATTATGGATCATGTGGAGCTTATGTGTTTTCAGTTTCCCAAGGGAATTGGGTGATCCCACTAGGATGTGGTGGGTCGGGTAAGAACCAGTATGGATAATGGAGAGATGAAGTATGTGGAGGGGAATGAGATGGAACCATCGTGAAGGGGACTGTAGTGTTGGTCTTGAGCCTCAAAGAGACTCCCTTCATATCCCTGTGGTGGGGTATCAACGTTTGTGTAGTTTGGTGGAGCAATGGGATACCTGAGGAGGCGGCCCATGAGAATGGACATATTGGTGGTACCCAGAGGAAATAAAACCTTTAGGTTGGGGTATGATCTTCTCTAGACTCACAGGATCAAGGGAATGACTAGTATGAGACATGGCCGATGGGATTGAACCTTAGAGAGGTTTCCTACATACCCCCAAGGAAGAGAATCCAAGTCTGTATAGTTCAGAGAGGGGCATGAAATTAGGATGTGAATAAAGGAAAAAACCCAACAATATGTTAGGGATTCCGCGTGGTTAGCAGCCTGATTTTCTCTAACACCATGGGGGAAGATTAGAGATATATGTCCCAACAAAAGGGATGAAAATAGATTACCACATTTTGGGGATCACAATGTCTCACTACTGTATGGATATCTCATTGGCTTACCGTTGATTAGGTAATGCAACGAATTTCTATTGACTGAGGTATCACAACATCTTACCACTGGTTGGGATTGAACCTCAGGAAGGCATCCAACATACCATGTCTCGGTGGCAAGGATCAAACCCACATATTTTGAATGGGTATAGTTTAAAATTTATGGTGGACAAAAGGGGGTACAATTTGACATCATGTGGGATAAGGTGAACCTACTTGGAGCCGTCAAGACCAATGAGTGTAGGTCTTTAACCTTAGGGAGGCCTCCTACATACCTTGTATTTGGAAGGATCAAAGTCCATGTTGATCGGAATGGTTTTGTGAACTAACGTGAAGTGGTTGGGACCAATAGGTGATGGGCGTGAACCTCAGGGAGGCTTCCAGCATACCATTCCTTGGAAAAGATCAAATTACACGTAGTTTGGAAGGGTGTGAACCAATGTGTAGGGGGTCAGATCACATGGTATTGGTCTTGAACCTTAGGGATCTTTCCTACATACCTTACCGTGGAAAGGATCAATTTCCACCTAGTTAAGAATGGGTTGGGGGTACACGCTGAGGCGACCCAGGTACCTCTAGGGAGCGATAATGGTGAATGGGGTTTATGCATGTAAGTTTCCCGGGTGCCGCTAAGGAGTAGAAATAGTGAATAGGGCTTATGCATAGAAGCTATGTGGGTAACTCTATTGAGAGTCAACAATGAATGGGTCTTACGCATTGATGATGCATTGGTTCCTCTAAGGAGAAATAATGTTTAATAGAGTTTATGGATGGAAGATGCTCGGGTGGTGCTATAGAGTGGCACCGATGGTTGGGGGATTATGTAAGGGAGTGGTCCATGTGCCACTAAAGATGGGAAACAGTGGATCAGGCTTACACATGGAAGCTACCTAGGTGTCGCTAAGGATTTGAAATGGTGTATGGGGATTATGAATAGAAGATGCCCAAGTGATGCTAAAGAGAGGAAACGATGGATTGGGATTACACTAAGAATATTCCTATAATGTCTTCCTAATGTATGTCCATAAAGGAATCCCAACTCACTAGTGGATTGAGGCATACAATTGAGGCCCTCACCTATTCACTAGTTCACGAGAGGGGTAGTTACATGGGTGTTGGAATCGGTACAAACAAACGGAGATGAAAAGTGTGAATCACATGCCTGGCATTCGCAACACAGTGATGATAGTGTGACTATGGAGGATAACTATTGATCGTGTTCGAAACAGGGCATCTATGTAGAGTTATCATAAAATGGGTACAAACAAATGAGGGTAAACTATAGACCATGTTTGAAACACATGACCTAACATGAAGTGTTGTACAAAGTCATCCAGGGCATTTTCCTAGAACGGTAGGTGCGTCGAGGTGACATGGGACAGAGCCATTAGGGAGATCCTTCAGACATTAAAGAGTATGAATATCCAAATGAAGGAAATTCAATGTGTGAGGTGGTGTGATGGAATGTTTGAATGGATTCTAGAGCTCTTGAAATTATTCCACAGTAACCATGGAATGAGGTATCTTATGCTTTTCACATAATCCATATCTTATTTGGAACAAGAGGCATCCAATTATTGAAAGATAGGGAATGCTATAGTTTATAGTCATGTAGTGTGGACTATGGGCATATTATGCATGGTGTATAAGGAATATCATATTTGGATAAAGAGGAATCGTATGTTTGGACCATAGGTTGTACTATAGTTTATAGTCATGTAGAGATGACGACTTTCATCTAATGCTTGGTGCATAAGGAATCTCCTGTTTGGATCAAGAGGAGTCTTATGTTTGAAAAATATGGATTACTACTGTTTAAAGTTATATAGATAGGACTATAAGGAATTAGGGGCCTAGAAACAGCTGGTGTTGGGACTTACACAAGGGAGTCCCTTTTCAGGTTCATCCTGGCATATGAGCCTTGTGGTAGGGTTTTGAGGAGTTTCATATGAAGTGGTTCAACTCAAAGTGCTAGGGGAATTGATGATGAGACTCTCAAATCATGGAATGGGAAACAAACCAAGATAAATATGTCCAAGAAAGATGTTTCATGATGTATGGAGGAGTATCTCAATCATGTTATTCCATAGGATGAAGGTTTCTGTGCAGAAGGGCATAGTGGAAAATGATAATGTCCCGGCCAAAAATGTTCATCGTACGACTATCCATATTTAATGGGGTCTAGTGATGGAATCATGGGTTCTCGTGAAGTAGTGAAACCCGAATGATATTCTTGCTTCGCCAAGGGAGGAGCCCTTTCTGAAGGGAATCACTTCGTGGAGCTCGGGATCTCTCTGAACAGGGAGATCAGATACCCAAGGGGTGGCCTAACAATCCATTTGAAATGGGGTGAGCGGGCTATTTATAGGAAATTTAGGTCCGCAGAGCACGCTGTGGAGAACAAATGTGTGACGCGAAGCAAAAATGACACCGTAGAGTATGTCACACTCTTCAACCAAAGGGAGGTCCCCCATGTTTCTCGTAATCACGTAGTTGACCATCACTAACCATTAGGGAGCTCGTAGAGGATTTGGTCAAGTTCCCCTACTCTACGATCACAGAGGGAAATTCACAAATGGGTTCTGTGGACCATTTTTCTTTCCCAATTTCAAATTTCCATAACTCCTAATATATAACTCAGTTTGGGCTCTACAACATATCAAATCAAAGATTGCGAACCGATCTAATATGTTGAATCATGTATAAAAGCACGTAGAAAATTTTAGAGATGTGTTTTTCAGTTTCAAAAAGTGTCCAAATGATCCATATTATACCCTCATGGTTTGTAGGAATCCTATAGAATATGGGTAGGCATGATTGTGGTAATTTGGGAGACCAATTCCACTAATATTTAAATTATTCCATGTTGGGATGTTACAAATTAGTATCAGAGCCCCAGGTCAGATGTTTTTCTCTACCAATTGGGGAATGGAAGACCAATTTCAATGATGCATTAGTTATTTCAAATGAGCTAATGCATGGGATTAGCTATCCCATGCTGGGGAAAGATCTTTTTTTCAGGGATGGGATTACAAATTTTTATATCATATTATTATATTTGAAATGTTATTTCACATTATATGAAAATATTATTGTGTGATGTTAATAATTTATGATAATTTAATCATCAAATAGTATTCCATGAGATTATGTATATACGAATCATTTTTATGAAATTGGGATACTGTATATTGATTTTCTTATTTATGGAGTTTTGTGACCTATATTATGTATATCTATGTAAATCATGTGATATTTTTCCTAAAACCTTCTTTGGGAATTATAAAGGGATGCCTTCATAACATAGTTTTCTTGAAGGGAGAGAGTAAGAGATTATTTAGAATTATCCTCCATTAGTGGAACCAGATCCCTAGTTTCCTCTCGGTGATAGTGAGGAGATGCTCCATGTGAATTTAAAATATATTATAATGTTTATGGAAAGGGTCTCGATTCTAGATACACAAAACATGTCTCATCATAATATGATGTTCACGATAAAGGGTCCTATAATGTTCACCAATGAGGGTGATCATGAAAAATATGAATTCTATATTTGGTATATGCATATGATCATTAACCACTTCGAGACTCTTATGGAGTGTAGGTTCATGTTGGAATCTTATATGTTATGGGGACCCATGAAGCAATGGTGGAATATTTAGTTTTTGAATGATTAGGTAGTAGTAATTTCATAGAAGGATTTTTGATAGAATCTATCAGATAATTTCTACCCATGGAGCCTAATATAGAACAAATAACTAGATAATATGCGTTTGAAAAAGGCGAATATGTTATTAAATGGATTATTCAAGACACTTCACAGACCTGATATTTCTTTCTTTAATGTTGTATGTTGTCATGGTATCTAAAAAGAAATGTTTTTCAGATGGACTCATATGTGAGACAAAGTCCTAATTAAATGTTTTCTACTTGTAGATATTTATTGAGGTGTTGAATAAATTTTTCATTAAAAAGGGATCGATAAAAGAGACTTAAAATGGTGGATATATAGTTTTAGCTGGGTGATCTATATTCAAATCCTCTAGTTATAGAATGCGTAATTATTATATCATTCCCCATGGTGATGGAAGAAAGATCATCCAAGGTAGTGTATTAGTATCTCAAGGAATTTAAACTTCCTATGAAAATTAATATCAGAAGGAGTAATGTAATTTGACATTTTCATGTCTGTTATGGGCATCTCAGATAAACTCCGTACGATAAAATCTTAAATTTTTTATTCTATTTTTCAGTAGCTAAATATGTTCTTTAATTTAAGCAAGACAAAATGCCTATAATAGATAAACACTTGAACACAAAACATAAGATAACTATAATATGAAATGCTTATGAAACAAGATAGAATAAATTTAAGGAGTTTTAAATTATCAAAAAAGATTGATCAAAGACATATTGGAACAATATATATTTTTACAACACTCCTATGGTTGAGATATATTTAGCAGGAATCTATGGTCAATGATAGAATAGTATATAACAATAAATGTATGGTAAGTGGTATAAAATATTTTACCCCTAGTCTCTAAATTTTTCATGTGTATTTAGTATTATATACAGAACTGATGTGTTCTACATTTTCATTAATTTTTAATTAAAATAGTGTGGGCTCTAATTTTATGTCTTAGACCCTTCACATACCACATTTGGTGCATAGTGACAATTTTATCTGACTTATGGCTTCCCATGGGGTGTGAAAAACACATGGAAATGCTATTTGATGTTAGAAATTGTGAAATGGGTTGTTTAAATAAATAAATTATATGACATGATAGACAAATTGTAAGCATGGTAAAATGGGATATAAGGTTCTGTGAAAAAATTAAATGATTTATTAAAAGTTAATGGGATGAAGTGGTTAAGGGTTAAAGTAAAAGTTTAATTAGATAAATGGTATTAACAAAATATATTAGTTTTTCTATGTAAATAAATTATAAAATACATAATTAATTGATATGTATTAAATTGGCTGAGTATAATAGCTATTCTTGATTAATGGTGGTTGAAGAAGGTAATCCTTATTATCATATTTTATTAAAAGTTCATGTATCTTAATCCATTGAATTTATTCAATAATGAAATAATTTAGGATGTTCGACATGATGGTATTCTTCCATGTGTTAGTTTCTGTAATGTTCCTCGAGGAAATAAGTACTTATATTTATGGTTTATGATATTGGACATGACGCAGTACATCCATGGTTTTGAATGTTTGACAAGACAAAACAATACCAGAGTTTTGGGGTTTAATATGATTCTATAGGTACTAGTTAGTCTGATTAAACATGTATAGGTACATTGGATGAAAATTTTATGTACCATGATATACTTGATAAATTAAAAACCACCCTTCATTTTTATTTATTTTCATATTACCTAATGATAATGGCTTAGACAACCAACATTGGATGAGGCATTTTTGGTTGTCTGGGGTTTTACTCTAGAACCAGATAGATGAATGGTAAATTAAAAAATATTATTTTAAAATGTACCATCATTAATGAATTTAATTTTATCCCATTATATCTTAGTATACATTGTTTTTTAAACTGTTTATTTCTTTAGATAAAATTTTTGGTGTCCTAAAATGTTACACTGATACCCTCTATAGGCCGACATTAGTACCTAAGAAGACATCATGGATATAGGTCTTGATAATTGAAAATGACATGAGATATATTGATTATTCGGATATTTCATATGGAACAGAGATGAGGGGAGAAGGATATATATTAGGACCTCTTTTGGGGGATTGTTTTTTTTATCATTTGGGTTCTATTTGAATCACGAGTTTACCAAGAAGTGGAATGTTTATTTAATTATATTTTTGTCACTTAATCTATTTTGGGTTGGGGTATGTGACAATTGTTTTCATATTTGATATCAAAATTTCTTATTATTACATTATTTTATTAATCTAATATATTGTGTATAGTCTCCCCATTTTTAATATAAAACAATCTCATCTAGTTTTCAACACTTTTCATAAGGGGAGGCACTCTTGATGTCAAGTGGTGAATAGTTTCATGAACTAGTTTGAGTGAGACGGGGAGATAACAATTATTCATTACATGCAGTGACATTATAGTCCTAATGTTTTGATCAAATCTTGATTGATAGGGTTGTGTATGATTTTCTAGATGTTACGCTGAGGGAGAAAGTAATGTCTAGGATTTATGTAATTTACCTTTGTGAAAGGGTATTATAATTGGGTAACATAATGATATGATAAAGTTCCACTAGTGTATGTTTGAACCACTTAACAAGTTGGTAGTGGCTAGGTTTTAACATATTCCTGGGTGATAATGTATTGTTTGTGAGTTATGTCCTCCATTGAGTGATATGAATTTATCAACAAGAAATTTGATGTAAAAAATAGATGATATAACCTACATAGATAGATAAGGTAGTTTCCAACAATCTGGAAGAATAATCCTTGTGAAATAAGGTATTTAAAAAAAACAAATAGTCAGATTTTGAGTCAAATTCATGGATGAGGGACCCAACCATTCACTTTTAAGTAATGGTTAGTAGTTTTTGGATTCCCATCCAAGCATCCCAATGTATGGTTTGTGATATGGGTTTTGAATCCTATGGTTAAGACTGAATTTTTGTTGTTGTTTCAAATAATTGGTTATTTTGTTTCATAGTGGCCATCTATAGCACATAATGATAAGATGCAGATGGATTCATTGTGTAATGGTCAAAATATAAAATTTAAAATGGTTGTGTTACATGTTTTATTTAAGAATACAAATTCTAATACAATAAATATTCTAGCAGATCTGGATGATACAATTTTAATATATATCTCTCACACTCTTCATGGGAACTATAGTGCACGTGTAGAAATTATGATTGTTTTCATGTTTGAGTACCGATTATTTAATATAATGGATATGAGAATCAAAATAACTATTTTAGTATGGAATTAGGATGAGGCATTATGATGGATGTGGTGCCTCTAGTATTTTCTATTTTTTTTAGTATTTATGGTTGGCCCATTAAAAGGACAATTTTTATGCATGAATATATACTTTTAGATTTAATTTCCTATACCATTGTGTTTATTTTTTATGGATAATATATTTTTTAGTTTGGGATGTTTTTATATTTCCTATATTGTTACACTGTAATTCAAGGGAATAGTTTAACCAATTTATAAATCTGGAAATTATTGTTTGTTAGTAGCCTATAGAAAATAAAGTGGATCACATGACCACATAGGCCACACCAGTCCAAGATGTTCCTAGTGGAACCTGGATTAGGGAATTGTAAAGAGTTATTAGAGTCTTCCATTCTATTATTATATTTCATGAGAGAAGAGACATGCAGTACATGAATTTGGTGGATCATGATATGAATCATATATTTGTGTATTATGAAATCCTTTCTAGTATATTGTCTTTACCACTAAGAAAACGATATTTCTGTTATTGGGTATTTTTTTATTTAAATATTTTGGATTATTGTAGGTTGTTATTTATGGTCTTTTAACTTTTTCAATTATCAAGAGGCATGTGTATATGAAACATATTTAGAATTAATGATTCCCAAAAAATATGCCATAAAGTGTGTAGTTTTTTTCTTTTATTTTTGGATTAGTTTTATAATGTTTCAAAAATAATTATATAATGTTTTCCTATATTTGTTTGTATTGTACTATATTAAAACATGGTATTTTCTTCTAATTACTAGTCATATGGATATTGGTGTAGGTATTTCATTGGTGGAAACAATATTATCCCTCCATATGATAGATGTGTACTGGCCCATAGTGGGTGTGTGGAGGTAATATATGCCTTGGTACTCGACACATATATGATCACTATATATGATAAATGTATGGTGTAAAATTGTGTGTGTTGTGTGTGTGGGAATTATATGCCTCAGTACATGACCCCTAACAGGTATTGTGATGAGGTTCGGTTACATAATCATTCAAATGAAAAATTTATGATGTTCATCCATATACATTCCTGGTGGAATTCTGCATAACATAACTAGAAATCTGATTGAATACCCCTGATTGGGTAGAGGAAATGAATAAAAATACAACGTGTTTGGTATTAAGGCTGGGCAAGTGGGTAGGACTGGTTGTATGAATTTGACTATTTATATGGGCATGATTTCATTGTACTGCTGGGTGTCTGGGTAGAAACTCATGGTCTTGAAAAAAACACACATCTAGCATGTGATCATGTAGTTAGATTGGGTATTAGTGATCTTACTCAAGAAAATTTGTTGATATTGACCTATGTAGAGATAATTGTTAGTATTTTAGGCACATCAACCTAGTTTCAATGGGACGTGAATCCTATAAGAATGGATTTTTTGTATGATTTTGTTTTATGGGAGTATAAAACCATTCAGTTTGGATGGGATTTAGTAGGATCAAGGGATGAACCTGTGAGTGGGATATCTCATGCTCACATCTCCTTGGGAGAGTAATATTGAGGTTCGGTAGGGAATTTAGCGGAATGACTCATTGTGTGGTGGTATGTGCATTTTGGTAACAAGTGGTTCCTATTTGTTAGGATATGGTACGAATTCATATGAAATTTTGGGACTTCTGTGTTTCAAAGAGACTAATATTTTTCTATATTGGCTAAGAGACAATGTCAATGATGGATCATGATACTTTGGTATTGTTTATTAGAATGGGTCATCATATCTCTATAGAAATAACAACATATTTAGGATTAGTGGAATTTGGGTTAGTGATTGGGGATTTGATGGTGGTAAGTCATGATTTAGATAGAAAACAATTTTCTAGAGTTTTTCTGCCTTACTAAAGAAGAAATTTTGTGGGTGTTTAGGATGACCCATTTATTTATCCTAGGATGGATTGTCTTCCATTTTTGCGCTTATGATTAAGTATGAGTAGCTTGACCATATTAATCCATTACATCTAGAAATGAATGAATCATATGACATAAATAAATGGACTAGGTTTAGTTGTTAATGATAATGATACTCCCATGGTGGAATGAATTGTATATGTCATGATTGAACTACACACATAGTATAAGGGTTGTGGGTATGATATGAATGATTATTTTATGTTAATTAAAGTACTATGATACTGACATCCAGTTTTATCAAATGTGATTTGGTTCCTAAATGAAAACCAAAACCAGGACCTGAATGTGATGTCGGGTCCAGTTTATGTTTTGACAAAGAGCTTGGGATGGAGTAGCTGTGGTCCAAGAGTGAGTCATAATAGAGGATCCCCAATGTTTTTTGGGATAATAGGGTTGATGTATTATGTGGTTGGTCATCAAACCATGTAATTAAATTAGGAATTTTCATTGGACTTTGGTACGATATATTGAATGATTTCTCAGTGCCTATAGATGTTATGGAAATGTGATTGGACTATGTGATATAATGTTATTAAGTGTAGACATGTTTTTTTTTGTGATGTTTTCTAGAGTAAAATAATCTAATTTTTACATGAAATTTAGTATTTTAAGGGTGACACAACATTAGTAATGTTAATAGACCACTAGAAGGTCGTTTTTAGAAGTCAATTCCTATGTTGGGGTGAGCCATTTCCATAAATCGATCAATTAATGTAGAGTCTGGTTGTGAGGAGAAACATAGGCCTTAGGATGAATAATCTTAAAAATTGTTATTGTATTGTGATAGAAGAGTGTGGTGAGATCCATATTAGAGTTGGTGATGGTAGTGATAATGTGACCTATTTTTTCTGTTATAATACTCATTGGGATGGAGTTGTATTAGATATGAACATTTGGAATTCAACGATGTGACATTGGATATGGGTATTGAATTGAGACCTAAAATATGTTTGGGAGGGTATATAAAGGACCTTCATAGATTATTGAAGATAAACATCATTATGGTTTTCATTTTTTATTGGGCCACAAATTTTTGGGTCATTACATTTAAATGGAAATTTTAATTTTTTTTCTCTGGGAATGGTATGATCAGTGAATTTTGAGATTGATCATAATTTAGATGGTAGGAAGATCACCTTGAGATTTTTATACATATAATGTGTCTTGGGTGGTGGTTCGGGTGCTTGGGTGAGCATCATGGTATAATACGTTTGACCAAAAGATGATTTTACAACTATAGGTAAGTATTAAATGAAAAACTAGTGAATAACGGAATTATATAGGTTGTCATATTTACTTAATTTACAAGCGATATTAGACTAATCTATAGAATTTAGGTATTTAATATAAAAATCATTATGAGATATATATCACACTATACCCAAGAGGTTGTGTTGTGTAAGAATCACTCAGCTTTTTTCCTTACTATATGACTCTTAGGGGAACACTGTAGTAGAGATGATTTGGATTATTCCCTCTTTAGTTTTTCATGTTATTTTAGAATAACCCAGATACAAAACTACAATGTCATACTGGTGGAATAAAACCACAACAAGACCCTTCATCTATTCCACAGATGGCCCATAGTAGGTAAGGAAATTGTGTACTCCTCATAGTGTCTTGTACCTTGGAAATTCTCTACTCCTCATAGTGTCATGCACCTTGGGGTGGATTTTCTATACCAAAACCATTGGGGTTGTTCTTTAAGGGTACCCTATGGAAGGTACAGGCACCATGGAGCCTAATTCAAAATATTATAGTGGTCTCCAACCTGTTTTCCTAAATGGTAATTTCCATCTATTTGCAGTTGTCTATTTAGGGTTTTGGGGATAAGGGTCATTGAATGTGGCCTTTTACAATTGACTCTCATATCCCCTTACCTACATCATTCCACATAGCTTGGAGATCCATCATGTGTATTTTGAGGTTTATTTATTATAATATATTCAAATTTAATATCATTTTGTGGTTTTATTTAGTAGCTATTGATTTTGTTGAAATTGAAGACAAGGTTGTCTACTAACTCCATAAGGGAATTTTGGAATCAATTGAGTATGATGGGGATTCTTGTGATATAGGTATATATGTTCTTAGTAAGATTATTAAATACCCCATTTAATACTTGTTGGTTGATTTTTGTTAATTCACTAATTCATTTTAGTTTTTTGGATAAATTGGGTGAAATTAATGATTGACCATGTACTGGTGGTTAGGTCTTTCCTTGGGGTTTGTCGAGAAAATGTCTAATACTGCCAAATTCTATTGTATGAGGTTGAGGTGAGTAAGTACTACTCATTGAGTTTTCAAAATTTATCATTATTTACATTAAATGAGATAAATAATTATGATTATTGGTAACTAATTATTTATATGGTCTTGAGTGACATGTGTGAGCAGGTGGACATTCAATCATGGATAAGACAAGTGGTCTTTAATATTAGAAACGTATTTACACTGATATTTATGTGTATAGTCCGATTAATAAAAAGTATTATAATTCTTGATTTCTATCTTAAAAGAATAATTTATGGGCCTTGACAGATAGACAGGGACTCATAGAACTACTATGAAATAGATTGGATAGATATGATCATTCTAGAGGTGGGACAAGTTCTCTATAGCTCCATAAATGTCTTGGGATAACATGAAGACATTGAAGTTGAAAGGTAGATGTGTCGATTTAGTTTTTGAGATACCATTAGTGGTCAAACTATTTCAATCATGGAACATAAATCATATGTTTTATTTTATATGATAGTCGTCCAGTTATGGGGATAATTTTTCCTTGGAGTTATGGGTGAGACTATTGTATATCTCCCACATGAAGGGTAAATTCCTCATAAGGTTGGTTTGGATCTTGGATAGAAATATCTGATATGTGATTCCATCATATAGAGATGGTGATTTATAGATAGGGATTAAATTTTTTTTATAATGACTCATAATTTGTATGGTTTTATTTTTATAAATTAAATGCGAAAATCCTGATACCAGAAGCTAAATGGCGTGAGATTTTGTGGCCTGGTATACCGAAAACAATTTTTTAAAAATGTTATTTTTTTAATAAATACCACATTAGGTTTTTATTTAATATTTTAAAAAAGTATAAATGGGCATTCAGATCAGAAATTTGAGAGCACCATTGCGTTCAGAATAGTGACATTTCTTTGGGAAGGTCCTAACCTCGACCGGTGTGGGTCGACGGTGAAAGTTAATTTTTGGATGTGAGAATAATTAAAATATTTAATAAAAAAATATTTTACTAAACATTATGTGTTGAAACAGAAGTGGTTTATTTTTTTTAATCCATGTCAATGAAATTCAGGGAAATCTTTATAACCATAGAATTTCCCTAAGGTACGTAATAAGAAGCATTCTCGATGACGAATGCTGGTGAATCAAGGATCAAAAATGAAACATAACTCCATTCATTTTTAATGAATTATTGAACCTTGAGGTAGGTTTTAGATATCTTTGTGATATATTATCCCCACTTAGATTCTATATATGAACATCAACCAATCCAAGAACATGTTGATTCACGGTTTAATCGTATATGTGAGTTCTATTTTATTAAACAGATTAAAGGGAAGTTATATCTTTGTGAATATCGATTGATTGTTATTAACTAAACCTTTTAATATGAATGGATCGTGGATAATAAGAATAAGGAAAATATCCATCCATTTTGTTGTTCGTGAGCCTTGTCTCTTTCCCTCAATCTCTTACATTCCTAATTCCTCACGAATAGTGACTCGTGACCAAGGATTAGATCCTGTGATGGTGCAAGGTGGCAGCATTGCAAGGAGAAAGTTAGAAGCACCAGATCCAGCATGCTCAAGAGGATAATAGAAAATATCATGACAAGAAGATGGGTTGCCTATGATGGAGGAAGCACCTTCCCGAAAGGGGTTCTCGGGCCAGGCCGGGCACAGTAGGAATGGGCCACCGGTAGGGCGGTGGAAAAACGTGGTCTAGGAGGGAATGAATTCTAGGAGGCCTGAAATTGTAGAATCTATGAACAATGAACAAGGTCTGGGATAATAGGCCCTGGTGGTGGCAGCTGAGATGCGGCCCAGAGTCACATCAAATGGAGGACGCTATAGTGGTGTAGTAGTAAGACCAAGTTGACAAGATGGGTCGACCATGTGAAACTAGGTTCAACGCAAATTTTTTAGAGGGATCCGGATGGCCTCATGGATGGGCGACTGTGTAGAACATATGGATGTGGCCAGGGCAGGCCACATCTGGTGGAGCAGAACTAGCATGCACGATACTGGCCAGGTTAAAGAACGTGGCAGCTCTGGCGGCCTAGCTAGCTGGACCATGTGACCAAATGGGATAAATAGCATGACCCAAGTGGCCATTTTCTAGTGGCCCATCATGAATTCCCCAATCAATAGGATTGGTCCAGATCAGTCAGACTAGGTCTGGTCAGACCGGGAGCAAACCATGATCTTTTTACTAAATTGGCAGTATCATTCAAAATCGATTGTCCGTTTGATGATCCGTTTGTAGAATTGGGAATATTTCAACATGAAAATCCAATTTAAATACTCTAAGTGAGTTTTAATGGATGTTGGAAAGAAACCTAAGGGATTGAGGATATGTTTCTACTAGAAAAATCTTAGAACGAGTGAAATCCTATGGCTGGTTATAACTATGTTGTCTTAGTGACTATGTGATATGGGGGTTTCATGATCAATGGATGCTTCATGTTCCATCCATGATTCAAGATCCATCGATTCTTGGTGTACCATCGATGCTCTATGCACCACCGACACTCTGTGTTCCATCGACACCTCAGGCTCCATCACTACTCAGGGATCCACCGATGCTCCATGCACCATTCAAGTTTTGTGTGCCCCTAACGCTCCATGCACGACTGATGATCAATGTGACATTGATGATGTATGTGACTTGGGGGCCACATAATCCGTTGGTGGTCCATGCTCCATCCACACTTTTTCTATCATCAATTATTTGTGCCCCACCGACACACTGTTCACCATCAATGCCTTGACCGTGATCTCCGCTCCAGGCGCCAATGAGTCTACATGTGACATTGATGCAATGTGAACCATTGACACTCCATGTGCCACCAACTCTCTATTCACCACCAATCTACGTGCACCATTTACTTTCCATGCTCCATTGACGTTCTATGTGCCATTGAATGTTCATGTGCCACTGATGCTCTGTGTTCTATTGGCGCTCTCTCCACAATCGATGGACCATGTTCCATTAAAACATCTGGGGTCATGGAGACTGGGAGATCATTGGAATACAACTATTGATCCTTTTATTTGCGCTTTATACTTATAATAGTTTGAGAAGACCATAATCGATTGTACTTCATATGTTTCTATTTTGGTGCACATCACATGTTTCCTTTCTCGTATACTTTTTGTATTTCTTAGTGTTATTACTTTTCGGGTTTTGAGATGTCCAAATAAGTATTGTCTTAAAAAACACTTCACGGGATTTTCCCACATGTGTCATGTCTTGGGTATATGACTGATGCTTGGAAGGAGTCATAGGTGGACCCAGTGTCACGACCCGTCCTCGGGGCCCGTTCCGTAACTAGCCCAAGCCCGTCTTCCATAGGCCAGGGGCTGGCGACTATCACCAAGGCGTAAATCCCAGTAAAAAGGGAAGGCATTGCCTTTGTAAAGTAAACAAGAACCACAGAGTAAGAAAGCGGAAGAAGTAAACACTAGGTAAAAGCTGGAACAATAGTAAGTGGAAAAAAGTAAAGGGGGCCTGAAATATAAGCCCAACTGTAAAGTACAACTGAAAGGAGAAAAACAGCAACTGAAGGTAAAGCCGCAGCGTCGAGCCGTCCAATGGAAGTCCCACCTGAAGGGTGAGTACAGAAAGCCTCCACTGCTCCTCGGGTCCAGCCTACCGCTCCGAGTACACCTCGCCCAGTGGTCCACCACCAGGTACCGTCCTGCTCAGCAAGCCTCCACCACAATCAGCGTTGTCCATCATCTGCAACCAACACAACGTAGTCTGGGCATAGCCCGTGTATGGGTGAGTATAAGCTACTCAGTAGGGACCCCGAGACCCCCGAAGGTCTCCGAAAATCAATAAAGGATAAACCGCAAAGAAAAGATACAGTCACGAAGTAACATCCGACACTGATTAGGTATATGCCCATACATATATCTAAGTCATCAATTCTTGCTCAGCTCCATCATCCGAGCCCAAGTACAACCCAGTCCACACAAGAAAGAAAAACGTGAAATCCACACAGGATAGCTCAACACAATCTACAAAGGAAAGTAAAACATGAATCCACACAGGATACCACAACACAATCCACAAAGGAAAGTAAAACAGAGTTTCAGCTCACACAGGTATACTTATTCAAATGACGATATAGATGATCCCTGATCCATCTAAGTCATTGGACCCACAAAGGATTGATAGGTACTAACCCCCGCAATGACCCACAAAGGATCTGACCCACAAAGGATCGATAGGTAACTAACCCCCGCAAAGACCCACACAGGATCGGGCCCACAAAGGACCTGTAGGCACTGGCTCACACAGAACAGCTGAGCGCTGACCCACATAGGATCTGTAGCACTGACCCACAAAGGATCAATGAGTGCTGTAGTCGTCGCAGTTCACTGAGGATCTCTGCACAGTCGTCATCGTCACAGTAGCTGTCGCAGCCAGCTCTAGGGTTCCCGCACACAGCAGGCTCGTTCAGGAGGGTCTGCTCCACGAGCCGAGAGGCTGATACATCAACTGACACATAGTCCAGAGTTGATGTATCCAAAAGTTTTGTATCATCAACAGGAACTCAACGCCGCAGACGGCGCGTCAATCGGACGCCCGGTCTGAGAGTTATTAGCCTTTTCGTCCCAGGGGCCCGGTTGGTTTTTTAAGGCAAAACCAACCCGAACATACTCCACCTGCGTCCAAACCTCGGGTGGAGTATTCCAAAATATCCGTCTCACATAGAGGAATTTAACGAAGTCGACAGCACGTCAATCAGATGTCCGAAGCTCACGATACGAGCGTTTTCGCTCCGAAGGCCCGGTTGGTTTCGTGTATGAACCAACCCGGCCGAACCCAAAGTATTCCGAAACCTTGAGTGCGATATACCGAAACGACCATCTCGATCCAAGGATCGCATCTCCGCTGAAGGTGCGTCGTTCAGAGGCCCGTAGCTCACGTTACGATCAAAAGACCAAAATGGTCCGAAGACGGGGGGTCTGGGCCCGGACAGACCCGGCCCGACCCCCCTGGGTCGGGCCGAACCGGGTCTGGGTCGGACCCGGTTCGGAGCGACCCGGCCGGTCGGGCCGGCCCGGCTCGGCTCGGCCATGTGGCCAAGCGAGGGAGCCGCAGGGCGCTACCCCCGCGGGAAGATGGTGTCGCGGCCCCGCGTGGGGCCGCGCTGGAGTCAGCGGACGTGGCTTTTGCTGCGTCCCGTGCGTGTAAGCTGGACCCGCGCGGCCGCGGGTCTGCTGGCCGACGCCGCAGTGGCTTCAGCCGGGGCGCCGCCGCCTCCGGCCGCTGGTGCCACCGGTGGCTTCCGCGGGCCACCGGAGTTTCTCCTGTGGTCCATTTTTCTTCCCGTCTGCGCCGATGCTCTTCCCGGGTCCCGTTCTTCACTGCGGAAACAACATATCGTCCCTGCGGCATGTTTTGTCATCGCCCGCCTATCCACGCATCAACGAAAAACTGCGGAGGGTAGTCGGGCCGTGTTTTTTTGGCCCGCACCCTCCGCGTTAGATGATAACAGTCGGGAGAAAATTATCAACACATAGAGAACATGTCAAAAACAATTTTACTAAATTAAAATTGTTCTTATGAAACCTGGTTCATTGTTTTGAACGGAAACATCCACGGAGCAAAAACATTCCCAATAAAAACTCCTACCTCGTCATGTTGTCGTACGCGCGTTCTTCACGGAATTGATCGTCGCGGAAGGAGGGGATCGTCGCGTCGTCGCGGTATCCGGCGTTGCGTCGACGAACTGCGAGAAACAAGAAACAATAAATTTAATTTATAATAATTAAATCCATATTGTTGTTTTAATCCACAAAGGAAATTAAAAAAAAGAGTGCAACCCCCTACCTTGTCGCTGCCGATCGAAGGTTGTCGCGGGGTTGGATTTTTGCGGAAGAACGTCGCGGAAGAAGAATAGCTGGCGTCGCGGAACTTGGCGTCGTGTCGTCGATTTCTGAGGGCTCGGTGTTCTTCGCGTTCTTCGCGTTCTTCGCGAAGGAGGATGAAGAACTCTTGGTTTCTGTCAAATCCTCTCAATGAACATTTTTCCAGAAGTCGTGTGTTTGTCTTATTTTATTATTACGCCAACAGATTGAAAACAGGTTAAGAAACGATTAAATTAATTCATAGAATTAATTCAACAAATAAAACTGCCCAATTAATTGGTGCATTATGAAATTAAGAAAACGCGTCAGTTGACTTTCATAATGACGGGTTTTCGGAGGTGCGTTACTTAGCGGAAAAGAAACGGTGGGGCTTGTGCGGCCCCCACCTCACAAATATCCTTCCAAGAGGGTAGGATATTTTTGGATAGCACCCTATCCCCATCAACTCAGCTTTAGCAGCTTTAAGTGGCTTCAAGTGGATTCCAAGTGGCTTAAGTGAAATAAAATAAAGTTTGTCGTACAATTTATTTTATTTCTTAACTTTAAGCCCAAAAATTAAAAACCACAACCGGGAAAACGCAACTCTGGAAGAGACATTTCTAAGAAATTATTGGCGCTGCGATTACATAGGTTCCCTCAGAATTCAATTCCGAGCACCGGTTCAAAAGTTAGAAAAACCCGCTCGTCCGTTCACTGAACGTACCCGAGCCAAACTTCGGAAAATGATTCCGGGCACACCGGGCCTCGGAATCTGGTGCCGTAAGAAACTGCATTCTTGTAAAAATACAAAGAAAATTAAGAAAAAAATTTCATTGAATTTTTCGGGTCTTTACATCACTCCCAACTCAGGGCTTTACGTCCCCATAAAGATACATCATAAACTTGGGAAACAAATGTGGGCACTGAGCACGCATCTGATCCTCCCGTTCCCAAGTGCTCTCCTGGAGGTTCCCGTGCTGCCATCTGATGCGCACAAGAGTAATCGATCATCCATGTAGGACCCGCTCCTGTCGATCATTGATCTCCACCGGGACCGTCGCAAAAGTCTCCTCATCATCCACGTCTAGCTCCCCATTGTCAATGATATGCATCAGGTCATGCACGTATCACCTCAGCTGGGATACGTGGAAGACGTCGTGCACCCGGTGCAACTAAGGTGGTAGTTCCAGGAGATATGCCACCTCGCCAATCCTTCTGTGGACATGGAATGGTCCAATGAAGCGTGGAGACAACTTGCTGTCTCGTCCAAATCTCCGTAATCCACGTCGAGGTGAGACACACAAGATGACGTGGTCACCATCCTTGAACTCTAGTGGCCTCCGCCTCCTATCAGCATAAGACTTCTGCCGGCTCTGAGCTATCCTCATCTACTCCTGGATGACCTGGACCTTCTCTGTCGTGGCCCGGACCATCTCTGGTCCCAAAAGTGCTGACTCCCCAGGGTATTTCCAGCACAAAGGAGATCTTCAAGGTCTGTCGTACAATGCCTCGTATGGTGCCATCCCGATGGTGGAGTGGTACCTGTTGTTGTACGCAAACTCCACCAAGGGTAGGTGGTCCTCCTAGCTGTGACCAATGTCGAGGACACATGCGTGGAGCATGTCCTCGAGAGTCTGAATGGTCATCTCCATCTGACCATCCGTCTGAGGGTGAAAGGCGGTGCTCAGACGTAGCCGCGTCCCGAACGCCTCCTGCAACCCCTTCCAATGCCCGGAAGTAAAGCGAGCATCTCGATCGGAGACAATAGATTATGGCACACCGTGAAGCCATAAAATCTCATGAACGTAGAGACGCCCCAAGCTCTTCACTGAGCCCTGCTCTCTGATGGATAAGAAGTGAGCTGACTTGGTGAGTCGGTTGACAATCACCCAGATGGAGTCATGACCTCTGGAAGTGCATGGAAGTCCAGTCACGAAGTCCATAGATATGCAGTCCCACTTCCACTCCAGGGCCTCCAAGGGCTGTACCAAGCCTGCTGGTACATGATGCTCTGCCTTCACCTGCTGGCAGGTGAGGTATCAAGAAACGAACTCCACCACATCCTTCTTCATGCCCGGCCACTAGTGTTGTCGTCTGAGGTCCTGGTACATCTTCTCCACTCAAGGATTTACATCCAAATGAGGAGTGTGAAAATCTCTAAACACCTCCTCTCGTAAAGCGATTGGTACCAAGGTACGTCCTCTGAAAAGGATGTCATGCTCTGCTCCAAGGGAGAAGCCATCAGGTGCCTGTCCTGAGGATATCTGTGCATGCCGCATCTCACAGTCAGCGTCCCCACGCTGTGCCTCTCTGACCCGCTGTAGTAGTGGAGGAGATACTGTGAGAGACTGAAGGGAGGCTGCTCCATCCATATCCACGAAGGATATCTGCAAAGCGGCTAGCTGCTCTGTCGCCTCCTCAAGTAGCTGAATGCTCGTCCTCTTATCGAGATCATCGGCTACCACGTTCCCCTTCCCAGGAGTATAGACTATCTCAAAGTCATAGTCCTGGAGGAACTCGAGCCATCGCCGCAGTCTCAGGTTCAGGTCCTTCTGCGAGAAAATGTACCTGAGACTCTAATGGTCAGAAAAGACTGTAAAGCGCTCGCCCATCAGATAGTGTCACCATGTCTTCAGGTCGAAGACCACTGCTGCTAACTCCAGGTCCTGGGTAGCGTAGTTCTGCTCATTCGGCCTCAACTGACATGATCCATAGGCAATCACTACCCGCTCCTGCATCAGGACACATCCGAGTCCGGTCCCTGATGCATCGCAGTAGACTACATACCCTACTCCCTCCTCAGGCAATCTCAAGATAGGTGCGTTGGTCAATCTCTGTCTCAGCTCCTAGAAGCTCTGATGACATCTGTCTGACCAAACAAATGGTTTCCCCTTCTTCGTTAAAGCTGAGAGTGGTGCCGCAACTCTGGAGAAGTCTGGCACGAATCTCTGGTTTTATCCAGCTAGTCCAAAGAAACTCCGCACCTCCATCACGCTCCTGGGTGGCTCCCAAGCTAGCACTACCACAATCTTCACAGGATCCACTGCAACTCCTGCCTCAGAGATGGCATGCCCCAAGAAGTGGACCTCATGTATCCAGAACTGATACTTCGAGAGATTTCCATAAAGCAGGTGCTCTCGGAGTGTGTCTAGTACAACACGTAAGTGGTAGGCATGCTCCTCCTCAGTCGTCGAGTAAATAAAAATGTCGTCGATGAAGACCATGACAAATCGATCGAGGTATGGCTGAAAGATCCTGTTCATGAGGCCCATGAACACCGCTAGATCATTGGTTACGCCGAATGGCATAACCAAGAACTCATAGTGGCCATACCGAAATCTGAAGGTCGTCTTCTGCACGTCCTCGTCTCGAACTCTGAGTTGATGATAACCTGACCTGAGGTCTATCTTCGAGAACCACTATTCTCCCTTGAGCTGATCGAAGAGGTCATTAATCCTCGGTAGCGGATACTTGTTCCTCACTGTCACCTGGTTTAGGCGACGATAATCGACACAAAGTCGCATGCTCTCGTCCGCCTTCTTGGCGAACAATATCGGGGAAGCCCAGGGTGAAACACTGGGTCGGATGAAACCCTTTCCCTGCAAGTCCTCCAACTGTACCCGTAGCTCTCAAAGCTCAGTGGGTGCCATCAGATATGATGGAGTGGATATCGGGGTTGTCCCAGGGTACAGGTCGATATGAAAGTCTACCTATCTGCGAGGAGGTAGTCCTGGAACGTCTTCAGGAAAGACGTCCGCATACTGATCCACCAGTGCAGGAAAACTAGGATTCTGCACGTCAACAGCTCCTAGGATAAGGCTAGCCAACTGATGAGTGATGGGCTGTCCTCTCCTCTGCGTAAGTCCATCATGTGCTGCGAAGGCTCCCTTCTCGCCGGTAAAGGTGAACCTGCTCCCGTTGGTGCGTACACATCACACCTTGCGCCTAATACAGTCAATCTGTACATGGACTGTAGATAACCAATCCATGCCCAAGATGACGTCGTAAGGCCTCAATGCTGCTACAAGAAGATCCCAGCCGAAGCTCTCGCCTTTTAGAGTAAGATCACACTGCCGGCACCAGTGCATAATCATCGAGTCTGCTCCCATAGGAGTCTCTAACCGTAAGGATCGAGCCAACGGCTCTGTCGGAATCTCCGAGCTCCGATCAAGGGCAGCAGCTATGAATGAGTGACTCGCTCCTATGTCTATAAGAACTGCAGCAAGGGTGGAATAGACACAGATCATACCTCGAATCATCTCGGGCGCGCCATGGTGACAGGCCTCCGCTGCCTGGAGCTGTGCCTGTCTCTGCCCGCCAGCTTCCTGTGGTCGGGGCGGGCCTCCTCGTGGTGGTGGTGGTAGAGCCCCAAAGCGTCGCCCACCACCTACTGCTCGGCCAGCTCCTCTGCCTCGTCCGCCTCCTCCCTATAGACTGCCACGGTCGACCCTATGCCTCTGTCTGGGTGGCCCCTCAACTGTCTGCTGCTCCTCGGCACGGTGGGTCGGGCAGTCACAAGCCATGTGACCCTGCCCGCCGCAAGTGTAGCACTGCCTGCCTCTCGAAAGACTGGCTCCGCACTGTGTGCCCCGCACGGCTGAGCCAGTGTCCTGAGGTCGTCTGCGAGAGGCTCTGGTCTACCTAGACCCCTGAGTCATCCGCTGACTGGCTGCTGCGGAAGACTCTACTACGTGCCGCCCCGCGGTAGGTCTCGCCGCTGGAGAAGTCTCAGCAAGAATGCTCTCGATTAAAAGGGCTCGCTCCAGTACTCCTGCCTGGGTCGGGATGCTGATGAAGATCAGCGATGCCCTGATCTCATGTCTCAATCTCTGCTCAAAGGTCCGGGCCCGGTAGAACGGGTCCCGTACCATGTCGGTCAAGTAGTGCGAGCGATCAGTGAATCTCGCCGAGTACTGGGCGACTGTCAAGCTGCCCTGCCTCAGCTGAAGAAGCTCTTGGATGCGCACTTCACGGAGGGTGGCCGGGACGAACACTGAGCGGAAGAGGCCCTCAAAGTCTGTCCAGATGAGAGTGGCCTTATCGTGCACCTGGAGCATCAAGCTCCACCATCATCCTTCTGCTGCATGCAGTAGGCTCGCTGTGAGGATCACCATGAGGTCTGCTGGTGTCCTCACTAGTCTGAAAACTCGAACAACTGCCTCCAGCCAGTCCTCGGCTGCCTGGGGGTCCGTCTCCCCGTGGAACCTGGGCAGTCGCTGGCACTGGAACCCATGCAGTGCACTGAGGCGACGTGCATCGTCAGCTGCTGGTGCTGGAAGCATCGGTGGCGCGGTGGGTAGAGGTACTGCCGGTGCCTCTGCTGTCAAAGGGCCCTATACCAAGGCCTTTGTCGCTCGACGGGCTGTCGTCACGTACGGCTCTCGGAACCCTAGTTGGCTTCCATCATGGGGCCATCCTGAAAGGAAACAGGTGCGCCACGGTCAGAACAGTATACCTGGTGAGCTGATACAAGTAATCACAAAGAAAACTTGAAACACACATGAAATCAATGTTTTCGTGCATTAAGTCGGAAATCAGAAATCAGGGTCCTGGTGTACGGATACGTCGGCCGCCGCACCAACACTGGACTCCCAGGACTAAAAACCACACCCAATACGCTGAACACTATTGCTTCACATAGAAGAAATATCAGAGTCTACGGTAGAACCGACCACCTATGATACCAATTTTTCACGACCCGTCCTCGGGGCCCGTGTCGTGACTACCCCAAACCCACCTTCCATAGGCCAGGGGCTGGAGACCAGCACCACGGCATAAATCCCTGTAAAAAGGGAAGGCATAGCCTTTGTAAGGTAAACAAGCACCACAGAGTAAGCAAGCAGAAGAAGTTAACACTAGCTAAAAGCTGGTACAATAGTAAGTGTAGAAAAGTAAGGGGGTCCGGAAATACAAGCCCAACTATAAAGTACAACTGAAAGTGGAAAAACATCAACTAAAGGTAAAGCCGCAGCATCGAGCCATCCACTGGAAGTCCCACCTAAAGGGTGAGTACAGAAAGCCTCGACTACTCATCAAGTCCAGCCTACCACTCCGAGTACACCTCGCCCAGTGGTCCACCTCCAGGTACCGTCCTACTCCGCAAGCCTCCAACACGATCAGCGTTGTCCGTCATCTGCACCCAACACAACGTAGTGAGGGCATAGCTCGTGTAGGGGTGAGTATAAGCTACTCAGTAGGGACCCCGAGACCCCTGAAGGTCTCCGAAAATCCACAAAGGATAAACCACAAAGGAAAGATACAATCACGAAGTAACATCCGACACTGCTTAGGTATATGCCCATACATATACCTAAGTCATCAATTCTCGCTCGTCTCCATCATCCGAGCCCAAGTACAACCCAGTCCACACAGGAAAGAAAAACGTGAAATCTACACAGGATAGCTCAACACAATCCAAAAAGGAAAGTAAAACATAAATCCACATAGGATAGCACAAAACAATCCACAAAGGATTGTAAAACAGAGTTTCGGCTCACACAGGTATACTTCTTCAAATGACGATAGAGATGATCACTGATCCATCTAAGTCATCGGACCCACAAAGGATCGATAGGTACTGACCCCCGCAATGACCCACAAAGGATCTGACCCACAAAGGATCGATAGGTAAATAACCCCCGCAAAGACCCACACAGGATCAGGCCCACATAGGACCTGTAGGCGTTGGCTCACAAAGAACCGCTGAGCGCAGACCCACACAGGATCAGACTCACATAGGATCGGTAGCACTGACCCACAAAGGATCGCTGAGTGTTGTAGTCGTCGCAGTCCACTGAGGATCTCTGCACAGTCGTCGTCGTCACAGTAGCAGTCGCAGCCAGCTCTTGGGTTCCCGCACACAACAAGCTCGTTCGAGAGGGTCCGCTCCACGAGCCGAGAGGATGATACATCAACTGACACACAATCCAGATTTGATGTATCCAAAAGTTCCGTATCGTCAACAGGAACTCAACGTCGCAGACGGCGCATCAATCGGACGCCCGGTCAGAGAGTTATTGGCTTTTTTCGTCCCAGGGGCCCGGTTGGTTTTTTAAGGCAAAACCAACCCGACCATACTCCACCTGCGTCCAAACCTCGGGCGGAGTATGGAAAAAGATCCATCTCACTTAGAGGAATTCAACGAAGTCAACGACAAGTCAATCGGACGTCCGAAGCTCAAGATATGAGTGTTTCCGCTCCGAAGGCCCGGTTGGTTTTGTGTACGAACCAATCCGACCGAACACAAAGTATTACAAAACCTTGAGTGCGATATACCGAAACAACCGTCTCGTTCCAAGGATCGCATCACCGCTGACGGTGTGTCATTCGGAGGCCCGTAGCTCAGGTTACGGGAAAAAGACCAAAACGGTCCGAAGACGGGGGGTCTGGGCTCAGACCGACCCGGCTTGGTCGGGCCGGCCCGGCTCGGCTCGGCCGGGTGGCCGAGTGAAGGAGCCCCGGGATGCTGCCCCGACGGGAAGATGGTGCTGCGGCCCCGCGTGGGGCCATGCTGGAGTCAGCGGACACGGCTTTTGCTGTGTCTCGTGCATGTGAGCCAGACCCGCGCGGCCGCGGCTTCAGCCGCGGCGGCCCTGTCTGGTGGCGCGCCGCCGGTGGCTTCCGCGGGCCACCGGAGTTGCTCTAGTGGTCCGTTTTTCTTCCCGTCTGTGTCGAAGCTCTTCCCGGGTCCCGTTCTTCACTACAGAAACAATGGATCGTCCCTGCGGCATGTTTTGTTGTCGCCCGCCAATCTGCGCATCAACGAAGAACTGTAAAGGGTAGTCGGACCGTGTTTGTTTGGCCCGCACCCTCCGCGTTAGATGATAACAGTTGGGAAAAAATTATCAACACATAGAGAACATGTAAAAAACAATTTTAATAAATTAAAATTGTTCTTATGAAACTGGGTTCTTTGTTTTGAACGGAAACATCCACTGAGTAAAAACATTCCCAATAAAAACCCCTACCTCTTCAAGTCGTCGTACGCGCGTTCTTCTCGGAATTGATCGTCGCGGAAGGAGGGGATCGTCGCGTCGTCACGGTATCCGGAATTGCGTCGACAAACTCCGACGACCAAGAAATAGCAGATTTAATTAATAATAATTAGATACATATTGTTGTTTTAATCCACAAAGGAAATTTAAAAAAAAGAGCGCAACCCCCTACCTTGTCGCTGCCGATCGAAGGTTGTCGTGGGGTTGGATTGTCATGGAAGAACATCACGGAAGAAGAATATTCGGTGTCGTGGAACTTGGCGTCGCGTCGTTGATTTCTGAGGGCTCGACGTTCTTCGCATTCTTCGCGAAGGAGGATGAAGAACTCATGGTTTTTGTCAAATCCTCTCAATGAACATTTTTCCAGAAGTCGTCCATTGGTCTTATTTTATTATTACGCCAACGGATTGAAAACAGGTTAAGAAAAGATTAAATTAATTCATAGAATTAATTCAACGAATAAAACCGCCCAATTAATTGGTGCGTTATGAAATTAAGAAAACGCGTCAGTTGACTTTCATAATGACGGGTTTTCGCGGGTGCGTTACTTAGCGGAAAAGAAACGGTGGGGATCGTGCGTCTCCCACCTCACAAATATCCTACCAAGAGGGTAGGATATTTTTGGATAGCACCCTATCCGCATCAACTCAGCTTAAGCAGGTTTAAGTGGCTTCATGTGGCTTCCAAGTGGCTTAAGTGAAATAAAATAATGTTTGTCATACAATTTATTTTATTTCTTAACTTTATGCCCAAAAATTAAAAACCACACCCGAGAAAACGCAACTCCGGAAGAGGCATTTCTAAGCAATTACAGGCACTGTGATTCCATCAGTGCCCTTGGAATTCGATTCCGAGCATCGGTTCAAAAGTTAGAAAAACCCGCTCGTCCATTCACTGAACGTACCCTAGCCAAACTTCGGAAAATGATTCCGGGCACACCGGGCCTCGAAATCAGGTGCTGTCAGAAACTGCGTTCTTGTAAAAATCCAAAGAAAATTAAGAAAATGAATTCATTGAATTTTTCAGTTCTTTACACCCAGAATATGTGGTTCATAGAGTGATAAGATAGAAATTCTATGTTGCAATGTCTTCCGACAATTGTTAAACACCTAACCATCATGTATGTTTTTCTGTAGATGTGTTTCTGAAACATGTCCATTTACATTGACAGACATTAATTTTGGTGGGCTTGTATTCTAGCCTAGTTTAATTCCTACTTTTCCTATATTCATACCCCTTTTTGGTTATCTTAGTGGTATGCATGATTATTAACTTACTGTTTTTAAATTTCAACATTTTGAGATTGGAGATGGGTGCATGTGTGTGTACTTATGAAAATTTCTACCATTTGTGGAATATGCCTACCTGGAGCAAGTCTCCATCCCTTGGCATATCAGAGGCGGGCATGGGGTATTCATGGATTAGGGCCCTCTGGTATAGTTGATGATAGTGTGGAATAATAAGAGGTGGTTTCTACCTTACAAACCACGAGTTTGTGATATTGGTCCGTGGAATCAATGTTATGTGTTTTGATATTGGATTTCAGATCTGGAACTCTAGTGTTTTTCAGGCATCCAAAGTATCTATACACTAATACTTAGAATTTTTATTTTAGACATTATACATTTAAACAATAGTTTTCAGGACAATTTATGGTACATGCATCATATTGGATTTTGAGTGTGTTCTCAAGACTTTGTGGAGTCAGTTTCAGCTCACCATGTATACTCTACTGACGGTGGTACATCTTTATCATTTTCGGGAGGCATCCATGCAGAAATATTATGAAGATTCCAATGGTTGAACATGAGGATGATCCACCTAGTGATGAGGAATTAGTACATGGACTAGTTCCATAGATATCACCCACGAGTTGTGTATCAGTGATACCACCTCCTGAAGAGAAACAATTACTAGCAGTGCTACCTGTAGTGGATGCAAACAAGAAGAGTACATTGCATGAGTTCCAGTGGTAGAAACCTCTTAGATTCATGGGTGTTCTATACCCATAGGAATCTAAAGATTGGTTGGAGGTGATTATGTGTGTCTTATACCTAGTGAGGACACATCTCGACCAGATGGAACTTCTATCCATGAGTCTTTAAAGGGATCAGTGGAGATATTGTGTAGATTAGTGATCCAGATGCATAATGAGAGGTCCCTCACTTGGAATGACTTTGAGAATCTCTTTAGTAAAGAGTTATTCCTAGGGATCTCACACTCCGTGTGTATATTGGAGTTCCAGTATCTATATTAAGGAAGTTAGAGAGTAGTAGAGTACTCTTGTGAGATTTACTAATCATCCTCACTAATCCATGAATATGGTTCAGGACCCATTCATCATGGCCTAGCCCTTTGTTAATGTGATATTCTTGAAGATGATGGGATCCATGATATCTCTTCATATTCCAACCCATGTTGGGAAACTGGATAAAGCTCTTCAAGTAGAGATATTTCTGGTGAAGAATATAATAATAGTGGGAGAAATCACCAGGCATCAGGCTGCTGAATATTTGGCCACAAGTACCTAATAGATGACTTAGGGATCTTGGTGGACCATACAGTTCACTTGATGACCCCAGGTCATGGGGTCAGTACTGTGAGGATCCCAGGGTAGAGTGGGTCAACCGAATGATTGGATGTGTTACTCATGCAGTGGTCGGTGACATCTAGATAGAGATTGTATGACCCATAGTAGGTCCTATTAGGAGAAGACTGAGGTATCACCAAGGAAGTGGTCAAGGTAGGAAATGGTCGGTCCTCCTAAATGTGGACAGAGAATAGGAGTTGTACGTGTAGTAGGAGGTGAGCATATATTGGAGGTACTACCACCACTACCCCCAGGCGGTCCACAACATGGTTAGGGAGATGGTGGGTAGGGATGATGCCAACATTAGGCGATCGAGGCTTACAAACCTGGTGCTCTAGATACAATTAGATGTACAATATATGTCTTTTACACCCTAGATGTAGTTAAGATATTCATAGGTTCCAGTCACCCTTTTCATTCCATAACCCTTGTTCTAGACTTGGATATTCCAGTGGAACCATTAACTCGATCCATATGATTAGAGACTCCTATGGGTGAAAATTGATCATCACACACTAATTCTGATTATGTTCCCTTACAGTAGGAGGTGAGATGTTTGGATGGTATCTCATGGTGGCAACGTTGAGGCCATAAGAATTCATTTTAGTATAGACTAGTAATTTATAGTTTATGACCAGATTGACAGTTTTATGTGTAGTGTGTGGTTTTTCAATGGAGATCGGACCATGATTTCTTTTTTCAATAAAATTAAACACCCGATGCATCAGAAGAATTCACACATATAAGGGTTCCACTGATCACACATTAGGTATCTAGCCTCACCCTTGACATAGTAGATGAGACGAGTCCAAAATTTCATGAAATGGTGACAAATTATGAGGAAATATTTCCTTTGGATGTCCCTAGATTACCTCCCCACATGGAGGTAGATTTCTACATTGATCTATACCATGATAAGTCACTGATATATACACCTTCATATTGGATGGATCACATAGAACATCATGAATTGGGGGTATATTTGGAATACTTCTAGAGGAATGGCTTTGTGAGGCCCATTATTTCACCCTTGGTATCCCCAATGTTATTTTCCAACTTGAAATTTGTGATCTTGAGGTTATTTGGGGACATATGATGCCTAAACCAGGTGATCATGATAAATAAGTAACCACTACCACAAATTAATGAACTCTTCGATCATTTGAAGGGAGCGAGATAGTTCTCGAAGATAGATCTCAAATCTAGCTATCATCTTCGAGTATAAGATGAAGAAATCTCAGGGAAAAATTTCAGATGTCGTTATGACCACCAAAATTACCTAGTGATGATTTTTGGTGGGATGATTTTCCCGACAGTGTTCATGGGACTCATGAAAAAGGATTTTCTAGCCTTACTTAGACAGGTTCATCGTGGTCTTCATTGATGTCATCCATGTGTACTCGGTTTCTAAGGAGGATCACATGATTCACTTGAGGATGGTCCTAGACACACTCCGAGGTCACCCACTTAATGAGAAGCACTCAAAGTGTCATTTTTTATTTGGAAGGTCCACTTTTGTAGAAACGTCATTTCAAACGATGGAGTTGCAGTAGATCCATTAAATATTAAATTTGTGCTTGCTTGGAATACATTGAAGAGTGTTATGGAGGTGTGGAGTTTCTTGGACTTTAATAGGTACTATTATAGTTGTGTACCTTACTTTTATAGAGTAGAATCCTCCATGATATCATTTACTTTGAATGGGAAGCCATTCATGTGGAAAGATAAGTGAATGTAGTGCTTTTAAGAGCTGATGCAGAGATTGAAAAGTGCCCCCATTTTGAGATTACCAGTGGAGGGTGTTGAGTACATAGTGTTCTTTGATTCATTTGATACTGGCCTTGGTTGTGTCATGATGTAGTGTAAAATGGTGATTGTCTATGGTTCTATCTTGTTGATGTGGTATGCATAGAACTATGTGAACCATGATCTTGAGATAAAAGTGATAGTCTTTGCAATAAAGATGTGGTGACACTACCTGATAGACAAATAATTTACATCATAATTTAACCACAATATTATCAAGTATATCTTCTCTAAAAAAAATTTGAACTTGTGATAGAGGAGTTGGATAGAGTTCCTCCAGGCCTATAACATTGGGATTTTCTATACTCCTGAGAAAGGGAACATGATGTTAGATATTCTCAGCAGAAGACACATATTTTAGTTGCTGAGTGAGGAATCATAGTAGTTTTCATGTTATATATATGATTTGTAGATTGAGATGGACCAACTTACTTATAGTCTATAGTTGTCAGTTCCCCACCTTTACAAATATTCACAAAGGAACATCTATGAGACACAGAAATTGAGTATTTACGTTCTTAAAAGCCCATATAAAATTCCCCTAATTTATATTATAAAGGTGGTGAGAACATTGTTCTCTTTAGAGGGCACATTGTCGTGTCAACAACAATGCAGGAGGTCGTCTTGAGGGAGTTCCATTCATCCCATTTGGCGGTACAAATAGGAAAGTAAAATATGTATTAGGACCATCAACATTAGTTTAGGTGGCTGGGGATAAAGAAGGCGATTCTCACTATCTGGTAAGCGAAGGTCGGGTGCTAAGTTCTAGAGGTCTTCGCTCGATCACTTGAGGTGCTAGAGGGTATTTGGGATGAGATGTCGAAAGACATAGTGATGGGTTCACCACACACTTCCAAGGGACATGATACCATTTGGGTGATCGTTGACTGACACACCAAGTCATCCAACATCCTACCGATCTGTGAGCATAAATTAGTAGAGGGCATGGGTGTCCAATGCATACATGAGATTGTTTGAATCCTTGGAGTCCCTTCAACGAAGTTCTATAGTCGTGATGCGCTCATAACATCTCAGTTGTGGAAGGGATTGTAGGACTCATTTAGGACTCAGCTTTTCTTGTGCATAAAATTCTATCCCCAGATGAGTGGCTAGACAGAGAGGACCAGCCAGGTTTTTTAGGATATGCTACATGGTTGAATCCTAGACTTTGGTCATAGTTGGGTGGATCACATAACACTGATGGTGTTTGCTCAAAACAACATATATCACTCCACTAGTGTTATGGAATCATTCAAGGAATTTTAAATGTAATGTCTTAGATTTTCTATCTATTATTTTTAAATATTATATGGAATTATTATGAGACAATCTTTTGTGAAGGAGTTCTATTCCGAGTCCAGGAGTGCTAAGAATAAGGTTTTGAAATAAATTAAAATTTTAAAAAAGCGTGTGTGAGTGGTTTTCCTGAAAAAGTGTAATATCATTTAAATGGGTGACCAGATTAGAAATTCAAGTGCACTATTGCATTCAGAGTAGTGATTTTACCTTAGGCGGGGCCTAACATTGACCGACGCGGGTCAGCTTCAAGGGTTTTTTCCTGATGTTTTTAATGGAAATAAAATAAAATAAAAAATTATTTTATTTCTTTTCAATTTTGTGAAACGACAAAATATTACTCCTCTTTAAATACATGCATATGGTATGTTCACACGGTTATCTGCATAACCCTGTGAAATTGAGGATTGGACATTAGAGCTTTTGAGGAGAACCTGTTGGCGGATGACGGTGATGCGAGCGATCGACACAATTCAGAATTGACGAACCTCACCAACGAAAACGATATAGAAATAATTCTTAAACCGAATCGAGGTAGGGGTTGTTATTTCAGTTCTTCTACCCTATTCATTGATTAATCGAAGATCGTGGATAGACCAACGAATAAGTTGATTCAAGGATTCAAACATCCTTACAGGAGGGTTTTTATTTGGTTGATCTCGGGGAATTAATCCGTATTAATTATTTTATTATGCTCCGTTTGATCCTACTAATGAGAGCGGATCAATGCAATGATGAACAATGGCAGAGGCTCATTCGTCGATTTCCATTTGGTTTTCTTTTCCCTTCCCTTTTCTCTTGCATTCTTCACATTGTTCATGGTTCGATGAAAAACAGATTGATGAGAATCCTTTTTGAAACACAAAAATCCAAAATTGGATATCCGAATTCATGGAGACCTAGCTGGGGTATGACGAAGATGGCAGTAGATGAAACAACATGGTTCGAGAATTATCGTTCTTCAATCGTTCTTCAAGCTGATGATCGAAATAGGTTTTCAAGACCGATCGAACCCCCGAAACCAGCCAAAACGTTGATGGAAGGGTTGGGTGACCTCAGATCTACCGTTTCGTTGGAAATGGACTGCTGGATCAATGATCAGAGCAACACCGAGGACTACCCCCCACTGGGAAATCGACTTCGACATTGACTTACACCCCAGGATGGCACCAATTTCATCCTCAGTATTTCATATGGCTCCCACAGAGCTTCACAAGGAGAGGATGTAGTTAGAGGTTTTTTTGATAAAGGGTTTCATAAGACCCATCATATCACCTTGGGTGGCCCTAGTCCTATTTTCCAAGAAGGTTGACGGGATTTTGAGGTTTTTCATGGATTACCGATGCCTGAATAATGTAACGGTGAAGAAAAAGTATCCACTACTGAGAATTGACGACCTCCTCGATCAGCTAAGAGGGGAACATTGGTTCTCAAAGTATGACCTTTGATCAGGTTATCACCAGCTATGAGTACAAGATAAGGATATAACGAAGACAGATTTCAGATTCCTCTATGGTCACTAGGAGTATGTGGTTATGCATTTCACCATAGAAAATTCCCCAACAGTGTTAATGGGTCCGATGAACCTGATTATACAACCATACATAGACCAGTTCGTAGTAGTCTTCATTGACGACATCATTGTGTACTCGACTTTAGAGTAGGAGAATGCGGGACACCTGTGGATGGTTCTAAATGTACTCCTGGAGCACCAGCTTTATGGGAAGCTCTTGAAGTTCCATTTCTGTATTTAGGAGGTCAACATTCTAGGACCTGTCATCTCAGGAGATGGTGTAGCTGTGAACCCAACCATGGTAAGGGAAGTGTTAGCATGGGAGCCACCTCGGTGTGTGATGGAGGTGCAGAGCTTGATTGGGTTGGCAGAATATTACTGGAGATTCATTCCTGATTTCTCCTTAGTATTAGAACCGATGAAAACCTTAAAAAGAAAAGGGAAACCCTTCATGAAGAAAAAAAATTTCTAGAAGGCCTTCGAGTAGTTGAGACAGAGTTTGACGAGCACTCCATTTTTCAGATTGCTATAGGAGGGTGACGAGTACGTAGTTTTCTGTAACGCATCTAGAACTAGGATTGGATATGTTCTAATGCAGAGACAGGTAGTTATTGATTATGGTTCGCGCTAGCTTAGGCCACATGATAAGAACTATTTGACTCATGATCTCATGATGGCAGGGGTAGTCTTTGCATTGATGATGTGGCGACACTACCTAATGGGCGAGTGGTTTATCATCTACTCTAACAACATGAACCTCAAGTACGTCTCCTAGTAGAAGGATATGAATCTGATACAAATGCATTGGATAGATTTTTTTACAGACAATGATTTCGAGATCATATATTCTCCTAGGAAAGGTAATAAGGTGGAAGATGCTCTTAGCAAGAGGTCGAGTATGTAGCTGTTGAGTGAGGTGAAAGAGTAGTTATCCACGTTGCCGCTATCCGTCATGGACAATGAGGATGCAACATACCTACAGTCAATGGCTGTTACCCTTCCACTCTTAAAATGAGTTATGGAGGTGCAACTTAGGGATATCTACTATGAGGTTTTACGTGCTCAATTATCCACATGACATGCTCCTGATAGATATTCACATGTTAGGGAAGCCATAATTCTTCTCAAAAGATTCACGGTTGTTCTAGTAGAATTTAAGGAAGAGATCTCGATGGAGTTTCATACACTTCCTTGGTCGTACATCCTAGAGTGGTGAAGATGTAACAGGATCTCTGACGACACATCTGGTTTTCAGTCATGACGAGGGCAGTTGCAGAGTTCGTTTATCGATGCCTTAAATGCCAACAGGTGAAGGTTGAGCACCAGGTTCCAGCGAGATTTTCCCACAACTGGATGATCCATAGTGGATGATGGATGTAATATTGATGGACTTCATGATAGGCTTACCACAAACGTCCATGGGGAATGATTCCATCTGGGTGATCATTGACTTAATCACCAAGTCAGTCCACTTTATAGCTATCAGTGAGCAGTGTTCCGTAGTGAGATTGGGACTCCAATATGTGTAGGATAAAACATAGCTTCATGGCGTCCGTTCAATAGTAGTCTCAGATCGAGACGCCCGCTTTACATCTCGGTTGTGGAAGGGATTAGAGAATGATTTTGAGACTGAGTTATTCTTGAGCATGATGTTTCATCCCTAGACCGATGGTCAGATAGAGAGGGCCATTCATGTTCGAGAGGATATGTTTCGAGCTTTCATCTAGGACTTTGGTCATAGTTGGGAGGACCACCTTCCACATGATGAGTTTTCGTAAAGAAACAGCCACCACTCCACCATTGGTATGGCTCAGTTTGTGGCATTGTATGGGAGAACCTATCAGTCACTGCTTTACTGGACCGACCCCTGAGAGTCAGCACTCATCGGTCTAGAGTTGGTGTGAGCTACCACCTAGAAGGTGCAGGTCATCCGGGAGAAAATGAATACTGCACAGAGCTGACAGAAGTCTTATGCTTATAAACGATTGAGACTTCTAGAGTTTGAGGAGGGATACCACATCTTTCTTTAGGTGACGCCTCAACAAGGGTTACAGAGATTTCTCTAGGGTGGAACGCTATATACGAGGTTAGTCAGACTTTTCCATATACTGTGTAGAGTTGGAGAGGTGGTGTACCGTCTAGATCTACTGGCACAGTTGCATCGGGCACTTGATTTCTTCCACGTGTTGCAACTGAGGAGGTATGTGCATGACCCATCTCACGTTATCAACTGGGGAGAGCTGGACATCGAGGATGGAGTGACCTTTGCTGAGAACCCAGTGGAGATCGAGGATCAAGAGGAGAGGATCTTTCGTGGGAACTCAATTCTCATGGTTCATGTCTGGTGGCAGCATAAGAATCTTCAGAAGAGCATGTTGGAGTGGTGGACTCATATCCTAGCCCAGTACCCACATCTTTTTGTGTAACTCTATCTTTTGATTTTTTGGGGACGAAAAGCCCCATGGTGCGGAGAATGTAACATCTCATATTTTCTGTTTATTATTGTTAAATATTATATGGAATTTTTATGAGACCAGGATTTTATATGGCGTGCGATTCCGACACACGGAGGACCCAGAATAAATGTTTGAAATAAATTAAATGTTTAAACAGTGTGTTTGAGAGGTTTCCCTAAAAAAGTGGAATATCATCTAAACAGGGGCCTGGATCAGAAATCTAAAGGCACCACTACGTTCAGAGCGACAACTTATCCTTAGGTAAGCCCTAACATCGTTCAGTGCGGGTCAGCTACAAGAGTTTGTTTTCATGACATTCTTAATCAAAATAAAATAAAATAATAATTTATTTTATTTTATTTCTGTTTTGTGCAACTACCAAATTTTCCTCCATTATAAATATATAATTATTGAAAGTTCACAGGGTTAGCTGCATAACACTATGAAAATAAGGATTGGACATTAGAGAATTGTAGGAGAACCCGTTGGTGGATGACAGTGATGCGAGCAATCAACGCACTTCAAAATCTGTAACACCCCAAACTTCAACGGTACATTTCCCTTTGAATAATTCAATGTCATGCATTGTACGCAACTTCAAGATTCTAACACACCACAACCAATCAGACTAGACGTTATGAATAGTAATACCTACTTTTTGAAATTTTATAAATTATATATCTCAATATGGACTTTATTTTTGGATTCAGAATATCGAAATTATCCTAGGGTGAAATTTTGGTACTTTTCGGATAACTTTCATATTTTGATGAATAGTGAAAATTACTAAATTTTAATTGAAAACTAATTTTTTAATCGAAATAACTAATATTGATAAATTATGAATTTGAGTAGTTTTAAAGTATATTTATAATATATTTTTACCATTTAATTCAATGTTTTTCATTGGACATAATTTCACAATTAAACCAGACATAAACAAGTGCCAGTCTTTTGATAGTTGTTATCTCTTAAAAACATGTATTTTGTTATAACAACGGGAATTAATTTTAAATTAATTTCTTCCACTTCTGTGCTATGAACTTGGAAAAATGGATTCAATATTTGGAATCAAGATTTCCAAATTATGTAAATAGGAAACTTTTATTTTTAGACATTTTGAATAATTACCTCGGTAAATATTTTATTTACCGTGGTTAAGGGTAAATCCGGTAAATGAGGGTTAAAAAAATAATATTATAATAAAACTAAATTACCCTAAAACGTGTCCTAACATTATTGGTGGATACATTTCCGACCATGGGCATATTTGGGTCGATTTTGGGACCCCATGGAGCCACTTGTAGGTGAAAGGGGCACTTTATTAAGTTAAATACAAAAATGACATAAGCATATATCTTTTAGCAAAAAAAATTTAAATAGGGTTATATATTTTGGATTTTTGACTATAAATATTCATTATAAAGATAAACATATTTCCAACATAATTAATTTTTATTTATAATTTTAATACATTAAATTAGTTAATTTATTTATGACACAATGATAATGTAGTAATTACAATAATAGTGAAAAATTAAACTAATTGATATTATAAATACCCAAATAAATATAAATTGAGACTTTTTATGAATTAAACTAATTTTATAGGTTACTATTACATGTTAGGATTGAGTTAATTAAATTTTTTAGAAGTAATCATTCTGTTATGATTTTTACCAAAATCAATATTTTAATATTGTCAAAATTGACATAAAAGAGTTTTAAAAATAAATATTATATTATTAATTAATATTAAATTCCTAAAAATCTAACGCTCGGACAAGAGACTTATATCATGATAGGTGTATCATTAACGGGCCACTTGGGGTTCTATTGGATGTATATAGTATGTTTATTAACTATATAATATAAAAATACAAAGTGAAATGGTAAGTGTCAAACTAATTAACTAAGAATTAATACTTAAAATAAGATTAATATAGTAACCCAAACCTGTCGGAATCTTATTGGTTGAGTGGTTTTCAACCTATCCCCACCTTAAACTTTAAATAATCTACTTTGGATCCATTAGAAACCGAATATGAATTTATTATAAAATAATATTTCTAGCTTTTCCAAAGGTGCCCCTCACCACTCTTATAAAAGGGAACACCCCCTTCTCACTAATTCACACATTCAAAGCCTTTTGGTTCGGCCAAACTATGCTGAAATACTCTATAAACCTCCCTCACTTCATCCTAGAGGCCTTCCTTTAGTCATAAATCCAACCTAAGGATCCCTTTTGATCAAATCAAAAGGAAGAACCCGAAGAAGAGGTAATAATTTCACCACCCTTTTTCAAATTCCTTTCTTCTTCCACTTCATCTTTATTTGTTATTTATATTCTAAAATAATAACTCGAGTATATTATATATACTGTGATGTTATTATAAATATTGTACAACAATATTCAGTATTCTATCCATCCTTTGAATGGCATGTCACCATACGTGCGTACGTACGACCTACCGTCTTTACGTCGTGGTGCAATTTTCATTCAATAAATTATTATTTGGATGGGTATAATAATGATTTGTAATTCATGTAAATAAAAATATAACATGATAATTAATATTTCTATATGATATAACTGTTGAGTCAAATGTTATCTTTTGACTTCTATATTTTTTTTGGAAATCACAAATGTTTTTTTTAATCATACCGTTCTGACTCTGTAAATCGTACCGTACTGACTCGGTAAATCGTATCGTACTGACTCTGTCAATCGTACTGTACTGACTATGTCAATCATACTATACTAACTCTGTCAATCGTATCGTACAGATTCTGTCAAATGTATCGTACTGACTCTTCTATTCATACTTTCATTACTTGTTTTGGTACCTAGTCAAAAACACTTGTTTCATATGAATCGTACCATTGCTTATCATCGAAATATATCTTGTTTTAACCAATACAATGTCATTGAGTTAGTTACAAACTAGTCAAAACAATGTCGTGCTTTCTATTTCAATATGACCGTTATGATGCCAGGTGTCCAAGTCCCTCCGAGTTTTTCGGAGAAATATGACCGTTGGAGGCGACATGACCGTTGGAACTTGAGTCCTATAAATAGGAGGTCATTTGAAGCTGAGAAAGAATAAAGTATGAGACATTGTAGAACAACTGTGATACTTTGATTCAATCATGATTCTAGAGAGAGATTCTGTTACTTCTCTCATCTTCTTTGTGCGTCCGATCATCGTATCGAGGGCTTTTAAGTGATTGAAAGACATAGGTTCCGATTACCTACAAAATCGAGGGCTTCCGGGGATAGGCAGACAGACGAACCGATCATCATATCGAGGGAAACCGGGGATAGGCAGAGGGACGAACTGATCATCGTATCGAGGGCTACCGTGGATAGGAAGACGGATGTACCGATCATCGTATCGAGGGCTCAACAAGGTGTTGTTGAGACATACCTTTTATCCTAGGTGAAAGGATAACCCTTCTCTTTGGGTCAAAAGAATTGTAATACTTTTACATTTCCGCTGTTACTCATATTAGAAAGAAATTTGTATTGTTTCCTTTCTTCTTTATATATTCAATTGTAATTGTTTCAATTACAATCATTCTATTACATATTGTATTGATTGATTCTATACGCTTTAAGGTATAATCATTCAAATTTGTATTACTCTGATTATTGTGTTCATCTTGAATACAATTGTTTTATATTACATTAGTATTACTTTACATCATACCTTCAATATTCAATACAACTGTGGGTGTTTGTATTTGTATTTGTTTAAGATCATTTAAACTAATCTCTTAGTTGCTAAAACTCAAAAGTTTTTAAACCTTCAATTCACCCCCCTCTTGTATTGTTCCATCTAATAGACATACATATATACATATTCGATCCAACAATTGATATCAGAGGAGGTTTTCCACTGATTTATATTACTAGCTTTATTTCTTTCATATTACTATCTTAAATACTTACTACACTAACGTGTGGAGTGGAAACGTTTTTTGTTGTATTAGATGGCAGGAATGAATATTGGGTCAATAGACAATCTGAATCCTTCTAGACCACCTATCTTTGATGGGAATGATTTTGAGTATTGGAGAGATCGTATGAATACGTTATTTATCAATACTGGCATTGACAATTTTATTATGCTTACTGGAGGTTATAAAATTCCTGACAAAGAAGTTAGTACTTTCACTAACCAAGAGAAGCAAGAATATCAACTGAATTACAAGGTACAGAATACATTATTATGCTCTATGACCAGGAATATATATAGTCAGATATCTTCATGTGAAGTAGCCGACTGTATTTGGAAGAAATTGGAAGTCACTCACTTTGGAACATCCAAGGTTATAGAAACAAGGAGAGCAATGCTTCGTGCAGAGTATCATGGATTTATTTTTCCTTATGGAGAGCCAGTATGTAAAGTGAAACAAAGGTTTATGACGATAGTCAATAGTTTACAATCTATGGGAGAAAAAGGTCTTGATGATGAATCTCTAGTTGATAAAATTATAAATATAATGCCAAATTAATGGGAGTAAAAAAGAACAGCTATTTATGAAAATAGAAAAGTTTCCCAGATTACTCTTGATGAACTCTTGGGAACTCTTCTACAACACGTGAAAAGAATGAAGAGAGATGCTGATTTCAACAAGAAGAAGAATGGGAATGGAAGTGTAGCCTTTGCCTCTAAAGCTAAAACACCTGAAAGGCTTACAAGGTCTAAAGCCAATAAAGTTGTTATATCTGATTCAAGTGACTGTGATCTTTCTGACAATGAGTTAGCCAATCGTGCTCGAAGAATGAACAAGATTGTGGGAAAGAAAGATTTCCAATATAAATTCAAAAATAAAGAAATGAAGGATAAGAAAGATTCAGAAGTAACTTGTTATTAATGTAAGAAAGCAGGACATATAAGGCCTGATTGTCCTTTACTGAAGAGGAAAGACAGAAAGGAGAAACAATCTGAAAGAAACAAGAAAAGATTTTATAAAACAAATAAAGTCTTAAAGGCAAAAGATATGTGGAGTGAAAGTGGTAGTGATTCTTCAGATGATTCTTCAGAATATGAGTCCTCAGGATAGAGGAATATCAGACACTTAGCTAGATTACCAATTGAAGAGCATTGTCTCATCGCTAAGGTACATAATGCTGAATCTGTTACAAATGACTCTTTGAATGAACATTTTATTGATAATAGATATTATGAATCTTCAAATGATGAATACTCATCATCAGAAGATGATACTTTACCTTCTTTTGAAGAAGTGTCTAGATTTTCAAAATTACATGAAAATGAAAATTCTAAACTCAAGAAATGACTTGAGAAAGAAAATTCTAGAATTTCAATCTTGACTAAAGAAGTATCAGATCATTCTAAAGATCTTGATGTGAAAACTTCTGATTTTGAAAGTATTTTAAAAACCCTTGAGAAAGTTAAATCTGATAAGGATAAACTTTCTAAGGATCTTGAAACTTTAATTTCAAAGAAAAATATTTTAGAGCCTAACTCTAGTTCAAATTCAAATGTTTTGGAAAATAAGAATATTGTTTTAAAACTAATGTTAGAGATTTTATCCTTGAAGAAATTTTTGTCAAACTTTACTCATGGAAAGGAAAACTTTGACAGGATGTATTCTAAAATTATACCTTTGAGAAATCATTCTGGTCTTGGCTATACTTATTCCAAACCTATTTTTAGTAACAACTATTTTTTTCCTCAAAAAACCAATTTCCGTTCTAAGTGTCAATGTGGTGTACACTGGAGAAGAGATTGTTCTCTTAATAGAACTCAATCTTTAGGGTTTCATAAAGCTAATTTTGCAAAACAAATGTGGATTCCTAAAATTATTTTATCTAACCCTTCTAAATCCAAGCAAGTTTGGATTCAAAAAAACTAACTGTTTCTTTTTCAGGAAAAAGAGAAGTGTACCAACAAGAATATTTGGTACATGGGTAGTGGTTGTTCTCGACACATGACTGGAAACAAAGATCTCTTTGAAAAGGTTATCAAAACAAAAGGTGGAAAAGTTACCTTTGGAGATAATGCTCAAGGAAAGATTGTTGGTATAGGTAATATCGTTTTTCTTGGAAAACTTCTTATCTCAAATTTTTTGTTTGTTTAAGGTCTTAGGCACAATCTCATCAGCATAAGTCAATTATGTGATGAAGGTTACCTAGTGATTTTTAGAAATCATATGTGTCTAGTTCACAATTCCAAGGATGAGTTCATTCTATCTTCCCATAGGCAAGAGAATGTTTACACTATTAACTTAGAAGACCTTAGGGACCAAAACTTACCCTGCTTAAGTGCAATAGAAGACCAATCATGGCTATGGAATAGCAGACTAGGACACTGTAATCTGAGAAACCTAAGTAAACTCTCAAAGAAAAGACTTGTGAAGGGGCTACGAGACCTTAGATATGATTCTTCAAAAGTCTATGATCCTTGTCAATTTGGAAAGCAACATAAAAAAAGCATTAAATCAATTAATGAAGTTTCAACTTCTAATGCATTACATCTAGTGTATATGGATCTTTTTGGTCCTACACAAACTGAAAGCATTGGAGGAAAATACTATGTATTTGTTTTAATTTATGACTTTACTAGATTTTCATGGGTCTACTTTCTCACAATGAAATCTGAAGCCTTTTCCTATTTCAAAACTTTTAGAGCCCAAGTTAAAAATTAGAAAAACCTACCATTGATAACTATTCATAGTGATCATGGTGGTGAATTTCAAAATTCAGATTTTAAAACTTTTTGAAGGAAGAAAAGTATTACTCACAATTTCTCAGCTCCAAGAACTCCTCAGAAAAATGGTTTTGTTGAAAGAAGAAATCATATTCTTCAGGAAATGACTCGAACCATGTTGAGTGAATACTCAATTGCTAAGAACTTTTGGGCTGAAGCAGTTAGTACTTCTTTTTATACTATAAATCATGTTTTAACTAGACCATTTCTTAATAAAACTCCTTATGAGTTATGGAATGGCCGAAAACCTAAAGTTTTATACTTCAAAGTTTTTGGATACAAAGTATTAATTATGAATACCAAAGATAATCTACACAAATTTGCACCAAAATCTGATGAAGGAATATTTCTAGGTTACTCCACAACTTCTAAGGCTTATAGAGTTTTCAATAAAAACACTTGTACTGTTGAGGAAACAGTGCATGTGAAATTTGATGAAACTGATCCTTTTGTTTTCAATCAACCCAATCATACATCCTCGGATGTGTTTTCTAAAAATGTTTATCAACCGTTATTAGAAGATCACTCTGATAAGGAAAATGTTCAAGAAAGTGTTCCTGAAACATTTACCACAGAAGATTTTCTACCATATGTTGATGAACATGTTTTACAAAACCCAAATCAATTGTTTCTTAGGAATCATCCCAGTGATAACATCATTGGTGATGTAAATCAACCAGTAAGGAGAAGAAATTCCTTAAAAATGAAATAGAACATCTTTCTTTTCTTTCCCAATTTGAACCTAAAAGTCCAAGTGAGGCCTTAAGTGATGATGATTGGATCAAAGAAATTCAGGATGAACTAAATGAATTTGAAAGGAATCACATCTGGAATTTAGTTAATAGACATAAAGAAACAACTGTAATTGTTGTAAAATGGGTTTTCAGAAACAAATGTGATGAAAATGGAATCATTTTAAGAAATAAAGAAAGACTTGTTGCTAAAGGCTATAATAAAAAAGAGGGAATAGACTATGAAGAAACATATTCCCCTATATCTAGACTTGAATCTATTCGTATTCTATTAGCCTTCCCAGCATATTTCAATTTCAAAATATTTCAAATGGATGTCAAATGTGATTTTATAAATGGTTTTGTTCAAGAAGAAGTTTTTGTCGTACAACCTCCTGGTTTTCAAGACCCAAAATATCCTGATCATGTTTTCAAACTTACCAAGGATCTATATGGTCTTAAACAAGCCCCTAGAGCATGGTATGATAGACTTACAAGATTTCTTTTAAAAAACAATTATACAAAAGGTACAACAGATCAAATACTTTTTATAAAAATGGAAAATAAAAACGTTTTGATTGTTCAAATCTATGTTGATGACATCATATTTGGATCAACTCGGAAATCTTTAACTGATTGTTTTGAAAATTTAATGAAATCTGAGTTTGAAATGAGTATGATGGGTGAGTTAACATTCTTTTTAGGTTTTCAAATTTCTCAAAAACTAGAAGGAACATATATATCTCAACATAAGTATATAAAATATTTACTAAAAAATTATGGATATGACAAAACTAAAAGTATTAGAACTCCAATCGGTACCTCTAATACACTTGATCTTGATGAAACTGGGAAACCAGTAGATCAAACAATCCTTAGAGGTATGATTGGAAGTTTGCTATACTTGACAGCTAGTCGACCAGACTTAATGTTTTATGTATGCTTATGTGCGAGATATCAATATAATCCAAAAGAGTCTCATTTAAAATCCATAAAAAGAATCTTTCGGTATTTAAAAGGCACTATGGATTTAGGCCTTTTTACTCTTCTGGGAATGATTTTGTCTTAATTTGTTTTTCAGATGCTGACTTTGGTGGTTGTAGAATGGATAGAAAAAGTAAATCTAGAACATGTCATTTCTTAGGAGATTCTCTGGTTTCTTGGTCATGCAAGAAACAACACTCAATAGCACTATCCACTGCTGAAGCTGAATATGTAGTAGCTGAAAGTTGCTGTGCTCAAGTATTGTGAATGTAACACACACTCACTGACTATGGTTTGAGTTTCTCCAAAACTCAAATTCTTTGTGATAATACTAGTGCCATATCTCATAGTAATAACCCAACACACCACTCTCGTGCAAAACACATAGATGTTAGGCATCACTTTCTTAGAGATCACACACAAAAAGGAGATATTATTCTACAATTTATTGGAACACAAGAACAACATGCTGACATTTTTACAAAGCCATTACCATCCGATAAATTTGAGTTTATAAAACAGAAGCTAGGAATGATTACATTAAAATAATCATTCATATCTACTCCATGTTTTACAATTCTCCTAACATTAAATAACTCCCTTTGAAAGGGGGAGGACATTTCTTTCTATGTTTTTTATGTCTTTTTTTAACTATTTACTCTCCTGGTATGTGTTTTTGTTTTTCTGTTTATCGTATTGTCAGTTTTATCGTATCATTTACTTTTCTGTTTATTGTACTGACAATCTTATTATATGATTTTCTTTTCCATCGTATCGACCGATGATGGTAATGATTTTATTTTCCATCGTATCGACCGATGATGGTAATGATTTTCTTTTCAATTGTATCGACCGATGATGGTAATGATTTTCTTTTTTATCGTATCGACCGATGATGGTAATTATTTTCTTTTCCATCGTATCGACCGATGATGGTAATGATATTGTTTTTTATCATATCGACCGATGATGGTAATGATTTTCTTTTTTATCGTATCGACCGATGATGGTAATGATTTTCTTTCCATCATACCAACCGATGATGGTAACGATTTTCTTTTACATCGTATCGACGGATGATGGTAATGATTTTTTTCCATCGGCTTGTTAGTTCATGGTAATGAATTTTTTTTCCATCGGCTTGTTAGTTCATGGTAATGATTTTTTTTTCCATCGTCTTGTTAGTTCATGGTAACAAGATTGTTTTCCATCGGGTTGTCAGTTCATGGTAATGAGTTTGTTTTCCATCAGCTTGTCATTTCATGTTAACGACTTTTTTTTCCATCGGTATGACGTTTGATAGTTTTATTTTATTTCATACGGCTGTGTATTCTTTAATAATAAAAACAAAAAGCAACCTTATGTTCTCCGGCAGGTAGTTTCCATTTTTTTATTTTTCCTTTTTTTTCATTTTTAATCCTAACCATTGATCTGTTTTCCTCTAATCCTGACCATAGAAGATCAACGTACACCCCTTTTTCACCAATAAATAGCCCCCCTCCCCAAACCCACATTGGGTTTTCAGGTTTTGAGGCGATGCTCTTCTCTACTATTTTTAAATCATCGTACGATCTTTCATCAGCATCACCTTTATGTCTCAATCCTCTGCTAACACTCCCGCCGAAATGTCTTCAAAGACTTTTACAGAGAAAGACTTTAACAGAGAAAGTTTAGTTTCTCAGGGCTTTTTTGATTCGTATGATTCCACAATCAGAAGAATCATTCTCTTCCAAGGATGGGAACATTTGTGTGTTGAAAGACCTGTTTCTCAAGATCCGGTTCTCTTTGATGAAGTCTGTCAGTTTTATAAAACCGTATCTTTCGACAAAGACATGACTATAAATTTTCCTGTGTATGATATAAAGCTATCCATGTATGTGAAACAAGAGGCTCATTTTCTGAATGTCCCAATAGAAGGGTATTATTTCTGTCCATATCATAAACTACCAGAAGAAGTTGGTACGTTTAATAGAGAATGTTATAAAAGTCTTTGTTTGTTATTAATGAAGAAAAGAGAAAAGTGTCTCATCTTTCTCCGGACAATCGGGTTGTGAGTTTATGGATGCAAGGTTTTCTTATCCCAAGGAAAGGGGATAGAGAAACTCTGAAAGTTTCTGATATTTTTATGCTTGACTATCTTTTAAATATTAGAAAATTAAATCTCATGGGATATGTTTTTGAAACCATTAAGAATGTCAAGACAGGAGGGATTAAGTTCCAAATTATTATGTATCCAGCCATCCTTATGAAGTTCATTCTCAAAATTATGAAGTTTTGTTACATTACTTTGAACGAAAACCCGATAGATTTGAAGACATTGTGGATTAGTAAGAGTACGATGTAAAAGCTGAATGTTTGTTTTGATCCAAATTCAAAACTTTTTGTCAGAGATGTAGAAGCTGAATTGGATCAGAATCAATCGGCACCTATACCAGCCAAAGACATTCAATCTACTGGTGTTACTCAAAATTCTGATCCGCAAACCAGTTCAAAGCCTAATAAGAATCCAAGGTACAGTAAGGAGGTTGTAGCCAAATGGAGAAAGGATAAGGAACAGAGAAAGGAAGGTGATCCAAAGTTCGGTCTTGACCCGACTGAGGCTTTTGCAGAATGAATAAGGGTAGAAGAAACCCTTAAGGCTGAAAAGAAAAAGAAAACTGTTTTGAAAAGAAAGGCTCAAGACTTTGATATCTTTAAAGTCTTGAAAGCAGTTGAGGAAGCTAGTGCTCAACTTACCAATGAAGTGCATCAAGAACCCATCGTACAAAGCCTTCCTAAGAAAGAAAAAGGAAAACAAATAATGGAAGAGATAGAAGAAGTGGAAGAGGAATGAGATTTTCTTTTAGAATTCCTTCAAAGTTCGAATAAAAGTAGGGAGGAATCGGTTCAAAAGCTGAGTGAAGGTGTTCAACAAACTCCTCATGCCGATCAAGCACGAACACCGGATAGATTTTCACCTCAAGAAAAGCAAGGTGCTGAATCCTCTCACATAGATAAAGTTGTGGTCATTAGTGACAAAGTATAAGAAGAAAGAAAGCAGAAAGAAAAAGAAAAAGGAAAACATCCAGTTGTAGATTCAAGCCGATCAAATGAACTGGAATCGTACAATGAAGATACTGATTCAGAACATACAATATCTCTCAAAAAGAGTGATTACATTTTTCATATTTTAAGAAGGGTTGAGAAGACCATTCCATATTTCCCGAGGCTGGAAGGGAAGATTGATTTCATTACTGACAATCAGAAGAAGAAGTTTGGCTCTGTAAAAGAATTAAGAAAGAATGTTTTGTCAGTTGAAGCCGATTTGAATGTTCTTTCAGAAAGTCCGGTTGCTCATAAAAAGGACTGCAACAGGATGACCAAGTGGTCATACAAAACAGAGAGCTCAATCAATGACCATGAGATAGCAATTGAAGATATAAAGAGATTGTCAAATGAGCTTGCAATAGCTTTCAATAATGTTGACATAGAAACGGTTGAAAGGTTGAATCTTTTATCTTCCCAAAGAGACGATATTCTTTCAGTAAAAGACTTGCAAGAGAGAATGAACGCTTTTCAATCTGAATTCTCGAAGGTCTTATCTTTCAAGGATGAAATGGTTTTGTTGAAGAAACAAAATTTTGTGTTATCCAAAGATAACAAGAATCAGCAAGACAGAATTGATACCCTTGAAGAAGTAATCAGAGTCCAGGAAGACACTATCAAGAATCAAGATCAGATTTTTGTGGACCAACAAGAGCTTCTCAGGTCTCAGGGTCATGCTATTTCTGAAGACAAGAAGGAGATAAAAAAGATGAAGGAGGTTCTTCATGAATTGATCAAAAAGGAGAAAGAAAGAGAAAACAAGTGACTTGTATTTTGTTCTCATGTTTAGTGTTGTGTGAAATTTCTTTTATCCATTGTCTTGTGTTTATTTTCTAACTCATTCAGACAATTCAAGATTACCCCTTTCTTTTTTTAAATCACAAAGGTGGAGAATGTTTACAAAGGGGGAGAATGTTTTATAAACGGGGAGAATTCTTTACAACACTCATAAGGAATATCTATGAATACAATCCTTAGGAATGTCCATACCTAAGGGGGGGTTAGTTGTATTCAAATTAATTTTCAGAAGAGTTTCCAATAACTCAGGGGGAGATAAGTATTCTTTGTTTTATTTACTTGGTGTGTTGTGATTTCCAAAAAGGGGGAGATTTTTGAGTCAAATGTTATCTTTTGACTTCTATATTTTGTTTTGGAAATCACAAATGTTTTTTTTAATCGTAACGTACTGACTCTGTAAATCGTACCGTACTTACTCTGTAAATCATACCGTACTGACTCTGTCAATCGTATTGTACTGACTCTGTCAATCGTACTATACCGACTCTGTCAATCGTATCGTACTGACTCTGTCAAATGTATCGTACTGACTCTGCTATTCATACTTTCATTACTTGTTTTGGTACTTAGTCAAAAACAGTTGTTTTATATGAATCCTACCATTGCTTATCATCGACATATATCTTGTTTTAACCAATACAATGTCGTTGAGTTAGTTACAAACTAATAAAAATGATGTCGTTATTTCTGTTTCAATATGACCGTTATGATGCCAGGTGTCCAAGTCCCTCTAAGTTTTTCGGAGAAATATGACCGTTGGAGCCGACATGACCGTTGGAACCTGAGGCCTATAAATAGGAGGTCATTTTAAGCTGAGAAAGAATAACGAATGAGACGTTGTGGAACAACTATGATACTTTGCTTCAATCAAGATTCTAGAAAGAGATGCTGTGACTTCTCTCATCTTCTTTTTGCATCCAATCATCGTATCGAGGGCTGCCGGGGATAGGCAGACGGACGAACCGATCATCGTATCGAGGGCTGCCGGGGACAGGCAGACGGACGTACTGATCATTGTATCGAGGGCTCACCAAGGTGTTGGTGAGACAGACCTTTTATCCTAGGTGAAAGGATAACCCTTTTCATTTGGTCAAAAGAATTGTAATACTTTTACATTTCCACTGTTACTCGTATTAGAAAGGAATTTGTATTGTTTCCTTTATTCTTTACATATTCAATTGTAATTGTTTCAATTACAATCATTCTATTACATATTGTATTGATTGATTCTATACTCTTTAAGGTAGAATCATTCATATTTTTATTACTCTGATTGTTGTGTTCATCTTGAATACAATTATTTTACATTACATTAGTATTACTTTACACCATACCTTCTATATTCAATACAATTGTGGGTGTTTGTATTTGTATTAGTTTAAGATCATTTAAACTTATCTCTTAGTTGCTAAAACTCAATGGTTTTTAAACCTACAATTCACCCCCCTCTTGTATTGTTCCATATAATAGACATACATATATACATATTCGATCCAACAATAACATCCAATTATATATTATTTTAACATCAAAAGAATGATATTGTCACTCGTGAGTACGTACGGACTATCGTCTCCACGAACACGATGCGATTCATTGTCCATTATATCCATTAAAGTATAATTCTCATTTTATGATTAAAAATAATGTTTAAGGACATTATTTAATTCTGGATATGAAAAAGATACAACCTATCCATAACTAACATGACTTACGTAACAAATAATATAAAGGAAAATGATTAAGTTAACACCCGAAATGATGATAATACTAAGATATTGTTAACAAATCAATCTTAAAAGATCATATATGATATTATATTAATGTAAATGATTCTTATATAATTCAATAACAATTATTTCACCACTATACAGGAGGTTAACCTACCGTCGACCAAGGAAAATGTACAAAGTAAGGGGTTTGTTATCTCACTTTTAATTCCGTGGGAATTCCATTGTTCACCACTTATTTATTTCATGTGGTGTGTGTACTTCCTATGATTGTATTCATTGTGTAATATACTTTAATTTATGGATATTTACATCATCATTTTATTATACTTCATTCATGGGAGTATGTTTCGTAAGTTACCAAATAGATAAGGAAATTTGAAATTTCAATTTCCATTTATTCGGCTTTACGCAAAATTCATTGATTATTTTACTCTGAGATTATGTGTGGAATAACTATTCATTTTCTTATGTCATAATTTCTACTACCATTTTCTGTGGATATAATTTTTATACACATAATCACTCCATTGATAATTTTTCAAGTCATCGATATGAATGTGATAAGAGTAATTTTAACTCATTCTCCATTTGTTAAGTTAAACATCCAATTCAATGGTGTTGTTTTTACAAGATTATGTTTGAATGTCCTTTGATTGTTTTACACTAAATATCCAATAATATTTAGTGTATTTATATTTGTCACACATAACTATTTCGTTGATTTATCTTTAACCTAATGATACTTCCTTTATGAGAGATTTCATCTTAAATTACATTCCATTGAGACGTTTTTGTTGTTACACACCAAATCACTTTTATGTGGTGTATATAATGTACTTTTATATATTATATCTTGAATCCCTTTATTCTCATGACATTACAAAGTTTTGATTACCTCAATTATTTGTATTCAAGTGTCTCTATTTTGGTTAGAAACTCTAACTAAAATACCATTTTTAAATGTTTTAAAGGCATCTTCTTCTAAATCTTGATCATTAATGTCCATGTATTAAAAAATGGTTTTAAGCATTATTTTATATGGTCATTACAATTTTAAAATTAAAACTCCTTTTAAAAAATTCGAAGTTGTATGGGACACTTTGATTCAAAAATCTATTTTTAAACGGCTTCTTGACAAATAGTGTGACTTTTAAATGTTTTCAAGAAAAGGGGGATATTTCTCTCAAACAGTTTTGATGGTTATATTCATCTATGTCAATATCATTCATTATTTTCGATTGAGGTTAATATGATACAATACAATCTTCCATATTGTATCGAATGAGTTATGTTTGACTGTGGATGTGATATTTTTATACCATTCATGGTTTGAGGTTAATGTATTGACATTTCGTATGCTAGTTTTAATACAAATGTTTATGTTATGTTTAAACATGTTCATATGAGGAATGCATTGGAATTAGTACATGACAGGTGGAGCCTGCTATAGCTCCTCGAAGCATCGGTAGGTCTCATGAGACAAACTAGTGTCTTGGAACAAGTCCTTGACAAAATCTTATTTGTAGTCTTGGCACGAGGCCTTGGCTATGTGGTTATGATGGTCTGGCATTATGCATTCCATCATTATGAAAGTTAATATTGATATTTCATGTGATTATTCAATTAGTATAATATTCATGTGAATAAGTAAATGGTATTATTTCATTTAATTTTTTCCATACTATGTTTAAGTTCAAGTTTAAAAGGCTTTTGTTTCAGTTATACATTGCCTTAAATGATTATTCTTATTTATGAAAGTTTCCGCTATATTGTTATCCTTACTGGGCATTTGAGCTCACCACTTTTCTATGTTGAATTTTTCCCAGAATGTAAAGAAGTAATTTATGAATGACCTGCAGGGATAGTATGTGGGGATATGAGTGTGGACTATGAAGAAAATATGTTGTTGTAGTTTTCATTTTTATGATGTAATGTAAGACTTATGAATATATCTAGTGTTTCCAAGGCTACAAAACTAATCGGTCTTTCGAGACTTGATCTTTCTTGTGATCATTCCAATGTTATGTAATAATGCACCGACTATGGGTAACTGGGGTCGAGGAGTTACAATTGGTATCAGAGAAAGTTTAGTACAAACCTTGGAAGCTAGAATTAGATAAACACTGATTAGAGAACGTAGACTTAAGAAGAACTTTGAGGATTAATATAGAAGAACTTCCTAGAATTTTGGTATTGTATAGATTTTGTGAGTTTTCCAAGAAATACATCCCTGTCTGGATATGAGTAGGTAGAGGCGGCTCTGGCAGAGATGTACCTAGGGGTAAAACCTGAAAACACCGCTTTGATCTAGACTCGAACGGTAACTGGTGCACAACAACGGGCCTTGCTTCACTCTTGGTTACAATACTCCCGGGGATATGCTTAGGATAATTTACATTTTCATTACCAATCGATTTGTAGTATTATATATATAAGAAGAGAGTAAATGAACTTGGTTAATCCTAATGTGTTTTAAATTGAGAATATGGTTACATGTTAATCTCAAAATGATTTTATGACTACTTTTACTCACAAATTGGTTTCTGGTTTTAGTCAATGGCTAGATTCTGAGGAAGTCATAGTGACTTTGAGAATGATGTACAAGGTAGGAATGGTGGTGACAATGAGCAACAAAATAGAATGTTGACAGGATTAAAAGATATCTCATTTATTCCAAATCAATTTTCCAAAAATATGATCAACAATATATATATTAACCAATTCCCAGACTCAACAAAGAAGAGAAAGGTGAACATTGATAAGAGCTCCAGTAGTGGAGACCATGGAGAAAGAAATCCTCAATTTCCATCATGCAGGAAATGTGGAAGAAGACACCCAGGAAAGTGTCTCAATGGGACAAAGAAATGCTTTACGTGCGGGAAGGAAGGACATAAAGTGAATAATTGCCGAAGAAAAATGAAGAGCACTGTAGAAGAAGATAAAAATGGTCCCAAGAATCCATTTAAAGTCATTTTCCGTAAATGCTGGGGACCTGGGCATTACCCGAGTGAATGCCCTATTCTATAGGATATTTTCTTGGTCAAAGAAGAATCTATGTGGGAATAAATGGCTGGAGAAATGTTTAAAAAGTATTAGTTCACCTTGTTGATGGGTTTACTTTGGAATAATTTTCTCTTGTATTTTTAACCCTGCAGTTTTCCATGTAAGAATGATATTTGAGGAAGAATTATCTTTTCTCTTGTGGATATAGTTATAAATAACAATTTGGTTTTATATGATCATTGGGTTTGAGGAAATGATAATTTATTATAATTTGGGATGAAAATGCAAGGTATGAGAGAATATTTGTGGTTAAATTATATTATGGTTATTTTGAGGAATTTATCTCATTTTGGTAATTTTATAAAATATAGTTGTTGAAAAAGGACAACACGCAAACCGTGTGGCAACCCATTGCGTCAGAAAAAGCGTTGGGAATCGAACCCAAAACCAAAGTGCGATTGGGATTTATCGCCTACCACTGGACTACATGATGTCTCTGGTTAGTGTGACTATTATTTTTAGTTAAATGATTTTATTGATCAATAATAATTTGATTTGGGGTCTTATGTCTTATCAAATGAATACCTTGAGTATAGGAAAATGATTTGGTGATTAAGTGATAAATGATATTTTGGAAGTTGTTCTCTTTTTTTGTGAACACTATATGCCCAAGGAAAATAGAATAGTATGGGATTTAATTTTCAGAGTAATGGTGGACTTATATCTATGTTTTTATTGTAGATTTATAGTGATTTGGGTTATTTATGGAAATGATTAGGTTAATTACATTTAAGAATGTGACTTTAAGAGTAATTAATGTCATTTGAAGATACAATTTAATGTGGAAGTCTAAATTCTTATATTTTTGGGTTTTAATATTAGTTTGGATTATATTGAAGGATTTTAAGGACAATTGATTATTGAATGGTAATTATTTAACTTTGGGGTATTGATGGTTTAATTTTAGAAATTAAGATTAGTTTTCTTTCTAATGGAATTTCCATTTGGGGGATCATCAGATATTATAATAACCATTTTGGTTTTGATTAATCTCTAAAGACAAGGTAAATATATAGTTTATCCTACATGGATCAAGTATTTCTATAGATGTTTATTCTAGCTCTTCCATTGTGACAAAGTCTTCTTGAATACTCATTGTTAAAAAAATGTGTTAGTGGTAAAAAATTATTTAAGAATGAAACTCTACATAAAAAGTAAGTATATCTCTTTATGTTCTTAGTCAATCTCAGAAATGAATTCCTCATCCTTATGTAATGTAACTTAAAACAAAAAATGTTGTCTATTTACTTTTCCTACTGAGAGACTAAAGACCGTTTGTCCCAAAACAAGTTTGTGGTTTTCTTATTGTTAACTTTCTCCTGATCATGTTTTCTATCCCTCCCCATCAGAACATGACACTTAGTTTATCATCCATATCCATGTTTTCCTACATGGAATCCTAGTATGGGTTATCTCGGGTGACCTTTGTACTTCTCTTTCTTTCTTTTAAAGTGATAGTTTTATTGACTCTTTTTCCGATGTGGGACTTTACATTATATTCTAAAGCCCAATTTTTTAAAAAAAATTGCGAGGATGCAATTTATTGAAGGAGGGGAGAATGTAACACCCCAAACTTCCACGGTACGTTTCCCTTTGAATAACGGAATGTCGTGCATTATATGCAACTTCGAGATTCTAACACACCACAACCAATCAAACTAGCCGTTATGAATAGTAATAACTAATTTTTGAAATTTTATAAATTATATATCTCAAGATGGACTTCATTTTTGGATTTATGATATCGAAATTAGCCTAGGGTGAAATTTTGGTACTTTTCGGATAACTTTCATATTTTGATGAATAGTGAAAATTACTAAATTTTAATTAAACTTTTTTTGAATCGAAATAATTAATATTGATAAATTATGAATTTGAGTAGTTTTAAAGTATATTTAAAATATATTTTTACCATTTAATTCCATGTTTGTCATCGGACATAATTTCACAGTTAAACCAGACATAAACAAGTGCCAATCTTTTGATAGTTATTATCTCTTAAAAACACGGTTTTTGTTTTATCAATGAGAATTAAATTTAAATTAATATCCGCCAGTTTTTTGTTTCTAATTTGAAAAAATGGATTCCATATTTGGAATCATAATGTCCAAATTGTGTAAATAGGAAACTTTTATTTTTAGACATTTTGAATAATTACTTCGGTAAATATTTTATTTACCATGGTTAAAGGTAAATCCGGTAAATAAGGGTTAAAAAATAATGTTATAATTATAATAAATTACCCTAAAACGTATCCTAAACTTATTTTTGGATAAATGGCTGACCATGGGCATATTTGGGTCGATTTTGGGACCCCATGGAGACACTTGTAGGTGAAAGGGACACTTTATTAAGTTAAATACAAAAATGACATAAGCATATATCTTTTAGCAAAAAAATTTTTACATAAGATTATATATGTTGTATTTTAGACTATAAATATTCATTAGAAATATAAAAATATTTAATACATAAGGATATTTTATTTATAATTTTTAGACATTAAATAAGTTAATTTATTTATGACACAATGATGATGTAGTAATTACCATAATAGTGAAAAATTAAAATAATTGATATTATAAATACCCAAATAAATATAATTTTAGACTTTTTATGAATTAAACTAATTTTATAGGTCAATTTGACATTCTAGGATTGATTTAATTAAATTATTAAGAAATAATAATTCTGTTATGAGTTTTACAAAAATCAACTATTGAATAGTGTCAAAATTGACATAAAAGAGTTTTAAAAACAAATATTATATTATTAATTGATTTTAATTTCCTAAAAATCTAAGGCTCAAAAAAGAGACTTATATCATGATATGGGTATCATTAATGGACCACTTGGAGGTCGATTGGATGTATATAGTAAGTTTATTAACTATATAATATAAAAATACAAAGTGACATGGTAAGTGTCAAACTAATTAACTAAGAATTAATACTTAAAGATATGGTTAATATAGTAACCCAAACCTATCTAAATCCTATTTGTTGAGTGGTTTTAGACCTATCCCCACCTTAAACTTTAAATAATACACTCTGGAGCAATTAGAAACCTAATATGAATTTATTATAAAATAATATTTCTAGCTTTTCCAAAGGCTCCCCTCACCCCTCTTATAAAAGAGAACTCCCCCTTCTCACTAATTCGGAAATTCAAAGCCTTTTGGTTCAGCCAAACTCTTCCCAAATACTCTCTAAACTTCCCTAAATTCATCCTATTGGCCTTTAATTAGTCATAAAGCCATGCTAAGGACCCCTTTTGATCAAATCAAAAGGAAGAACCCGAAGAAGAGGTAATAATTTCACCACCCTTTTTCATGTTCCTTTCTTCTTCCAATTCTACTTTCTTTGTTATTTATATTATAAAAAAATACTCCAGGATATTTTATACACTTTTATGTTATTATAAATATGTTACAACCATATTCAGTATTCTATCCATCCTTTGAATGGCATGTCACCATACGTGAGTACGTACGACTTACCGTCTCCACGTCGTGGTGTAATTGTCATTCAATAAATTATTATTTGGATGGGTATAATAATGATTTTTAATTCATGAAAATAATTAATATAACATTATAATTATTATTTATATATGATATAACATCCAATTATATATTATTTTAACATAAAAAGAATGATATTGTCACTCGTGCGTACGTACGGACTACCGTCTCCACGAACACGATGCGATTCATTCTACATCGTATCCATTCAAGTATAATTCTCATTTGATGATTAAAAATAAATTTTAAGGACTTGATTTAATTCTACATATTAATAAGATAAAACCTATCCATAACAAACACGACTTACGTAACAAAGAATATAAATGAAAATGAGTAAGTTAACACCCGAAATGACGATAATACTAAGATATTATTAACAAATCAATGTTAAAAGATCATATATGATATCATATTAATGTAAATGATTCTTGTATAATTCAATAACAATTATTTCACCATTAGACTGTAGGTTAACCTTCCGTTTACCAAGGAAAACGTACAAAGTAAGGGGTTTCTTATCTCAGTTTTAATTCCGTGAGAATTCCATTGTTCACCACTTATTTATTGCATGTGGTGTGGTACTGCCCATGATTGTATTCATTGTGTAATATAATTTAATTTATGGATATTTACATCATCATTGTATTATCTTTCTTTCATGGGTGTATGTTGTTTAAGTTACAAAATCGATAAGGAAATTTGAAATTTCAATTTCCATTTATTCGACTTTACGCAAACTTCAATGATTATTTTACTCTGAGATTATGTGTGGAATAACTATTCATTTTCTTATATCATAATTTCCAATCCCCTTTTCTATGGATATACTTTTGATACACATAATCACCCCATTGATAATTTCTCAAGTCATCGATATGAATTTTATAAGAGTAATTTTAACTCATTCTCCATTTGTTGAGTTAAACATCCAATTCATTGGTGTTGTTTTGAAAAGATTATGTGTGAATGTCCTTTGATTTATTTACACTGAATATCCAATCATATTTAGTTTATTTATATTTTTCACACATAACTATGTCATTGATTTATCTTTAACCTAAAGATATAAACTTTATGAGAGATTTCATCTCAATTTACATTCCATTGAGACTTCTTTCTTGTTATACACGTAATCACTTTTATGTGGTGTATATAATGTACTTAGACATAGAATATCATGAATCCCTTTATTCTCATGATATTACAAAGTTTTTATTACCTCAATTATTTGTATTCAAGTGTCTCTCTTTTTGTTAGAAACTCTAACTAAAATACCATTTTTAAATGTTTTAAAGACTTATTATTCTAAATATTTCTATTTAATGTCCATGTTTTAAAAAATGGTTTTAAGGATTTATTTATATAGAAATTAAAATTTTAAAATTAAAACTCCTTTTAAAAGTTTCAATGTTTTATGGGACACTTTTATTCAAAAATCTATTTTTAAACGGATTCTTGACAAATAGTGTGACTTTTAAATGTTTTCAAGAAAAGGGGGATATTTCTCTCAAATAGTTTTGACGATTATTTTAATCTCTATCAATATCATTCATTATTATTGATTGAGGTTAATATGATACAATACCCTTCCATATTGTATCGAATGAGTTATGTTTGACTGTGGATGTTCTATTTTTATACCATTCATGGTTTGAGGTTAATGTATTGCCATTTCGTATGCTAGTTTTAATACAAATGTTTATGTTATGTTTAAATATGTTCATATGAAGAATGAATTGGACTTAGTAAGTGACGGGTGGAGCCCACTATATCTCCTCGATGCATCGGTAGGTCTCATGAGACAAACTAGTGTCTTGGCACAAGGCCTTGACAAAATCTTATTTGTAGTCTTAGCACGAGGCCATGGCTATGTGGTTATGATAGTCTGGCGTTATGCATTCCATCATTATGATAGTGAATATTGATATTGCATGTGATTATTCGATTAGTATAATATTCATGTGAATAAATAAATAGTATTATTTTAGTTTATTTTTGCCATACTATGTTTAAGTTCAAGTTTAAAAGGGTTTTGTTTTAGTTATACATTGCCTTAAATGTTTATTCTTATTTATGAATGATTCTGCTATATTGTTATCCTTACTGGGCATTTGAGCTCACCCCTTTTCTATGTTGTATTTTTTCCAGGATGTGAAGAAGTAATTTATGAATGACCTACAAGGATAGTATGTGGGGATATCAGTGTGGACTATGAAGAAAATATGTTGTTGTAGTTTTATTTTTTTATGATGTAATGTAAGACTTAGAAACATATCTAGTGTTTCCAAGGCTACTAAACTAGTCGGTCTTTCAAGACGTGATCTTTCTTGTGATCATGCCAATGTTATGTAATAATGAACCGACTCTGGGTAACTGGTGTCGGGGCATTACAGAATCGACAAAACTCACTAACGAACACGACGCAATGATCGTTATTACTCAGAATTGAGGTAGGGGTTGTTATGTCAATTATTATTCCCCATTCTTGGATTAAATAAGAAATGTGAACCGACCCATGATTATGTTGATTCGTGGATTCATACATTCTTGTAGGATGGTTTTTAATTGGTGGATCTCAAATAATTAATCCATGTTAATTGTTTGATTATTCTCTATTTGATCCTACTAACTGGAGTGGATCAATGCTCTGACGAATGACAGTGTAGGTTCATTCCTTGATTTTATATTGGATTTCTTTCCCATTAATTTTTCTCTTATGCTTTCACATTCTTCATGGGGTGATGGAAAATGGATCATAGCACATTGTTTTCACAATGAAATTATCCCAAATTGGGGATTCGACTTCATGGGAACCTAGAAGAGGTACGACGATGATGGTGGCAGACGAATCAACACGGTTTGGAAATTATCGTTCTTCGACTATTCATCACGTGGATGAGAAAAACAAGTTTTCAGGGCCGATTAAACACCCCAAAACTCCTAAAACGTTAATGGAATGGTAGGGAGACCTCAGATATGGAGTTTTCTTGTGAGCGGACGGCCGGATCGATGATCGGAGCAACACCGAGGCACGGTGGAGTAGGTTTGAATTTCTGGAATTTTCTAGAACATGCGGTGTGTATTTATAAAGAACAAGATGTGTGGTATCGAGGGTGCTGACTGGGGTTTTTGGTGTCATAGTTGTACCACACGGCTTGTCACCTCGGTCACACGGCATGTTGGACCTTCCCTGAAGCTCTACATGTATTCTAGGAGGCACAGGGGCACAATATGGATTGCACGGCTTCGGAACACGGTGTGTAGAACCTACGTTGCATGGTAGAGGTGACTAGATTAGACTCTATTTATATCTAGCAGATACATGAACACGATCTGAAGTACATAGCTGTGTACTCCACCACACGGCCAGGCAAGGACAGTAACGCGGTTCACCCCATGTGCAGGCCATACAGGTTGGAATACATGGGTTAAGGTAGTGTATGGGCACATGAATAGTGTACACAGAGCAGAACCCATATAATTTTTCACAGCGTGTGATCATTTCTACAGGCTGTGTATTGAATTTTCTACATGACCATCCTTAAGATATGGGACATTATACAAGGGTAGTACCCGGTGCAGAAGACACAGCGTGTGACACTTTGACACACCATCTACTTTTCAGAACATGGATTGATCTTCATGTCCACATTTCTTGGACATGTTTCGTTTAGGTCAGTGCCCATTTTCCCCATTCCTCTAATAGTTAGGTATCGCTTCTGACTACAAGAGTATGGTACCTTCCATAGGAGATTCCGTGATAGAGCCAGATATCCCTTTGAGAGGCCCGAAGTGAGACCCTCTATCCATTATTGACCCTTGGTAGAGTCTGGTATCTATGTGACCACTTCCACAGGGCGCAAATCCTCTACCTAGAAGGTGATTTCTGAATGAGTCACTATATCCACCAAGGCCCTGGTAGATATCCTCATCTATGTATCGTGAAATTTTCCACATTCAAGAGTGTGTTCTCCATGAATGAGTGCATCTATCTCTCTTGACCATTCTCGACAGAAAATACTTCTCAGAAGGACTTAATCAGATCTATTAGACTCATGGAGTGAGTTCTCCTAGATGAGTGCTTCGTGGAACCTTCAAACAGAATCCCTTGTGGGGATATACTATTGCGTGATATGTCACTAGACTATGGGTTTGGGAATTGTGTATATCAAGAAATTTTGTGTTACTCTTGCTATATGTTCAGTGGACATATTTTTTAGAGTTTTATATACCTTTCCTTTGTGAAATACTTTGTGGTTTTTAGGGTCTTCTACTGAGTATTGTTATACTCACCCCTGCACGGGCTTTGCCTGCATGTGTTGTATCTTGTGAAGACGAGTAGCCTTTTGACAGAGTCTAGGGAAGACAAGGATATGACTGAGATTTTAGTGTTCCCTACAGGCTGAGGTGTTCCTATGGCTACGAGTAGTATTCCTTGTACCTCATGTGTTTAAATGTTGTAATTTTTAGATTTCAGACTCTCTTTTTTGGTGCTCTTGTATTCTTGCCCAGTTTACATTCAGTACATTACTTTCCATCATTCTCTGTTAGTTGTGTTTATTTGTATGCATTCATTTCGTTCCCTAGAGGTTTTTACAATTCAACATTGTGTGCTTGGATATGTGTGCATGTGTACAGGTACATAGGAAATGCCTCCCATGTTAGTAATATGCCTACTCCGTGCTAGTCACCAGCCCCTGGCCTATTAAAGGCAGGCTTGGGGGTCGCGTTGCGGACCCCACTAGATCGGGTCATGACATTAGGCGTGACCATGCGAGTCATAACAATGTTGGACAGAACCATTAGAATTAGGACTCATGGGTCCAGAGTTGGTATAGGCTACCACTGAGAAGGTACAAATCATCCAGGAGCTGATCGGGACTCCATAAAGCTAACATAAATCATATTCTAATTAGAGATGGAGGCCTCTAGACCTTGAGTATGGATACAATGTGTTCCTTCACATCTCACCTCAATAAGCATTGTAGAGATTTGGTTGGGGTAAAAATATATCTCCAAGATAAATCATGAAGGTTTTGGGCGTAGTGGAAGCATGGTTGGGATGACACCCAACTTTTATTTTGACCATGATCAATGATAATTATGGGATCAATACAATGATGAATTCCAGTCTCCATGGAATATAATAAAATATTAAGATAAATAAGGATGAGGGCCGAAACTATTAAAGATGATCTTTCACATCATGTTTATAATTAATTTAATTAATTTAATAATGAATGTAATACCTAGATCTTTAGTATTTTCATCAATGATGATGTTTATCATCCATAATGAATCTTTTGAATTATCTCATTGTGCTTTTATGGATCCAAACAAGAATCCATCTAGAGGCGATCCAAACGTGCTCTGATTGCCTCATATTGACACTACTCGTTCACCGGGTGCTAGCACAGAAAAGTGAGTGTATTGTGTCATTCATTCTTGATCGCTTGTTCATCAGCCTTGAAGAATGTATCTCATTCCTGGGAGGGGTGGGAAGAGTATTCGATAGAGAAATTTTTTATCTCAACAATTCTCAATTCACCGGGTGTGCAGTTTGGTGCATGGTATAATAGACATATATGTCTATTTATTGAAACGGGGCTTCAGTTACGATATTTAATTTCATAAAAGCTATTAGATATATTCTAAACCATATAGAAAACCCATGCTATTAATAATAATACCGCATCATTATTTATGGTGCGCCAACTTGCGCAAAACAGAATTACAAATAAAATTCAGTGTCAAAAAATAATAGTAATGATATTTTATTTTTTGCCAACTAGATAAATGATTATTTATCATCCTATAAATAATTATTTTATTATCGGGTTAGCCTTGGTCATCTCTAACACAACATCCATTTATTGAACACCCGAATAAATAAATAAATATTTTATTTACAAACTAGTAAATTACTATTTATTAAATGTTCAATAAAATAAATAAATATATTTTATCCACTATCTGGTGACTAACTATTTATTTAATTTATGCCATCATTTTAACTTGAATAAAATTATTCCATTATCTTGAGAGTAATATTAATTAATTAAATTCAAATAGAATTTAACTAAGCCAATATAAGCACTTAGTGTGTGACCCTCTAGGATTATTTCTTGTTGGAATTTCACAGGCTTTGCCTAAAGTCCAAGAGTATTGGCTAGTAATGGGTCAAGGCACACAAGAGAAAGAACATAATGTCTTTACAACGACATCCACATATGAATGATCCCTGTGTAATATTATCTATTTGTAGTAATATCCCATCGTGCGGATTTTATGATAATGTCATCAACTTTTATGATTGATACATAGTTCGTTGAATACATTAAATAAACTCCTCATTACACTATTGACATGGAAATTTTCATTGCAATTATATTTCAATCAGTTGGCCTAGATATCAATTTCCATAAATGGAAGTTACAGATCCTTCCTTGACTTATCCATTAATAACATGCCACTCGTGACACACCCAACATACTCTACTTACAGACAACTATGTGTGTGAAGGTTTTCACCAGTAAATCAAAGAGAGTGAGTCATGACACGTATTAATGACAATAATATTGTCTAAGGATATTTACACATGCTCGCAGATAGAAATATATGATGACACAAAAACATGCGTAATTATTATTGGTGGGTCTGTGATCATAATCTCATATCTTAGATATTACCAAGTGAAAATTTCACGAGAGGATGTCTCATATGCTTATGAGTACTCACACGTGATAGTTTTCATGTTATGTGTCCCATCATAGTATTTCATCCAACTATAGAACTATTTTTATGAATTCTGTTGTAGCATTTAAAGGTTCTCATCATAGCGGGGATTGATAAGGCGTTATCAATGAAACAAATACACTTGAACATTATTACATCATTTTCATGCAAAACAATGAAAAATATGTAATAATATGCTTAATATTTAAATACATTAAATTTATAGATAATCAAAGTAAAACCAGTTGGATCTAGGACACCAACTCTTACAAATTACAACATGGATTATAGATAACTATCTAGGACTTTCACTCCCATAGACGTCACATAGTTATCATGTTTCTGTAAATTCAAGGCATTATTTAAGGGGCCCTCCACGTTTTCTTCTATGGAGATACTACTCACTCCAACTCCAACACTCTGAGAAAAATCCTACAAGAGATGATACTTCTAAAGTATGTGCTTCGTCCACTAATGTGACCTTGGATCTTGTTCATTAGCCACCACTGAAGTATAATAACTGTACAGTGTGAAGGGATCCTTGCTGATAGGTATCACATCTAGCTCCTGGATAAAGATTTGCATCTATACTGCTTCTTTAGATACCTCATAAGCTTCGATATACTCAGACACTGCTGTAGAATCTACAACCACACTCTACTTTGAGCTCTTCTTGCACCCTACACCTCTATTCAAGGTGAATATTTATCTTATTTTCAACTTCATGTCATCTTGATCAGTCCAGAAACTATAATCTATATATCATATGATTACTATTTCCTCATCTACTCCATAAAACAGTAATATATCTTTAGTACACCTCAGATATATTAGGATAGTCTTGAATTCAATCCAATGGCGGTCACCAGGGTCAGCTTGATATCTTCCTACCACACTCAATGTATAGGCGACATCCAGCCTAGTATATATCATGGCATACATGACTGACCCAATCACTGATGTGTATGAAGACTTTCCATTATCTTTATTTCTTTGTGTGGATGAGGACTCATTTTCTTGGAAATATGTTTGCCCAAGGATTCTAGCAACAATCCCCTCATAGATTGATCCATACTGAATATCTTCAAAAACTTATCAATGTACATACTTTTAGATATGCCCAACAATCTCTTGGATCTATCGCGATGGATGTTGATACCATGAATTTATGCTACCTCGACCAAGTCCTTCATGGAGAAGCATTGATTCCTCTATGACTTAACAGACTATAATAATGATATCTCATTTCTAATAAGTAACATGTCATCAACATATACTATTAAAAAAATGATTGCACACCCACTACAAATTTTGTAGATACAATGCTCACATTCATTCTTGATAAAACAAAATATTGTTATTGCTTAATCAAATGATTTTTTTATGACCTGGATGCTTTATTTAATCCATAAACTAATCTCTTCACCTTGCATACCTTACTAGCATCTTTTGGTGTCATAAACCCTTCAGGTTGTGTCCTGTATACATCTTCTTGAAGGTTCCAATTAAGTAAGGCTATTTTGATATCCAAATTCCAAATCTCATAGTCATGGTATGTGGAAATGGACAATATAATTCTGATGGATTTCAGTATTTCAATTGGTGAAACGGATTCATCGTAGTCAATTCGTTGACTCTGTTTGAACCCTTTTGCAACTAGTTGTTCCATAAAGGTGCTGACATATCCTTCCATGTCCATTTTCATCATGAATACCTTTTTAAACCAATAGGATTTACATCAACTAGATAATATACCAAAATCCATGTATTGTTTTGGTACATGGAATCCAATTAAAAATTCAAGGCTTATTGCCACTTGGAAACATCTTTACCACTTACTTCCTTATTGCAGGTTAGAGGATCATTATTATCAACTAATAATGAGTCCCCATACTCAGTAACTAAAAAACTGTATTGTTCCAGTTCTCCAACCTCTCTTATAATCCAACAAAGCTCTTGTGTCTCTGGAAAAGTTCTTTCTTCCATAGGGCTTTGTGGAATCTGTTTAGGTACCAACTCTTGTGTACCTTGAGCCTCAAATTCATTGAAATCTATCTCAATCCCTCTATCTATTTTGTAGATGTTCTCCCTATCATGGAATATAGTGTGTCTTTCCACTATAACATTTTTTATGAGGGGTTGTATAGGTAATATACCGTTTTTACATGGGGTATCCTATAAATGCACACTTTGTGCCTCAGGGTGCATATTGGTTACTTGAAGTGGAATTAAGAAAATCACCACTTCCCCACACATGTAAATTCAATAATATGGATTTCATTCCACTCTAGAACTCGTATGGGATACCATTTATCTATTTACATGGTACATGGTGTAGTATGTGTGCCACTATTTGTAAATAATATCCCCAAAAAGATAATGGATGACTTGCGTGACTCATTATTGATCTCCCCATGTACAACAGGGTGAATTTCCTCCTTTATCTCACACCAGTACCCTAGGGTGTGTATAAAGGAGTGAGTTGGGATAGGATACCAACCTTCTGTATGTAATCAATGTAGTCTTTATTAAGATATTCTCCACCTTGGTCTGAGAGATTTTTCATAATCTTCTTACTAAGCTGGTTCTCAACTTCTTTTTATATTACATGAAATTGTCAAAAAAATCCAACATATATCTCATTTAGTAGATATATCCATATCTACTAAAATTATCAATAAAATTATGATGTATGAGTACCCTTCCCTTACTTCAATTGGAAATCGTTCACACACATATGTATAAACTAATTCAATAAGTTGTTTTCCAGAAGATGTTCTAGGACTACCTCCCCACTGGGAAATCGACTTCGACATCAGCTTACAACCCAGGATGGCACCAATTTAATCCTCAGTATATCAGATGGCTCCCATACAGCTTTACAAGCCGAGGGTGCAGTAGTAGGTTTTTTGAGCAAGGGTTTTGTAAGACCCATTATTTCACCCTGGGCGGCCCCAATCCTGTTTTCCTAGATGTTAGACAGGATTTTGAGGTTTTGTGTGGATTACTAGCCCCTGAATAAGGTAACGATGAAGAAAAAGTATCCACTACTGAGAATCGACGACCTCATCGATCATCTAAGAGGGAAACAATGGTTCTTGAAGGATGAACTTTGATCATGTTATCACATGTTACATGTACAATATAAGGATATAACGAAGACATATTTCAGATTCCTCTACGGTCACTATGAGTACATGGTGATTCCTTTCGGTGTGGAAGATTCCCCCACAGTGTTAATGGGACTGATGAACTGGATCGTACAACCATACATAGACCATTTCATAGTAGTCTTCATTGATGACTTCATGGTGTACTCGAAGTTAGAGTAGGAGCATGTGGGACACCGGCAGATGGTTCTAAATGTACTCCTAGAGCACCAGCTTTATGGGAAGCCCTTGAAGTTCCAATTATGGATTTAGGAGGTCCTCTTTCTAGGACATGTCATCTCAGTAGATGGTGTAGCTGTGGACCCAACCATGGTAAGGGAAGTGTTAGCATGGGATCCACCTCGGTGCGTGATGGAGGTTCGGAGATTGATTGGGTTGGCAGGATATTACTGGAGATTCATTCCTGATTTCTCAGTATTAGCACCAATTAAAACCTTAAAAATAAAAGGGATACCCTTCATGTGGATGGAAAATTTCAAGAAGGCCTTCGAGAAGTTGAGACAGAGTTTGATGAGAACCTCGTTTTTCAGATTGCTGGAGGAGGGTGTCGAGTATGTAGTTTTATGTAATGAATTAGGAAAAAGGATTGGATATGTCCTAATGTAGAGACATGTAGTGATTTATTATGGTTCACGCTATCTTAGGCCACATGAGAAGAACTATGTGACTCATGATATCAAGTTGGAAGCATTAGTATTTTCATTGAAGATGTGGTGACACTACCTTATGGGCAAGTGGTTTATCATCTACTCTGACCAAATGATCCTCAAGTATGTCTCCTCATCGAGGGATCTTAATCTAAGACAGATGCATTGTGTAGATATTTTTCCAGACAATGATTTCGAGATCTTCTATTCTATTAGGAAAGGGAATAAGGTGGAAGATGCTCATCACAAGAGGTCGAGTATGTAGCTGTTGAGTGAGGCGACAGAGTAGTTATTCACATTGCAACTATCCATCATGGACAATGAGGATGTAGATTACCTACAATTAATGTTTGTTACCCCTCCACTCCTACAACGAGTTATGGTGGTGCAACTTAGGGATGTCATCTATGAGGTTTTATGTGATCAATTTCTACATGATATGCTCCTAATAGATATTCACAAGTTAGGGAAGACATAATTTTTTTCAAAAGATGCAATGTTGGTGAAGTGGAATTGAATGAAGTGATCTTGATGGAGTTTCATGCACCCCCTTGGAGGTATATCCCAGATTGGTGAAGATGTACCAGGATCTCCAACGACACCACTGGTTGTCCGGAATGAAGAAGGCAGTTGCAGAGTTCATTTCTCAGGGCCTTAAATTCCAACAGGTGAAGGATGAGCACCAGGTTATAGCAAGATTATCTCACCACTGGTTGATCCATAGTGGATGAGGGATGGAATATCAATGGACTTCGTGACAGACTTACCACAGGCGTCCAAGGGGAATGATTCCTTCTTGGTGATCATTGACTGACTCACTAAGTCATCCCACTTTATAGCTATCAGTGAGCAGTGTTCCGTAGTGATATTGGGACTCCTCTGCGTGCAGGAGATAACATCGCTCCATGGTGTCCAATCAACAATAGTCTCGAATCGAGATGCTCGCTTCACATCTAGGTTATAGAAGGGATTAGAAAATTCTTTTGAGACTGAGTTACGCTTGAGCATGATGTTTCATCCCTAGACCGATGGTCAGATAGAGAGGGCCATTCAGGTTCAGGAGGATATGTTTCGAGCTTGCATCTGGGAGTTTGGTCATAGTTGGGAGGACCACCTTCCACTGAATGATTTTTCATAAAGAAACAGCCACCAATCCACCATTGGTATGGCTCCGTTTGAGGCGTTGTATGGGATACCCTATCGGTCACCGCTTTACTGGACCGACTCCGGAGAGTCAGCACTCATGGTTCTAGAGTTGGTGTGAGCTACCACCTAGAAGGTTCAGTTCATCCGGGAGCAAATGAAGACTGTACAGAGCCGGTAGAAGTCTTATGATGATAAACGATGGAGACTTCTGGAGTTCAAGGAGGTAGACCACGTATTTCTTTGGGTCATTCCTCGATGAGGGTTATAGAGATTTTTCCGTGGTGGAAATCTATATCTGAGGTTAATCAGAGTTTTCCATATACTGTGTAGAGTTGAAGAGGTGACGTACCGCCTAGCTATACTGGCAAAGTTGCATCGGGCACTTGATTTCTTCCACGTCTCGCAACTGAGGAGGTACATGAATGACCCATCTCACGTTATCGACTGGGGAGAGTTGAACATCGAGGATGGAGTGACCTTTGCTGAGAACCAAGTGGAGATTGAGGATCAACAGGGGAGGATCCTTCGCGGGCACACAATTCCCTTGGTGTGCGTCTGGCGGCGGCATGAGAATATTCAAAAGAGCACATGGGAGTGGGGGACTCAGATCCTAGCCCAGTACCCACATCTTTTTAAGTAGCTCTATTTTTTGTTTTTCGGGGACGAAAATCCCCAAGGTGTAGAGAATGTACCTTTTCATATTTTCTGTTTATTATTTTTAAATATTATATGGAATTATTATGAGAACATGATTTTATATGGCGTGCGATTCCGAGGCTTGGAGCACCCATAATAAATGTTTGAATTAAATTAAATGTGTAGACAGTGTGTTTGAGTGGTTATCCTAAAAAAGTTTAATATCATTTAAACGGGTGGATGGATCAAAAATATAAGGGCACCATTACGTTTAGAGCAATGACTTGTCCTTAGGTAAGCACTAACATCGTTTGGTGCGGGTTAGCTGTAAGAGTTAGTTTTTAGGACATTTTAATTGGAAATAAAATAAAATAAAATTTATTTTATTTTATTTCCGTTTTGTGAAACTAAAAAATTTTCCTCCTCTATAAGTACATGATTTTTGAAAGTTCATAGGGTTAGCTTCATAACACTATGAAAATGAGGATTGGACATTAGAGCATTGGAGGAGAACCTGTTGGCGGACGACAACAACGCAATTGATCAATGCACTTTAGAATCGACGAACCTCACTAACAAACACGACGCAAGGATCTTTATTACTCAGAATTGATGTAGGGGTTTTTTTTAATTATTATTCCCCATTCTTGGATTAAATGACGAATGTGAATCGACCGATGAATAGGTTGATCTGTGGATTCATACGTTCTTGCAGGATGGTTTTTAATTGGTGGATCTCAAATAATTAATCCATCTTAATTGTTTGATTATGCTCCCTTTGATCCTACTAACTGGAGTGGATCAATGGCCGGGCGAATGATAGTGTAGGTTCATTCCTCGATTTGCTGTTGGATTTATTTCACCTTCCTTTTTCTCTTATGTTTTCACGTTCATCAAGGAGCGATGTACAGTGGGTCATTGCGAATTTTTTTCGCAACTCAATGATCCCAAATTGGAGATCCGTGTTTGTGGGAACCTATAGGAGGTGTAACGATGATTGTGGCGGACGAATCAAAACGGTTCAGGAATTATTTTTCTTCGACTATTTATCACACGGATGAACAAAACAAGTTTTCAGGGCCGATCGAACCCCCAAACCCTCTTAAAACGTTAATTGAATGGTAGAGAGACCTCAGATATAGATTTTTGTTGTGAACAGATGGCCAGATCGATGATCGGAGAAACAGCAAGGCACAGTGGAGTAGGTTGGAATTTTTGGAATTTTACATAATACATGGTGTGTATTTCTAATGAACAAGTTGTGTGGTATCGGGGGAGGCGGCTAGGGTTTTGGGTGTCATAAAAGTATCACACGCTGTTTCACCCTAGTCACATGGCATGTTGGACCTTCCTTGAAGCTTGACATGTATTATAGGAGGCACAGGGACACAAGATGGATTACATGGCTTCAGAACATGGCGTGTAGACCCTACACTGCATGGTAGAGGTGACTAGATGGGACTCTGTGTGTATCCAGCAGATACACGAACACGATGTGAAGTATACGGCTGTGTACTCCACCACACAGCCAGGCAAGGCTAGTAACATGGTTTACCCCTTGTGCTGGCCATACAGGTTGGAATACATAGGTTAAGGTTGTGTATGGGCACATGGATAGTGTACACGGAGCAGAACCCAGATACTTTGACGCAGTGTGTGATCCTTTCTACATGCTATGTATTGAATTTTCTACACGACCATCCTTATGAAATGGGTCATTGTACAGGGGCAGTACCCGGGTCAGAAGACCCAGCGTGTGACACTTCGACACACCATCTACTTTTCGAAAAATGGATTTATATTCTTGTCCACTATTTCGTGGGCATGATTCATTTAGGTCAGTGCCCATTTTCCCCATTCTTATGAAGATCAGATATCGCTTCCTACAACAAGAGTATGGTCCCTTCAGTAGGACATTTTGTGATAGAGCCAGGTATCACCTTGAGAGGCCCGGAGTGAGATCCTCTATCCATTATGGACCCCAGGTAGAGTTTGGTATCGATGTGAACACTTCCACATGGCGCCAATCCTTTACCTAGTAGGTGAATTCTGAATGATTTAAGGTATCCACCAAGGCCCTATAAGTGATCCCCATCTATGTATCGTGATCTTTTCCCCATTCAAGAGTGTGTTCTACATGAATGAGTGCATCTGCCTCTCTTGACCATTCCCGACAGACAGTACATCTCCTAAGGATGTAATTAGAGCTATTAGACTCGTGGAGTGAGTTATCATAGATGAGTGATTCTTGGAACCTTCGAACATAATCCCTTGTGGGGGTATACTGTTGCGTGACATGTCACTAGACTACTGGTTTGGGAATTGTGTATATCTATAAATTTTGTGTTACTCTTGCTATGTGTTCAGTAGACATATTTTGTAGTGGTGTTTTTACCTTTCCTTTGAGAAATTCTTTGTAGTTTTCAGGGTCCTCTACTGAGTATTGTTATACTCACCCCTGCACAGGATTTTCCTGCACGTGTTGTGTCTTGTGAAGACAATAAAACTTTTGATAGAGTCTAGGGTAGACTAGGATAGGACTGAGCTTTTAGAGTTCCCTACAATCCGAGGTTTTCCTACGGCTACGAGCAGAATTCCTTGTACCTCATGTGTTTTAATGATGTAATTTATATATTTCAGACTCCCATTTTTGGTTCTCTTGTATTCTAGGCTAGTTTACATTCAGTACATTACTTTCCATCATTATCTGTTAGTTGTGTTTATTTATATGCATTCATTTCTTTCCCTAGAGGTTTTTACAATTCATAATTCTGTTCTTGGAGATGTGTGCATGTGTACAGGTACATATGAAATGCCTCCCATGTTAGTAATATTCCTAATCAGTGCTAGTCACTAGCCCCTGGCCTATTGGAGGCAGACTTGGGAGTCGCGTCGTGGAACCCACTAGGTCGGGTCATTGAATTACAAGTGACCATGCGAGTCATAACAATGTTGGACATAACCATTAGAATTAGCACTCTTGTGTCTAGAGTTTTTATATCCTACCACTGAGAAGGTACAGATCATCCAGCAGCTGATCAGGACACCATAAAGCTGACATAAATCATATTCTAATTGGAGATGGAGGCCTCTAGACCTTGATGATGGATACAATGTTTTCCTTCACATCTCAACTCGATAAGGAATGTAGAGATTTGGTTGGGGTAAAAATTTATCTCCAAGATAAATTCTGAAGGTTTTGGGCATAGTGGAAGTGTAGCCGGGATGACACCCAACTTTTATTTTGACCATGATCAATGATAATTCTGGGATCAATATAATGATGAATTTTAGTCTCCATGGGATATAATCAAATATTTAGATAAAGAAGGATGAGGCTCAAAACCGTAAAAGAGGATCTTTCACATCATGTTTATCATTAATTTAACTAATTTAATAATTAATGTAATACGTAGATCTTTAGTATTTTCATCAATGATGATTTTAATCATATGTAATGATACTTTTTGATTATCTCATTGAGCTTGTATGGATCCAAACTAGAATCCATCTAGCGGCGATCCAAACGTGCTCTGATAGCCTCCAATTGACACTGCTCGTTCACTGGGTGCTAGCACAGCAAAGTGAGTGTATCGTGTCAGTCATTCTTGATCGCTTGTTCATCATCCTTGAAGAACGTATGTCATTCCTGGGAGGGGAGGTAAGAGTATTCGATAGAGAAATTTTTTATCTCAACAATTCTCAATTCACCGGGTGTGCGGTTTGGTGCATGGAATTATAGACATATATGTCTATTTATTGAAATGGTGCTTCAGTTACAATATTTAATTACATAACAGCTATTAGATTTTTTCTAAACCTTGGAGAGAACCCATGAAATTAATAATAATACCGTATCATTATTTATGGTGCGCCAACATGCGCATAGTAGAATTACAAATAAAATTCAGCGTCACAAAATATTAGAAACAATATTTTATTTTGTCCCAACTAAATAAATGATTATTTATCATCCTACAAATAATTATTTTACTATCGGGCTAGCCTTGGTCATATCTAACAAAACATCCATTTATTGAACACCTGAATAAAAAAATAAATATTTTATTTACAAACTAGTAAATAAATATTTATTAAATCTTCAATAAAATAAATAAATATATTTTATCCACTATCCGGTGAGAAAATATTTATTTAATTTATTCCATCATTTTAACTTGAATAAAATTATTCCATTATCTTGATAATAATATTAATTAATTAAATTCAAATAGAATTTAACTAATACAATATAAGCAGTTAGTGTGTGACCCTCTAGGATTAATTCTTATTGGAATTTCACAGGCTTTGCCCAAAGTCCAAAAATATTTGATAGTAATGGGTCAAGGAACACAAGAGAAATAACATAAAGTCGTAACAATGAAATCCACATATGAATGATCACTGTGCAATATAATCTATTTGTCATAATATCACATCATGCAGATTTCATAATAATGTCATCAACTTTTAAGGTTGATACATAGTTCTTTGAATACTTGAAATAAACTCATCATTACACTGTTGACATGGAAATTTTCATAGCAATTCTATTTCAATCAAGGGTCCTAGATATCAATTTCCATAAATGGAAGTTAAAGATCATTCCTTGATTTATCCATTAATAACATGTCACTCATGATGCACCCAACGTACTCTACTTACATCCAACTGTGTGTGTGAAGGTTTTCATCAATAAATAAAATAGCGTGAGACGTGACATATATTAATGACAATAATATAGTCTAAGGATATTTACACATTCTCACAGATAGAAATATATGATAACACAAAAACATGCGTAATTATTATTGGTGGGTCTGTGCTCGTAATCTCATATCTTTGATATTACCAAGTGTGAACTTCATGAGAGGATATCTCAAATTCTTATGAGTACTCACATGTGATAATTTTCATGTTATGTGTCCTATCATAGTATGTTATCCAACTATAGAACTGTATTTATGAATTTGATTATAGCATTTAAAGGTTCTCATCATAACGGGGAATTGATAAGGCATTATCAATGAAACAAATACCCTTGAACATTATTACATCATTTTCATGCAGAACAATGAAAAATATGTAAAAATATGATTAATATTTAAATACATTAAATTTATAAATAATCAAAGTACTACCAGTTGTTTATAGGACACCAACTCTTACAAATTCCAACATGGATTATATCTAACTATCTATGACTTTTAGTCCAATATACCTCATGTGGTGATCATGTTTCAATAATGTCAAGGCGTTATTTAAGGGGTCCTCATTGTTTTCTTCTATGGAAATACTACTCACTGCATCTCCAACTCTCTGAGAAAAATCCTACAAGAGATGATACTTCTGAAGTATGTGCTTTTTCTGCTAATGTGTCCTTGGATCTTTTTCATGGGCCACTACTGAAGTATAAGCACAATACAATGTGATGGGATCCTTACTAATAGGTATCAAATCTAGCTCCTGGATGAAGCTTCGCATCCATAATTCTTCTTTAGCTACCTCATAAGCTTCTATATACTCAGACTCTACTGTAAAATCTGCGACCACACTCTACTTTGAGCTCTTCTGGAAAACTACACCTCCATTCAAGGTGAATATTTATCTTATTTTCAACTTCATTTCATCTTGATCAGTTAGGAAACTAGAATCTATATATCATATGATTACTATTTCCTCATCTCCTCCATAATCCAGTAACATTTCCTTAGTACACCTCGGATATATTAGGATAGTCTTGAATTCAATCCAATGGCGGTCACCAGGGTCAGCTTGATATCTTCCTACCACACTCAATATATAGGCGACATCCAGCCTAGTACATATCATGTCATACATGACTGACCCAATCGCTGATGTGTATGGAGTCCATTCCATTATCATTATTTCTTTGTGTGACTGAGGACTCATTTTCTTGGAAAGATGTTTTCCCAAGGATTCTGGCAACAATCCCCTCCTAGATCGTTCCATACTGAATATCTTCAAAAACTTATCAATGTACGTACTTTTAGATAGACCCAACAATCTCTTGGATCTATCACAATGGATGTTGATACCATGAATTTATGTTACCTCAACCATGTCCTTCATGGAGAGGCATTGATTCCACCATGACATAACAGACTGTAAAAATGATATCTCATTTCTAATAAGTAACATGTCATCAACATATACTATTAGGAAAGGGATTACACTCCCACTACACATTTTGTAGAGACAATGATCACATTCATTCTTGATAAAACCAAATATTGTTATGGGTTCATCAAATAAATTTTCTATGACAGGGTTCCTCGATTTAATTCATAAATCAATCCCTACAACTTTCATACCTTATTGGCATCTTTTGGTGTGATAAACCCTTCAGGTTGTGTCCTGTATACATCTTCTTGAAGGTTCCAATTAATGAAGGCTATTTTGACATCCATGTTCCAATTCTCATAGTCATAGTAAGAGGAAATGTACAATATAATTCTGATGGATTTCAGTATTTCAATTGGTGAAAATTATTCATCGTAGTCAATTCCTTGACTCTGTTTGAACCCTTTTGCAACCAGTTGTTCCAAATAGGTGCTGACATATCCTTCCATGTCCATTTTCGTCATGAATACCCCTTTGAAACCAATAGGATTTATGTCAACTGGATAATCTACCAAAATCCATGCATTGTTATGGTACATGGAATCCATTTCAGAATTCAAGGCTTCTTGCCACATGGAAACATCTTTACCACTTACTTATTTATTGTAGGATAGAGGATCATTATTATCAACTAATAATGAGTCGCCATTCTAAGTAACTAAAAACTATAATATTCCAGTTCTCTAACCTCTCTTATAATCCAACAATGCTCTTCTGTCTCTGTAAAAGTTCTTTCTTCCATAAGGCTTTGTGTAATCTATTTAGGTACCAACTCTTGTGTACCTTGAGCCTCAAATTCATCGAAATCTATCTCAATACTTCTATCTCTTTTGGAGATGGTCTCCCTCTCATGGAATATAGTGTGTCTTTCCACTATAAACTTTTTGTATGAGGGGTTGTATAGGTTATATACCCTTTTTTCCGTGGGATATCCTCTAAATGCGTACTTTGTGCCTCGAGGTGAAAATTGGTTACCTGAAGTGGACTTAACAAACTGATCACTTCCCCACACATGTAAATTCAATAATATGGATTTCTTTCCACTCCAGACCCCGTATGGGATACCGTTTATCGATTTACATGGTACTTGGTGTAGTATGTTGGCACTTCTTGTAAAGAATATCCCCAAAAGGATCATGGATGACTTTCATGACTCATTATTGATCTCCCCATGTCCAACATGGTGAATTTTCTCCATTATCTCACACTATTACCCTAGGGAGTGTATAGAGGAGTGAGTTGGGATAGGATAACATCCTCTTGTAAGTAATCAATGTAGTCATTATTAAGATATTCTCCACCTTGGTCTGAGCGATTTTTCATAATCTTCTTACCGAGATGGTTCTCAACGTTTTTTATATTATTTGAACTTGTAAAAAAAATCCAACATATAACTCATTTAGTAGATATATCCATATCAACTAAAATTAGAGGTAAAATTATGATGTATTAGTACCCTCCACGTACTTCAACTGGAAATGGTCCACACACGTAGGTATGAACTAATTCAAGAAGTTGTTTTCCCCATTCACCTTCCCCACAAAATAAGGATTTGGTAATTTGTCCTTGTAAACATGCATGACAAAGACAAAGTGGTTTTAGTTTGAATGAATCTGAATATTCAACATTATGTAACTTTTTTCAAGCGTTTACCATTTAGATGACCTAGCCGGTGATGCCAAAGTTGGGTGTTGTATGAGTCATGTAAATTATCTTTGTTATTGATATCCATTACATAGTTTTTATAATCCAACACATAAAAACCATTATACAAATGTTCTCTTACAAAACAAATGATATATTTGTAAAAGAAGAAACAATAATTCCCAAACATGAAATCAAATCCATATCTATCTAATTTTCATAAAAAAATGTTTTTAGTAACCAAAGACACCTAATAAAAACCCTTTAACACTAATATCATCCCAGTTGGAAATATGAGGTTGTAGTCCCCGACATATAGAAAAATAAGTCTGGGTCTGTTGGATACTCATAGATCTACCTATCCACAGTCAATCTTTTTGAATCTACTCGGTTCTTGTATTTTATTCCTATATGGGCACCACAACCTGTATCTAATTCCCAATTTGAATAAGTAGATAGATTTTATTTGATAAAAAATATGCCTAAAGGTTCCCATTTTATTCTTATGAGTGGTGTAGTTCCTCTTCTAGTGGCCCTTCATTCCAGGTGAGAAACAAATAGTCTTCAGTTCCTTTTCCTCCCCTTTTATCTTCCTTTTCTTGGATGGTCGTGATGATGCTTTGGGCATAAAGTCCCTGACCTTCCCTTTCAACTTATTCACCGTAAGGACATAAGGTTTTTCGCGGTTTATATCATTTTCCACATAGTGAACGAGGATAATAATATTAGTTAGAGACTTTGAATTGTTTTTCATATTGAAATTAAAAACAATTTTAGAGAACATGTGAGGGAGTGATGCGAGAATGAGATAGGTACCCAGTTCTTTGGGGAGTTTAATCCCTAAAACCACCAGGGGCTCAATGTTGACAATTATCTTGTCTACCTGAGGCCTAGTTGTGGATCCTTCTCTAAGAATACATTAAAATATTTCCATATATAGCTCAAACCTTTCCGGTATTTCTTTATCCTGGTAAATACCACAATGGTGCTTGAGAATGCTATAAATATATATTTTTTCATGAGACTTGATGAGATCACTAGACATTGATGATAGCATTAGAAATTGAATGTTGACCACATCATTAATATGATTCTCATAGACCCAGAAATACTCATCACTCCCCTCTTTGGCAGGAGGATCATGTAATGCTGACTCCATCACATAAGACTTCCATTCATGGCCTAGTATAACCCACCCAAAAGCGTCTAAACCATTCCTATAAGTTACTGCTAGTGAGTATGTTGTCTTTATCCATAATAGATCATAGGGATAGTGTGTTTTTAGATCGTGTAATTTTTATTCTATAATTAAAATATAATTTAACTAATAAATTATTGATTACATTTTATGAGAATTAATAAATTTTTATTAAGTCTCCCATTATATTAACAATTCATAATGTCCCTCGTCATTGAACTTGAAATGTCCAGTTTCCATGAGATTCTATTGGCAAGGATCTATATTTTCCCTCGCATAACCCCAATAATGGTTGGTCAAGATATTATAAGGTATTTAGGTCGAAAGGTATTGGCTAACTACATGCTTGCATCTCCTTGGTTAGTTGACTGGACTCCCCAATCATGAAATCATGACTTTGGATTTCCACAACTCTTGCCTCCAATATTGCACCATGTCTAGAAAGGGATACTCATATTGATATAATATAGTTATGTCAACCTGAAACCTTTCATATGGGATTCCTATACAAAAGTAATTGTCCCAACATGGGTTAGTCAAACACATAGTTTTATTTAGTTTTTCCCTTAATCAAGTAATGAAGTGCATGGTCTGACTAAATATTTTATTTGAGGGATTTTTAACTCTTATGAGAAAACTGATTATTATCATTATCACATACTTTGTTAATATTAAGTTGAACATAATTATGTGATTAACCATGTCTTGAAAATATTTACGCATAATTATAGTTTATTTTAGTTTTATCTTGTATGCTTGTTTAATTCATTAATTATGTGATCGTGAAAACACATCCACAATGATAAAACATTCAACTGACAGAAATAAAATAAAGAGAAAGATAATGAGATTTTATAATGGTTTTTTATCTAGAAGTTGATATAATAACCCTAGCCTATGAGAGAAACATCTTGAACCTTTTGGGTTTGTGTTTATAGCTTTCCACCAGTCCACTGTAGTATCTCCTGGGATTGCGTTCGTCTCAGATCTAGCATGAACTGCCTCAACTATCTTGGGAGTTCTATCCATTACATATTACATTTTCTAACTAATATGTAGGTGAGGGGTAAAAAAGGATTTTACATAATTGAAACCTTGGGCACACATGCACTGCATATTAATGACCAGAAGCCTCACATGCCAAAAAATTTAATTTTAATAAATAAAATAAAAGAAACTATCCACATACAAAGGTCTTGGTCTAGCTCATCATCATCCATAAATGAAAAAATATTTACGCATAAATAATACTAGCATTAAAGTATTTAATATTTCTTATTTAAGATAAATCAATCTCAAATATGTTTATTATAATCTTTAACTAATCAATCATTTTATATGAAACTATTTTCTGAATTTCCTTGAGAATCTCATCAATAATAATTTTAAACATATAAATTTCTTTAAAATTTCCTTTGTACGTAACTTCTTCCTTGGAGGAAACCAGGTGAATTCCTATTAATTAATACATAATGATTAGAAATTTACATTACACAGATGTTAAATTAAAAAAATATATATAAAAAACATATCATGTGTTGTGACTCAACTTTACGCCTGGACTATGGTACAAATCTCAAGGGTTTGTATAATAAAATAATAAGTTTTAATAAATTTTCATAATTTGGATGACTAAATGTCTTGTAGTTCCAACTACAAAGAATGTACTTATTTTCACCTACCATTGAAATTACATGCCTGGGGAAACGGCATGTGAGTGTACTTCCGAAATCTTTCAAGTACATGGAATGTACAATAGGCCACACGCTATGTAGTTCTTCATTACACGGTCTCCATCTAGGATATCCATGTACGGGGTACATTGTGATACAATAACCCAAATGTACAACACATCGTGTCCAGTGTTCCACATGGCATGTAATCTAGAAACTGCATGCCACTTTTTCCTGGTAAAAATATGAAGTTATTAAGACTTAGAAAAACTCCAATGACATGGCTTGGTTTGGCAGACCAGACTCGGTTCATTGAACCATGGATACATGGAGTGAACTACCTAATACATGTCATCTGTTCTTATTTTGTATGTCCAAGAACCTTTGGCACCTCTGCATGAGATCCTCTATTTTATTTTAATCCCAATTAAAATAAAATATCATTTTTGTAAGGTGAATGAGAAACAAAAGAGGAGGAAAAAATATCTAGATTCAAATTTTCAAAACAATTAACATGAATTGAAACAAATAAATTATTAAATGCCTAAATCATCAATTAAATATTTAAATAATTATAAACTATGATGTAACCTTGCAATGAGACCACTTAATGGTTCTGGGCGCATGAGACGAATTGTTGGGACGACACCAAAATTTGATTTTTAATATGATCAATGATTTTTCTTAGTTCAATATGATGATAAATTCCAGTCCCCATGGAATATAATCAAAGATTTATATAATGATCGAAGAGGCCCGAATCCTTTATAGAGGATCTCAAACATCTTGTTTATAATTAATTTAAATAATTTCTTAATGAAAATAATACCTGGATCATCGGTATTTTCTTCATTGATGAGGATGATCATCCGGAATGACCCTTATAGATTATTTCATTACACATGTAAGTAGCCAATATAGAATTATTCTATTGGTGATCCACATGTGCTCTGATGGCCTCTGATTATCACCACTCGTTCAAAGGGTGATAGCATGGCGAAGTGAGTGCCTTGTGTCGTTCTTTCTTAATCGCATATTCTTTGGCCTCGAAGAACGTAACTCGTTCATGAGAGGGTTTGGAAGAGGATTCGAGAGAGAAATTGTTTAGTTTAAAAATTCTCCATTCACTGGGAGTGTTGTCTGAGGCCTAGCATAATTGACGTATGTGTCTATTTATTGACGCAAGGCTTCAGTTGCATTATTTAATTGTGTAACCACAATTAAATGTAATCATAAAATTAGATAAAACCCATGCTATTAATAGTAATATTGTGTCATTATTTATAGTGCGCCAACTTGCATAAAACAGAATAATAAATAAAATTACACATCACCAAACAATATCAGCGCTATTTTAATTTGTGCCAACTAGTTAAATAATTATTTATCATCTGTAAAATAATTATTTTACTACCTGAATGACCTTGGTCCTCTAGAACTCCACATCCATTTATTGAACAACCGAATAAATGAATAATTATTTTATTCTATTAAATAAATAATTTATTTACAAACTAGTAAATATATATTTATTAAATGTTCAATAAAATAAATAAATATATTTTACTCCCAATCTGGTGAATAATAATTTATTTAATTTATAAAATCATTATAAATTGAATAAAATTAGTCCATTGTATTGAGAATAATATTTAATAATTAATTTCAAATAGTATTTAATAAAGACCACCAAAAACACTTAGTATGTGACCCTTCAGGATTTATCTCCTTGGCATTAGGAAGGATTGCCTAAAGTCCAAGCGTATTGTCTAGAAACGTGTCATGGCACCCAAGAGAGAGAACATAAAGCCTCAATAATTACTGTCATATACAAATGATGACTATTTGATATAAAACCATTGTTGCAATATCTCATCAAGCAGTTTTCATGATAGTGTCATAAACTTTTATGCTTGATACGTCAATTTTTGACTACCTGAAATAAACTCATCGTCAAACCCTGGCCATGGAATTTCGTGTGATAGTTCTATTTCAATCAATGGGATGAGATGTCAACTTCTATAAATGGAAGAGAAAAATCCTTCCTCGACTTTTCCATTAATAACATGCAACTTGTGTTGCACCCAACATACTCTACTTCCTAAAAATTGTTTGGATGATGGTTTTTGTTAGTAAATCCAAGTGTGCGATTCATGAAAAATATTATTGATAATATTAAAGTCTATAGATCACTACTCATTCTCTCAGATAGAAATATCTAATTACACCAAAAAATATGGAATTAATACTGGTGTGTCTATTCTCAAAATCTATTGTCTTGGATATTACCAAGTGAAAACTACATGAGAGGATGTCTCATTTGTTTAGAAGCACACACACCTAACAGTCTCCAAGATTTGTGTCACATAATAGTATGTCATCCAAAAGTAGAACTATATTTATGAATATTGTTATAGCATTTCAAGGTTTTCATCTTAGTAGGGTACTACCATGACCTTATAAATGGAAAAAATACTCTAGGACATTATTACATCATATTCATGCAGAACAATGAACAATATCTAATAAGATGTTTAATATTTAAATACATTTCATGTACATGTAATCAGAGTACAACCAGTTCGTTCTAGGACACCAAATTGAAAAAATTGTCCCTTTTCAAATTACAGGAAGTGTTAGTGTAACGACCCAGATTTGGAGCCCCTCAGCTGGTGCCCCATGCCTGGTTCATGGCATGACCTCAAGCACATTTCCCCAAATGCCAGAGGCTGCCGACTAGCAGATAGGGCCTTGGTAAGTTATTGGGGGAAACTATGCCCTCATTTGGTAAGGTATAAAAAGAAAAGGACGAAACAACAATAGAGGAAGCAATGTATAATATAATAATGATGAAAATGATGCAGCATGTACAAGTATCTAAGGAAAGCAGAAAACACAACAACGTGTTGAAATACAACTGAGAACAAAGCACTAAAAGTAAAAAGCAACTCCAGCAGCATGTAAATACCCTGAAATTTAAAGGGAAATTTTTTCTAAATTTTCTTTGGGATTTTACAAGAACGCAGTTTCTGACGGCGCCTGCTTCTGAGGCCCGGTGTGCCCGAAATCATTTTCCGAAGTTTAGCTCGGGTACGTTCAGTGAACGAACGAGCGGGTTTTTCTATCTTCCGAACCAGTGCTCTGAATTGAATTCCGAGGGAACCGATGGAATCGCAGCGCCTGTATTTTCTTAGAAACTCCTTTTCCGGAGCTGTGTTTTCTCGGGTGTGGTTTTTAATTTTTGGGGGTTAAGTGAAGAAAATAAAATAATGTGGTGTGACAACTTTATTTTATTTCACTTAAAACCACTTAAATCCACTTAAAGCTACTTAAGCTGGGTTGAAGCGGATAGGGTGAAATCCAAGATATCCTACCCTCTTGGTAGGATATTTGTGAGGTGGGGCCCACACGAGCCCCACCGTTTCTTTTCCTCTAAGTAACGCACCCACACCCCCTCTTAATGTCAAGTCAACCCTTGCGTTTAATACGTTATTAAACGCCCCAATTAAATTTGGGGGATTAAAGCGTTTCATTTAATTCAATTGAATTAAATGTTTTGATCTTATTAAATGGAAACTTATGACTTGGTTAATAAAATATGAGATACACTTATTTTATTTGGGGGGTTAGCTTGTCGAGAGGATTTTGGGAGAAAGATCCAAGGCTTGATGTTCTTCATTCTTCGACGAAGAACGCGAAGAACGCATCACCCCCAACGAAGAACGCCGCCCTCCGATGAAGGTCGACAAAAATTCCGGATCCTTGGAGATCGACGACGTAACATCGACGATCCCCTTTCCGTGACGCTTTCTTCCGCGACGATCCAACCCCGCGACAATCTTCGATCGACAACGACAAGGTAGGGGATTTGGGTCCTTTTAATTCTTTCTGGATTATAACATCAACATGGATTTAATTGTTATAATTAAATCTGTATGTTCTTGATCCTCGGAGTATGTCTGTGCGACGCCGAGTACCGCGCGACATCGACGCCCTTCCACGACGCGACGATCCTTTTCTTCCGCGACGGTCAATTCCGCGACGAACTCGTGTCCGACGACGACTTTGAGGTAGGGTTTGTATTTAGAATGATGATACTCCATGTTTGTTTCCCTTCAAGACATGAACGCGTACCAACTAATTAACAAGTTGGTCTGTGGATTATTATTGCGGTTCGGGGTTTATCAAATTGATGGGAAATATTATGGTGTTGTTTCAAACCGCTTACGCGGTGGGAGAAGACCAATGAACAAGTCCGAACCACCGCATTCTTTTCTCATTCTTAGTGTGCGGAATGGCGGACAACGAAAAACGGAGCCGCAAGGGCGATTTGAGGGCCTTGCAGTGAAGGTCGGGTATCGGGAGGACCACTGGCGAAGACCGCACGTAAAACGGACCACCAGAGCGCGTCCGGTGGTCCGCGGAATCCCACGTCGGCGAGCCGCCGGCAAAACCCCCCACAGCTGAAGCCGCGGCGGTGAAGCTGTTCTGCGGCCGCACGGAACCGGGAGGCAGGACGCGGCCGGCATGCCGTGTCCGAGTGCCGCGGTTCCTTCGCTCGGCCGCTCGGCCGGGCCGAGCCGAGCCGAGCCGAACCGCCAGGCCGGGTCACGCCCAGGCCGAGCCGGGTTGCACCAAACTGAGTTGGACCCAAACCCGGGTCGGGTCGACCCAGGGGGGTCGGGCCGGGTCGGTCCGGGCCCAGACCCCCCGTTTTCGGACCCTCTTTGGTCTTTTGCATATATCGTGGGCTACAGACCTCTGATCGACGTACCGTCAGTTGCGTAAAGATCATTTGATCGAGATAGTCATTTTGGTATATCGCACTGAAGGTTTCAGAATACCATGGGTTCGGCCGGGTAGGTTCGGATACGAAACCAACCGGGCCCTCGGAGCGGAAACGCTTATATCTTGACCTCCGGACGTCCGTTTGACGTGCCGTCGACCTTGATGGATTCCTCTAAGTGAGATAGATCTTTTGGATTACTCCGCTCAAGGTTTGGATGTCGTCAGAGTGCGGTCGGGTTGGTTCGCTCACGAAACCAACCGGGCCCCTGGAACGAAAAAGCCAATAACTCACAGATCGGGCATCTGATTGACGCGCCGTCAGAATCGTTGAATTCCTTTTGATGAGGCGGAACTTTTGGCATACTTCGACCGAGTTTTGGTTGCTGTTGGATAGTGGTCGGGTTTGATTGTACCCGAAATCCATCCGGGCCCTTGGAACGGGAAAGCTGTTATCTTTCAGACCAGACGTCCGTTTGACGATCCGTCAGCGGCGTTGGTGATCTCGTTGTGAAACAGTCCCTATGAGTATACCATATGAGAGTTCGGGGTACATTTGAGTTATGGCTGGGTTGGTTTGCTCACGAAACCAACTGGGCCCCTGGGACGAAAAGGTCAATAACTCATAGACCAGGCGTCCGATTGACGCGCCATCTGTTGTGTTGAGACCCCTATGATGAGGCGGTCCTTTGAGATAATTCTTCATGGAACTTGTGATACTTGTATTATCAACTAGTAGCTCGTGGAGCGGACACTCCCGGATAGGAGCGTGCGGAGTACAGAGACCGTGTAGCCGGCTGAGACCCGATCAACTCGGTGTGTTTCGGATAGCCCAGTGGGGAGTGCTTGGTTGTAGCGGCAGACCCACGGCGGATGAGCGCTTGGTTGTAGCGGCTGACCTGCGGTACTCAATAGAAGGAGTACCTCTGGAGGCTATGAGGGGGAGCGCTTGGTTGTAGCGGCAGACCCACAACGGAGAAGCGCTTGGTTGTAGCAGCAGACCCGCGGTACTCAACAGAAGGAGTACCTCTTGAGGCTATGAGGGGGAGCGCTTGGTTGTAGCGGCAGACGCATGGTGGGAAGCACTTGGTTGTAGCAGCAGGCCCACAGTACTCGATAGGAGGAGTACCTCAGCAGTCTTAGGTTAGTGAGCAGTACCTCAGAGTCGTGACAGGACCACTGTATACTCCAGAGACGGAGCTCTTCACATGTTATGGTTTCAATAATGAAAATCCTGGTTTGAGCTGAGTCTATGACCTTTGTGTTTCCTCATTATTGAGATGGGTTACTTGATAACTTAGGTATATCTATGGGAGTATACCTGGGTAGTGGTTATCCGTTGATTTCATAACCCTTGTGTTTCCTCATGATTGATATGGGTTACTTGATAACTTAGGTATATGAATGGGCATATACCTAAGTAGAGGTTATCTGTTGAGATCTTCTTTGTGGTTATCCTTGTTGGTTTTAGTGAGAACTTTAGGGTCTCGTGTTCCCTACTGAGTATCGTTATACTCACACCTGCACGGGCTATGCCCGCACCTCGTTGTGTTGGTTGCAGACGACGGCAGTGCTGACAGAGGCCGAGTGTTCGAGGAAGAGTTAGTACCCGGAGGTGGACTACACGACGAGTCTGTATCCGGAGGTGGACTTCCCGACGAGACGACACACATAGGAGGTTGACGGGTGAGAGAATTGTGGAGGCTATCTGTACCTACCCTTCAGGTAGGATCTGTGGTGGACGATCCAGGAGCTGCACCATTTGTACCTACCCTTCAGGTAGGATCTGAGGAGGACGACCCTAGAGCCACTTCCGTTCTTCCAACTGTTGACTTTTCTGTTGTACTTTGTTCATTTGTAGTTGTACTTTCATTTGGGTTTGTATTCTGTCCAATTTACCTTTCAGCAATTCTCTTTGTACTTAGTGTTTTACTTCCTCTTGTACTCTATGGTGTTTTGTTTACTTTAATAAAGGAAATGTCTTCCCTGTTATCTGGATTTTCTCCTTTGGTGCTAGTCGCCATCCCCTGGCCTATGGAAGGGGGGCTTGGGGTAGTCACGGAACGGGCCCCGAGGATGGTTCGTGACAATTCCGCGGCGGCTCCGTCCAGCGGCGCGCCGGGGCGCCGCCGGTGGAGTCCGCGGGCCACCGGAGTTGCTCCGGTGGTCCGATTCCATTTCCGTCTGTGCCGTAGTTCATCCCGGGTCCCATTCTTCACTGCGGAATCAACAAATCATCTCTGTGACCCATTTTGTTGTCGTCCTCCATTCCGCACACCAAGAACAAAGGACGGTGGGTTCAGACTTGTTCGTTGGTCCGCACCCACCGCGTTAGTGGGTTGAAACAACACCATAAAATCCCAGCAATTGATGAACCACGAACCACAATAATAATATTTCTGTGGAGGAAAGAAGCATAGGTAAAAGAAATCATTTTCAAAACGACCCCTACCTTCTTCGTCTCGCGGAATTGACCGTCGCGGATGAAAAGGATCGCCGTGTCGCGGAAGGGCGTCGCGTCGTCGCGGTATACGGAGACGCGTCGACGATCTCCGAGGTTTCAAGAAAAACACACAGATTGTTTATTTCATGAATTAAATCTGTTAATGTGTTGGCCTGTGGGGACTGTCATTAGTCAGATGACCCGTTCAGGCATGTGGGTGGACCCTAGGGTGGACCCCATGTGTCTGTGGGGGCAACTGGTGGGTGGGCCAGGACCCGACGGCCTTGTTAAGGTGGGGTGGCTATGCTATCACCGGGTCCCGGTTGTCACAATTGGTAATAGAGGGGTCGGTTCTTCCGCAGAACTTGTAACTCTGATATTTTTTCTTTCTGGGAAGCAATAGTGTTAAGAATACCGAGTGTGTTTTTCAGTTCAGGGTGTCCAGTGTTGGTGCGGGCGGCCGACGTATCCATACACCAGGACCCTGACAACAGATTTCTGATTTTGTGCATGAAAACACTGATTGCATGTGTGTTTCCAGAAGTTTTTAAATGTCAGCTCAAACCAGGTCATCTCACCAGGTATAATCGTATGAATGCGTCACGTTGTTTCTTTCAGGATGCCTTTTCACGGACGACTAGCTTGAGCCCAGAGGGATGTGCGTACTGACAGCCTGCTGAGCGACGAGGCTTCAATACAGGGCCCTCTTGCAGTTGAGGCACCAGAGGAGGCACAAGGGGTACTACCATACGTTGGGCCACTGATGCCACCATCCCCAGCAGTAGGCGATGCACACCACGTGAGTGCACTGCACAAGTTCCAGCGCCAGAGGCCACCCAGGTTCTGGGGAGAGACGGACCCGCAGGCGGCTGAGGATTGGCTGGATGCTGTGGTTAGAGTCTTCAGGCTAGTGGGGACGCTGGTAGACTTCATGGTGATCTTTTCTGCCAGCCTTCTTCAGGCAGCAGCAGGCAGGTGTTGGAGCCACTTGTTCCAATTTTGTGACGGGATGACCTTCGCATGGGAAGACTTCGAGACCTTCTTCAGGGTGGAGTTTGTGCCAGTATCTCTAAACCCCGAGCGTGTACAGGAGCATCTGCCTTTGCTGCAGGGTTTTCGGTCAGTAGCCGAGTCATCTGTGGGAAGTAGACAGATGATGAAGAGGTCTAAGAGGACCAAAGCCAGCTGTACGAGGAGAAGGAAGTGTTATGAATGAGGCAGGATGGGTCACCTAGCACGTGACTGTCCGACTCCTCGTACAGATGATCCAAAGGCTTTGGAGGAGCCACCGAGGCAGAAGCAGCGATGGGTGCTTGAGAAATAGCCGAGCAGTGGACAAGGCAGTAGAGCTCCGGGAGAAGGTGGACATGAGAGGAACTAGTGGATATATCCCTTGTACTTCTAGTTCCTTGTTGCTGTTGTATTCGTGTCTTTGTACTATGATCTGAAATAATAAAAATACACTTATCTTTATGATGTTTGCTTCCCTTTCCTTTTGTTTGGATGATACTAAGTGGTCCTGGTTAAGACTGTTGACTTGACCCTCACTTTTGAAATTTCTACTGGAGGAGACCCAGTGACCTCACACTGATGCTGACAGTGTGACTCGACCCTTGGAGGCGATAGTGACAGTTGGATATCTTGGTAGTTACGTCGAGGCCTTACGACGTCATACATGGCATGAATACATCATTCATGTCAGGATTGACTGTATTAGGCAATGGGCGTGGTTCATCCAGGGGATGAGACCGAATTTCTCTTTTCGGCAAAGGGAAATTTTAGCAGCTCTTTCAGATCACAGGCAAAGAAGGTGCAGATCATCCCGGAGCGGATGAAGACTGCACAGTGCAGTAAGAAACAGGAAACCGCCTCCAGTCTTAGAGACTCGAGCGTGTTGAATGTTTAATTAAGAGGAAGCTTAAAGGAGAGATGAGTCTGCGGAGCGGAAGACGTGGAGGTAGAGCTAGGAGAGCAGCATGAGGTGGTGTACATCTTAACATGCTACAACCACCCGCCTTAGTTATCCCCACCAGGCTCAGGAAGTTGGAGGGCGGAGGAGGAGAGTAGCTGCATGCGTTCAAGGAGTGTGACCCAATGGCTCTTGAAATGATTCAATGGACAGTCTGTGTCCACTACTAGCTGCTGTTGTAACAGACGTCGATATGAATCATTCCTTGCTTTCACGAATCTTGTTCTAGACCTAGAGTTTCCGGTAAACCATGGATTTTACCCTCACGTCTGGAGATACCTTGGGAGGAGACTCGATAATCACACTTACGCCGACAGTGTGGTTAGACCCTTGAGGCGAGAGTTTCGGTTGGAATCTCTTGGTGGTAGCATCGAGGCCTTACGACGTTGATTTGAGTATGTACTGGGGAATCACAGTTCACACACAAATTGACGGTATTAGGCAAAAAGGTTGTGGTTTTACAACGGCGTCTTGATGGGTTTTCCTTGGTCGGCGAAAAGGAAACCCCAGGCAGCGCAGGGTAACTCTTGCATAGGAGGGTGCAGCCGATGATTCTTGAGTCAGTCAACCTTACCCTCGTGGTAGCAGTCGTTTTAAGTTTCTGTTCTAAACAGGAATTGGAGACCTCTGAGTTCAAGAATGACGATCACGTCCTTATACGGGTCTCACCTCGACGAGGTTTACAGAGATGTAGACGAGGCAGCGAGATATCTCCGAGGTTCAATGGACCTTTCTAGGTCCTCATCATGGTAGGCGAGGTGGTTTACCGCTTCACCCATCCACCTCAGTTGCACCGGGCGCACTACGTCTTCCACGTATCTCAGCTGAGGAGATACGTGCTCGACCCTTTGCATATCATCGACCATGATGAGCTGGACAATGGCGATGGGGTGTCTTTTATGGAGGTTCTAGTGGGGATCGAGGATCGATAGGAGCGGATCCTATGAGGACGATCGATTCCTCAGGTGCACTTTCCCTGGCAGTATGGGAACCTCCGGGTGAGCACATGGGAGCGGAAGGCTCAGATTCGTGCTTTGTACCGCTTTTGTGACTCTAGTTTGTGTTAAATCATTACGAGGACATAAAGCCCTGAGGTGGGAGTAATGTAAAGACCCGGAAATTTCAAGGTAAATTTTTTTCTAAATTTTCTTTTGGATTTTACAAGAATGTAGTTTCTGACGGAACCTGATTCCGAGGCCCGGTGTGCCTGAAATCATTTTCCGAAGTTTAGCTCGGGTACGTTCAGTGAACGAATGAGCGGGTTTTTCTAAGTTCTGAACCGGTGCTCGGAATCGAATTCTGAGGGCACTGATGGAATCGCAGCCCCAGTATTTCTTAGAAACGCCTTTTCCGGAGTTGTGTTTTCTCGGGTGTGGTTTTTAATTTTTGGGGGTTAAGTGAAGAAAATAAAATAAAGTGGGGCGACAACTTTATTTTATTTTACTTAAAACCACTTAAAGCCACTTAAAGCTACTTAAGCTTGGTTGAAGCAGATAGGGTGAAATCCAAGATATCCTACCCTCTTGTTAGGATATTTTTGAGGTGGGGCCCGCACGAGCCCCACCGTTTCTTTTCCTCTAAGTTACGCACCCGCACCCCCTCTTAATGTCAAGTAAACCCTTGCGTTTAATAAGTTATTAAACGCCCCTATTAAATTTGGGGGATTAAAGCGTTGCATTTAATTCAATTGAATTAACTGTTTTGATCATATTAAATGCAAACTTATAACTTGGTTAATAAAATAAGAGATAAACTTATTTTATTTGGGGGGTTAGCATGTCGAGAGGATTTTGGGAGAAAGATCCAAGGCTTGAAGTTCTTCATTATTCAACGAAGAACGTGAAAAACGCATCGCCGCCAACGAAGAACGCCGCCCTCCGACGAAGGTCGACAAAAACTCAGGATCCTCGGAGATCGAAGACGTAACATTGACGATCACCTTTCCGTGACGCTTTCAACCGCGACGATCCAACCCCGCGACAATCTTCGATCGACAATGACAAGGTAGGGGATTGCATTCCTTTTAATTCTTTGTGGATTATAACATCAACATGGATTTAATTGATATAATTAAATCTGTATGTTCTTGATCCTCAGAGTTTGTCTGCGCGATGCCGAGTACTACATGACAGCGACGCCCTTCCACAACGCAACGATCCTTTTATTCTACGACAGACAATTCTGCGACGAACCCGCGTCCGACGATGACTTTGAGGTAGGGGTTGTATTGAGAATGATGATAGTCCATGTTTGATTCCCTTCAAGGCATGAACGCGGACCAACTAATGAACAAGTTGGTCTGTGGATTATTATTGCGGTTCAGAGTTTATCAAATTGATGGTAAATATTATGGTGTTGTTTCAAACCGCTAACGCGGTGGGTGCGGACCAACGAACTAGTCCAAACCATCGCATTCTTTCCCGTTCTTAGTGTGCGGAACGACGGACGACGACAAACGGAGCCGCAAGGGAAATTTGAGGGCCTTGCTGTGAAAGTCGGGTCCCGGGAGGACCACTGGCGAAGACCACACGTAAAACGGACCACCGGAGCACGTCCGGTGGTCCGCGGAATCCCATGCCAGCCGTCAGGCGGCGGCGGCGCCCGGAGCGCCGCCGGAAAAACCCGCCGCGGCTGAAGCCACAGCGGTGAGGCGGTTCCGCGGCCACGTAGAACAGGGAGGCGGGACGCGGCTTGCATGCCGCGTCCGGGTGCTGCGGAGCGGCCCCCGCGCGGGGGCCGCGGTTCCTTCACTCGGCCGGGCCGAGCCGTGCCGAGCCGACCCGCCGGGCCGGGTCGCACCCAGGCCGGGCCAGGCCACCCAGGCCGGGCCGGGTTTCACCAAACCGGGTCGGACCCGGACCCGGGTCGGGTCGACCCGGGGGGGGGGGGGGGGATCGTGCCGGGTCGGTCCGGGCCCATACCCCCCGTTTTCGGACCCTCTTTGGTCTTTTTCTCATATCATGGGCTACAGACCTCCGATCGACATACCGTCTGTTGCATAGAGATCCTTGGATCGAGAGGGTCATTTCGGTATATCGCACTCAAGGTTTCGGAATACCTTGGGTTCGGCCGGGTAGGTTTGGATACGAAACCAACCGGGCCCTCGGAGCGGAAATGCTTATATCTTGAGCTCCGGACGTCCGTTTGATGTGTCGTCAACCTTGATGGATTCCTCTAAGTGAGTCAGATCTTTTGTCTTACTCCGCTCGAGGTTTGGATACTGTCGGAGTGCGGTCGGGTTGGATCGCTCACGAAACCAACCGGGCTCCTGGAACGAAAAAGTCAGTAACTCACAGATCGGGCGTCCGATTGACGCGTCCTCTGACTTGTTGAATTCCTCTTTATGAGGCGGAACTTTTGGCACACTTCGTCTGAGTTTTGTTTGCTGTTGGATAGTGGCCGGGTTGGATTGTACCTGAAATCCAACCGGGCCCTTGGAACGAGAAACCTGTTATCTTTCAGACCAGACGTCTGTTTGAAAAACTGTCAGTGGCGTTGGTGATCTCGTTGAGAAACGGTCCCTATGAGTATACCCTATGAGAGTTTGGGGTATTGTTGAGTTACTTCCGGGTTGGTTCGCTCACGAAACCAACCGGGTCCCTCGGACGAAAAGGCCAATAACTCGCTGACCGGGCGTCCGATTGACGCGCCGTCTGTTGCGTTGAGACCCCTATGACGAGGCGGTCCTTTGAGATACTTCTTCGTGGAACATGTGATAATTGTATTATCGACCAGTAGCTTGTGGAGCGGACCCTCCTGGAGACGATCGTGCGGAGTACGGAGACCGTGTAGCCGGCTGAGACCCAATCGACTCGGTGTGTTTCAGATAGCCCAGTGGGGAGCGCTTGGTTGTAGCGGCAGTCCCACGGCAGATAAGCGCTTGGTTGTAGCGGAAGACCCGCGGTACTCAACAGAAGGAGTGACTCTGGAGGCTATGAGGGGGAGCTCTTGGTTGTAGCGGCATACCTAAGGCGGATGAGTGCTTGGTTGTAGCGGCAGACCCACGACGGAGGAGCGCTTAGTTGTAGTGGCAGACCCGTGATACTCAACAGAAGGAGTACCTCTTGAGGATATGAGGGGTAGCGCTTGGTTATAGCGGAATAACCATGGTGGGAAGCACTTGGTTGTAGTAGCGGGCCCACAGTACTCGACATGAGGAGTACCTCAGCAATATTAGGTTAGTGAGCAATACCTCAGAGTCGTGACAGGACCACTGTACACTCCAGAGACGGAGCTCTTCAGCAGTTACGGTTTCAATAATGAATATCCTGGTTTGAGCTAAGTCTATAACCTTTGTGTTTCCTCATGATTGAGATGGATTACTTGATAAATTAGGTGTATGTATGGGCATATACCTGGGTAGTGGTTATCCGTTGATTTCATAACTCTTGTGTTTCCTCATGATTGAGATGGGTTACTTGATAACTTAGGTATATGAATGGGCATATACCTAAGTAAAGGTTATCTGTTGAGATATTCATTGCGGTTATCCTTGTTGGTTTTAGTGAGACCTTGAGGGTCTCGGGGTCCCTACTGAGTATCATTATACTCACCCCTGCACGGGCTATTCCCGCACCTCGTTGTGTTGGTTGCAGACGAGGGCAGTGCTGACGGAGGCCAAGTGTTCGAGGACGAGTCAGTACCCGGAGGTGGACTACACGACGAGTCAGTATCCGGAGGTGGAATTCGCGACGAGACGACACACAGATGAGGTTGACGGGTGAGAGTGTTATGGAGGATATCTGTACCTACCCTTCAGGTAGGATCCGTGGTGGACGATCCAGGAGCTGCGCCATCTGTACCTACCCTTCAGGTAGGATCTGAGGAGGACGACCCAGGAGCCGCTTCCGTTCTTCCAGCTGTTGACTTTTATGTTGTACTTTGTTCAGTTATAGTTGTACTTTCATTTGGGTTTGTATTCTTGCCCATTTACCTTTCAGAACTTCTCTTTGTACTTAGTATTTTACTTCCTCTTGTACTTTGTGGTGTTTTGTTTACTTTTATAAAGGAAATGCCTTCCCTGTTATCGGGATTTTCACCTTTGCTGCTAGTCGCCAGCCCCTGGCCTATGGAAGGCGGGCTTGGGGTAGTCACGGCACGGGCCCCGAGGACGGGTCGTGACACAGCATCACAAGCCTAAGCTTGGTCCTATGATCTCCAACTCCAACTAAAAATCATGTACCTGAAGTAGAAAGAACACAATCCCTATCCACACCTACATCCATATAACCTGTTTGGTCCAAAAAGCAGGACCCAAACATGTTGTGAGACTAATCCCAGTAGGTAATCACCATATGATCTGTGCCCTACTGTCAGTGAGCAATATAAAAAAAGTAAATGAAATAAATGGAGTAGAGAAATAGGAGTACACTAATTAAAAATACTAAAAATCTACATTCAAATTTATTTAGTAATTTAATTCAGTCATTTAATTATCACCCATGGAATCTAAGAACAACTCTATATTCCCAAAGAATAGCAAGTAACAAAATATGCATCTCAGCAGACTGCGTAAATACAAGCATTACAAAACACAAGATTGTTCTTTGGCTTGGTGGACTCGTCACAACCAACCAATCAATATTCATACTAACTCTCTGGGTGGCTCATACTGGCAGAACCCTATAGTCATGTAATCATACAAAGTCACAGACACTCTGGGAAGCACTCACAGTCAATTACCCAGTGGTCTTGCAAAGATAGGTATAGTCTTTCTGAGAAAGCACTAATGTCTAATCCCCCCTATAGTCTTAATATGTAACTAAGGAAACTCTAAGGAAGCACAAAGTCCAATTCCTATATGTCATGATAATGATACTAATTTACAACAGACTCTCTAGGGAATCCCTTAATCGTCAATTCCCTCTTTAAACTACCACACTAGGTTCCCACAGCCCTAAGTAGTGTAGTCGTGCATAATCAACTTTTAACAGACCAATGTAAGCACAAAAAACTACTTGGCTAATATCTAAAATGCTTCAAAAGGATGAAATACATGAAATTAGTTATATCAAGGTAGGAAAACAATTCAACAAGGTATGCCTCATAGGAAACCTAAGACAAAGGTCGATAAGTAGCCAAAATATGGGGAACACCCATTGGGTGATCCTCAAACACGATAACAAGAAATTATCAATCATCTAATAACCTCATGAATAGATGAAATCTAAGGTAGATAATAATATAGGATCAAAACCCTAACCTGAGATACCTGATACAAGGGTATCTGCCACTTTTTCACCAAAAACTCAATGACATTCAACGTAGGAAAACAAACCACCTACCTCGATCCTAGAAGATCGATATACTTGAACCTCGGCCTGTGAATCAGCCTAGAATGGAGAAGATCTGCAAAAATGTATAAAACATTTAGGCTCAGATAATTCTCATATGGGAAAGAATCAAGAAGTGTGGCCAAAGGAGAACGAAGAACTCACCGCTTCAATTCTATTGCAACCGACGACGTTCAATTCCTAAAGTAGGTGACAGATCAGGGGCTTGGAAAATATCTGTAGTCGTACCCCCACTCTTGGTCAAAGAAGCTAGAGAAGAAGACATATTGAGGGTTAAGCCGTGACCCTGGTCCTTTTAATGAAAAAACGATAGTACACGGCGTGTACTTTAAAGTACATGGGGTGTACTAGGATTTTCTGTACACCGCATTAGGCGGCCTCAAATCACCCCTACACACTGTGTGGGTGGCCTGGACACGGCCAGCACACGGCCTTGTGCGACAGCAAAGTACACGGTGTGTACTTAGAAAGTACATGGTGTGTACTTGGAAAATTTCTAGATTCTCCTCTTTTTTCCAAAAACGATCATAAAAAGAAAACATACCAGAAAATATGGTTCGAGTTTTTACAATCACCCGATTGAAGAAATTTTTCCTCGAATTTACCTTACAGGGTGGCGATGAAGAAACCTCGAACTTCTCTGGCCACTGTGATCGCATATCAGCCACCCTCTCTCAAGAATCTTCTTATACACGACTGTGCTGCCATAGCACCCGTACCAGAGGAACTGACCAGCCATAGAGTTCCTTTGCACTATGATCAAAAATCCTGATAGGATGCTCCTTGAATGATGCATCCTGCTCCAGCTCAACCTCCTCAGGTTGAAAAACATGAGACGGGTCTGAAAAATAACATCAAATCTAAGAAACATGGAAGACAACATTCATAGCCTGGTACCTCCGAGGTAATTGCAACCTATATGCAACCAGCCCGACTTTCTCTAGAACCTCAAACGGCCCGACATATCTCGGTGAAATCTTACACTATCGCCTAATCCTCTTGTGTCCCAACCTCGGGGTAACATGTAGGAAAACCTGATCTCCGACCTTGATCTCCAAAGGTCATCTCTGCTGATCATTATAAGATTTGTACCGAGATTGTGTAGTATCCATCCTCTTCCGAATCAACTCCACCTGTTCTGTGGTCTCCTGAACAAGATGGTGTCCTAGCATAGCTGCCTCTCCTGCCTCCAGCCAACACAAGGGTGATCGGAATGGTCTACCGTACAAGGCCTCATATGGTTCCATCTGAATATTTTCTTGAAAACTATTATTCAGGGAAAAATCCAATAGAGGTATACCTCTCTCTGAAGATCCTCCAAAATGAAGGACGCAGGATCGTAGCATGTCCTCTAGTACCTGAATCATACGCTCTGACTGGCCATAATTTGGAGGATGGTAAGCTGTACTCAAAAGTACCTGTGTACCCAAATCCCTATTTATCCCTTTCCAGAAATGAGACATAAAGCGGGCGTCCCTATCTGAAATGATAGCACTCAGAACCCCAAGCAAGCGTACAATATCACGGATGTACAACCTTCCAAGCTCATCGACACTGAAGGTCTCCTTAATCGGTAAGAAGTGAGCAACCTTCGCGAGCCTGTCAATGACAACCCATACCACGTCATTCCCTTGAAGGGATCCCGGTAACCATTTCATGAAGTCCATCATGACATCATTCCACTTCCACTCAAGAATGGTTAGATACTATAAAAGACCTGCTGGTCACTGGTGCTCCACCTTCACCTGTTGATAGGTGGAACATCTCATGACAAAACCAACAACATCTCTGTTCATACCTATCCACCAATACTGGTGGTGTAGATCACGACACATCTTGGTGACACCTGGATGAACTACCCAAACCGAGGAATTAAAGTCTCACATAAGCTCCTCACGTATATCTGGTGGCACCCATAAGCATCCCTAGAAACACAATATCTCATCCACGCCCACGGTCCATCCGGGAAGAGGGTCATCTCTTGAAACACTTTCCCATTGGACTAGGCCTTCAAAATCTGATAGCTGCCTCATTCGAACTTGGTCAAGCAGGGTAGAGGTAATAGCTACAGATGAAATAAAAGTCTAACCTTGTCTGTCATGCACCTCCAAATGCATTTCAGAAAATAGAGCCATAAGCTGCCACTCGTTGCTAGCCTCCTGAACTGCCTATATCTATGACCTTCTGCTTAGTGCGTCTACCACAACGTTGCCTTTCCCAGACATATATGCAAGCTCGAAATCGAAATACTATATGTACTCAACCCATCTCTGCTGTCTCAGATTCAGGTCACGCTGTGTGAAGATATATTTGAGGCTCTTGTGGTCATTATATAGAACAATATTCTCTCCCTAAAGATAATGTCTCTAACAACGCAAAGCATGAACAACTGCAGCCAACTCCAGATTTTGCATAGGATAGTTCCTCTCATATGGCCTCAAATATCGAGATCCATACGCAACAACATGATCCTCCTGCATAAACACTACTCCAAGCTTGATGCCAGATGCATCATAGAAAACTGTATAACTCTTGCCCAACTCGAGCAAAAATGGAATCGATGATAAAGTGAATCTCCCCTTCATCTCTTTAAAGGTTGAATCGCATGATTATGACCAAAAATACTTCACCCCCTTCTTAGTCAATCCCATAAATGACACTCCTAGGTGTGAGAAGTCTTGTATAAACTACCTGTAGTAACCATCCAACCTAAGAAACATCGTACCTTGAAGTCATTTTTCGGCTGATCCCATGTAACTACTGATCTCACCTTCTCTAGGTCTACTAATACTCCTGTCTCTGAGATGACATGACCCAGGATGTGAATCTCGTCCATCCAAAAGTGGCACATTGGTAGCTTAACATATAACTGATGATCCCTCTGTTTACACAAAACTATCTCAAGATGGGTTGCATGGTCCTGTCGAGTGTGAGAGTATACCAAGATGTCGTCCAAAAAACCACCACGAAAGAATCCATGTAAGGATGGAAAACTCTATTCATCAACGCCATGAAAACTACTGGAGCGTTTATGAGATCGAATGGAATAACCTAATACTCATACAGACCATACCTGCTCCGGAAGGCTGTAAGAGGTATATCAGATGGTCTGATATGCAACTGATGGTAGACGGATCTCAAGTCGATCTTCGAGAACACTCTGGCTCCTCAAAACTGACCAAAGAGATCATCTATATGTGGAAAATGATATTTGTTTTTAACCGTCAACTGTTTTTGCTTCCGATAATCAACACAAAGCCTAAGGGTTCCATCTGCCTTCTTTGCAGACAGGACATGTGAACCCCAAGGAGAAGTACTGGGTCGGATGAATCACCTTTCTTGAAACTCCTCCAACTCCTTATTGAGCTCCTGAAACATAGGTATAGCCATCCTATAAGGTGGAATGGACACCAGTTCCACTCCTGGAACAATCTTGATAGAGAATTATACCTCTCGATCTGGAGGGAAACCTGAAAAGTCTTCTGGAAAGACATATTGAAAGTGATTAACCACTGGAGGAAAATCTATCTGAGAAGTCCCATGGTCATCCAGATATAAGCTCGAAATATGAGCCATAACATCTCCCAATCCACGATGCTCTGGTCCCGTTCTGCTCGCCTGGATATCCCATTCACCCTTATGAAGAAAAGATCCGCCCTCCGGTGATGTAAAACTAACCCTACAGAGATTGAAATTGAGAAAGGCCTGGAAGGGAACTAACCAGTCCATCACGAGAAGGACATCATAGCCTTCCATCTCCAAAACATAGAGACTCTATGAAAAACAACACCCACCAACCTCGAGGGGGCAGTGTAAGCCCTGATGCACGCTAGAAGTTCTAATTCACAAGGGAGTGTCTAGCGTCATCATATCTTCAAAAGTATAAATAGTAAGTCTAAGGATTTCCACACTATGCACAGAAATAAAGCTATGAGAAGATCCTATATTGAAAAGTGCAAAGGATAAAACGTAGGATACTAAAATCATACCTCAAACTGTAGAAGGTCCAGGATCCTGCCCCTGATGAATCTGCTCTACCGCGAATGTCTGGCCTACACTGTGGCACAGTATAGCAGCCTGAGATCCCTGAGCTGATCCTCCCCGATCCTGTCCACTATGTTCATGGCCTCTACCCTAGCCTGAACCACCTAAAGAACACTAGACCCCAGTCTGTTGTGGAACTGGTAATCCTGCTCCTGAGTGTGGAGTCAAAAATTATCCTCCTTCGCTAGCCGTTGGAAGAAGAACCTTACAGAAACGATGGAGATGACCCATCATGCTGCATGATTGGCACTTCACTAGGTCTCTCAGGCACTGAGGCTTCTTATTAACATTTTACCACACTAATAGCACACCACCTGGTTGCCAGAAAAAAGATCTCGTCTACCAGAAGGAATACCTCGCTTCTTCGAGTCACCTCATGTAGACTCTCGGTGGCGCTTCCTGCTATCTACCTGAAAAGAATCTATACTGGAAGCTGAACCATCCTGGTCCACAGGTCCAGTCTCCCTTAGGTTTCTCTCCGTGATAAGCGCCTGGTTGTCTATCAGTGTAATAGAAGTCAACTGAAAGACGTTCACCTACGACCTGATGTCTGTCCTAAGGCCTTCCTCAAACTTCCTTGCTAAAAACATCTCGTCATTCCCCAAAATGGGAGTGAAACGTCATAACTCTTTGAAGAGAGAGGAATACTCCATAACTTAGAGAGTACTCTGCGGCTTGTTCATGAACTCTCTGGTCCTGTTAGCCCTCAGCGTCACCAGGTAGAAGTAGTCGTAGAATGTACGCTGAAACTCATCCCAAGCCATATCCTATTGGCGCCCTGTCTAAAAAACCATAACTCATCATATCTTGGAAGAATTTCACATCATATAAGTCGTGAGCTTCAGTCTTCTCTCTGGAGGTGTCTCCAGATGATTGAAGATCGATAGCATGGATTCTAGTCATGAATCTGCAGCCTGTGGTCCTCCCTCCCCTGTGAACGTGGGAGGGTGCTGCTGCTGAAAAACCCACGTCAGCTCTTCCATAGACGAGACAGGATGTTGAGCTCCCGTGAAGGTATGCATGAATCTCATGAAACCCTCTCTGAACTGAGCGTCACCCCAATGTCTTGGATCAATGCAGGTTTAATATCTGAAATGATAGGAAGAACTAATGGTAGTCCCTGATCTACCGTATCAGGCATATGATCACTTCCTGGTTCCTGACGTACAACGGGATGACATCTCGGTACCATAGCTTTGAAAGGTCAAAATCACACATTCATTAACGATGAACACAAACGAAACTTATGAGAGAAAAATGGAAGAGGAGAGAAAAACATTTAAAAAATAGAGGAAAACATGACTACATGGCATGTAGTACTACTACATGGAATGTTGCATAAAAGTTTACCCTGGGCGAGTACCTTGTCCATACATGGTTGTGTAAACCACCCACCTACACGATGTGTTATTAATCTACAAAACCTGTACTATCCCTTTCACTCCCTACACATTCACTTATACAATGCTGGGGACAGAGACTATCCCAGCAGGAAACTACACTGCATGCTTGTCCACTACACGATGTGTCCGTAAGATCTCTCCCATGTCTGTGTCATTAGTCACACGGACTGCTACACGGACTACTACTAAACGTCGTGTCAAAGGAGACACGGTGTGTACTTGACATGCCTTACCTGGCATGTGTTTTTAGTGACACGACCTGACACACAGTCGACACTACATTGCATGTACATGGAGGGATAACACCAACTCATGCTGTTGGCTACACGGCTAGCTACATGGTCAACTACACACAACGTGTTCCCAAGGGACACAACATGAACTTGAAGAAAAACCCCAACCCGTGTTGTTTGTGACACAGTTGGATACCTATTCCAGACAACACGGCGTGCTAAGATGGTACATGGAATGTTTCAACAGGAAACCTTACCACCTCATATCTCTTCCCCACACAGTCAGGTACATGACTAAAAACTACACGACATGTATGCATAAATTACACACCATGTATTCTGGGTTTTTCCGGATAGTAGCCTCAGAACTGCACCGAAGCCCAGAAAACACATAAAACAAGTGTTAAGGTGCCAAATTCTGATCCGTGGGGTCGATACTCCCTATGAATCAAATATTGGCATCATAACCATGAATATAACAAGTAAACAGTATAAAAACTCACGACCCACCAAATTCCGATCCTTGAAGGCCTATAACACCTCTAAAACCAAATTTTGGTGTCCATAATAAAGAAGATGTAAACAATGGATACCTTATCAACATAGCATGTATTTTATCACAGTAGCTATCACAAAAACATGCATCATCAATCACAAATTCTATCACAAAAGCATAAAAATTCTAATACAACCAAGATGGCATGAATAAATGCACGACATGTGATTTTCTAACAAGTGAATATATGATGCATGAGATAGCATACCCTCATATCATCAGGTTGCAAAAAAATAGACCCACAATCATATAGCAGTAACATAACAAAACAAGTGGACCACCCAACGATGAAATCATGTAAACTGTAATATTTTCAAAACATGAAAATGGAAACATTCAAGGTAATCTGGATTTTTCCCTATACACAAGTTCTAGAACTCTCGGTCACAACTATTTACCATTTACCAATTTCGTCCTATCCCTATCTAATGTCGCTAAACAGAAAGTCAATAGAAAAGGAAATAAAATCCTCTAATACCACTTTTTAACGACCAGGATCCAGAGCCCCTCAACTAGTGCCCTGTGATCTGTTCGCCACATGTCCTCAAGCACATTTCCCTAAACTTCAGAGGCTGCCGAAAAGCAGCGAGGGCCTTGGTAAGTTATTGGGGAAACTATGCCCTCATTTGGTAAGGTATACAAAAAAAAGGAATCAACAACAATAGAGGAAGCAATTTATAATATAATAATGATGAAAATGATGAACAAGGTACAAGTATATAAGGAAATCAGCAGAGACAACAATGTGCTGAAATAAAACTGGAACAAATCACTGAAAGTAAACAACAACTCTAGTAGCATCGGAAGCCTAAGCTCGGTCCAATTCTTTCTTGCTCCTACCTGCAATCATGTACCTGAAGTAGAAGGGCCACAATCCCTATCTACACTGGAATCCATATAACCTATTTGGGCCGAGGATTAGGACCCAAACAGGGTGTGAGACTAATCCCAGTAGGTAATCACAACAAGTATGTGCCCTACTGTTAGTGAGCAATATAGAAAAATTAAATAGAATAAATACAGCAGAGAAACAGAAGTATAGTAAGTAAACAATCCAACAAATCTCTATTAAAATTTATTTAGTAATTTAATTCAGTCATTTAATTATAACCCAAGGAATCTAACAAAAGCTTTATATTCCCAAAGCATAGAAAGTAACACAAAATGTATCTCTGCAGACTACCTAACTACAAGCAGTACAAAATCCAATCTTGTTCTTTGGCTAGGTGGACTCATCACAACCAACCAAATAATATTCACACTGAATTTATGGGTGGCTCAAACTAGTAGACCCCAATAGTAAATTATTCATAAAAAGGCACAGACACTCTCGGAAGCACTCACCGTCAATTCCCATGTGCTCTTGCAATGATAGGTATAGAATCTATGAGGAAGAAATTACATCTAATTCCACCTATAGTCTTGATACGTAACTAAGGACACTATGTGGAAGCACACAGTCTAATTCATATAGGTCCTGCGAACGATACTAATTTATAACAGACTCTCTAGGGAAGCCCTTAATCATCAATTACCTCTTTGGTCTACCACACCAGGTTCCCACAACCCTGAGTTGTGTAGTCATGCATAATTGACATTTAACATCCCAAATTAAAGTCAATAAACTACTTTAATAAAAGCTACAATGCATCAAAATCAAGAAATACATGCAATTAGTTATATCAAGGCAAGAAAACAATGCAATAAGGTATGCCTCACGTGAAACCTAAGCCAAACGACGATAAATAGCCAAAAAAGGGGGAACACCCATGGGGTGATACTCAAACATGCTAGAAATAAATTATCAATCATCTAATAACCTCAAACATAAATGAAATCTAAGGAAAATAACAATACATGATCAAAACCTTAACCCGATATACCCGATACATGTGTATCCGACACTTTTGCAGCAAAAACTCAAAGACATTCAACGTGGGGCAAAAAACCACCTACCATGATCATAGAAGATCGATATACTTGAACCTAGGCCTATGAATCATCCTAGAATGGAGAAGATCTGCAAAAACATATAAAACATTTAGCCTCAGATAATTCTAATAAGAGAAAGAATCAGGAAACGTGGCCAAAGAGGAACCAAGAACTCACCGTTGCGATACTATTGCAACTGTCAGTGTTCGATTTAGACAACAGGTGACAGATCAGTGTCTTGGAGAAGATCAGTGGTTGTACCCTAACTCTTGCTCAAAGAACCTAGAGAAAAAGACGTATTCGGGGTTAAGTCATGACCCTGATCCGTTTAATGAAACACAAGAATGTACACAATGTTTACTTTTAGAGTACACGGTGTGTACTAGGATTTTCCATACACTGCATTAAGCGGCCTCCACATCACCCCTACACACCGTGTGTGTGGACCAAACATAGCCAGAACATGGCCTTGCACGATAACAAAGTACACGGTGTGAACTTGGAAAATTCCCAGATTCTCCCCTTTTTCCCAAAAACGACCAGAAAAGGTAAACATACCTGAAAAAATGGTCTGGGTTCTTATAGTTAATGAGGTGGAATACCACCTAAATATACCCCCATAGTTTCATGTGGTGTATGATGACATTCATGTTTCATAGCTCAGAAGTTACAATCATGATCCATTTCACATCATCAAATGGAGAGAGCAGAACATTGATTATGGGGACACTTTTTTTGAGTACCCGGTGGAGATCAAGGATCGACATGAGTGGATATTTCATGGATGGTCAATTAATCTAGTGTGAATTATGGGAAACACAAGAATATCTATGAGATCACTTAGGAATCATAGGCTTAGATTGCTTTTTAGTTCCTTGAAATTTGTTTTGAGTATCCCTTTTATTGTTTTCAGGGATGTAAATCCATAAGGATGGGAGAATGTAATAAATCTTATATTCTCTAGATTTATTTTCATAAATTAATGGGAAAAATTATAAGACTGGGTGCTAAGACGACAAGAGATTCTGAGGCCTAGTATACCCATAACAATTTGTTGAAATATGTTATGTTTTTAATAAAGCACAAGTTTCGTCTTCTATTAAAATGGGAATAACTTCTAAACGAGTGTCCAGATCAGAAATATGATGGCACCATTGGGTTTTGAAAAATGAAATTTTCATAGGCAAGGCCTATCCTCGACTATCATGGGTTGAGGATGAATGATATATTTTGGATGCGAGTGTCATTAAAATATTTAATATATAAATATTTCATTGAACATTTCATGTTGACGTAGCAGATATTTTATTTTTTATAAGCCATGTTTGGGAAATTCATGGTTCATACCATAACTGTATAATTCCCATGAGTCAAAGATAAATAATCTCTCACAATGAAAAACGTTGGCAGCTCAAGGATAAATGATTACACAGACCTCCATTCTTCTTTAATGACTGATCCAACCTCTAGTAAGGGTGTTTATCTCTCTTTGATTTATTATCCTTTCTTTCTCTCAGGTGATGAATGCATACTGAACCATGAATTTTTTGATCCATATTTCGATCATTCATGTGGGATAGATTCTATTTTTTGGATTAAAGGGGTGATAGATCATTTCTAATATGAGTGGTTTGTTCTTTGTTAAACCTTTTAATATGAAAAAATCATGGATGAAACAAACAATGATAGGATCCATACATTTAATAATTTTTTTTCATTGCCTCTTTCCCCCAATCTCATGAATTCCTTTTTTGTCATGAATAATGGTCTGAGATAGGGGATCTGATCCCATGGTGGCATAAGGTGGTGGCCACGCAAAGTGGCGACCAAACGCGTTTGCTCCAACCGACTCAGGTGGAGCATGACGAACAGTAAGGCCACTAGAGTGGAATGGTAGGAACGAGTCACTGGTAGGGAAGCAATAGAAGTTGAGAGATTCGGTCTAGGCACTATGGTAGGAGGCCAAGTAGAAACAAATTGGACATAGTCCATAGCCATGTTGGATAGAGGACCACACAATGGAATGACGAAATGACCAAGTGGATGGGGTGGGTCGAACATGTGAAATGTCGTATAAGATTGCGTCAATGGGGGGACCCTGCAATCTATTCAGTCGAGCGACCATGTGGACTAGACGGACCCGACTACGGATGGACACATCCAGTAGAGTAAAACTGGCCAGTATGATGTGGGACAGGCTGGAGAACTGGGCTACTCTGGCTGCCCAACTGGCTAGTCCAGTTTGTGTGGGCACATACCGACTACGTTGAGTCGGGTCAGCTGAATCGATTTGGCTCAGGTCGTGTCACTCGAGCTGGGTCGAGATTGACCTTGACCAAACTTGACCCTTTTTATTAAATTGGATGTACCATTCAAACCATGTGTCTGTTTCGTGAGCTGTTTGTGGGTTTGTGACCACTGTGAAGAGATGTTCCTTTTTTGAGAAACATTATGTGAGTTTTTATGGATGTTGGAATGTGGCCTAATGGGTTGAGGATTCAGTTCTTCTAATACAAGCATGCAATACACATAATCTTGTAGCTGGGTGTTACTATGTGTTCTTGGTCACTATGTGACTTGGGGAATTTCTAACCCATCGATGCTCCATGATCCATACAAGCCCTGCGCTACATCGAGGATCTGTACTCTATAGATTCCCCATTCAGCACCAACGTTAAATACACCATCGACACCCCGAGCACCATCAACACTCTGTAATCCACCGACGCTTCATGCGCAATTGACACTCTATACACAATGAACACTCTATGTTCTATTGATGCTCCATGCGCTTCTGGTAGTCAATTTCCCATTGATGCTTCATGCACCATAGACGCTCCATGATCCATCAACACATTTAGTTTCATTAAGAATGTGAGATTAGTAGACTACAAGTAGAAATACTAATCTTCGTGCTTTAGACGTATACCTGTGTTATTTGAGATCTTTGTACTATACTTCATGTATATACATTGTCATGTACTTCATGTGTTTCATTTTTCATATACTTATTGTATTTATTAGTGGTATTACCTTTATGGTTTTGGGGTGTCCTACTAAGTATTTCTTTACTCACACCTGCATAGGATTTTCCCGCGTGTGTCATGTCTTGTGTAGATTATCGATGCTTTGACGAAGTACTTGGTGGATTAGGACCAGGTGGTTTTTAGAGTGATATGATAGGCAATGTTTTCTCTTAGGGATCCAAATAGCTATCTTACACCTACCCTTCAGGTAGGATTTTTAGCAGTTGTGTTTTAAGAACTTGTGTATTCACATTGTTAGATGTTACATTTGGTGGGAATGTATTCTAACCTTGTTTACTTTATAGTTTTCCTTATATCATATTCTGTTATTGGTATATTAGTGGTATGAATGCTTATTTACCATGTGTTTTTACATTTAAGAATTTTGGTCTTCGATATGGGTGCATTTATACTTGTACTTTGGAAATGCCTCCCATTTGTGTAATATTCCTACTCAGTGTTAGTCGCTAGCTGCTGGCCTATCAGAGGTTGGTATGGGAAGTAACAAAATAGTCCCATTGGGTACGGATCATCACATGGTTGATGGTTTGTGATCTCTTTCAAAATCAATGTGAAGATGTACCCAATAAAATCTTTTTTAAGTGTCAACTTGTAGAGGATGTGGGCTGAACAGTTGCTATTATGGTTGAAGGGTAACAATAGCCTTTGGAGTAACAATAGAGTGATCAATATGGTTTATAATTTATGAGAAATGATAATGGTGGGTATTAATGTACTTATAATATTCTTCTAAAGATGTGACATGAATTCTAAAAGGACAAATATATCATTCTTGGATGATGAGATGTGTTTGAGGAAACTGTTGTGTTCTTGAGTTACTAATACCCCACTAATATGATGGTGACTTAAGGGATAGGGTTTTTTCCATTTATTTTATCTAATTAATATTTTTTCTATGAACCATATCCTAAGTCAAAGGGGCTAAATATCTATACTAGAACCTACATTGAGTGATAGGGTAGTGTTTAGCTTATGAAAATGTTCTAAGTGGGAGTGTAGTGGATAATATGATAGAAACTACCATGATTGAGAGGGTTGGGGTTGATATGTATATCCTTTACATGATTTTTGGGTATTAGAAATGATCTCATTTAGTTATAGGTTATAGGTCCACCAATATATGTGAGATACACTATAGAAGAGAGAGTTATCAAGTTGTCGCCTCACCCTATTTGAGAGGGTTGTGGGCATGTTTTGAGACCTCCCCTGAGGAATATATCATGTTCAAGAGGCGATATGATCTGAGACATGGAATAAAGACCCTAACATTAGAGATTATACAATGTCTTGGAATATAGATAGACTTAACTTGGTAAAGAATGTGTTGACATGATCACCTAGATTTGGTTGGAATTTCTAGTGCTTGAATGAGTGAAAATACTCTATACCATCAGGTAGTGGTTGTGAGTAATTGGATTCCCTATACATATTATTTAAATATATTCTAGGATATAGGTTTGGTAGCAGTATGAGATGAATTCATTCCATCATGGTGCCAAAGTAGTAATGACTGGTTGTTGTGTTGTCATTTTTTGCCAATGATGTCCCAATACACATGGATTCATGGGGGCCTAGAAAGTGAAAAATTTCGGATTCACTTATGTAACATTCCAACCTTCCTCATCCATACATGTATATGACTTCATATAATAGGGTGACTCTGTAAGACTCTACTAAGATGTATTTATCACCCTTACATGGGCTCTATAGTGCTTGTAGATATTATATGTCTATTTTTATTTTAGAGAATGCATTTTATAGTTTAATGAGTTTGATTAAATCGATTGGTATAAGAAAATTTTATCGGGGGAATGTTTCAAGGATGATAGTAGAGCCTCTTGAATTTTACTTTGTTCTTTTTTTATATGTGATCGACCATGTGGGTGATCATTATTGATTTAAGACAATATACATCAACATAAATTTTTATAAGAATGTGTGTATTTTTTGTTCCGTTCTATACTCATAAGATAGGAATGTTTTTTTATTTATTGTGACATACTATGATTTAAATAAAGATAATTATGTTCGATAAAAAACATGACCAGAAATGATGATCTGAAAAACCAAAAAATTTTAGAATTTAAACACGATTTTCATAACCTAGTCGTTGAATTAGAAAGTATAAATATTCTTAAAAAACTCTTGAAAGACATATAAATTACCTACCTAGTAAAAATGTATTAAATAGTTATTAGGAAATTAGTTATCAATTTTTAGTAATGTTATTTTTTACTTCATAAATATAGTTTCTTCAAAAATGTTTTTTATTTATATTTATTATAAATATATTATAAAAAATGTAAATAATAATTATAAATATTATTTAATAAAAATAAAATATTTTCATAAAATAGGGGAGAAATTATATTTTGGTGATATTTTCACAATTTTGGTGAAAAGATTGATTTTCTAGTGTCTAGTGAAAATACAGTATTTTATTGAAAAGTGTATTTTTGATTCAATAATTTAGAATGTTATATTTTTTTTTCCAAATTTTTGAATCTAAAATTAGTTTTATTGTGTTATGATAAATTAAATTAATTTCATTGTAATCATTTTAATGAATGAATTTATTATAAAAAAATTTATAGATAGAAAGAAATATTTCTATAAAAATATGTTTCATCGCATTTTTCACATTTATTTTTGTTTTCAATTATTCCACATATATAAATAGAATTTGATAAAATAAATTCCATAAATTAAATTAGTATTTTCATATTTTGAAAATTTTTGCCTTTTATTTTTTTTCAATATATGAATAATAATGGATGTAAAATTCATCACCTTAGTAAAGGGTAAATTAGGTTAATCATGGTTACAACTAAGTAATATGGTCATAATATTTCATGTTAATTATTATTAGAAGAATTAAAGTATAAATATTTCATCATACTCTCTAAAATTGTATGTTTAACAGAATATTTTATATGAAAATAAATTATACAATATCTAGGGAAAAGAAAAATAAAAAATAAAAATCTATTAATTTCTAAAATATCTTTTGTATTCATATTGGGACAAAATTTATATTCAATGAATTAAAATTTATAATTTTAACATAATGATATTTTATTCATCATGTAAATTTATTTATAATTTTTCGTGATTAAATATTTACCTTATGTTCTTGTGGAATGATAATACAATAATAAATAAATTAACAGAAATATAAAAGTGAATCATAATAAGATATATTAAAAGTGATATAATACGATTTATTTCAAATGACATAATAATTTTATTGATATATATATGACATGCTATGGATGTTTTAAATGACTATATTCTAATTACATCTTTGTATTGATTTATTTATTTTCAAATTAAATAAATTATATTAAAAATGGCAATAATGATATTTTATAGTAAATAATATATTACTAAATGATTTAAAGTTCATAAAAATATTATATTTAGAATATTTAATTGGATATTTCATTAAATATCATTCATTATCTATTTATGTGTCAATTCAATTTTATATTATCATTATACACTTTTAAGTGGTAATTTTTTTAGTATTTTGGTAGTTTTGAAAATAGTTAATTAGGTGTTTAAAAAAATATAACATGAAATTAGAACTAAAAAGGTCCCAAATGTTATTACAGAGGAATATTTCAACTCATAATCATCATGTTCTACAATTATATAAATTTTTATCCATTTAGACATGAAAAATAATTTACATAAATTTAATTCATTAAATTTTTTTGGGAATATCCCTCCCATATCTTATAAAACAACACCCTTATCTCAATAATTCGAACCACATTAAGATATCTAGATCATCCAAACCAAACAAATTACTACTATAAATATCATTATACATGTTTTTTAGATGTTGGTCTCCCTCGAATACCTACCTTAGGTGCTATAAAAAGGGATAAAAATGTATTCTATCAAATAATAGGTAATCATATTTACTTTGTCATTCTTGTCCATTTATTTCATTACGTCCTATTAAAGTGTTTTACACATCTTAACATAACAAATATAGAATCATAAATAAAATTATATTTTTTATTTATTTTTTGAAAACCTAATTCCATCACTTTTCTACTCTAAAAAAAGAATAAAACATCACTCATGCATATGTATAACTTACCGTCTCCACAGAGCAGTGTGATTAGTTTTTCTTCAATATTTCCAATTTATGTTTATAAAGGTGTGGATAAAGAATATTTATGATTTTTTTAAAATATGACTTTATTTGTCTCTCTAGTTGAAAATAATTTATTCCATAATATTTTTTTCTATAAATATTTTCAATAATGTTTCAAAATTATAAAAACGGTTTATTAATTAATTTTTAATCATATTTTAATTTTTATTAATTTATTCGAATATAATCTTTTTTTTAATTTGGGAAAAAGGTTCTTTTTGACTTGTTTATAATATTGTGAAAGGAATGTTTTCTAACATATATGACATAAACACAATTTCATACTGTCATGGACTCACTTTTCCTTGAAGCATACATTATAAGATTCCCTGTTTTTTACAAAACAATTGTTTTTCTAGTATAAATATAATTTAATGATTTTAAAATTAATTTTAAATAAGAAAAATATGTTTTACACAAAAATTATCTTAATTCCATTTTATGGTATTTTTATTCATCAAGGAAAATAAACGCTACTATACATTTTCTCCACTTCTAATATGTTGAAATGATAATAACCATAATATTTCACTAGTTGACTTATGATCTTTTTAGATGAGGATGTGATATTTTTATACCGTTATCCATATTAAAATATATGTTTTATAATTATATTTTTTTGGGAATGTATTAATTTTTTTTATGCTAGTTAGTTTCAATATGAATGTTTAGGTTTATTATGTTTCACACCTTTGATATGTTGAATGTATTAGACATAGTAAGTTATGATATGATCCTTCTATATACTGCAGACGCATTAGTGGGCCGCATAATTGAAACTATATTTGGTGTTAAGTCGAGTCCTTACCCATTTATGTATTATGTCATACCATAAGGCCTTAACGGTATGTTTATGAAGTATGAAATTATGAACTATCTAATTTTTTGTTCAGTTATTTATGTACATGTGATTATTAAATTAGTCAAAATATCCATGGTTAAGTTTTTAACTTGTTTAATTATTTATATGGAATAATTTAATAATCATTTCATACAAATATATTATTCTTCATGTTCAATAAATTTATTTAGTAGAATTTTTTTCAGATATTTTCATTTTCGTATGAATTGTATTTTATTGTTTCTCAATAGCTTCTACTGTATTCAGACAATTACTCAGCATTAGAGCTCACCCATTTCTTTGGTTTCATTTATGCAGGATTTCAGGTTTCATATTGTGATTTATATACATAGATATTCTTTGGAGACTAGTTGTATACTATATTAAAATTGTATTTTGTATTTTATTTTATCAATTATAACATGATATTTAAGTATGTCTCTAGTTTAATAAGACAACTAAACTCTTTTGTCCTATAGGATAAATTTCCTTGTTTCTAGTGACAATATTATAAGTTAACCACAAAATATAAGCTACTAAGGTCTGGATATTTATTGTTGGTATCATACTAAGTTTAATAGAATCTTTTGGAACTAGATATTAGAAAAAATAGACTAGAGAATGTAACCATATGATGAACAATTATGATATTACCAAGGATCCCAAGAATATGACATAAAGATTATCCATACAAAAGTATTATATTAATGTGATATGTTTAAAAAGTATGGATATTTTATATAATGATTCAAAATGTTATGAACTATTCTAGAATATTCCATTCTTTAGAAATGGTTCCCATTGGAAGAAATGGAAACTATATCAACGCACATATGGACTTCCATCATAGGAAATATTTTAAACATAGGTCTGGTGTTATAGCTAGAGATTGATGTAAATCATGATATAACCAAATTATAAATATATTATGGAATATGTCTTAGGTTATGATGAATGAAATTTTCCTTATAGAGAAGCCTTTAAATCCCCATCATGGGGTTAAAATGTGAGACAACTTCATACATTAGGAACATCCATCATTCATTGGGACATAAAATTGAATTATACATTTGAAATGAATATGTCCCATGTAGAAGATATTTTAAACATTAGGAATTAATTAATTGGAGAAGGTATTTAAGGTTTTATATAATCTCTCAAGGGATGTGGATCAAGGATATGCACTGATTAAAACACTAAAGTTGAGGAATAAATACTGATCATGGAATGAAAGTATATTAAGAAATAGTTCATGGAAAATCCTCATGAAAAATAAGAGGAAATGGATATGATATTCATAAGTTTATGATAAAAGGATGTATAAAATATAGCTAAGTTTGAAACTACATTTACATTGTTTGCAAGGATTTCCGCTGACTATGTACATAATCTGAATTGTTAGATTCACTATTTATTTGATGGTATAAAACAAATTAATTTAAGGGAACTAGTCTCTCAATCATTCTCATCTTATGATGATATAATATCATGGGATATAAAGATATAAAAGGAATTATAAAATTCATCTATATCATAAGTATTGGAAGAGAATATGATAACAAAATACCCAAAAAAAGTACAAGGGGAAGAAGAGAATGATGGTATTTCTATCATGTTATTATTTTGGAATGAAATGCCAAGATACATGATTGATGGAAATGTGAGTTTAGTTTATGTATAGTGAAAAATGCCATAAGAATCATTAATGTATTATTAAGAAAGATGATTTCAGTTTTTTTGGTTTAAAATATAGTGAGATAGGGAACTATGAAAACAGATTCCCATTGAATCATGAGAATATAACTCAGAAGAAGAAATGGGATAAATGTCAAGATTATTTTATACTAAAAACAAAGTGGAATGATTAATGTTATTATGTATTTAGGTTAAAAAAAATTTATGTATAAGTATTTTACCAATAACATTATGATTATAATAATCATGAAATGTATGAGGATTATTCTACAATAGTTATTCATTAAGGATATGAAGGAATAAGTTGAATGGAACTGGTAACCATGAAAACTATTTTTTCGTAAGTTGATATATTATTGATAATACATAAATAAGGAAAATAAAAACCTTAATATGTTTTAAATGATTACTAAATAATGCGTTGTTTGTATAAATACAATAATTTCATTGAAGAACTAAATGAGATAGTGTTAGTGACCATGAAAATGTTTTTTATTTAATGATAAAGTAATTCATGGTGGTGTTTATTGCATTTTTTTATGTATTAAATATATTTGATTATATAAATTTTCTTAATACATAAGCATAGAGTTAATTCTCCGAAGAATGGATATATTCATTATGGTTTTACAGTGATTAATGATATTACCTTGTTTTAGGAGAAAATATGATCAAGGTATTTAAATGTGACATTTAGAGATAATTTTTTGGAGTTTATGGATAAGTTGATTTTCGAATTTGAGTAGCCTAATTTGTAATTTTTTTATTTTTTGAATATAGTCACACTTGTTTAGGGGGATCCATAAGGTTAATTCATTTTGATTAAGTTGAACTTTTAGTGTTATTAGATAACTATAGATAACTTGTTTTAGTTTGGTAAATATTTAGGTTTAGAAGTGGTAACTTATGTTTACAATGATTTGTTAAAAGTAAATATTATTTCTGTAGTCTTGGAAACTCTCATCTTAAATTTTCATTTATTTGAGTATGAGATGAACTAAAAAAATCAAATATAAAAAATATGAGATTAATATTATGGCATTGAATAAAACAAATTGAATATATTTGAAAACATTATTTATATGGATATTAAAATAATTTATCATGATTTGGAATATTTCCTTGAAAAAATAACATTATCTGTTTATTTTTCTTACCAAGAAATGAATGGTCTTCAAACCCATTAATGATTTATTATTTTTTAATTGTTATCTTCTTCATGACCTTGTTATGTATCAAAATCTTTTAATCCTTTGGTGTTATTTATCTCTTCCAGGTCTGTATTTTCACTTCCATATGATGTTATCCTATATAGAAATGATGTTTTTAGTGACCTTCATACTTCCCATTCTTTCTTTTCAAGAGGTTGTTTTATTTACCATGTTTTTGATGTGTGTTTTCCAAAAATGAATTTCAAAATTTAAATCCATTTAATAAAGAGCATAAGAGAAAATTGTGCGGAAGAAATTTATTGATGCTTAATAATGTAACACACTAATATTTATAAATAATATAATTAGGTTTAGTGACATACAACCCATGTACCACTGATCTTAAATAAACCATGAAATATTATTATTTAAATAATATTTTTATAAACAAGACTTTTTAATGGAGTGTATGAATTGTATTAAAAAAATTATTAAATATTTATAAATGAACTATAAAATATAAATTTTTTAATTAATTTTTATTAATTATGTACCCACTTTTTATAAATGTTATTTTATTCTAAATAAATACATTTACCTAATTTTTTTTTCTATAGATGATTTTGAGAAAACATTATAAATAATTTCATGAGATATGAAGAATATCATATTTTAAAAATAATATAATTTTTGAAGTCATTATACAAGAATTATATTTTGGTGAAATTTTATTTTCATTAAAGGTTGGTTTTCCAGTGAATTTTGAACATCAAATTTTTTATTAAATGGTATATTTTCGTTTCATGAAATTAAAAATTAATTTTTTTGGAAAATAACTAAAAAATTAATTATATATCTTATATTATTAATAATTCAATTAATTTCATTGAAATAAATTTTATGATTGAATTTATTATAAAATCATTAATATATTTATATATATAAAGGCATTTTTCTGAAAAATTGTTTTTCATTACATTGGAATTTTTATTTTCATAAAATGTAATATCACTAAGAGAAATCAAAATTGATAAAACGCACTATTTTTTTAATTAAGATGATCAAATTGTGTAAATCATCCCTTGTTATTTTTGTCAATATGAATAGTAACTTTGGTTAAATTTATCACCATGGAAAATGGAAAATTACAAAAATTAGGGATAAAATTAGATGATAAAGTGATATTATTTTATACTAGTTATTATTTTATGAAGTTAATTTGACCCTTATCACATTAGACTCTAAATATATTTTTTTAAAGGACAATTCTCCATGATAGTGAATTATATAATATTTAATGAAAAGAATGAAATTCCATATCATACTTTATTTAATGTATTATCTGTTTATATGAGTGAAAAATAGGTTTTGTAAATACAAATCTATATTTTAAGAATAGTGAAATTACATTCAGGGAATAAATTTATTTATAATTTTTAGTGAGTAAATATTTACCTCAAATTTTTGTACAGTGATGATAAATTATTTATTTATTTAACAAAAAAATTATTATTGGAATGTTAAATGTGATATAATTTGAATTGAGTAAGATATAAAGATCAATTTCGAGATGATTATTACATGTTGTGGTGCTGTGAATGGATTATATTTGAATTACTATTTTTATCTATTTAGTGTCAAATTAATTGAATAGTGTTAGAAAATGACAAAATTTATATTTAATCTTAAAAATGTTTTATTAATTGATTTAAAATTGAATTTTGTTTTATATTAATTAATGTGAATGGGATATAGTTTTCAATATAAATCATGGTAAATTTAGTGTTTATTTATTATATTAATGTTATTATACCTTAATTGTTAAAAAATATTAAAATTATGATAATTATTGAATGGTTTATTAAGTGGATAATACTAAATGATAAGGATTAAAAAAACAAGTCCAAATTTTATTCTATAATATAATTTTGACTCATACACATTTTACATTTTAATTACATAATTTCTGAGCCATTTGATGATGTGAAATATTTATGTTAATTTAATTCATTATGAAATTCTATGAATGCCACTCCACTATCCTATAAAAGTGCACATCATCTCTCAATTACTCACTACACATTGATTAATGTATATTTACCAAACCCAATAAATTTTTCTTTTAATAATAATTATACGTGTTCTTAATTTACTGGTCTCCCCTGAAGGAACTACCCAAGGTCCCTTAAGAATATATATAAATGACTTGTACTGAAGAATATATTATTGTATTTACAGATTTCTTCAAGTTTATTTCTTCTTATAATTCCACTAAAAATAATTTACCCATAATAATATAATAAATATAGTATCATAAATATAATTATATGTCATTATAATTATGAGAAAACCAAATTACATATATTTTCTATTCTACAAAAAAGCGAGAACAACACATGTGTGCATCTACAAATTACCACCTCCGCATAAAATTATAATTCGTTTTTCGTCATCATTTCATTAGGATGGTTATAAAGATATAAAAATTTAATAAATATGAGATTTATATAACAATTATTATTATATAATTATAATATAATATGAACATTCTTACCATTCAACCTGTTGGAAAATGATAATTTTTTTCATGTGTACATGTGGACTACCACTTCCATAAAGTGATTTGATATTTTTATATTATAATTTACTTGTATGGTAAAAAGTAAATATTTATTTAATATATATGAATTTTATTTTATGGTAATAATTTTATAATGTTGAATTATTTTTTACCTTTGTTTTATTCCATCAGTCAAAAAGTGAAAATAACTTTCATGCATACATACTATAGTCTTCATGGACAGTGCAATTCATTTTTCTATATATATATTTTAATGATTTATCAAAATAAATATATATATCATAGTAAAAATTCTATATATAATTTAAACATGATAATAAAAAAATCATTTACACTACCAAACTAAAACATATATGAAAAATGAAGAACTTAATACCCGAGAATGTTATTTTAAGGGAAAAATAATTACAAACATGTGAAAAAATAATATAAGTAAATAATATATTTAATTATTTATATCACTATAATTTTAGAATAGATTTATAACAACACTATATTTTATATATAGTTAGTTTTTATAAATATTAAGAATTTTATCATGAGGTTAGGGTTTCTCATCTTGGTTTTTCTTCACTAATACGTATTACTTATTCACCACTTTTAAATTTTTAAATGGGGTGTATAACACCCCTGAATATATCATATCATGAATCTACTATTTTTTAATATATTTTATTTTTTAATTTGACATTTTTTCTTGGATGGGGTTTATGATTTAAAAACACCAATTTGGTAAGCTCTTTTTTCACAATCACATCATTATTAGAGATTTTTTATGTTTATGACTCCCATTAGGGAATATATTAACATTTATATATAAAACATATATGTATTATTAATATATTTCTAGTTATGGTATTTTAATACAATTTTTCCATTTTATGTTCTTTATTACATACACTATTGAAGAAATATTTTAAACAAATGATGATTTTATTTCACTATAAAATTGAAAAACATTTTTCATCCATACCTAGGTTTTAAAAAAAAATTCAAAAAGGATTTCATAATTATAAAAATTAATAATTATATAATTTTTTATCCATATTTTTATTTTTATAAAATGGTTTGAACGTAATATTCTTTTCATTTTTTGATTGAGATATTTTTTGACCTTTTTTAGAATGTGTGAATTGAATATTTTTTGATATTTTAGTACATGAATGGAACTTTCCACCACCATGATATCATTTTGATTTAAATAATACTTTACAAATTTTGAACTTTCCTTTTCAAAGAAATTGTGTTTCCAAAAAATCTCGAAATTTTCTTAAGATTCATTATTAATGTGAAAAATGCATTTTTCTCAATAATGTTTTAATTTAAATTTTATGGTATTTATATTAATTATTAACAATATCCAATATTTTACAAATAGTAAATTATAGATATATTAAAGTGATAAAATCATTCTTATTAAACTATATGGTTTATGATCAGTTTTACTTGGGATATACTATTTTTATACCATACTCCATATTAATCTAGACAGTTTATGATTGTTTTTATTGGTTGGGGAAAGTATTGAAATTTCATATGGTAGTTTTTAAATAAGAATGTTTACATTGAATATTTTTTTCCCTTTCATATTGGCATTTAATTGGACTTAGTAAGTGATGGTAGGGAATAATATATCCCTTAGATGCATTAATAGGTCTCATAAGGCAAATTATATTGTGTTTTTGGAAAAGGTATTACCATTTTATGTACCTGGTTTTGGAGTGAGGACTTGACCATATGAGTATTATGAAGTTCATTATGAATTCAATAATTATGTGATGAAATATTTTAATTAAATGTGATTATTTGAGTAGTTAGAATATTGATTGATAAGTTTCAAGTTTATGTGATTAAAATATAGCATTATGTGATCATCATTTATCTATTCAGTATTATATATATCATTTTCCAAATTCTGATTACATGAAATGTTTTTTTTGTTATTTTACATTCCATATTTATTCTACTATATTTATTCATGATAGCTTCTATGGTATTTATACCAAAACTGGAAATTAGATCTCATAGCATTACTATGTTTCCATTCCCCAATATTGGATTATGTGTACTATGATTGATATATTGTGATATGATAAAGGCAATAATGTTGTAGTAAAATAAAATAATATGTTTTAATTTATGTTTTCTATTTTAATGTGATATTAATGTATGTGTCCAGTTTACCTAGACTACTAAACTATTTATTCCTTCAAGATACAGTTTCAAATATCATTTTCATATTAAATAAAGTAACCATCCTATTTGGAATATATGGGTTGAGGTCTCTACATTTCTATTATTGTTGAAATATCATTCATGTTTATATTTCTAAATTATATATATTGGGCCCTATCAAATATAATGTACCCTTTTGTGTATAAGGAGGAACACTTATGATCACATATTTCTCCAGCCTAGGAATTTCCATGTGTCCCATGGGTCGGGGAATTAAAATTCAATATATTAATGATTTTTATGTATATGAAATTATGGTTTCAGATAATGATCTATAGGGTAGAATGATTTCTGTGCAAGGATGATGGATAATATATTAATTTTTTCAATAAATTTATTTTTATTACAAGAAAATGATAATGATTTTTTTATAGATTTTTTTAAAAAAATTGAAAATTAGGGTTAATTGAGTATTAGAATTTTTTTAATAATTATATATTTTTAATCATCTTCCTTCTATAATTTTTTTCTGGTTTTTGAATTTTTTTTAAATTGATATGTTCTACTAATTTAATTAAATTTAATTGTATAACACAATAGTTTCTAATATCGGTTTAGTGATTCCACAATACATCCCAAACTCCACTCCAATGAAATCCGATATTGGTATGTTTATTTTTAATATGATTATTTCATTGGAGATCTAACTAAAGAGTGAATGTATCTGGATATTATTTTATTAAAAATTGTAATTTATAAATAAATTATAATATTTCTCAGATTTATTTTTAAGGGTTCCCCTCCCACACATAGTACAATAATTATGCACTTGAAAAAATTGAAAACACAAACAGACACACAGATATATATATATATATATATTAAAATTTCCCTTGATAGCTCACATTTTTGTTTCAAAACTAACAAATGATAAATACTAATAAAATAAAATACATTACTATTTTTTTATCTCTAATAAATAATCAATTATAGGTTTATCCGCAATATCATACACAGTACAAGTAATAATTTTTTTTATAAAATTATCTCAATTAAATCACATGGAAAATAATACTAAAAAATATATATATCTAGAACATTCAACACAATTTTTCTTATATCATACATCTTTTGATATATTGTATTTTTTTCCTTGTGTATCATCATTTTTATAATGGAAAGATATATAAAATATATAGAAAACAGTTATGTTAAAATATTCCATAATATTTTCTAAGAAAATAATATTTTAAAAAGCTGTTAATGTTTATTCTTTTAAAAAAATTATATAATAAAGACCACTAAAAACATGTAAAAAATAACACCTAGTGTTGAGAAATTTTATTTTATAAAATATAATTATAAATGTATCCATTTGAATACATAAAATATAATTTCTATGTAATATTTACTTTAAAACAATTACCATGTAGAGAATATTCATTATTTAGTATTATATTCCCTTATAATGTACTATATATTTCTATACATACTACATTTTTTCAATATAAATGATTTAATTTATTAAAAAAACATTATACAAAAAATTTGAGTTTTATTTTTCTATACATAATATTGCATACTTTTTCAAATTATGATATGGGGAAAAATTATAAATCATACTGAATACATAAGATAACTGTCGACATTCCTGAGATTATTTATTTGAGAAGTATATAATACAAAATATTTTTCATAACATCCAAGGGTATATAAGATCCCACACTTTAAAAAAATTATGACTGAAATATAAATTTCAATTTTTTATATAGAAGAAATGAGTTCTCATATGGAATATTAATAATGTGTAATATTTATTCAACCTAAAATAAAAAAATAAAGAATAATAATTCTTCATTGATAAAATTAATAGATTTATTAGAATAATGTCAAAATAAAATAATGAATAATATCTATTAAAAACATAAGATTTATTTACCATAAATACATATAATACAATTAAGCCTACTAGTAAAATATATCAATCCAATATATTACCTTTTTTGATGATTATAAACACCATAAAATTTACAAATAATATATTATAAATTACAAATTAAATTTCAATAAAATGTATATATGTTAGTATAACAATTTTTGTTATTTTCCATTCAATTATTTATTATCTACCTCTTAGTGATATCAATGAGAAATTTAATGGATCTCTATGACACAATAAACAGTTCAATTTGAAATGAAAATTATTATCACTAAATAGAATATAAAGTTTCTAGAAAATTATATTATACAATAATTGATAAAATTAATCATGAAATTAAGTTGAAAAATAAATAATTTTAAAACAATAGTACAATAATAATTTGGACACCGAATCTAGTTTCAAATGAAAATAAAGTTTATGATTCACATGTTTTTGATTTTATTCCCCATCAAAGGGTATACATTTAAGTGTAAAAGTTCAATGTTTAAATAAGGAATAATTATATTTTCACCATTAATCTCCAATACCACGAGGTTTAGCTATATCCTATAATATTGATTCCATTAAATTCATATTTATTTTGTAACCTTATTAAAATTTCTCTAATGTGTTTCTAGTAATATGGTTTTATTTGTTTCAAGAGAAAGTATGCATAGTTATTTAAAGTTCTTTATTTGAGAATGGTGTTGTGAATATTAATTCTTTATGAGGTTCTTTTATGATGTCTAGATTTTTCAATGGGTTGTGGAGGTTCGTAACATGATCATTGTTATGGAAGAAACTAAATAATTTTCTAAATATATCATCATCAACCCAAGATGTAGTGAAGATCATATAGTTTAGAGATGTGTTCCTAAAACATGGAACTCAGTATCAATATCAATTTTTTATGTTATTATCTTAGAGACCATAGAGTGATAATAAAATGATAATAAATTACATTGATAGTTTACTAACCACTAAGATTACAATATAATAAGAGAGGACACAACATAATCTAAAGGTGGGATAACACTTTCTTCTCAATTAAAAATGATGTATTGGGGAAGAATATTTATCTTAGACTATAGTTTGTTCGAATCACCCACACCAAAATAAGAGGACCCATTCCTTCATATAGTAAAATTTTATTCAATGATGGATGAATTTAGTATAATTCCATCAAATGGAATCCATCATAAATATTTATTAATGCATTCTTATTATAGTTTTGAGAATTTTAACACTTCTAATCAATTTTCATTCCATAAATAAATGTGATTATTAATTAATAATTGAATATCTACTACTTAGAATATGATGATATTACGAATAAATCTTACCCAATAGTTATATCCCATCGTACTATATGATAGAGGATGATTTTGGAGTCCCTATTGTAGTAATGATATGGATATATCACATTATATGATATTATTCATATGAATATCATAGGTTACGAGCTTGTGTATTCTTTAAAATATGATATAGCTTATTTTTGTTCATATCCATCGATCCACCATTTGAAAAAAATCCTATATGGATTATTTTTCAAATGATGAAAACTTTTTATGAATCATTATATATTCATTTGGATATAGTTTATTAAACAATATTAATTTTTTTTAAGAATTGTGTCCAAAATTAAATCCTTATCTCAAATCCTAATAGTGTGACCCTATAATAATGGTTGAGCTCCAACAGATGATATGATCAGTTTCATAACTAATCCCTCCAAAATTAGATAATCCTCAATAATTATAAAATAAATGTATCAAATTATGAAGGTCTTTTTATATTTACCTCACCAACCTAATGTAACGCGGATTCATAATAAGAAAACACCACTATGTGTATCAATTTCTAGAAAACATTCCCTGTGATATAATTTATCATGTCATTCAAGATAAAAAAATCCCAAATTATGACACCATGAGTCTACTCATTGAATATATTATGAAAGTATCTGTATTCATTACAATATTCTAGTTTTTTTGATAAAAACATATCATCACAACCCATAATACATTGGGATGATAATCAATTCTGGATAAATCAATGTTATATTTTTAGGTGATATTATTAACAAAATTTTTATTTAAAATAAAAGTTTTCATATATGAATTAAAGATGAATAAAAATTTATTTTATTATATAATCATAATAAATTTTATATCAATTACATCCAATATCTCATCAATATTACACAAAGATATTTATCAAGACCCTTTATCTTATTTTCTCATATGATTTTTTCAAAGAATACCCCACATTATCATCCTTAGCCAGCAAACATTGCATTATAACACACATCGAAATAATCTCTCAAATTATGTGCTACATATGAATGTTGTATTTGTTACTTTTGTGTGAACATGGTTCCTTAAAATGAAAAATAGATTCATTGTTATCAGATTAAACCAAATTTCTATTCAAATGATTAAAATCACCTCAAGTTAGTTGGTGAAAATTCCAGTATAGGAACCTTCCATCATAGTATCTAATAAAGTGACGTTCTCTATCTCTATTGTCAAGTCCTCAATAGATGATTATTTGGAAATGTTCTGACTTATTTTTTCACTATTTAGGTAATGAAGGAATCGATGTTGAGATATCATATCATATATACCAATCTGGAAACAGGAATTTGTATAATCCTTTAACCTATTCAAATAACCATCCCTAAATCCAATAACATATAATTAATTATTATAATGTATTTATTTTTAGTATTAATGTTTATTTTTCTCCTTAATCAAATATCTTTATCATTATTTTCGATAGATAAAAAATTATAATTTATCTTACGCTGAAATATTTTTCAATTTAAATTTTTTTCATATCCTAGTTAAATCATCAAGTGATTGTTTGGGTGCTAATGTAATTGTGACTAATAATTTGGTAATCCCTCAAGGTACCATATGATTTGATTCAACAGAAGGTATAACTATTCATGTATCATTGAGGATGTGGCCTTTTGATGGGACTTTTATGAAGTGACATTGTGAAGTGTGTTTCTTGTAGCTTCCTTGAGTGAAAATTTGACAATGTATGAATCCTACCTCATAAAAAATGAAGTGACCATATGTATGTTAATGTGACTATAAATGAAAAACTAGTAACATCTTCAAATTAATGCATAGTAAGCACGACTGTTGATCTGACCACAAAAATTAAATCAAGGGACCAGATTTTGGAAGCTAGGTGAACAAATGATATATTATATTGACATCATGTTGTATTGAATTGATAAAAGATTGAATAGATATGACCTAAAATTATAAATAAAGTGACGGAAAAAAGTGAATCATATTGATTAACTACCACTAAAAAAGGATATGATAGTGGGTAGTGACTATGAAACGAGTTCAAGGATTTTGATTTCCCTTAGGTTATATCAATATATGTTAATTCTGGTTCATCCATAATAAAAAAATGATTGGGGATATTATTTTTCATTGGATTGATTAAATGTTAGGATTTTATTTTACCACCAATCCAAACTGATGTTTTTTGGGTTGGAATACCAGGTGTATAGAAGGAAAAGTGATTGGGTTAATCGACTTAGTGTGTAAAATTATATCATATTTGGTTGTGACTCTATGGGTTAAAAGAGAATTCATAAATGGTTTGTGAAATAACTTTGAAATTCATAGTGTCTTTTATAGTATATCACATCTCTCTCTATTTGTGAGAGGGGCGAAGAGTGGATAAGGATCATTTATATATAAACTACTAAAAAATCACTATGTTAAATTAATATTAATTATCATTAAAATAACATTTATAAATGAATAAAATTATTTAAAAATTCAATTCATGCCAATATTTACCATTCACCCATTCACATTGAATATCTAAAAATTTTTATCAAAGGGATTATATAAATTTACTATATTTTTATATTATTTTTGTCAATGAAATCTTAAAATATATAGACAATTGGAAATAAAACTATTTTTATATGGTAGTAATGAATAAAAATGGTGTTTCAAATCCTTGAAGACGTATACTAAATGGTGTAACCGATTATGGATTGTTTTATTAAACACCAGACCATTGGTAGTTAACTCTTTGGTGGAAGTCATTAAATTGGATTTTCATAAACACTTGAGCATTGCTAGTATTGAAATCATGATTAAACCAAACAAAAGGACAGTAGTTGATCCTAAATAATTAGTTACATATTTTGGGTAATGTTTGTATTGAATTACTTGGTGTTGAATATATTATAATTTGAAATTAATACAAATGTGTAAAGTGAATTTTTTTTAAAAATAATGAAATTAAAATACATAATTTTAAAGTTACTCATTTTGGTATAGATAAGAATATATGAAATCAAATATATATGTTGAGATCTGAGTATAAGGGTTTCAAAATAGAATTGGAAGAAATTTTTAATAAAATTTTTCATTTATTAATATGTATTAGAAATAGAATGAGTGATTCTAGATAAATATTTGATATTTAAATTCATTTTTAAGGATTTGATAGATATTTAATAAATAAATGGTATTCTCAAAAAGTTTAATTTTATGAATGTAAAATTCTATTGAATATACATTAAATTGCCTTGTTATATATTTATACAATTACAATTAGAATAGAAAAATATTATATAATTTGAGAATTTGGAATGTAAATGTATTATTTTTAAATAAAAATTTCATGTTACCACTCACCCTTATAATCATGAATTTAATATTATTAAAAGAGACCATGTAGTATATGTTTCCCGTTGGAGTAGAATGAAATGAAGCTAAAAATAAATAAAAAGAAAAAACCATTATCTAATGGATGATAAATTGTATATGTGATAATGAATTCATATATTATAATTTTAGAGAAGGAGGAAACATAAATTTAAATTTACTAGGAATGAAGAATGTCATGAGAAAGCGATAATAATACTAAATTCAAAGAAACTAAATTGAATCTAGTTGGACATACACATCTAAATCTGATTCTAAAAATCAATATTGAAATAAAATGGGATAGAAAATATTTTTTAGATAGATTATAAAAAATGTTTATTTAAATATAATTCCACTTAATATTTAGAATTTACTTTTTATAAAGACGATTTGTATGGAGATATTGATATAGTAAATCATAAATTTTAAAAAAAATCCATATTATTTGAAAATATTATGAGAAAATAAAAGGTTTTTCTTATCCAACATGAAAAATTAGAAAAACATTCCTATGAGATTAGATGATATATTTTAGGCAAAAAATGGAAAGTGTCAAACTTGAATATCTAAAATAGTAATAATTTACGTCTTTTTGAAAATATATAGAAATAATTATTCTTGAATGTAAGAACCCGGTTCTAATTCCTGAGGTACGGGTTTTCTCTTTACCTTTTTCCATAAGTGTTTTTGAGAAAATAAGGAAAATGGGGAAAGATACCAAATTTTGTGGGTACACGCCGTGTGCATTTCCACACACCTTGTACTTTGGCCGTGTGGGATGAGTACATAGGGCGTGTAGTCATGTCAGTGACGAAGGGTTTAAAAGATGACTACATTCTGTGTACTAGGTATTTACACACCATGTAATCATTAGGTATGTGAACATGAAAGAAGTGGAGGAAGCTGCTAGCTGAGCGACAGTACACACCGTGTATTCAAGAATACACACCGTGTACTCATTTTGACAGATGAATAGTTCCGTGGTGGAAAGAAGCCGCCAGGGGAACAATTTAAACAATAAAAAGTGCATGCTGTGAACTTGAGAGTACATGCCATGTAGTCATGAAATTTATTTTAAAAAAGGCAGTAGCCTCCTCATTCGAGAGAGGAGGCAGAACCACCCTTTGGAGCTCGGGAGGACGACAGAACTTTAGAGGATCACCCGATCATGCCCTGAGAATCCGATTATGCCTCTGTCTATCACGTTGGGAACTTACTGGTATGCCCTTCCCTCTCCTTGCGTAGTTCTTAAAAATTTTTCCTCTAAGGGTAGTTATTTACTTATGAACGAGAATTATTTTATCCCAGATTAACACCGTTCTTGGTCGATTCGAGAGGGGTTGTTCGCGTATATTGATCAGAGGATATCAAGGTAGGTGGTCTGGTGATTATTTCCAACTATTGAGATGAATTTGTGTACTGTTGTGCTATGAACCCATGTTTGTGTTGTCATATGGCTATGGACTTTGCTGAAAGGTATCTATAATTGTATAGATAAACTTTTTATAAGTTAAAAATGATGTCTGGAATCCCTGCTTGGATCTAGGACCACCCCAGGGTGCATTCCTATATTTATCCATTTGGCCAGAATACCTATGGGTATACCGTGAATTTTAGAATGCTTTGAATTTTCTTGAGAGGAATTGTATATTACTTCTTTCTTATGTGTTGGGATCTTCCCAGATACTTGAATATCCTATGGGTAGTGTTTCGTTTATCCTACGGGAAACATTTCTCAAGCATGTGTGCAGAAGTTTCTATGCCAATGGGAAGTAGTTATAGTACCTGTGGGCAACACCTTGTACGCATGTGGGAAATATTCATAATGCCTGTGGGAAGACACCTCTGGGTTTCGATTCTAATTACCTTAGGGTAAGGATTGTATGTATGAGGACAATGTTATCTTGAATATTCATCATGGTGATTTTCATATGTTATACCTTCCATGTTAAGACACATGCTTGGCATGGTTAAATGAATATTAAAATGGAAATAAAACTGGTAGACATAGTTACTTTTGAGTACTACTTAATTTATTGCATTTACTACTGCACACTGTTGTTGCTCATTTTCACTGACAGTTGGACACTAGACTTTGGGAGTTGTCTACTGAGATTTATATCTCACACAATGTTTGGGTCAAGTCTTCGTCCCAAATAGATTACATTTCTGTAGGTGTCGATAGGGTCATGGGTCCCAATACAGGTACATGATTGTAGCTGAGGAGTAAAAGAGCATGGGACCGAGCTTAGGCTTGCGATGCTACTGCATTTTATTTACTCTGCTCTGTTTTGTTTGGATGTACCTTGTTCTTTGACTTGTATTGTATTGTATTGTAGTGTATCCTATTCTGGCTGCTTTCATAGAATTAGTGACATGTTGTATCTTTATATATATGACTCATGGTTCTCTTTTATTTCAGTTGTCCATTTCAGTTGTATATTGTTTACTTCTTCCACTGTTGTATATTATTTATCTTTTCTACTACGCTACAGTTTGAAAAATGAGGGCATAGTTTTCCCACTATCAGACTTGGGCCCTTGCTGCTAGTCGTTAGCCTATGTTATTTGGAGAAATGCACAAGAGGTCATGTGACCAACCAAGTTCGGGGCACCCGTTGCATGGAACCCTGATCCGGGACGTTACAAAGTGGTATCAACAAAGTTTTTTTTCCTTGACTTACAGTTTGGAGCCTTTATTTTGGGATAAGATGGGAGTTGGTAATTGTTAATAGGTTGTGCCTTGGGGTAGCTGACCTGGGTATAGGGAAAGTCCAATTTACCTTGTGTTGAAATTATTTGAATTTTTTAAATTTTACAATGGATTTGATTTTCACAGTTGGGTGACGCACTAGTGGTGTGATTCTTGTATTTTTATACTGGGTTCTATTTATTTGCAACCCGATGAGATGAGGGTATACCATCTCATGAATAATTTTGGCACATGTAAGAATCACATGCCATTCATAGTTTCCATTCCATATAGGTGCATTAGAAATTTCATGTTGTTGTGATAGATGTGGTGCTAGAAAAGCATGCTGTTGTGATTCCTTCTTTGATAAATACCATCTATTTGATAGGGTATTGTTATGTGAGATTTTGATAGAATGAATGGAAACCATTGGTTATTGAATATTATGGGCCCTAATTAACCAGAATTTGGAGGATCATCAACATGATATAACATTAATATGATGCCATGATTTGATTCACTAGGAGTATGGGCCCTCAAAGATCAGAATTTGGCACTTAAGAGTTGTTTTAGTGTTTTTTGGGCTTTGGAGTAGATTCTGAGGCTTAATATCCAGAAAAACCCAGAATACCCGCTATGTAGTTTTGATTACACATTCTTTACTCTTCTGTTCAGGAAGGAATGAATTTTATTTTTAAAGTACACGCCGTGTACCATATATACACACAGTGTAGGTTTTATTCGTGCCATAGGCCGTGTGGGAAGAAACACATGGTGATGAAACCTTGAAAATACATGACGTGTATTGATTTCACACGCCATATAGTGTAACCATGGAATTCGGACGTGTATCTAACAACACGGGTCAGTGTTACCGTACCTTCTACACACCGTGTGCCTATGGGACACACCGTGTAGTGTTGACTGGTGAGAGACTGTGTGGACTCGGCCATGTGGCTGGGGAAACAAGGGGGTGTACACGCCGTGTGGGGGTGTAACATGCCATGTAGTGTTATCAGTGTAGTCAGCCGTGTAGTGAGAAACACGAGTCGGTATGAGGATTCTTTTTATATGTCATGTCTTTTTGGAACACGTTGTGTAGTGTGACATGGGTACATATTCCATGTCATGAACAACACAGGCCGGTGGAGAGCTTGTCGAGTACACACCATGTATTCTTGTTTTAGGAGAGCCATGTGGCTAAACCGTGTAGAAGGACCCGGGAAGGGGAAGAAAAATAAAGTACACGCCATGTGTTTTGGGGTGTTACACAACCCATGCTGGCAGAGTACACACCCATGTAAAATACTTAAGGAAACATGCCGTGTAGTATTTATACACATCATGTAGTTAAGTTTTATAAATCATGAATGCTTTCTTTCTCTTATTCCCTTCTTGGTCACCTAGTTTACAGTCTTTGATAGATCATGATCTAAGGTGTGGTTTGACCTTGTACAGTCATGATGCCGAGACGACCACTAGTTGTCCCCACGAGAGCAGCAACAATTATACTCCTGAAATGGTAGTCCATGGGCTACCAATGGATCCTCCAGTAGTGGCAGATGTAGAGAAAGCTGTTATTCCGGATGCTGGCACGGATGCGCAGTTCCGTGAAGGATTTATGCGGTTCATGAAGGCCATTCAGTGAACACCACTAGCTACCAAATTTATGGTAGAGATGACTTGTATATTCTAGCAGTAGCATACACATTTGTTTTAATGTGATGGCGGACCATAGGCTATAGATTCATGGCTGTATTCATTGCAGACTATCTTCCAACATCTTGAGACGCCTCCTGGGAGGAGGGTCAATATCACTACTTATTTGCAGTGTGATTTCCCCAAGAGGTGGTAGGATGTTACCACCTAGTCTGAGCATCAATGTGGCATGGCATGAGAAGATTTTCAGGCATCCTTCAATGACTTTTTCTTCCCAGAGACGCTAAGGGCAGATCGATCTCGAGAGTTCATGAATCTGCAAAAGGGCACCATGTCATTGATGGATTATTTTACCCGCTTCACCGATCTTCATCATTTTTCATCTATTTTGGTGGGTGATGAGACGTTGAGGGCTATAAGATTTGAGGATGGTATTATATATGACATCTGAGCTCTGGTGACTATTTTCAGGTTGCTTAAAGTGAATGATATTGTGAACCAGGAACTGATTACAGAGTGGAACCTGTGGGAACCTAGTGGTGTGGGCCAGGGTAGTTCGACAACAGTTTATTGTACAATTTTATAGGTAAGAGGAATGGGTAGATAGGGTTCTCTCATGGTGGCAGTAGTAGACAGAAGAATATATCAGGTGGCCAGGTCATGTGCTCCCTGTGTGGTAAAGTGGGGCACAAGAGACCGCAGTGTCCACGTGACCCATTAGTGTTCCGAGCTTACAACCGGATGGGTCATCTCTAATGTTTTTGAAGGGCGTTTCCACTAGTGGCTTGTGAGAGGGGTTATTTGTAGACTCCACATGCGGGAGCATGACCAGAAGCTTCTTACTAGTCGGGAAATTGGAATACGTCGGGGCGTGCAGGCTAAGATGGTGGTCATGTATGTGGTAGCCAGACACCGGGATCTCAGAGGCTGCAGGGCGGGATAGGTCAGGTTAGCCAGGATATGTCATAGGGATACAGCACTGGGCATGCATATGCTATGAAACAGTCCCAACAAGAGCAGGATCCCATACCTTCTACTGCCAGAGGTACCATTCTAGTAGCTTCTATTTTATCTTCAGCACTTTTTGATACGGGTGATACACATAGCTTCATATCTATGCCCGTTGTGGAGATCCTCGGGCTTTGTGTTTCTTCTTCTTCTGATGTTATAATTATAGACACTTCGTTGGGAACTAGAACAACTGGTGTGGGTCAGTGCAGGGAGTTCCCCATAGTGGTTGGTCAATGTCACATTCTATTGCACCTCTATGTCTTGGAGATGAAGAGCTTTGATGTCATTCTTGAGATGGGCTGGTTGGTAATCTTTCGAGCGAATGTGGATTTCTATCGTCGTAGGGTGAGTTTCATGTCACTTGAGGGATGCGAGTTTCTATACAAGGGCGAATGAGATGTCTAGGCGAGCTGATATAGACCCGAGCATCATGGGCGACATGGAGTGACAACCAATATTGTGAGTTTATATCTAGATGTTCAGGGACTTGTTAGAAGGATTTCCTTCTAGTAGTTCATCATTTCAGGGATGTCTTCCTAGATGACTATTCTGGTCTTCCTCCAGAGCGAGACATGGATTTTCTTTAATGAGCTTGTGCCAGGAGCATCACCGGTGTCCATTCCTCTTTATAGGATGGCTACACCTGATTTGCAAGAGCTCTAGAGGTAGTTAGAGGAGTTACAGATTAGGGTTTCATCCGATCCAGAACTTCTCCATGGGGATCTCCGGTCCTCCATGCGAAGAAGGTAGATGGTACCCATATACTCTTTGTGGATTATCGGAAGCTGAAGCAGGTGACAGTCAAGAACCGATATCCCTTTACCAAGAATTGATGATCTTTTTGATCGAATTTGAGGAGCACGAGTGTTCTAAAAAATTGATTTGAGATCCGGATATCATCAGTTACACGTTAGACCATCGAACATACTGCTTACAGCTTTTCGGAGCAGATATGGTCTATACGAGTACTTAGTTATGCCGTTCAGACTCAAGAATACACCAGATGTTTTTATGTCTATGATGAATCGTCTGTTCCATCCATATTTGGATTCATTTGTGGTGGTCTTCATGGACAATATCTTGGTGTACTCTCACACTCGACACAACCATGCCACCCATCATGAGATCATACTGATTACTCTGAGAGAGCATCCACTATATGCAAATCCCTCAAAGTTCCACTTTTGGATAGACCAGATACACTTCCTAGTTCATATCATCTGAGAGGTAAGAGTTGTGGTGGACACAGAGAAAGTGAGAGCAGTAGTTTCCTAGGAGAATCCTAAGAATGTGTTTAAGATATTGAGTTTCATGGGACTAGCTGGTTAATACAAGCACTTTATACATGACTTCTCCCTCGTAGAAGCACCGTTGACGGGTTTGAATAAGAAGGGTGTGATTTTCGATTGGTCATAAGCTTGCGAGATAGCCTTTCAAGAGCCGAAGGGAAGGTTGACATCAGCACCAATTCTGATACTTCCATAGAAAGCGAAGAGCTACACAGTTTATTGTGATGCATTATGTATTGGGCTAGGATCAGTGTTGATGTAGGGTGATCGAGTAGTTGTGTACGGGTCTTGGAAAGTGTGTCCATATGAGAAGAATTACCCAATGCATGATGTCGATTTGGCTGTAGTTGTTTATACGTTATGTTGTTGGAGGCATTATCTATTGGGATAACAATTTGTGGTGTTCACGGACCACACAATTCTCAAATATATCATTACCCTACATGATATAAATTTTATACTGCGAAGGTGGGATGAATACCTTCAGCCCTTTGACTTCGAGCTTGCCTATACACCTTGTAAGGGTAACGTAGTTTCTAATGCACTGAGCAGGAAGACACAGATATACACAGTTCATGAGGTCAGTGGTGAGTGGTAGAATATTTCTTTTTTCTCTGAGATGCATTTGGAGGAGCATGATAGTCAGGGGAAAACCTATCGTTCATCCTTAGCATTGACTTCTACCCTCTTGGATATAGTGTGGATGAGATGGCTATCTAATTCAGTAGCCCTGGTTTTATGGGAGTTGATGGAAAGTGAGGACCCTCCTCATGGTTGGAAGATATATGATGATGAGGTACTACATTTCCATGGATGTGTGTGGGTTCTAGGGGATATACGCGAGGTGCCGATGCAGGAGTTTCATGCTTTAACTTGGGCAGTGCATCCTGGAGTTACCAAAATGTACCGTGACTTGGGATGTTATTATTGGTGGCCGGGTATGAAACATGAAGTAGTTGTTTTTGTTGCGAAATGTTCCACCTGTCAGTAGGTGAAGGCGGAGCATAAGATGCCAACCAGACTGTTATAGCAGTTACCAATTCCATAATGGAAATGGGATGATGTCGCGATGGACTTTGTGACTGGGTTTTCAAGGTCACATAGAGGCAATGATGCTGTGTGGGTTGTTGTGGATACACTCACTAAGGTTTCTCACTTTTTTCCAATCAAGGAGACCTTCTATGTTGAAAATCTTGGGAAGCTATATATCTGAGAGTTCGTATGTCTCCATGGGGTCCCTTATTCTATCATCTCAGATCGGGATGCCCATTTTATGTCTCATTTCTGGAAATTTTTTCAGAGGGAACTGGGTGCACACGTGCTTCTGAGCACAACTTACCACCCTCAGACTGACGGCCAGTCAGAGTGTACTATACTAGTGCTTAAGGACATGCTGCGTGCATGCGTCCTAGACAATGGGTGATCTTGGAAGAAGAAAATAACCCTAGTAACGTTTTCATATAATGATATTTTTCAGGAAACTATTGAGATGGCACATTATGAGGCTTTATATGGTAGGTTGTGATGATCACCCTTGTGTTGGATGGAGGAAGGTGAGGCTTGTTTACTGGGACCATATCTCATGCAGGAGACTTCAGAGCAGGTCTAGTTGACACAGAAGTGGAAGGATACTGCACAGTATCGTCAGAAATCTTATCTTTATCAATGTAGATGACCCTTAGATTTCGTGGTTAGGGATCATGTTTTCTTTCGTATTTCAATGAGGTTGCGACACAGGTGGATCGAGAGATAGGGTAAAATTTCACCGAGGTATGTAGGGAAGTCTGAGATTGTGGAGAGATTCGGGTCAGTTGCATATTGGTTGCATTTACCATAGAGATACCGGTCCATGCATGACATCTTCCATGTATCTCAGCTGCGCTATTATCATTTAGACCAATCTCACGTCTTTCAGCCCGAGGAGGTTGAGCATCAGGTCGATGCATCCTTTTATTATCATATAATTTGTATTTGTTGATAAGAGCATGAAGGTTCTCTGAGGACACTCAGTTCCTATCATACGAGTGATATTGCAACAAGGACGAGTGTAAGAAGAAACCTGGGAGAGGGAGACCGACATATGTGCTCAGTGGACAGAGTTTTTCACTGCATTATCTTCACCACACATGGAAGGGAAATTCGGGGATGAATTGCTTTAAGGGGGGACGTTTGTAAGAACCCTGTTTATATTTTTGAGGTACGAGTTTCTTATTTTCCTTTTTACTAAAGTTTTTTTTTGAAAATAAGGAAAATGGGGAAAAATATCAAATTTTGTGGGTATAGGCCATGTACTTTTCCACACACAGTGTACTTTGGCTGAGCCGGACAAGTACACAGGGCGTGTAGGCCTGTCGGTGATGAAGGGTGTAAAAACCAACTACACGCCGTGTACTCGGTATTTACACAACGCGTAATAAGTTGTCATGTGAAGAGTAAGGCGGCAGAGGCAGCTTCCAGCTGAGAGAAAATACACTCCATGTATTCAGAAATACATGTCGTGTACTCATGTAGACAGATGGACAATGCCATGGTGGAAAGAAGCCGCCAAGGGAACAGTTTAAAAAATGAAAATTACATGTTGTGTACTTGAGAGTACACGCTGTGTAGTCATGAAATTTGGTTTAAAATAGGCAGTAGCCTCCTCATTCTATAGAGGAGGAAGAACCACCATTTGGATTTCGGGAGGATGGCCGAACATTGGAGGATCACCCGATCACGCACTGGGAATCGGATTCCACATCCATCGATCATGTTGGGACCGTACGAGTAATCTCTCCCGTCTCCTTACGCTATTCTTACCAATTATTCCGCTATGGGATGTTATTTACATTAGACAGATAATTATTTTATACTAGATTTACGCCAATCTTGGTCATTTTGAGAGGCGTCGTTCATGTATATTCATCAGAGTAGATCAAGATAGGTGTTCTGGTGTTTATTTACAACTATTGAGTTGAATTTCAGTACCTTTGTTCTACAAACCCATGTTGGGGGTGTTGTATGGCTGTGTCCTTTGAAGAATGTTATCTTGATATTCATAGATAAACTTTTGATAAGTTAAAACTGCTATTTAGGATCACTTCTTGGATTCAGGACTACCCCGGGGTGCGTTCCTCTGTTGAGCCATTTGGCCAGAATACATGTGGGTATACCATGAATTTTAGCATTCTTTGAATTTCCAAGAGTAAAATTGTATATAATTTATTGATTATGTGTTGGGATCAACCTAGTTACTTGTATAGCCTGAGGGCAGTGTTACGTTTAGCCTGTAGGCAACCATTATAATGCCTGTGGGTAGTAGTTTCTGTGCTCATGGGAAGTAGTTTCTATGCCTGTGGGAAACACCTCGTACACCTATGGGCAATATTCGTTATGCCTCTGGGCAGACACCTATGGGTTTTGATTCTGATTACCCGAGGTTAAGGATTGTATATCTCAGGACAATGTTATCATGAATATTAACCTCGATGATTTACATATGTTATACCTATCAATTTAAAGCACATTCTTGACATGTTTAAATGAATATTAAAAAATAAATATAACTGGAAGAGTTAGTCACTTTTGAGTACATCTTCATTTATTGCATTTACTACTGCACACTGTTGTTACACATTTTCACTAACAGTTGGGCACAAGCCTTTGGTGGTTACCTATTGGGATTTATTTCTCACACCCTGTTTGGGTCATGTATTTGGCTCAAATAGATTAAATTTCTATAAGTTTTGATAGGGGAAAGGATCTCTATACAGGTACATGATTTTAGTAGATTAGTAGGAGAGCATGGGACTGAGCTTACGCTTGCGATGCTGCTGCGTTCTGTTTACTCTACTTTGTTTTGTTTGGTTGTAACTTGTACTTTGAGTTGTATTGTATTGTATTTCTATGTATCATATTCTGGCTTCTTTCATATAATTAGTGACATGCTGCATCTTTATATATATGACTGATGGTTATCTTTTACATCAGTTGTCCATTTCAATTGTATGTTGTTTACTTCTTCTGCTGTTGTATGTTATTTATCAATTCCACTGTGCTACACCTTGACAAATGAAGGCATTGTTTCCCCATTATCGGACCTAGGCCCTCACTGCTAGTCACCATCCTCTAGAATTTGGGGAAATGCACTTGAGTTCATTTGACCAACCAGGTTTGAGGCACCTATTGTATGGCACCTGGATCCGGGACATTACATTGAATATATATTTAAATAAAATAATAATAATAGAAATGATCTTTAATGATTAAATAAAAGTATTATTATTATTTTTTCAAGGATAGAAATGATATGTCAAAATTTAGAGAATGAATAAATTAAATACCACAAATACTGGAATTGTCTATTATAAAAAATTACCAAAATTGTATAAACTTGTATTTCTTAATGGTTCAAGTAGAAATGTTTCAAGTTTTACATGTTTTTAATGTCACATAAATTCCCATTTTGAAAAAAATATTTACATTAGATTTACATAGTCTGTTCCAGACTCCAATGATTTTATCTAAAAATCAATGTATTTTGTATTTCTTAAGTACTCTTACATTAAATGGGTTTTTGTTTCCAATAATTAATTTTCAATCCAAATTATACCAAAATTTTGATGGGTTTAAAATACTTTTTAAATTTTATTCAATAGAAAATTTTCTTAGAAGTAGCAAATAAGTTCTATAGTATATGGATACTCTATGATCGGGACATATGGTTGGTGATATTTCAAAATTTATACCCTTTAATAAGAGTTATAGTGGTAGTGTAAAATTTTATTATAATTCAATGAAAAAGGTAAATGTTTTTAGAGAATTTGTATTTTCATCCTTTGTAGTTGTTTTGATGGTTTTCTATGGAGAAGGTTTAAACCATAATTTTAAAAGTATCTCAAATATTTTTGGTGATAATAGGAATATGATACTTGAAATTAAAAAAATTATTTTTTAAGGATGATTCTATAATATTTTATAAAAGAATAGAATACATTATTTATTTAATTAATTGTTCTCAGTTGTCTGAATTGAGTGTAAAATGATATATTTTTTTTCAATCAAATAGTGTTTTTTGGAATAAAAGGCCGGTCCTTGAAAAATATTTATTGGTACACAAAATTTACAAAATCTCAATAGTCTTGGATTTGACTAATTTGAAACTGAATTGAATATATATATATATATCTGTGTGTGTGTGTGTGATTCATGTTTTGAAATATATGAATCATAAAGTTTCATTCAAATCTATCCGGCAGTTCAAAATATTTAGAATACCTCAAATTTTATATTTGTATTTTTTTGGAAAAATCAAAACATCTAGTATTGGAGGTAAGTGTAATGTGCTTGATATTATTGACGACTATATTATATTTACAAAGGATTAATTACTTTAAAATAAATATGATTCCTTGTTTAAATTTATTTCATATTGAAAATTTGTTCAAAATTAAAAATGTCATCTAATTCTATAAATAAAATGTGATTGAGTAGATGTTTTTTATAAATTTAAATATGATAAAATAGATAATGATAATGGGTATGTTAATAATTTATCATCCACTAGGAAATCCCAATGAAATTTTATAATTGAATTCAAGGATTGGATTTTACAAGAAACATATATGATACCATAACTTGAGTATTCCTTAAAAACAATTTTAAGAAAATTTGATAACTCAAATTATAATATTTCTAATAAAATTTGTCCTATTGAATTTTGTAAGAAGACGCCTTATAAAATATGGAAAGGAAAAAATCCTATAATTATCTATTTTAGAGTATTAGAAATAAAATCTCAATTTTTTTATTCCAAATATTTAGTTAAAAATTTGATTCAAATTCATTTGAAGCTATTTTTCAAGGATACTCTAATATATGTAAGTAATATAAAGTTTATATAAAAACAACATTAAAAAAATTATATATATTTGGTTTTTGGGGTTTCAATTACATTCATAAACACACACATTGGATTCAAAGGTAGGCCCTATCCCCCAAGGGGATAACCCACCCATCTATACTTCTTTAAGAGTTGTATGAATTTATTAATGGGTGAAATAATATTCTTGAAAAAAATTAAAATTTTATAAATATAATTAAATTTAAAAAATAATTTGTGATATAACAATTGATGGTAATGATAAAAATTATTCAAGTTGTGTTTGTTCTTATCAAACATCGATTTCGGTATATGTTCTCGAAAATAATGAAGAAGGATTGTAAAATTCAATCTATATTATAGTAATAAATGATTATTTAAATCAATTTAATAGGAATAATGTCTAGACCTTAGTAGAACCACTTATGGATCGAAATATTATTGAAACCAATTGGTTCATTTTAAAAAAGTTAGATGATTATAGTCAAAAAATAAGAAATAAGGATAGGATAGTGTCTCTAGATTAAAACCATGATTGAGGAATTTATTTTAGAAAATATCTTACCTATGTTTGTCTTTTAGAATATATAAGAATTGTTTTGGTTTCTGAATATCACTTTGGAGTAAAACTATATCAAATTTTTGTAAAATGTAAATATTAAAATAGATATATTTGTGTAAATGTTTATATAAATCAGTCTCTTGGTTTTTATAATGAATCAAAATTTTACCATCTTATTAAACTCTAAAAATATCATTATTGTTTAATGAAAGCTTTTCAAGAATTTAATGAATGATTTTCTTTAGTTATTTTGAATAATGTTTTTTAAAAGTAATCATTTTATGGAATCATATTTATCAATGAATTTAATTTTGTTAACACTCCAAACATATTTTGATGATATTATCATTGTTTTTTAAGTTAAATACCTTTTAAATAATTTTCAATGTTATTGTTTTCAGAATTTTTTATGAACCGTATGAGAAAACATATGTTTTTTGGGTTTAAAAATTAATTAATAGAATTTGGAAACATTCCTTATTGATAATAAAATACTAAAAAATTAATTAAGTGGTTTGGACTTTATAATTGTAAAAATTCAGTAATACAAAATATTATCCCATCTATGTCAGATTTTGATGAAGATGGAATTTTTTTTGATACTAGAGTTTCAATTCTATGATTAGTAGTTATCTTTATTTAACATCATAAAGAAATAATTGATGTTTTAAATTTTTTTATGTTCAATATTGTAATATAATATTAATGAAATGAATTCAATTATAATTAATAGAGTAATAATTCTTGTTAACAAATCTATGAATCTGGGATTATTTCCCCCTACACATACCTCTTTTGAAAAATGTGTTTTAGATTCCGATTTCGATTGATATAAAATTGATTGATAGAGAACAACATTTATGCATCACTTTATTGGTAAAAATTTAGTTTCTAGGGTTTCTATGAAGCAATATATAGTCTATTTATAATTGAATAAATGTAAAAAATTTACTGGTGCTTCTTGTTGTTAGTATTTTTAGTGGATTGATCAAACACATTCTTCTTATAGTAAAAATATTGTCATGAAACAAATTTATTGTGATAGTACATTCGTAATTTATGTATCTAAAAACCATTTATATTAATATATGAATAATCTCATAAAAGATATATATCACTACACTAGAGGCCATATTCAGAGTGGGAATATCAATATTGAATATATTTAATCATAAAAAGAGTTATCCGATTATTTACTAAACATATAGGACTCTATAATTTCAATAAAATTTTAATTGAAATTTCTAATATTTTAATTTTAATATTTGACCATATACATTTGAGGATGTTGAATAATATTTTTAGTTAAAACTATAATTTTTTTCCTTTTGGATTTTTTGAATACTACATCTATTTTATTCTATTGGTTCAGTAGTATGTTTATATCTACTTGCTTTGAAATCAATTAATTATAATTTTTTATAGATATATTTAAAATGCCTGAAATGTTAACTGAGATCCTTAATGTTTCTATGATGTTATACTATAATAATTATTGTGGGGCTGTTTTATGGGTTTTTTGCTCACTTTAGAAGGGTAACTTTCTCTCTCAGTAATCATTCATGGGAGCATTCCTTTAATACTTTTAATTAAGATGTATAGTTTCTTTCCTAATAATGAATATTGATATTAGGGATTAGTATTTAATATTAAATTAATAATAAATTAAGGAGCAATAAATTAATCATTTTTGATCAAATTAAAAAATTCAGAGAATCATTGGAATTTATATTTATACTTCTATTTTAAAAAGGGTGAAAATGTTGTATTTGATTATTGATATAATTTATTTATCAACATTTTTGATAATTTCAATAATTATAATTTATCAATAAATTTAATATACGTATCTTCTGAGTTTTTTATATTCTTGAAAAATCATACTGTTACTATGTGAGTGAGAATTTGGAAGAGTCCACATGTGACAAAATTAAAGAAATAAATAGAATTTATGAGTGTTTACGTAACATTTACAAAGTTATATTATGAAGTGACTTTTTTGGTAGTGACTTTTTGATGTGGCATTATGTATGATACATTTAGTGAAAATTTGATAATGTATAAAATTGACTATATTGAATGAATAATATGACTATATGTATGATAATGTGATGATATGAGAAAAATAAAAAAATTCAAATAGTCAGTACATGCAGGAATTCAAGTGACTGCCCAATGGACGTGATTTTCAAAACTCACTACCCAAAGAAATTATTCTGACCACACATTTGATTCAATTGAATGAGTATTAAAGACATGTGACTAGATATTTAAAACCATGTTACATCAAGCACTGAAATAAACTAAGAGACCAACCTTGAAAAATGAAATATTTTCTATGATGGAAATATTTTTATTACTATTATATATTTATCTTTTTAGTTACTAAAATTTCTTTTTAAATATTTTTGGTGACCTATAGGTTTATTAATTCCTTAATAATTATTGAAATACTATGAAATATTTTTGGTAATTTCATATTGGATTTATTTCTCGTCATTTTAGATCATGATGGTTTCTTGGGAAAGCCTCAGCTTCAAATTTAAAAATGTCAAAATTCAAAAAATTTAGCTCGTATACATTACGGGAATTAATATTGTATATTATTGGTTGATTATAATATATTATTCAGTTTCTATGTTATATTAATAGAAAATGATTTTAAAATTATATATCATAAATGTAAACCATTTGGTTATTTTTTTTATATTTCATTCAATGAAGAAACCATAGGTTGTATTTGGAAAGATGAACCACAATGAGATTCATGATTTGGATCTTTTCTGAATAGAATAATTCTATATAAAGAATTAAATAGTACCATGTTAATATATAAATATATTGTATATTTTTGAATTGTATATATGGGACATATATTGTTGATCATCTACTTATCTCAACTAAAATACAAGATTTTAATCATTTACTACTATGGTTACCCTAATAATCTCCAAACTCATAACTTAGTGTCTTAATCATTAGTTTTCAATTCATTCCATTTAATATTTTTCTTAATCATTTCTGGTTATACTACCGATTATAAAGGTTGGATAGTTGGGTTTGAATCTCAAAAAAAGTAATGCTTCAGGTTGTTCCTCAATGTAAGAAAAAGTTATGGAAAATCATGTTAATCAGTAGTAGTAAAAAGAAAGGCATTCAATTATTCTTTAGATAGGTTGAAATGTTGTTTTAGATTATACCATAACCGCAAAAGGATGTTTTTGATTTATACAAATTGTTCGGAAAAAGGTGATGTTTCTAAGTACATCAGAAGCACAGTTGGGATGATACCCAACATTGTTTTTTTACATTGATCAATGATTATTACAGGATCAATACAATGATGAAATCCAGTCCTCATAGAATAGATTCAAATATTTAGATAAAGAAAGAAGTGGCATGAACCCTTTAGAGAGGATCATTCACATCATGTTTATAATTAATTTCATAATTTCATAAAAAAATAAAACCAAGATATTTTGTATTTCCTTCGTTGACAATGTTGATCATCCGTAATGACCAATCCAGAAATTATTTTTGTGCCTGCAAGAATCCATACTGGAATCTCTCTATAAGTGATCCACATGAGATATGAAGGCATCCAATTGACAGTGCTCGTTCTCTAGGTGCTAGCACGACGAAGTGAGTGTCTTGTGTCGGTCATTCTTGATCATTTCCTCTTCGGACTTGAATAATATCTATCATTATTAAGAGTACTGGAAGGGGATTTGAGAGATAAATTGTTTAGCTCAACAATTCTCAATTCATTGGATGTGTGGTTCGGTGAATGGAACAATTGACATAAGTGTCTATTTATTAACAAAGGGATTCAATTACAATATTTAATTTTGGAACAACAATTAAATACATTTATAATCTAAGCGAAAACCCATGCTATTAATAATAATACTGCGTCAGTATTTATGGGGCACCAATATGCGCATAATGGAATTATAAATAAAATTTAGCTTTAAAAAAATAACAGCATTATTTTAATGTGTTCCAATATGTTAAACAATTATATATCTTCTTTAAAATAAATATTTTACTATCGGACCTAACTTGGTCCTATTTAAACCCAATTCCATTTATAGAATAAACAATTAAATAATTAATTAATTTGTTCTCTTAAATAAAAGTTATATTTACAAACTTGTAAAAAAATATTTATAAAATGTTCAATAAAATTAATAAATATATTTTACCTAAAATCCACTAAATAAATATTTATTTAATTTATACAATCATTTTAACTTGAATAGAATTATTTCATTGTCATTAGTATAATATTTATTAATTAAATTCAAATAGAATTTAACCGAGACCACCAGAAACACTTAGTGTGTGACCAGCTAGGAATCTTTGTCATTAGAATTAGGTGGGCTTGCCAAAATTTCAAAAGTATTGCCTTTTAGTGGGTCAAGGAACCCAAGATAGAGAACATAATGTCGCAAAAACAACATATGCATACTACACTCACTGTGTAATATAATCCATTTATCGTAATATATAATCAAGCATGTTTCATGATAGTGTCATAATCATTTATGCATGATACATCATTCTTTGACTACCTAAAATAAACTCGTCATTACACCATGGACATGGATTTTTTTATGAAGGTTATATTTCAATCAAAGGGGTTATATATCAACTTCCATAAATGGAAGGGAGAAATCCTTTCTTGACTTATCCATTAATAGCATGCCACATGTGACCCTCCCAACATACCCTACTCCTGGAAACTGACTGCATGATAGTTTTTGTCAGTAAATCAAAGTGAAAGAGTCATGACAAATATTAATGATAATATTAAATCCCAAATATCATGACACACACCGATAGATAGAAATATCTGATCACACCAAAACATGCAGAATTTATACCAGTGGGTATGTTCTCATAATCACCTATCATGGAGATTACCTTCTGCGAACATCATGAGAGGAAGTCTAATCTGGTTACAACTAATCAAACCTTACAGTTTTCATGATATGTGTTCCATCATAGTATTTCACCCAACCTAGAAATTTTTTTATATATCTTCCTATAGAATTTTAAGGTTCTCATCATAGTGGGGAACTACCTTAAATTTATAAATGCAACAAATAATCAAGGAAATTATTATATCAATGTCACGCAGTACAATGAACAATATGCAATAAGATATTTATTATTTAAATAAATTATATATACATGTAATAAAAGTACAACCAATTTTTCATAGGACACCAACTCGTACAAACTACCACTTAGACTAGAACAAACTTCTTATGAATTTCAGTTCGCTAGACATCACATGTTGATCATGTTTCTACTGAGTCAAGGCTTCAGTAAAATGTTCTACCACATTGTCTTCTGTGGAAATAATTCTCACTTAAACTTCACCTCTTTGTGAAAATTCCCTCAAGAGATGATACTTCTGAAGAATGTTCTTTGTACTCTAAAGCGAGTTTGGCTCTTTTGTGAGATTCGCCGTTGTAGTATTATCACAATACAATCTGATGGGATCTTTACCAGTGGGTATCACATCCAACTCATGGAAAGAGCATCACATATAAACTGCTTCTTCAGCTACATCAGAAGATGTGATATTCTCAGGCATTAATGTAAAACTTGAGGCTACACTCTGTTTTGAGATCTTCCAGCTCACTACACCTCCATTCAATGTGAAGATGTATCCAATTTTCACCTTCATGAAATATGGGTTAGTCTAAAAACTATCATCTCCATATCCTATGATTACTAGTTCTTTATCTCCTCCATAAACTAGAAAAATATCCTTAGTATTCCACAGATACCTTAGGATTGTCTTTACTACCATCCAATGGTGGTCACATGGGTCAGCATGATATCTGCCTACCTCACTCAATTCATAGGTGATATCCTACCATGTAAATAAGATGCAATGAATGACTCACCCAATTGATGATGTGTATAGATTCCTTCCCATTATCTTTCCTTTTCTCATTTTTATGAGGAAATATTTTCATGGAATGTTGAATACCATGTGATTTTGTCAACAATCCACTCATGGATTTTTTCATACTGACTATCTTCAGTATCATATCAATGTATGTACTTTGACAAATGCCCAAAAATCTCTTGGATCTATCCAGATGGATCTTGATCCCATGAATATATGATGCCTCTCCCAAGTCCTTCATTGAGAAACATTGATTCATCCATGCCTTAAGAGTCTGTAAGTCTTGTATATCTTATCCAATAAGTAATATCTCATAGACATATACTATTAAGGAAACGACTAGACTCCCACAAAACCATTTGTAGACACACGGCTCACATTTGTTCTTGATAAAACCAAATTTCATTATGGATTCATCAAAATGAATATTGCATGACATAGATTCTTACATTAATACATAAATGGATTTCTACAACATTCATACCTTATGAGCATATTTGGATTCATAAACCCCCCGGGTTGTGTCATGTAGAAATATTACTGAAGGTTCCCATTAAGGAAGGCTATTTTTATATCTATTTTCCAAGTCACATATTCATGGTAAGAAACAATGAACTACTATATTCTGATGAATTTCAGCATTGAAACTGGTGAAAAGGTTTCATCATAGTCAATGCATTGACACTATTTGAACACTTTTGCATCCAGCCGTGCTCTATAGGAATTGACATATCATTCCATGTCCAGTTTATTCCGGAATACCATTTGCAACCAACAAGCTTTACATCAACTAGAGGATCTACCAAAATCTAGTCCTAGTTTTGGTACATGTGATCCATTTCAAAATTCGTGGCTTCATTCCGATTGCCAGAATCTGTTCCACTTACTTATTAATTATAGGTTAGAGGGTACTTATTATCAACTAATAATGATTAACCATCCTCGGTAACTAGAAAATTGTATGGTTCTGGTTCTCTACCCTCTCTTGTACACCTATATAGCTCTTTTATCTACGGAATAATTCTTTCTTCCATGTGGATTTGTGGAATATTTTCCTATACCAACTCTTTTGTACCTTTAGCCTCATCTTCATTGATGTATACCTTGATCCCACTATCTCTTTTGGGGATTTTCTCCCTGTCATGTAATATGGAATGTCTGGCCACAATATCTTTTTTTCTAAGGAGTTTCATAGGTAATATCTCCTTGTTTCCTTGGGGTGTCCTATAAATGTACACATTTTTCCTTAGGGTGAAAGTTTGTTACCTAAAGAGGTCTTAACAAACACATTGCTTCCCCACATGTGTAAATTCAATAACATGGCATTCATTCTACTCCAAAACTCATATAGTATACAATTTATTAATTTAGCTGGTACTTGGTATAGTATGTGCCTCGCTATTGGTAATGCATATCCATAGAAGGATAATGGAAGATTCACATGACTCATCATTGATCTCACCATGTCTATCAAGGTGTGGTTCCTCCTTTCGCTCACACCATTCCACTAGGATGTGTATGGAGGATTTAATTGAGATAGGATCCCAAACACCTATATGTAATCAATGGATTCTTTATTAAGATATTCTCCACCACAGTTTGAGTGGAGTTTCTTAATCTTTTTACCAAGCTGGTTCTCACCCTCATTCTGGTATTCTTTGATCTTATCAAAAGAATCTGACTTATAACTTATTAATTAGATATATCCATATCTACTAAAATAATCAGTAAAAGTTATGATGTATGAGTAATCTCTTTTTTCATCAACTATAAATAGTATACAAACATCGGTATGAACCCATTCAATATGTTATTTATCCCTTTCACATTTCACAATAAATGGAGATTTTGGTCATTTTTCCTTATAAACATGCATGACCTATGACAAGTGGTTTTATTTCGAATGAATCTAAACATCCATCTTGATGTAACTGTGTAAAGAATATCTCATTTCCATGTCCTAGACTGTGATGAAAATGTTTGTTGTAGAAATAGTCATGTGATGTATCTTTGTTATTAATTTCCATTACTCGGTTTGTGTAATCCAATACATAAAGACCGATGTATAAATGTACCCAACCAAATCAAATTATATCTTTGTAAATGAAGAAAAATCCATTCCCAAACATGAAAAATAATCAAATTGTATCTAATTTGGATACATTAATAATGTTTTTAGTAGAATATGGAAGATAATAAAAACCATTTAACACCAAGATCATCCCAATTGGCAACGTTAGGTGGTAGTCCAAGACAGGTACAACAGCAGGTCTAGATATGTTGGTTTTTAATAGATCTACCTCCCCTCGGTCAATCATCCTGAACTTATTTGGTTACTGTATTTGGATACATATTTGATCACAAAAGTTTTTATATAATACCCAATTTGTAGAAACATATAGATTGTATTCGATAACCAAAGCACTTGAAGATTCCCCTTGCTTCTTAGGTTGGTTGTAGATCTTCTTCTAGTGGTCGTTCTTGCCACATGCGAAACAAACAACCTCCTATTACCTTACCACATCTTCGATCTTCCTTTTCATTGAAGTCCATTAAGAATATTTTGGCTTAATTCTCTCTGCCTTCCCTTTCATCTTATACACCATAAGTACATACTGCTTTTTGTGCTTCATATCTTTTTCCACTTGGAGAATGAGGATAAGAAGATCAAATAGATAAATCTCAATTTTTTTATATTGAAATTGACAACAATGTTATAAAATCTATAAGGGAGTGTTGAAATAATGATATCATTGCCCAGTTCTTCATGGATTTTAAACCCTATAACCTCTAAGAACTCAATGTATCAAATGAGCTTGACTACATGAGGCCCAGATGGGGAACCTTCTTCAGGATTGTTTAAAATAGTTCCTCAGAGATCTCAAACCATTCCTATTGTACTATCTTCTAGTAAATACCATGGAGGTTCTTGAGCATGCTATAAGAATCAATGTTTCCAAGAGACATCATGAGCTCAATAGACATTGATGATATCATCAATCCTTGACCATTGACTGAATCATTCAAATGTTTCTCAAAGACAATGAAATAATCATTAATTACCTCTTTTGCAGTCAAATCAGGTAATGCTGACTGCAATACATAATACTTCTGTTCGTGGTGTAGGATAACCCGAAGGTGTTGAAACCATTCCTGGATGTTACTTCCCCTGAGGATGTTTTCTTTATCCAGAATTGATCGCAGTGATAATGTGGTTGACGAGATTGTCATTTTTATTATACAATTAAAAGTGAAGATCATTAGTACTTTATTGGTTATATTTTTTGAGATATAATATATTTATTTTTTCTTCCACTATTTTATCAAGTCCCAATGGCCCTCACCCTTAAACTCGAAATGTTCAGTTTCCATGACATTCTAGTCACAAGGATCCATATTACCATTCTTATAAACCTAACAAGAATGGTCAAGCTATTAGAAGGTATTTAGGCAGGTAAGTTTTTCCAACAGTGGGATTGATGCTCTTTAATCTATTTAGTGGACTCCAAAATCCTGAAATCCCGACATTCGATTTCCTCAACTCTTATCACCAATATTACACCATGTCTTGAAAGGGATACTCTACATTATGTAATATGGTTATGTCAACCCAAAACATTTCATAAGGGTTCCCGATTTAAAAGTATGTGTCCCAAAAAGGTTTGGCCAAACACATTGTTTTCTTGAGTGTTTCCCTAAATATATAAACATAATTCTTGGTCTATCTTAATATATTATTTGAGTGATTTTTTTCTCTTACCTGTGAATTAATTATTATAATTATCACATGCTGGTTAATATTATGTGGAAATTACGTAAGTTATTAAACATATGTTGATAATATTGATGCACATGTTTTGTTTATTTTAGTTCCATATTTCATTATTGGTTAATTAATTAATAATGTGACCGTGAAAGCACATCCATAATGATAAACCATGAAACTGATAGAAATAAAATAAAGTAACTTGCATGATCTATATATTTCCTAATTGTTAGTTTATCTAGTAGTTAATAAACTAACTATATCCTTGGGGATAAACATATTGAATCTTTTGGGTTCATGTTTTCAAATTCCCACATGTCCACCAATGTGTCTCCTAGGATTGGATTTGTCTTGGCTCCAGCTTGAACCAACACCTCCAGCTTTGGATTTCCATCAATTTTATATTCCCTTTGTAAATAACATATAGGTGAGGGTAAAAAAGTTGTTTTACATAAAAGAGAACTTGGTCCGACATTCCCTACATATTTATGATGTGAAGGCTCATAGTCCGATATATTTAATTTTAATAAATAAATTAAAATAAAGTGTCCACATACACTGGTCTTGGTCTAACTCAAGATTTTCCAAACCATCCAATGAACTAAAGGCCTTTAATTTTTTTTATTTTAAACAAATAAAACTTTTAAGGGAAGAAGGGGGGAATCCTAATAGAGATCATCGACAAAGGTCATATCACAAAATGAAGGTCAAGAAAGTCAAACAAAACTGACACCACAGAGCTACCCCTACCCAGCAATTGAACCTAAAAAAACAATCCACCGTTGCAAGGCTGAATGACTAGCAAGTGTCCTGTGTCAAAGCATAGGCCTGATCCGATGGCTGATGCAAAACCCTCTCAAACATCCGAATTCAAAAAGCACTGAAACAATGAATGATAGCTATATAACCTCCTTGGGAGACTGATCCACGTGGTCGAGTCTTGGTGCATCTCCATACCAACAGACCTTAATGATGGGAACTTTTCACCATTCAAAAATCTCCTCTCCATAGAGCCTTAATAAGTGACCATCATGGACAAGCCACACTGCCCTCCACAGTACACCCCCACAAGAAGAGTCATAGAAGCCCGAAAAACAAACAAAAAGGAACAAGTTCAAGCCATCGTCACCTAGGACTGGGTGGCCAAAACCCAGACAAAGGGAAAGCAACTACGGAGAGAGTCTGGGTAATCCTAAAAAAGAAACACCATGCTGGGTATGAATCAGCTCCAATAAGAACCTCAGAACACCCTCACCATGTTCTTAAACCGCACAGTAACATGCTAGAGGGAATGCGCAAAAAAGAACCAATGAGGTTGAACCAGGATAACCAAATTGAAATCCACTGATCGAGTTGAAACAAATCCCACATTACCAAATACACCTAGTTGAAGCAAATCACACATACCAAATAAAATTTGACGAAACAAGCATACCAAATAAGACCTGAAGAAATCATAGAAGCTGCAACCAAGAAACACCTCCCCCTCCGAATCACTACAAAACATGGTCTGATCCGCACCTGAACCTGCTAGAGACACGCCTGGACTCATCAGAAGCCGAGAAGCCAAGGCCGCATTGTCAAGGCCAGATGAACTGAGCTCACCGAACCGTGGATCCACGTTGAGCCTCACCAGAAGCTAAGAATCCAAGACTAAACTGACGAAGCTAGAAGTACTGAGTTCATAGAACCTTGGAGATTCACCGAAATGTCGACGGTAGGGGTGATCCATGTGGGTCCGATCCCAAAACTCTGCTGGGAATCATTGATGTTGTCCATGAATGGAACCGCGATGACTTCGTGAAATTCCAGGACCAGATGGATCAACCAAAAACAGAATCAGTCCTGAGGGGAAAGGGGAGACTACAACTGGAGGAAAACCCTAGCCACCGAGTGTTGGGAGAGGACGCCACTCATAGGATTTTTTTTCAACACATGATTTTCCATACATTCATAGTTATTTACGCATATATAAAACCCGATTTCAATTATCTAATAGTTCTTGTTTAAGATAAATCACACTGAAATCTATAAATTATCATTGTTAATTAATCAATCATTTTTCATTAAACCATATAATGAATATCCATGACATTCTCATCCATCATAATGTAAATCAAATAAATTCATTTAAAATCATCTTTGTATGTAACCTGTACCTTGAAGGAAACCTAATGAATTCCTATTCATAACTACACAATTATTATAAATTAAAATTACACAGATTTTAAATTAAACACATATATATAAAGCACATATCATGTGTTTGGACTCAATATTACTCGCACATGATTGTACACGTCTCAAGGGTTTGTATAATATAATATTAAATTGTAATAAATATGTGTTATTTGGATGAGTACATGGAGTGTAGTTCCAACTAAGTGACATGTACTATTTTTCATCATCCATCCAAAGTACACACCCATGGAAACAGCGTGTGAGTGTACTTAAAAAATATTCGGAGTACCCTGTGTGTCCAGTGGGCCACATGCCGTGTAGTTCCTCATTACACGGTCTCCAGCCGAGCAAGCCATGTATGGGGTAAATGGTCTAACCCTAACCCAATGGGACTACACATCGTGTCTAGTGGGCCACACTATGTGTAATCCAAAAACCATGTGACACATGTTCCTGTTCAACACACTGAGTCATTAAGACTTAGACAAACTCCAATGACATATCTTGGCTTGGAAAACCTGACCTAGTGCATTGAACCATGGCTACATGGCGTGTACTTTTGAATACACGTCGTGTGCTATGCTATTGTTTGGACTAAATCCTTTGTCACCACTGGATGAGGTCCTCTTCAATATTTTAATAAAAATTAAAAATAAAATATTATTTCAGTAATGTGAATGAGAAATGAAATTGGAGGAACAAATCTCATGATTTTGACTTTCATAATGATTAACATGAATTAATACAATTTAATTTTTAAATAAATAAATCATCAATAAAATATTTAAATAATTATAAACTATTATGTAACCCCTTTGATAGAACTGGTAGTTTCCGGGTGCAGCAGAAGCATGGTTGCGCCGATAGCTAACTTTGATTTTTACCAAGATCAATGATTAGTCCGGGATCAATATGACAATGAACACCAGTCTCCACTGAATACAATCAATGATTTAGATAAATAAGAAATATTCCTTAAACCTTTTGATTGGATAATTCACATCATATGTATAATAAATTTAATAATTACATAGAAAAAATAATACTTTGATCTTCAGTATTTTCTTCGTTGACGATGTTTATCATTTAAAATGAACCTTTCAGATTATATTGTTGTGCTTATAATGATCCAAGATAGAATCCCTCTAATGGTGATCCACACATGCTCTGATAGCCTTCGATCGACATCGCCCCTTCGTTGGGTGATAGCACGGCGAAGCGAGTATCTTATTTCGATCGTTCTTGATTTCTTGTCTTTAGCCTTGAAGAACATCTCTAATTATTGAGAGTAGAGGGAAGAGAAATATAGAGAGAAATTTTTTAGCTCAACAATTCTCAATTCAACAGGTGTAGAGTTCGGTACATGGCACAATAGACATATCTCTCAATTTATTGTAATGGGGCTTTCATTACTATATTTAATTGCATAAAAGAAAATAACCACATTCATAATCTTACAGAAAACTCATTTTATTAATAAAAATACCATGTCATTATTTATGGTGCACCACATTTCATAGAACATAATTATAAATACAATACCATGTCACAAAATTATAGCGGTGTTATTCAAATTTTACCAACTATTTAAATAAATATTTATGTCTTGAAAATAATTATATTACTACTGGACTAGTCATGCTTCTCTCGAACTACACATCCATTTATTGTACACCAGAATAAATAAATAAATAATATATTCTATTCAATGAATATCTTATTTTCAAAATAGTAACTAAATATTTATTAAATGTTCAATAAAATAAATAAATATATTTTACCTGCAACCCTGTGATTAAATATTTATTTAATTTATGAAATCATTTTATCATGAATAAAATTATTCCATTGTATTAAGAATAATATTTATTAACTAAATTCCAATTGAAATTAACTGAGACAACCAGAAACACTTAGTGTGTGACCCTATAAGATTTTTTCTAACTGACCATAGGAAGGCTTGCCTAAAGCTCGAGATTACTATCTAGAAACGAGTCCAGGAACCCAAGAGAAAGAACATAAAGTCACAACAATGACCACCACATTTTAATGCTCACAATATTATATAATCCCTTTATCATAATATCTCATCTAACAGGTTTCATGATATTGTTATCAACCTTTATGCTTGATACATCATTTATGACTACCTGAAATAAACTCATTGTTACACCATGGACATGGAATTTCACATGACGATTCTATTTCAATCAACGTGATGAGATATCAACTTACACAAATGGATGGGAAAAATCCTTCCTCGACTTACCCATAAAAAAATTCCACTCAAGACACATCCAAAGTACCCTACTTCCCACCATGTTATTGTTTGATGGTTTTCATTAGTAAATCAAAGGGTGAATGTCGTGACGTGTATTAATGACAATGTTAAAGTGTACGGATCATTACACATGGCATTCAATTGAAATATCGAATGAAACCAAAACTGGTGAAATTATTAAGGGTGGGTTTGTTCTCCTAATCTCTTCTCTTGTAAATTACCATGTGAAAACATCCTGAGAATAAGTGTCATCTTATTACGAGTACTTAAACCTATATTCTATAGGATATGAGTCCCATCATAGTTTTTCATCCAACTGTAGAACTATTTATTATAAAATTATTCTATTATTTCAAGTTCTTTATCATATAAGGGAACATCCATGAAATAATCAATGAAAAAATTACTCTAGGACATTATAACATTATATTCAAGCAGGACAATGAACATTATGTAATATGATTTTTAATATTTAAATAAATTAAATATTTACGTAATCAATGTGCAACCATTTGGTTCTAAGACAAAAAATCATACAAAAGGTAGGGTGATTTACATTAGACACCATGAGTGTAAAAGGATTTTGAATTGAGTTGTGCATCAGGGTATTAAACATGTAGTGGAAAAGGGTTATAATCCCCCCTGAATCGACAATGAGTTAATTATAGTTCATGTCACATATCTTAGTTTGTGAGAGGGTTGAATAAAATAGTTGTTTTATTTAGATTAAAACTACTATAAACATCTCTATTTTCATTTATTTTTCCACTTAATTAACATACCCTTGATTAGTAGTAAAATTACTCTAAAAATATCAATTAAACCCTACTGATCATCCAACTATTTTCCATAAAATCATAAAATGTGAAAATAATTTAGTCAATCTCAACAAGAGTATATTTTTATGTACCTAAAATTCTTCAATCCTGAGTGAAATTAGATTAGGTAGATAACATAACATATATGATAGATCCTATTAATGATGCATATGAAATATTATCCATGTTTTTAACTATTAAGAAGGATATGGGATCTTCCTATGATTCCTAATGTACAATACTGGTAAATACCCCTTCTTATACGTCTGCATGACTAAAATAATTGTTAGTTCACAAATATTGGGGGGTCGACTTAGTCAAAGAAATCACTTTTATATTGTTATGTTTATTTTCATACCTATCACATAGGTTTTTGACCCATATATCTCAAAAATAACAATTTTCCCAACCACATCATTATAATGTCTAAATTAGAGAAATAATTTGGTAAAAGTATTATTTCATCAACATGAAACATTATAATCACTTTCATACTCCCATTAATATAATTTTATACTTAATATTCTCCCACATTATTGATTAATCCCAGATCATTAATCTCATTATCAAACACAACATTCCAACATTGATTAGTTTGATTCAAACTAAAAGTAGACCATTGAAACTCCGATATATTGTCAAAAAAATTTCAAATGTTAGATCCTCTATGATATATCATGTACATGTCCTAGAAAATACAAGGAAGGTTTGGGTAGATCCCTATTAGAAAAAAGAAATTAGACTACAGAAGGGGAAAAGATAGGTCTATACATGAATCAAGTCCTCATGATAAGAGACCAAGAATCATAATCAAAACAATATTAATCATCATAATCACCATACCAGTCAGAGTCTTATGAGGGACCATCAGACTTGGTGACCATAGTCAGTTTCATATAGGAATAGTCTTTTCTACAGTTATATTTCTGTGAAGAAAAAATTTAAACACTATAACATCCAAAACAAATTTTTTTTACATTGGACACTATCTGACTATATGATGACCTTTTTTTGGGGAATCATCCTTGATATCATCCCACCCTCCATGGACTCCATAATTTTCCCTTAATTTGTTAATTTCCACTAGAATACCTAAAACATTACCTTCATAACTCTAATTTCATTGCTTGTCGATTATAGGAATAGATTTTTATCAATCCAAAGGGTCGTCCTCATTGGCTTGAGCACGATTTCCTTGTCCAAGAACTAACATCAGTGCCATATTCTTTGATTCATGAGTCTCTGGTGCGAGTTCCATAGTGTACTATGATAAAACATCTCTAACCTTCATGTTTCCTTGTTCAAGAATGGGTTGTCTATCACTAGGCGAGTCCAAATTGTTTTTCTGCTTCATCACTTTCTTCCAATAAGAAGAATCATGATTCCCTTTTGTAGAACAAAAAGTGAAAAGCACATTCTTCTAACATTTATCCTTAACATGACCTATAAATTGATATTCCTAACTAAAATCATGAAGTCGTTCATTTTGTACATTAAAAGGAATACCAACATCCAGTGCAGATAAGAGAACATTATAAATCAAGAAAGAGCTCTGATTAACCTCAACTAGTACCCTAGTATAGTGACTGAATTTAAATATCTCAATATTCCTATCCATTTTGATAGGAATTCCCACAACATATGAAATATGAAATAAAATTTATGTATTCCATAATATCCAATTAAGGCCAATAATTTTAATCTAGACTTGAACCCTAACATTTTTTTATGTAAAATGGATTAAAACAAAAATCTAACTCTTCAATGAATATTATACATGTCTTCAGGTAAGTTGAACTAATTTCCCATTCCCTATGATTGAGATCCTGTAATGAAAAAATTATATGAAATAAACACCGAGCTAAGGGAATACATCTCCATTCAGAAAATCTCCATATAGAAGTCAGCTGCCAAACCAAGTAATAAACATCCAATGAATTTCCACCCGAGGGAATAACAACGCTTTAAATTATGAAATATTCATATATTTTAAGTCTGTCAATAATATATTATCTTGTATAAGTCACATGGGTAGTTTCACCTTTTTTAACAATTTTATCTGAAGAAACATCCATTACATTTAAAAAGTTCCATCCATTGAGATTGCTATATTTGGATTTCAGATTCATCTTATCCCCATCAACATGATCTGGAGGGGTGCCTTCCCTCCATTAAAATTATAATTGCCTACAACCGAAGGCAACACTAGTGGATACACCACTACAACAATTGATGAAAGCTTATAACCAATCCCAGACCTAGTAAGCACTGATTCATTGCACACACCGCTCACTTATCCCACCTCATGACCCGCCTTACCAGCAACAACTATAGTATCATTGATCACACATCCCACATCTAGAGATCTACTTTTATGGACAACCTTAGTCTCCACTATCGTGCCACCAGAGACCAATGGCCTCATGGATTTCTCACAAACAATGTCGGATGATACCATTAGTCTTGCACCGCATGAATCACCCATAGAAGTCTCCACTGATGCAAAATCCACCATTGTTGAAATGAAAATCAGTTGAGTAAAGAAATAGGATGTGACTATAGATGCGAAAACCATGGTCTCTATAGTCGCATTAAACATGATCATAGATCTGTCCACAAAAACCACATGATAAGGCCTCAAAGATCACATGCCAACAGTATCAGATGACGCCACCGGTCTTGCGACGCTCGCATCGCCCGCAGAGGTCTCCTCCAATGAAACATCCACCGTCATAGATCTGTAAATCAGTCCGGCCAGGTGCCCATCATCCACTGCATATCCCTTTTCCTCCTTGCTATTATCAAATAGATAACAATATATTCTTCCATGAGGGAACATCAGATCCAAAAAACAGAAATCACATGAAAAATACATTGAAAACAAAAATCCACTTCAACTTCTATAGAGAGTCCCTCCCCATATTTCCCCCATGTCTTTGAAAATATTCGATTTATTAAATGAGGTTTTGAAATCTTTTTAATTATTCTCATAATAATAATGAATTGTTATGGAGAGTAATATTCGAATAGAATTCGTCATCACAACATTTGAGAAGGTATCATTATAGTTAGTAACAAGAATACGTTTGTAAATCTTTAGCACCTGGAATTCTATATATGTAGACAATCTACCATACGTGTATGTTTTCCTATGTATCACTCACTTCCAGCCTAAATATATTACCATTTAAAGGAATCCAAGATATTCCAAACATAATTTTTTATATACATTATATTTTATATTTTATGGATTTTATTGATTTTATTGTTTTTATTCATCTCTTGGAATTATAACTATAAATGGAATCATTAAAGATTATTGTTATATTATATAAAAATTATAATTCATTATTATTTTTTAAATTAAATCCATATATATCAGTTTCCCAATGAATCAAATTAGACCTTTGAGGAACTAGAATATCTTGAGGTGATTATTACTCTATAACTCTTCATGGAACCTGCTGAACTTCTATATCAATAATACTTCTTTTTTTTTTGTTATAAAACTAATCCACGTATTTCATTTCACCCATTGATTTATTGATTGATATATTTCTTCTCATATTATGCATAAAATTATGTAACAAAAATTATTCTATTTCTTGTATTATATAAATAATAAACCTAACATTCCTTGAGATAAATATTAATTATGAACCTATCAAACATAGGGTTAATCATTTCTAAATCCCAACATCAAATGACTGTTTCATAACCCAAAATATTCATAAAAAGAAAAATGGGATGTTTCCCATACCTAATATCATATTGTATCTTTAAAGAAACATTACATGGAACAAATATTGAAGAACATAACAATTTTTATATAATATCCCCAAAATTAAAAAAGATTTCCATATTTACACATCATTGACTAAACTATATATTGAAGATTATGATTCCTTCAACTATACACAATTTTATTCTATGGAATTCTAGTAGGAGTGAGTTTCTGATAGAGTTTATATTATCTTAGTTGATTAGTGTATTACTAGATCATGTATTCACTAACCCAATCAGTTTAAAAAAGAGTAATACGTTTTCATAGTTTATTTTTTACATTACTATAAACACATTAACATTTTTAAATATTTTTTACATATAACACATTAGAAAGTCATACCATAAATGCTAATATCATCAATAAAGGTTTTTATGTGCCTAACCCCCCACCCCCACATTCCTATATTCACATTGATTCAAATATAAAAATATGTAATGAATCAATGATACACATTCCCACCCATAATTTCATATAAAAGGTGATTTTTTTATTTTTTAAAATTAACAAGATTCAATATTACCAAATGATTCATAATCAAATGGTTCCAAAAATCTCCCTCTATAGAGTATTTGGATGGGTTTTCATTTACATTTAAATGGATAAAGTTACAAATATAAGTGTGATAGGTGTCTAACTTTATGTTTTATTTGGATTATTTTATAAGGATTATCCAACATCGTAATGTATAAACAATTTTCCATATTTTCAGTACTATAAAATATTTCATTCATATATAGACAATATTATTAGATCAAATATGAGATAAAATCTCATATTAACAGATAAATATAATGATAATAAATTTTATATTCAAAGAAGAACATAGATATAGTTTTTTTAATCAAAAACTAATCCACTAGGAATAAATATATTATACAACCAACCTCCAATAGAACAACATAATCCACATTTCCAACATGTTGGTCTAATTTAATATTCTTATACTCGATCTTATCTCTTAATATATTAAATTTAACAATAATATGTTTTAGACATCCAATATATAATACCCTCAAGTTAGAGTTAGAGAAATTATTGTCTATATCATTCATTGTTATATCCTCATAATTAATAACTTTTAGAATGATTCTCAATATTAGATATGAATATAGAATCATTTTATAGGTCATATATATATGATAACTCAAAATTATAATCCTTATTCATAACATTATGTAAAAAAATTTATATATATTATATAGTATCATTATTTATACATTTTCATCAAGTGCTTTTAATAAATGTTTTTCTAATAAAATAATGACTCTATACATAATTTCATTTACTGATCCATTATCAAATTTTCATTATTTATGGAGTTTTATTTTCCATTCCTGTCAATAAAAAGTTTTTTTTAGGAAAACAGGCCAATGATATGAATTATGACTCTCAGATTGTTCAGTAAAAAAATGATATCCCAAATCTGTCATACAGATATAAAATCTATTATATTCTGGTGGTATACAAATTATTAAGGTATCCGATGTATGTTTCATTCAAATATTATAATGGGATTTAGTTTCCTACCATTAATGGTAAGTTATTTAAACAAGTCCTTAAACCAGATAATCCATTTTCACCCTTATGTGGAAGAAACATTGAAATTAAATAATCAACATAATGACATATTCTTATTTTGGAAGTTATATCATGCCTATTATTTGAGGGGTGTCTATTTTTAAATTCCCACTAACATAAATCACATACATGTTAAATTCATAACCATTTTATTCCATGTAATCATTATTATCTAATTTTTTTCTTTTATTAAAAAATGATTATAATGTCTTTTTTTAAAATGTTGAGCAAGTGTTGTTTTCAACAATACATAATGTTTTTATTTAAAGAGTGAGATTGTTGAGAACAATACTCTATCTCTTTATAATGATTTTGATCCTCACAAATATCGTAAATTGTTTTCTAATGATTTTATTTTTTAAGTATATTTCAAGAATTTATTATTTATTTTTTATTTCTGGAATAAATAATTATGTTCTTGAACAATGAGAGTAAATTTTTAAAGTATTCACATTAGCATGTTTTGGAAACACTGTTCATTCTCTATATATTTGGTAATTGCTTAAGCTTGTTCTAGAATCATTATTCATACCCTATGTGTAGAAATGTAGCGTAAATAAAGGAACTCGCTATTTAATTAACAAGGTATCCGAAAATTATCGGTAGTCAACCATACATTATCAGAAAAGTATGAAAAAGAACCTTATGTTAGAAAAGAACCCTACATTTGGGATATTTGAAAATTATTGAAGGAGAATTGTATGTAAGTGTTAAATGTTACATTTGTTTCTCAAAGTATATTTTATCAACCTTACTTTTGTAAACAACCTTACATTTCTTAAAAAAGTATGGATCATGTACGTTTCATTTCGAAGATTATAAAAGTATGGATCATTTATCATATATTAGAAAGTTGAAGAGAAAATTATAGATTTCCAACCCTATGTTTGTGATCAACCATACGTTGACAACCTTACTTTTGGAGGATACATCATTAACCTTAATTTTATGATCTATGTTACGTTAAGAGGATGTATAATATACAACTCAACCTTACATTTGGTGTTAGAGAATTTAATGTTGATATTATTATTCAACGATCTGAAAGTGAATTATCAGGCAGATTTTGAGTCGGATTAAAAGCTAATTTTAAAGTGCGTCTTTGACGAGTTCAGAGATGTTTAAGGATCGAATTAAAAGGATCATTTCATGGTGAATTAAAAGGAGAGTTAGGAATACTCTATAAATTCAAATGTTTGAATTACATGAGTAAAAAGGCAAAGATTGTGGATCTGATTTTTGCAGAGGATGTATTCGTTATATCTATTTTATTTTAAGGTGTGTGTAAGTACGAACTGAAAATAGTGATCAAGAACATAAGAGAAGATAAATCTATCAAAATATGTGATCTTTTGTATGAAATTAATATGAAGAGAGGAAAAAATAGAGTAAATCATGATCTACATTTCTATTGATTATGGAGAGTGATAAAATATTTGTTTGTTAAAGAAGAAGATACATGACAGAAGATTCACTTATTCGACATTGAATATCAGTTGTGAATCTGCTACTGCTGAAGTTGCGATTTGTATTTCTATTACAACTATAATGAAATCTACTCAAAATACCTCTTTCTTGAAGGTCAATCTTTTTAAGGACAACTATTAATTTACTATCAATTGCATTCTATTGCAATTGTGAAGAAAAATTAGGAGAGTATTATCAAATATCAAATAATTTATTATCTTGATTGAACAGATTCTCATTTTAAGCTATACATGTTCTGTGATTGAACCATAAGGCTGTATTTTTCCTTAGATTGTAATGGTGTCAACTACCTGCACTCATTTGTTGAAAGGTCTGTTGAGATGAGGACTAGATAGTGAAAATCGCAATGCTCATGGAGTAGAGTGTTGGTGGAGTGGACTATGGGCCTTCTATTCCCCAAACCACTATATATCATGTGTTCCAGCATTTTCATATTTTCATTGTATTAATCTATCTAATTAAAGATAAAGGATAGAACAAAATCTCACCAATATTTTTGAAAAGACACAATTCACCCCCTCTTATATATATTTAGTATAATGTCAATCCAATAATTGGTATCAAAGGTTGGGATTTTGATAAATCTCTAAAAAGCTAAAAGTGATTAAGGATTATACATAGAGAAAGATAACTGATACAAGAGAGGCAATTTCTATGGTCAGAGAATTGTAATTCAATGGAGAAAACTATTGATGTTGGAAGTCGTGAATGATTATCTATTTGAAAAAACATGGATGCAGAGTATATTCTAAGATACTGACTCCATATTAAATACCTAAAAAACCTGAGATGTGGAGTACATCTACATAAGTAGAATATGATATGAACTCGAAGGAAATGAATTAAATTATATGTTTTCTAGGTCTTGATGAATTTATCCGAGTATCTCAATGCCCGACATCATATGAGATGTGACAAACTATTTCTGTTGCTTATGAAGGAACTAACAATATCAGGGATATGAGATATGCTACTGCTAAGCTTAAATTTGATACATTCATAATGGTTGAAGTTGAAATAATTACTCAAATAAATTGAATGTTGACATATATTGTCAATAATATAACCGCCTTGAAAGATCCCATTAAACAAGCTAATCAAGCTTTAATAGTACTGAGAGTACTTCCTACAAGATGGAATGGAATCTCAGCTGCAATCAGACAGTTGACACCTTTCAAAGACTTAACTATGATAGAACTTATTGGAACAGTAATGATGTATGAAGCTGAGATTCAAGATGAAGAAAATGAGCATCATGTGTTTATCAAGAGAGATCAAACTGCCATGAAAGTGTCATCACAATGCAAAAATATGAAGAAAATTGTAAAAGTGAAATCATAAAGTTCATTATTTATCAAGTTCTGATGTGAAGCAGGCTCAACTAGACGGAAAATTCCCTAAATTATATAGAAAGAAGAAGGGATTCATAAAATTCTTCAAAAAGAATGACAATGAAGTTAGATGTTATGAGTGCATGAAAAAGGGGCACATCAGAACTAAAAATACAATGTTAAAGGAAGACAAGAAGAAAAAGTTCTTCAAAAGGAATGATTATGAGCATAAGTAAAAGAAAGCAATGAATGTTACATAGAGTGTATCTGATGACTCTAGTATCACTTCTGAATTAGACTCAGAAAAGGAAGAAGTAAATCTGAAATCCAATATGTGTTTTATGGCAGAATCACATGAGGTACAATCATTCTACTATTCTGACTATACATCTAAATCTTGTTACTCTAATGAAAAACATGCAGCCTACTGCAATATGCTTGAAGAAAAATATGATTCTCTAATTAAGAAGAATATGTCTTTAAAGAACACTCATAAGGATGTTTCTGATTAAAGTGATACAATACTAAAGCAATTTAAGGAGTATAATGATAAGTATAATTCAATTAATATTGACTATACAAATCACAAAGCTAAAATAAAAACTCATCAAATAGAATTAGAAACGTATAAAAATGTAGCACTTATTTTTACCAAAGGTGAAAACTATTTGAATGAAATTGTTGAAAAAATAGTTATTAAGAATGAAAGGTTTGGAATTGGAAGTAAAGGTGAAAAACCAAAGCAGAACAAGAATTATTTAGTTCCAAGATCAAAATGATTAAATTGTAATTAATGTGGAATAAGGAGACATATTTCTAATAACTGTTTCTGAAGACAACCTAAAAAGAGTGGTATTATGAAAGATTTTATTTAAAATAATTTATTTGGTTCTGTTGATTTTTTAAAAACAAAGCAAGTCAATATTAACAGACCATTGCTGGCTAATATAACTAGACCCAATAGAATATGGGCCCCAAAGAAACTTGTTTAAATTCCTTTGTAGGAAGCAGGTCACAGAAGAAAAAAGACTAAATTGTGTATGGATAGTTGCTGCTCAATGCATATGAGTGGAAACTCATCTAATTTCTCTACACTCACTCAAAAAGATGGTGGATTGTCACTTTTGGTGACAATGTAAAAGGGAAAATCATTGGTATTGGAATAGTTGGAGATCCAGAAGATGTCTCAATAAAAAAAGTACTTTTTGTACATAGATTAAAACACAATCTGATAAGTATCTATCAACTCTGTGATGACTGTTGTACTGTTGATTTTTCTAATAACTCTTCTACTCTTTTTTAAAATAAACGGCTAGAATTTAGAGCACCAAGAACTGATAATGTATACACCTTATATTTAAATTCCTTGCGTAAACAACAAGTAAAATTCTTAAACACTAAATTGAATGAATCTTGGATCTTCCATAGGAGACTTGGACATTGTAATGTATATGTTTTACATAAATTATCTAAGAAACAATTTGTTTCTGAATTTACTATTCTCAAATTTGAATGTGATAGATTCTGTGATGCATGTTAACTTAGCAAGCAACACAAATCATCCTTCAAATCTATTAACAAATTTTCTATACCTAATCCTCTAGAAATTATCCATATGGATTTTTTGGACCTTCAAGTGATCATGCTTGGCCGGTAAATTATATGTATATGTTTTAGTTAATGATTATTCTATATTTACTTGGATATTATTTTTGAAATTAAAAAATGAATCTTTTACTTTATGTAATAGTTTTTGTAAATATACAAAAAATGAAAAAAGAATTAATATTATTCCATTAAGAAGTGATCCTAGTCGATAATTTTAGAATAATGAATTTATTTCCTTGTTCTCAAACAAGGGTATTAAACATAATTTCTCTACACCAAAAACAACTCAAAAAATGGAATTTTTGAAAGAAGAAATATGACTATTTAGGAAATGGCTAGGGATATTCTAAACGAATATTGTATTCCTACCTATTTTTGGACAGAAGCTGTATTCACAGACAGATATATAGTGAATAGAATTTTAATTAGACCAATTTTGAAAAAGACACCCTGTGAACATTGGAATAATAAAAAACCTAAATTAAATCACTTTAATGTTTTTGGATTCAAGGTTTACACCTTTAACACCAAGGATAGTATTGTTAAGTTTCATCCAAAATATGATAAAGGAATTTTATAAGGATATTTAGTTACCTCCTAATCTTATAAAGTCTATAATACAAAGTCAAGGATTGTTGAAGAATCAGTTAATGTTAAATTTGATTAATCTGATCCTTCTAAGAAAAGGGCAGATCAAATCGATGAATCTGTCTCTAATGATATCATGAGACTTGGGAACTTGTAAATGATTTTGAAAAAGATATAAATGAAATTATGTCCAATTCAGAAGAACATGATACTAAAGAACCTTTAAGTGTACTACCTATACATACTTGAACCCTAATGAATCACCCTTTAGAAACTATAATAGTTGACTTAGACACATTACTAAAAACTAGATGAAATATAGGAAATCTTGTAGAATTATCGGCCATTATATCCCTACTAGAAACTAAGACTATAGAAGAAACTTTAGATGATGAAAGCTGGATTATTGTAATGTAATAATAATTAAACCAGTTCAAGAGAAATGAAGTCTGGGAATTAGTTGAAAGACCACAGAATTATCCAGTGATATGAACAAAATGGGTCTTTAGGAATAAGCAAGATGAACAAGGAATAATAACTAGAAATAAAGCATGACTTGTAGAAAAAGGATATAATCAGGAATAAGGTATAGTAATTATGAGACCTTTTCAAATGTATCTAGGTTAGAAGCTATTAGAATCCTTTTAGCCTATGAAACACATATGAATTTTAAATTATTTCAGATGGATGTTAAGTTTACCTTTTAGAATTCTATTTAATGAAGGATGTTTATGTTGAGAAACCATCTGGTTCTGAAAATTCACAAAACCCAGATTCTATTTATAAACATACTAAATATATTTATGGACTTAAACAAGAAGCTGAAGCTTGGTATGAATGATTATACTCTTATCTTTTGAAAAATGATATTACTGTTGGAATTGCAGATCAAACACTATTAAAGAAAACTGTAAATTCTAATATTTTATTGGTTCAAATTTATGTTGATGATGTAATTTTTGGATTAACTAAAAAATCCCTTTGTCATGAGTTTTCAAATATAATGCAAAAAGAATTTGAAATGATTATGATGGGATAATTAAATTTCTTTTTAGGACTTCAAATTTATCAAAATGATTTTGGAAATGTTTTGAATCAAATAAAATACATTATTGATTTACTTAAGAAATTTGGACTTGAAAATAGAAAGATATTTACAACTTTTATGTGTACGAATATAAAACTTGATTTGGATGAAACTTGAATTTCAGTTGACAACAAGTTATATAGAGTTATGATTGGTACTTTATTATATCTTACTTCTAGCTAGCAAGATATAATGTATTCAGTATGTCTCTGTGCTAGATTTTAATAAAATCCAATAGAATCCCATTTAACTGCTGTTAAAAGGAAATTTAGATATTTAAAAGGATCTATTTTTCAAATCTCTACTTTATCCCAAAACATCTGATTTTAATTTAATTTTATATTCAGATGAAGACTCTGGGAGTTTTAGCTTTGATAAGAAAATCACTTCGGGTACTTGTCACTTTTTAGGGAAATCCTTAGTGTCATGGTCAAGTATGGAACACCACTCAGTTTCCCTACAAATAGCCAAAGCAGAATATGTTTCTACTGGAAGTTGCTATGCACAAGTGTTGTGGGTGAAAAACACTCTTATGGATTTTGGACTAAATTTTAATAATACACATATTATATATGATAATACTAGTGCTATAAATATTTCAAAAAATCCATTTAACCATTCAAGTACTAAGCATATTGATATTATACATCACTTTTAAAGTGATCATTTTATTCAAAAGGATATATTTTTAGAATTTTTTAATACGGAAATTCAATTAGAAGATATTTTTAATAATCCACATCCTACTACAAGGTTTGAATTTATTATGGGCGAGCTAGGTTTATTTAATTTTAAATAAAATTTTAATTTTATTCATTTTAATATTGTTTTTTTCTATTTAAATATATACTTGTTATTTATTTTTATATGCACCGTAGAAAATTTTCATTTGTCTTTAAAATATATGTAATGATGATTGAATACACAGGATTCAAGGCTATCAAAACCTTTCGAACTCTGAACCGTTTCGTTTCCATCAAAACCCTTTTGAACCCGCAAAACCACACCACTGCTTGTCACCCCTAATCTTCGAACCTCTGAAACCCTAACCTTCAAACCTTTAGTAATTTTCACAGAAATGGAAAAGAATAAGAGAGCTAATGAGGCCAAGACCAGCAATTCTAAGAAACAGTGCTCATAAGGAATGAAAATCTTACATGGAAAGAAGATTTATTTATAATGGAAAATTCATATGAACTTGTTGTTAAAACAAGCACTATCATTTCAGAATCTTGAACAATCCTTCAATAGTGAGAATATGGAATTCTTGTCCAAAGTAGATATTCAATATTTCTTTAAATTTATTCAATTTAGTTAGGGAGATGATTACGACACCATGATGACTAAGATATAGAATAGACATTTTTCAATCTCTTCAGTTTAAATTAGTCAGATACTGAACTTCCCTCATGAGGGAGTGTTTTATTTTTATTTGGAAAATATATGAGATTCTGTGCACAAATCATAATATATTATGTCTTTTCGGTTTGGATCTACTAACATTATGAAAATGTTCGTTAATTATTTGGAACTAGATCAGAAGATCCTTATAAATTTTTTAAAAACCATGATAGCGCAAAAAATGTTATATATGGAGAAGATATTGTATCCTGATATGTATATATTGAATCTTCCACTTAGTGATGTAAAATTAAATTTTCCTAGGAACCTGCTGTGGTACCTGAGTTGCTTCTATTAAAGTGAAGCTATAATGAATTTCTACCCTTTTGGTAGATTCATATCAAAACTCTTGTTCAAGAGATACATGGTGATACTGTTTGATGATGGAACTCATTATCACCATATTAATGTTATTAATGCTGGTTCATAAACAAAATTGGTTATTTATGTAGTATATTAAAAGGAAAAATCCTTCCAGTAGGAGATGAAAAAGAAGTAGAAGAAGAGAGATCTCAGGATCAGCCTGACAAGTCAATGGAAAATCAAGCTACACCCAAAGTTAGCTCTGTTTCTAGAAGAATAAGTTTTGTAGTTCAGACTGTGCTAGAGGAAACAAGTCAAGATGGACATCAAGTAAAAATAATAAGAGATGATATTTCTCATGAACAGAAAGTTTCAAATGTTTTAACCTCACATGTTTTATTGAGTTACATATTTGTATGAGAAGATACTTCTGAAAAATCAATGGAAGTTGTTGTTGAGGTGTGAAGACCAGTGGAAGAACCTCCGATTCAATCTAGAATTCAAATTGAAGCTGAAGGAGAAACTCAGGAACATGATGTGGATGTTACAGAAGTTGAACCTGAAAGAATTGAATTTGAAAGACCAAAACCAGAACCTGATGTTGAAATTGAAAAAGAGGCAGTGCCTGGAGTAGATTAGTCCAGTCCTCAATTAGAAGAAGATTAAATTATTCAAGAGAATTAAATAGTAGAATTGATTGCTGATATACAAGATGAAAACCCTTCTGATGTACAAACATATGTTCTTAAAGAGGATTTTTCTATAGAATTGTCTTGAAAATACCCACAAGAAAAATCTTTGGACCAACCAATTAGAGAAGATAAGGAGAACGAAGATGGAGAATACTTACCCCTTGTGTTAGTACATCACTTTCATGATGAAAAGGAGAATCAAGCAAAATATACATATGAATCAGAAAATGAGGAAGTCAATGAAATATATAGGGAGTTGTAGATCATGAATCAAGAGAATTATTCTCTGAGGAGAGCATTAGAAATAGAAAATTAAAATTCCATAGTCTACAAAACAGTACAGTTTCAAATAATGAAGTTGGACTTTTTATGATTGATATACTGATTGAGGTTTCAAAATTAATGTCTGAAATGGATATGAAGTTAGTTTTTTCAGATCTCAAATAATTTATGGAGAAAAATTTGGCATCTGTTAGGATCGAGGAGGCCAGTGGTTCAGATACTTCACCTGATTTGATCAGAAGATTTATGTCAATAACGACTGTCTTAGTTGATATGAATGAAATGTTTCATGATTTGCAATGCAATAGTGATCCTCCTTCAGTGCTGTTAGACAATCAAAAGTTTTTTGTTGAAAATTTAACGTCAAATGATCCATGAATCAGATCTTTCTCTGATAAGTCAACAGAAAAGTTTCCTTTGTTTTTGGAGAAGGAAGAAAGGTAACATGAGTTTTTCAGGGTCAACATAATTTAAGACATTCATATGACTCAAGATAATATGGATCTTAATTTTATTCTTTGTAATGGAATGATGAGGATATTAATGGAGAAGCTATCTAAAATCAAGGAAGTATTTCAAACAAGATAGACCCTATATAAACCCTGACCAACCCTTGATTACTGTATTTATCAATTTTGAACATTTAAATAATTTTAATAACAATCTTTTTCATTAAATATTGGTGTGTTTGTTTTTTTACTATCATTTATTAGATATTCTAATAATCCATATTCACTAATTGATAAATATTTACATATATCATTTACTTAAGTTCAGTGCTACATTAATATGTGTTATATTCCATATTTTGTATTTCTTTTTTGATATCACAAAAGGGGGAGAAATTTGGATCAACAAAACATTTTATTTTAACTAATTTTAATTTTTTTACATATTATTTTAGGGAAAAATTTTAAGTATAGTTTTATTTTATAAACATAAATCATTTCATTAAAGGAGAAATACAAATTTTGACTTTAAAATCTTTTCAGTGGGAGAAGCTTGGATAAATATTTGTTTAAATTTTTTTTTTGATATATATTTTTCCTTACTTTTATTTTTCACTTTTGAAAAATGGGGAGAAATTTATTTTTATTATTATAGATAACACAATGTTTAGTTATTTATGAAATAATCTTTCTAAAAGTAAATATTTCATTATCTAATAAAAATTATAAACTATATTTAATTAATTTTGAAAATTAATTTCATATATTATTTTATAGGTTTTGTGATCATCAAAAAGGTGGAGATTTTGGAGCAAGTGTTGTTTTCAACAATAAAATGTTAATATTTAAAGAGGGAGATTATTGAGAACAATACTCTATCTCTTAATGATGATTTTGATGATCAAAAACACCCTTAATTGATTTCTAATGATTTTATTTTTTAATTGTATTTCAGAAATTTATTATTTATTATTTATTTCTGGAAGAAATATTTATGTTCTTGAACAATAAGATTTAATTGATACAGTATTCGCATTAGTGGGTTCTAGAAACACTGTTCATCCTCTACATATTCGAGAATTTCTTAAGCGTGTTCTAAAATCACTGTTCAAACCCTATCTGTAGATACATAGCATAAAGAAAGGAACCCGATGTTTACTTTACAAGTTATCAGAAAAGTATGGTTAATCAACCATACTTTATCAACAAAGTCAAAAAAAACCCTACGTTAGGAAACAACTATACATTTGGGATATTTAAAAAGAATGGAAGGAGAACTGTACGTAAATGTTAAATGTTACGTTTGTTTCTCAAAAGTATGGTTCATCAACCTTACTTTTGTAAACAACATTACATTTATTATCAATGTATGGATCATATACCTTTCGTTTGGAAGCTTTTAAAATTATGGATCATTTATCATATGTTTGAATGTTGAAGAGAAAAGTATGGATATACAACCCTATGTCTGTGATCAACCGTACGTTGACACCCTTACGTTTGAAGGATACGTCATCAACCTCATGTTTACGATCTAATTTACGTTTAGAGGTTACATACTGTACAACTCGACTATACGTTTGGTGTCAGATAATTTAAATTTGATATTATTATTCAACGATCTACAAGAGAATTATTAGGAAGATTTTAAGCTGTATTAAAAGCTGATTTTAAAGCGTTTCTTTGACAAGTACAGATCCATTTTAGTATTGAATTAAAAGGAGATTTTCCTGGCGAATTATATGGGGAGTTATGAATACTCTATAAATTAAAATGTTTGAATTACGTGAGTAAAAAGGAAATTATTGTGGATTTGATTTATGTAGAGGAAGTATTCATTATATCTGTTTTATTTTAAGGAATGTGTAAGTATGAATTGAATATTTTGATCAAGAACATAAAATCAGATACATCTACAAAAATATGAGATCTATTATAGAACATTCAAGAGAATATAAGAAAAAATAGAGTCAATCACGATGTACATTTCTGTTGATTACGAAAAGTGATAATAGCACTATTTGTTAAAGAAGAAGAAACATGAAAGAACATTCACTTATTCGACATTAAAGATCAATTGTAAATCTGCTACTGCTGAAGTTGTGATTTTTATTTCTATATCTACTACAACAGGATCGACCCAGAATTACTATTTCTTGAAGACCATTCTTTCTGAAGATGATGATTCATTTACTGTCAATTGCATTCTCTTACAATTGTGAAGAACAGCCAGGAGAGTATTTTCAAAGATCAAATACTTTTTATCTTTAGTTACCAGCTTCTCGTTCTAAGCAGCATAGGTTCTGTGATTGAACCAGAATGTTGTGCTTTGCCTTAGATTGTAATGGTGTTTACTACCTACACTCAGTTGTTGATTGGTCTGTTGAGATGAGGAACATATAGTGAAAATCACCAAGCTCGTGCATTAGAGCGTTGGTGGAGTGTAATAGGGGATTTCTATTCCCCGAACCACTATATATCATGTGTTCCTGCATTTCATATTTCTGTTGTATTAATATATCTGATTAAATATGGAGGACAAAACATGATCTCGAGAAGTTTTTTGAAAAGAAACAATTCACCCACCCTCTTGTGTATATTAAGTATAATCTCTATCCAACAAGAAAACCATACTCAATCAAAAAAATTAACATCTTTAAATAATATTTGTTTTTTAACTCTATTGACAACCAAAATTTTTTTTTACTAATGAAATAATATAAGTCGATCATAATAAAATATATAAAAATGAAACATATGAATATGGTACTTAGATTTCACATATAATGTTTTAGAGTTATATGAAATTAGAAATATCTATATGACTATTCCTATATCCACATATAAAAAACTCCATCATTCAAAAATATAGAAAAATTGTCACGACTATGGGTAATTCTGATTTAATGTCATTATACTTGGGTATAAATTATCCAATAAACTATATAATTTAGAAAAAATAATATTTAATTTATATATATATACTATATGGAACATCTAAATTCAAGAAAAAAAGTTAATTAAAAAACTATATTAAATGTATATGAAAAATAAATATTATATTTGTGTACCAAAAAATAAATTCCAAGAATTAAAAAATTATATGAATTAATTTATCATATAAATTAATGAATGCATAATATTAACATTTTATAAATATTTTATGAACATTAATAATAATAAAAATTAATATTTTTTTATTTTCAAAATATGTGATATTTATATGGGAATTTATATTTAATTTTGGGAAAAATATATTTTTTAAATTTTATAATACTAATAATTTATAAAAAAATTATGAAATATAATAAATTGATCCCAAATATGTTTCATTTATTTTTTTCATTAATTGGTATTTTATAATTTATAGAGGGCTTTATCAATCATAAGTTAAGATAGATATCAAGATATAATATAAGAACTATCTTAAAGAGACAATCCAAATTTTTGATTTGTAATAAATCATTATGTATTTAGTGACACATACAAAATAAATTAAAGAACATAAATGAAAAAACAATTGTATATAACTATAATAGTCATAGAGATACACTATATCTCTATTATGATTCAATACACTATTTTTTTATAACCCATACAACAGTCATATCATATGAGATAACGTATAATATCTTACAAGAAATGAAATAACCAAGGTATTTCAATGTATCAAGATATATTATGAAAAATTGTCATACCCCATGACTAATACAAATAATTACGATATTATATATCATAAATATATATAGGGATATCTAGTTAATTACATTCAAATGGTTCCATCATACACAATGATATGGTTTCAAAAATATTTCAATAATATCTTATTTATGAAAATATTCTAAAATCATGTAGACCTATTGATGATCATGGATGAGATACCACAGTTTATTTTTATAGGATTATTGTAATGATCATTACAGTGGAAGATACACAATATAATGAATTTACTATCATCAATAATCAAAAAAGAAGTGTAGAACATAAAATATTTTCTCAAATACCTCAAATATATAATAATACATTCCAATTAATCATTGGAGTGATTTATTAATAGAGATCATTGATGATATAAAAAATTATTCTCACCACTTCTTGTGGTATAAAGGCCACTGATATACTTTTATAATATGAGAGGACTGATGAAATATAATGTTATAATAGAAAAATTCTTAATGGATAATAGTTGTTATAGATAGAATAGAATCATTCATCTATCGATAGTTTGAATCACCCACACCCTAATATTTTTAGGATTTTAAATCTTATATATTATCCATTCACTGAAAATCCTTCATTTATCACAACTCTTCAATAAAAATAATTTTGATTATCCATTCCACTTATGTTATTAACCATTTTAGGTCAAAACCCATTTCAAATAATATTTGAATGTGGAATATTTTTTTTTGTTTAACTACACTCTGTTTCCTTCCAGTAATCTCATACATTTATTTCCCAATGACCTAAAATATTGATATAATTTTTTCTTTGATGTATTCAAGCACACTTTTATATTCTTTCAATATATAGTATTAATAATCATTATATATTTCATTCGCATATTCTCCCTTAACATATTATACATAAACATGATCAAGTTTAAAATCATAGCTATTTATATTCTAGAAAACATTTACATTCCCTCAACATACATCTTGATTTTTTGTGTTCCAAATCAAATTTGGTATAATTTTAAAATCAATAATAAAGTATTATCACCAATCACTAATGTAATATCTCCCATAAATTTTTTAATTCAATCATATTTTCGTAATGATGATTATGATTGAAATTGAATTTAATATAAAATATTAAAACCTCATATATACATCCCAAAAGAAGCTTTAAATTATCAAAATATATTTCTTTTATTCTTAATTACATGTATTAAAAGATCACATCTCTTCTGTAATTTTTAAATATTTCTAAATAATTATAATAACTCTAAAAATAAGATATCTTATCAATTTTATATTAAAATATACAAATTTTAGTCTTACAAATCCAGATGATCTTTAACACATAAAAACTCATATAAAATATACATCGTAATGTTTTTTTTAATTATTTAATTCAATTACAAAATTAGTGTATGTTTTTAACAAATCCAAAATTTAATTTTTAAAAGAACAATAGAACCCTATTTTGAAAATATATTTTCCATTGACCAATATAGATTGATCTCAAATAATTTATCAAACATAATTATTAAAATATCATTCTTTTACTATGTGTAGTGGTTGTGTATTTTTCCAAATTATAGTTTGACTCTTATAAAGATATTTCTAATCATAAAAATATATATTGGAAAATATATTAGATTTAAAATCCTAATTTTTTTTAAAAAAAAAATTATATTTTATATATTTTAATTTATTTTTAGATTCATTTAAACCAAATTTAAATTATGTAATTTCATAAAAAAGTTGATGAATTCTAGTGAACATACCAACCACAAGTTGATGTAAATTTGCATCAATGAAATATTTACCCTTTAAAAATAGTTGGTGAAAGAATATATATATCCAAGAACACCTTATATAATTTAATAATGACGTTTCCTTCCCTGATTTTTATAGTTTTACCTTGTTCATCATTAAAATTATTATTTTCATTAAGAGATTATTGTTATTATAACAAAATATAATCTTCAATAATTTCTTTATCATGTATTTAAAAAAAATTCTCAATTCTCTGATCTTCCATAAGAATAACAAAAAAACATCTTCACCATTATTTGATCAAACTATATTTTATTCATCTATATTAATCACTAATCCTTCAATATAAAAATATATGATTGATAATTTTAGTTTTGATATTCAATTCAATTCACTCATATTCTTAATTAGTTTAACCATTCAGATCTCTTCTATCCTTAGATAATACTTCTCCATGAGAAAAATATATTTGTTAATAGATTCAATCCCATATTCTTATATGACATGTTGATGCTTACAATTATTTTGTGGTTACGTATTATCTTTACCTTTATGTCATGATTCCAACATAGTAAAATATTCATTAATAGATAATTAATGTTCAACGTATAGATTTCAAATATATCTAATTATTAGCAGTCTAGTTTCTGTGATTTTTTTGATGACTCTAAATATTTTCCAACTCATCCAAATAAACATATTTCTTCTCAAATTGTAGGTTGATTAGTCATCCATAAATTAATAGATTTATTTTCTTCCCACCATAGATAAAATAGGTCTTATAACAAATAATTTACCATATTATATTGTTTTTCTACACATTCATCAGTATATATAATGAAATAATCTTGAAATTTTTTTTTGAAAACATCTAACCCTTTATGTTATCCCATATTCAAATAAATAGAATTAATTTTATTTTTTGGTTTCCAAATATTATTGAAACATATTATCGATATTATTAGTTCCAAATAGAAATAGTTTAATGTCTATGTGTCTAATATATTCATCACTACCCAATGTATAAATGGACTTTAAATTTCCTTCACAAGGATAGGAAAATATTTTATCAATTTAAATATATATTAAATAAATAACATTTTCACATACATTTTACATAATTGAATCTTATATCTTTGTAATATTTTTTTGAAAATTGTTTTTGAAAAAAACAATTTTCTTCAAATGAAATTTATAATTATTTATAAAAAATGCACTCCCATTATAGAACACTCAGAACACTCTTAAGAAGAATATTTATTTTACTTTGAAAATTTGAATAGAAAAATTATCAAAGAGTAATTATAATCTATGGTGCATCAATTTTATTCCTCTTAATCACTATTGATGATACATCCTTTTCCCTTTTCGGTTTTCCTATTATCAGGAAAAGGATGATGATTGAGGCTTCAGTTTTGGAATAATGAGATATATTTTGAGTCATACAATTGAATTTAGGTTTTTTGAACCAAATGATCAATTTTTTTTAAAAAATTTCAACGATAGATAAAAATAGTCAGACAATAAATCATTTAAATATAAATAAATATTTATTGAAAAAATATGATAAATGTATTATAAAACTAAAACAATTTATTACCTATAAAATGTAAATATCATATATCAAAAGATAAATATTATGTACCACAAGATTTCAATTATGTGTTATGATAATATTTTATTTATCAGATTATGTTATATTAGAATGATCATATCTATGAAATATATATATTTTTGATAAACCATTTAAAAAGAAAAAAAGAAAAAAATAAAAAATATTAAACTCTCTAAATTAAAAATTACTGACTAATGCATAATGAAATTCAAATGATCAAAAAAATTATCTCTGAAAATATATCATTTAATTAATGTTTATTATCAGTATAATAAATCCATATATAAACATTTTGGTGTATAATTTTTGGATAAATGATTCATTATATCAATATAATTTTTTCCCAATTTAATTATTGGATTTTTTAAATGATGATATCACTTATCTAATTTTTTATTATTCACTTCTATTCTAAACCAAAAATAATGTCATTTAAATTTATTTCAACCAAAACACTTATTTAAACCAAATACCTACTGAAACATACTCAATTTTAGTAGTAGAAAAATAAAATTAATTTTATTTCATACTTGTCAAAGAAACTAAGGATTTTTTAATGAAGTTGTAGGTTCTTATGGAACTCTTCCACCAGAGTTAAAAACCCCTAAAATCATCATCATAATATGAAATTAAATGATATCTCTATGTTTTAGAACATAATAAATAAATAAAAACTAAACCATTAACATACCTTAAAATCCATTTTGTTGATATTAGATTAGATTCATTATGTCTTTCTAAAAGACTAGCACATATAATAAAAATAAACCCGATGTATAGTCTAATAGAAGATAGATATAAAAACGTAAAATTATTTCTATTTATAACTAATTTTCAATATATTCCATGATTTACCAATATTATGTCTAATTATATAACTCATAGTAATTTTATAAGTTGTAATATTTTGGAGTTCAATGTTTTTGAGAAATTATTATATGTAATTTATTTGATTTTTGAAAATTTAAAAGTCTTCTTAAAAGATTTCAGAACCAAAAAACATTTAATATTCCCATAATCATTATTTGAATCATATATTGCATGATTATAAAAATTAAATAAAATAATCTATGAGTTTCTAAGCCAAAAAACAATATCTCAATAACTTTTGTATAAATAGACATTTCAGGGTATTGTTTTACTGATTAGTGTAGGATATTACAATCCTATAAAATAATAATTCGATAAAATAAAATAATTATGACTCTAAAATCTAGATCATTATTCTTACATAAGGGGTTTTAGATCTTTTTTATGTTTTGAAATATAATATATAAGATGTGGATTGTGAAAACCATAAATTTTTTAAAATATGTTCCTCCAAAATAAATCCATTTAAATCGGAAAATTTAATATCCATCTAGAAGTTTTTAAAATTCACATATGATGAACATTCTAAGAGAATTATAATTGTATTCTAACTATGTACAATGGAAAATTATATTTTATTATCTATACATTCCTCTTGATTATATCCTTCGTTCATAAATATATCTTAATTATATTTATTTTTTAATATTATAATGATAATTTCTATAATCATATTTAATACCTTTTAGTTTGGTATATGATTATATATTAACTAACTCCCAAAATTTTTCCCTTTTTGACAAGTTTAATGCTTCTTTCAAGGATAACATCCAAATTTCGTCAGTTATTTTTGGTTTTATCGTTTTAGGACAAGGATATAAAATTCAAGTTAAAAACTAAAAAATATTTTTAACACATATTCTCATTCATAATCCTTTATATTTACAATATATAAAAGTTTCCAATAGGTTTTTAATTATGGATCTATTTTACTAAGTACCATACATTAATTTTCCTTAGTTTCAAACTATTTAGGGATTTTTTATATATGAACATGTTCATCATCATCATCATCCTTTTTAGTGTTAAAAGAATTATAAGCTCTAAATTTATTCATTGAATCTTAAAGGGCGTCAAATTTTTTCATGTGAGAAACCAGATAATATACATCAAAGAAAACATTAATTTATTTTTTAACTATGAATGATAACTGTTTAGAAAATGAATTCGATTTATAAGTATTATAATGTTGATGATAGATTACTTCATTACCATGGATCAAATATACCATGGTTATTTTTAATGATAAATATATAAACCTTTCATCAAAACAAATATAACTATAAAACAGTTGGATTTATATTTTACCATTTTATAGTGTGCCTTTTTATAATTTTGTTATTGTATCTTTTTGATGACATAATAGTCTGTATTGATAAATATAGCCTAAATATTTGTTGGAATATTATATTCAATTTGTATGTTTTTTTACATTTATTAAAAATTAATATTTATTCTTTCAATAATACCATTATTTTTTTAGGATCTATTGGAACCAAAAATTTATTTATAATATGATTATTTGAACCGAAAGAGTTAAAATCCTAAAATTTAAATTCTCTTATAGTACCTCTCATCATGTAATAATTTTTTTCACATTCTTATTCTGATAATGTTTTCATAAATTCATTAAAAAACACTTGATTTTGTTTCACACCTCAATGAATTAGATAAGGTAAATCTTGAAAAATCATCAACTAATACAGAATCAAAATACTTTCCTCAAAGTATTCATGTTCTAGATAATGTAAAAAATAACATGGATATGTTACAATAATCTAGAAGTATCAACCTATCTGATTTATTTGAAAGAATATATATGTTGGCTTAACATTTTATATGCATCACAAAGAAAAGTTTATTTAATATTTATATATGGAAAAATAGACATAAAATTGTTCGTATAACTGTTTCACAAATAATTGACATTACAATATAAAATTATTCAATTTCTAATCCAATATTAAATATTATTAGTAATTTAATATTCTATGTTAATTCAATATAATTATTCAATATAAAAAGTATTGAATTTTCCAATTCATTTTACTTTAAATATTAGGGTTTTATCCCTATAAAATGTGGAATTAATATAAAAATTAAAATGAACAACCATAATTAAAGATCTATGATATATTAATAATTTTATTCTTTAAACCATGAATATATAAATTTTATTGATAACTGATGTTTACATAATTAAAAGATATACAATTCTAATAATATTTAATGTATAATTATTATCAACATTAATGTGACAACCATTAATATTTTGTAATGAATTCAAATTATAGAAACCTTTATTCATATTTTTTGAGTAGCCACTATAAATATAAAATTTGATAAAACTATAATTGTGGATCCATACCTCTTTAGTTTTATCCATAACAAATATTATCTTGTTAGTTTGATTTCTTAGGTTCAACACTGGATGAGTTATAATAATCTTTTTCAGAACTATTTGTAGACTTAGTGCCTATTTTTTTCATTATATAGTCGAATTTCTTCTAAATATTATTTAATATTATTTAAATTTGATAATTTTTATCTCTAAACATTGAACTTCATGATTTGTGATCATAAGATACAATCCAAAATACTTCATTGGTATTTTCACATCATTTGATGTAGTGACACTAAAATTAACATTATCTTTCTTGACAAAATATTCACCAAATACATTATATTTTATTTTATCATCCTAAAAAATTAGTGTTCCAATTAGGTTATTTATTTTCCAATCATGTTCAGGTATAGATTTTTTAATAGAAACAACAAAAACATGAAATATAGAAGATTACACATTTCAAATTCATAGAGAATATTTTGAATATATTACCGAAGCACCAATAGTTGCAACACAATATATTATATCATATAATATATCATTTATTTATGTTATTCATTCCCCGTATATCATTAAAAATGTGTCAAATTGTAGATAAATGGTATTGTACTTAAACATTTTCATAATTTGAATAACTTCATAATATACAATAATTATCTGCAACATATCATAAGTAGTATAAAATTAATCAACATGAATAAACTCATTAGGTTTTGATCCATAAATGAAAACAATCATTTCATTAAATTCAAGATAATAATCTATATCATTATTGGCACTCTATAACTCATGCTAACCAAGAAGACCATAAAATGTTTTAACCACCTTCGTGTAATATTTTATGCCAACATTTTTTAAATTGATAATCATAATCCTTTTTCAGATACTATTATTATCACTATTAAAACAAGTATTCATTTCAATTTTAATACTATTTATTATAATAAAAATCTTGTAATAAATGTAAATATTTATGCTTCTACTAATTTTTGTGTTGAACTAAAAATATATGATAATATATAATGTGTCTCCCTTATTTTTATGTTACAATATCCCACGAGGGGGAGATTCATGTATTTAATTTATCCCATAAAAATACAAAAATTTTAAAATTCCATATTCATTTAATTTCTCTTAGTCATCCATATTTCATTTAATCATATATACAATGGAAAAATAATAATATAAAATAGAATACCCAGTTTGTATTTATAGTGGGTCAAGGTTTACAAGAAGCATGACCTACTATACACCACCAATAACCTTTGGATGTGTGATTATTTTTTGTAATATTTTCCTTGGTATCTCATACTCAACCATAAGGAGATAAAAATTAGATTGATAAAAAATATAGTAATAAAGTTTTGTGTGATCCTTCTTATAAGGAATTTTCAAGGGTTCCATAACACATAGAGTAAAATAATATTACAAATTATAAAATTGAAAATTTATTGATTTGATATTTTGTTTGTTATCAAAAATATTTCATCATCAACTAATAGATAATTAATATTCCTCATAAGAAAATATGTCTCTAAATCATTGCTCTGAAAAGTTATTTTTTATAATCTAATTTTCAACATAATACATTATATTAGAATTTATATTTCATTCTTTACCATGTTTCATTTCAATATAATTATAAATTATACCCTCATAAAAGAATTTATAAATTATTAGAAAAATTGAAAACAAAAAATTGTTCATTTATTCAATCCCACGAGTTGTATTAATCTTCGACAAATTGTGTCTCATTTTTTGTATAAGAATATATATATATATATATAAAGTATCCAAAAAGTAAATTTTCAAGAATAGTTCTCATACTTAGCCATGAAATTATAAATTCACATAGTTTTTAATCTAATTTCATAAATAAATAATTACCTATAAAAATTTATTCAATCATTTCATGAAACCATGCTTCTAAAAATGAACTATTTTAGATATTATACATTTTCATTTATAAAATATAGACAAAAAAAGTATCCATGAGAAAATATCTAATTTATTTACAATATTTAAAATTCCATGGAACAAAAATACCATTTATAATGTAATAAACCATGATTTCATATGGATATACTATGTTTGCAGGTGAATAAGACACACAACCCTGAGCATAAATGAATCACAAAATATTAATATTTTAATGTGACTGTTATAACATTTCCGTTAAATTTGAGAGGAAGAATAAAATTAAGGATTTATAATATATATATATATATAATGCCCACACACATTTCTAGTTTATTAATTAAATATTTTTTAATAAAGAATTTAATTTTAGTGAATTCATTTTATTCCTCAAAAACATATTTTCTAAAAAAAATTCATTTATTTTTATATGTAAAAATAATTTGATTGATTTCATGTGATTATAGAAAATTTATTTGATAAAATGAAATTCATTTTTCCAATTACAATATATAAAAAATAATGGTGAAATTTTGATAATTTTCATAATTGTTTTACTTGATAATGAATAATGAAAAATAAAGCTTTTATTAAACACTATATTTTATTTTATGGAATTTGAGTGTAAAATAATTTTTATTTGTGTTTGTCTTAAAATACTGTTAGTTAAATTTTTTAAAAATAATCAAATTATAGTTTTTGAAATAGAATTTATTCTTTAAATTAGTATTAAAATATTAATTTTTAATAGATTTTTTCTGAAGAAATTGATTTTTGTGTGTTTTTTCATGTTTTTTATTTTGTAAATTGTAAAGACTTGGAATTTAAATGTAATTTTTTTATTTATATGGGAATTTTACGAGTCCCTGAAAAGTTACGACAAGTGATTCCAAGGCCTTCTGTGCCCGAAATGAATTTCTGGACATTTTTTTGGGTACATTTAGTAAAGGTACGAGCGGGTTTTTGTAACTATTAAACTAGCACACAGAGTTGAAATATGAGGGCACCATTTAAATTTCAGCACTATTATTATCTATGGGATACCTTCATCTCGACCGTAGTAAGTCGAGGGTGAAAGATATATTTTGGGTTTTTCGTGGAAATAAAAAAATAAAAAAAATAAGCATTTATTTTATATTTAATAAAACCTCCCACATGAATTTTAAAGAGGTGGGGACCACCTGAACTAAAACCCCATTTTTGAAATTAAATGTGGGGACCACTCGGACCCTCTTAATGGGAGTAAACCCTTGTACTCCCTCATTAATGAATAGTTAACCCATTGACTATTTCCAATTTTATTATGCCAACGTGGTACAATTAATTATGGCAACAATTAATTCTGCCAATCTATATTAAAGATAGATTAAATTTAATAATTTGGAACCTCTTATTTTCGAGTTAGAAATTGTTGGAAAAGGGAGAAGCTTGGGAGATCCTAGAGAAACTCATATCCAACAAAGAACTTTCCCTCCAAATGAAGAACTCCATCTCCATTAAATAACGTTCTTCGGAGCCAAGAAAGAGGATGATGCATGTGCCCAACTTTGGAAGAGTGTTGCAGAGGTGATGATCATTGTAACCCTCTTTGCCTTTACCATTTTCATCTTGAGACACATCAACGAACCTTCAAGGTAGGGTTTCTGTTTGATTTTTTTCCCTTACCCGTTCTTGATGATATTAGTGATTCAAATTTTATCAGGCCACTTTCTATCACCCTAACATAGAGGGTGCGGGCCAACCAAACATGTCCAAACCTCTCCATAATCTTTTCATGTTTTCTTTTGTTATTTGTGATTGTGGAGGATAGTAATCAACACCACTGGGGCACAGAAGAGGTGTCTGTAACACCGCCGACAGTGGAGATGTTGACGGCGCGACCGTGCCACCCGATCGAAGAGAACCGCGTACCATGTCACGGCAGTGAAGGGAGGAATGCTGCCCGAGCCAGCCACAGGTGAAGGCGCGGAACAAGACCACGCCATGGGGAGAAGACGGTTGGCCATCTGGGCAACCGCGGAGGACCACTGCACTGCATCCACCCTGTCACACCACAGATTCCCAGTGCACTGCGTCCGCCCTGCAGCACCTTGGGCTGCCCAGACCAACCTGAACCGGACCAGGTCGTGTTGGGTTGGTCTAACCGGGTTGGATCGGGCCCGGACCAGTTTGGACCCTTTACATTCTTCTGGCCATCTCTTGAGATTCAAGAATATGTTTGAAAAACTGTCTACGACGCCAGAATCCTTGGAGCGATATGGTCCTTTTGCTGTACCCTAATTGAGATTTTCATAATGTTGATGTATAGTCGGGATGGATTGAGCACGAATCAAACTGGGCCATCAGATCTAAAAGTCTAATAACATACATATCGGGCACCCAATTGATGCACCATCTGTTGCATTGAGACCTCTTTTTCATGGCGGTCCATTGTGATACTTCTTATCGGGACATCATGGAATATTTAGTATCAACCAGCAACATGAGGAGCAGACTCTCTCAAAGATGAGCATGATTAGTGCAGGTACCCTGTAGCTTGTTGTGAGGATGTACTAGGATCATGTGTGGGTATGATGATGTACTGACAATATACTGACTATGTACTGACGATGTACTAAGATCTTGTGTGGGTATGATGATGTACTAATGATATAATAAGATCATATTTGGGTCTAACGATGTACTGACGATGTACTTGGATCCGGTGTGGGTCTGATGATGTGATGTCATTGTACTAGGATCTTATATGGGTCTGACGATGTATAGAAGATGTAATAGGATCCTGTGTGGTTGTGATAATGTACTAACATTTAACTAGGATGTTTTGTGGGTTTGACAGTGTAATAGGAACCTGTTGGGGTCTGCAATTTGGGATCCTTCATGGGTATGCCTTTTAATAGAGTATGATGATTCTATAGTTAGATCTAATCATCTCTACTATTGTAGTAAAGTTATACCGTGTGTGAGATGAGTTCGTACCTGTGTGTTACATTCCATCATGGTAAAACCTTGGTGGTATTCTTCGATGTGGTGTAACTGTGTGGTACTTACCATCTTGGTATTCCTTCAAATGTGGAATAGTTGAGCTTTGGGATTTTCGGATGGACCCTGTGTTTCCTCATGATTGAGATGGGTATACTTGTTAACTTTTGTATATGTATGGGAATATACCTAATTAGGGGTTTTTGTTGATTTCATTCTTTGTGGTTTATTCATTGTGGATTGTTTTGATATCTTGAGGGTCTCGGGGCCCTACTAAGTATCGTTATACTCACCCCTACATGGTATATGCTGACACCTTGTTGTGTTTGGTGTAAACAACGGATAGTGCTGATCATGGCTGAGGGTACCAGGACTTGATGGTGCTCGGAGGTGAACAATATGGCGTGTTGGTACGCAGAGGAGATGAGCAGGTGTGGAATGCTGAGGAGGTGATCTGTACCTTCCCTTAAGATAGGAACCTCAGAGGACGACCTAGCAGATGTCTTTCTCTTTCATAAGTTGTATTGTATTTCAGTCGTACTTGTACCTTTACTATTGGGTAGGTATTCCGACCCCTCATAATTTCAACATTCTTTTTTCTATATAGTTTACTTGTGTTCATATCTTGTAGAGTGCTTGGTTGCACGTGTTTATAAGATATAAAGGTAGTACCTTCCCGATTTTATGGAATATGCCTTTTGGTGCTAGTCTCCAGCCCCTAGCCTATGGAAGGCATGCTAGGGGTAGTCACAACATGGGCCTCGGGGGACGGGTCGTGACATTAATGTTTTGTGATTTTAATTTTTAAAAATATTTTCCATATTTGGAGTCAATGGGTAAATATTTTGTGAATATTTCAACTATTTTATCAACATGAATAGTAACTTCTTTAAATTTCTTATCACGGTAAAAGGTAAATTGGGAAATTTATATTAAACATATAATTATAAGTACTATAAAATGACCCTAACACTTGAAAAAAATATGAATTTAATTAATCCATTATTACCATAAAATATAAATTTAGTTCTTTAATGGGCCATTTTCATGGAAAATGACTTATTTAATATTTTAATCAATGAATGTCAAAAACTAGAACTATATTTGTCTTAAAAAAATAATATGTGTCCACATGGGTAAAAAGTGGATTATGAATGAATATAATTGTAAATTTGTTACATAATAAACTAGTTTTCATGATAAAATTTTTTTTATTACTTTTGGGTATAATTTATTAAGAATATGAGCATTGTATTATTTAATTTATGTTAAAACAAAACATGTCACATTCATATTTTATTAAGTATAAAATTATTAATATTGAGAAAAAAATATATGGTTGACTATAAATATTATTTGGAAATATATGATATTTTTCTATATAATGGTTATTTGTTTATAATTTTTATAAATTAAATAACTGCCTTTAATAATTAGAAAATATGGATGCTGTAATTTTTCAACTATTAAAAAAATCAAAAAAATATATTAAAAATAATAAATTTAATATAGTTGGAATTAATGAAGGTGATACAAGAATTTTATATCATATTGTGACATAATATGTGTTAATTTTTTTATTTATAAGAAGTTATATTGAATTTATGATTTTATTCAATGTCAATGTAATAAACAGTGTCAAAATTGACACTAATGATATTTTATAAATATAATATTTTATTAAATTAAGAACATAAAACATTTAAAAACTAAAAATTGATTATTATAAATTATTTAATTTAATATATTTTCTTTTTATAGAAAATTGACATCATATAATAAAAAATTACACCCTTTTCCTATGAAAAACTTTGTTAACATTTTTTAAAATAAAATAAGGTAACTAATTGTTAATCAAGATGATAAGGTTTATAATAATACTATAAAATTTATAAAATATATTGGTTGATGATATTACAAAATTATATTATCTTAAATTTTAATCTATGACCATTTCACTATTTTAGTATACAAAACTAATTTATTATAATTTCATACTGTGAAGAGATTCAAAAATGTCCCTCACCTCAATTATAAAAGGGATCTTCCTCCCTAACTTTATTTATCCAAATTTCACCTTCTATCTAAACAATTGAACAATTGTTTTTATATAAATTCTTATCCAAACTGTAGATGTTATATTTTTCTCAAAATACTATCCCTAAATCCCTTCATAATTATATAAAGGATTCATTTTGAAGAAGACGTAATCGGTATAACCAATCAAATTATTTTTCTATTCCTTCATACCTCCTATAAATATTTTATATTTATCAAAAAGTAATAAATTTATAATATTAGATATTCTAAAATGTAATTATGATTTTAAATTAACCATCATACACATTATTTACCATCAAACAAACATGTAAGATGTTTCTCGGGGGTGTATAAGTCTCACCATCTCAATGTATAGATAACACTAATTTATCACCACCATATAATATGTATGGGTATTCTTATTGGAATAATTATTATATATGATATCAGCAATATAATTATACCTTTTCATTATAATATTTTTTCCACCTTATCATCATCCAAACTTTTGAGAAATGATAACTTCACTTGGGATTACGCATGGACAACCATATCCACAAAGTGATGTGATTCATTTTCACTAATATGTCACATGTATGACAATAAGGATAATTTTTATGATAATATATGATATATAAAGCATAATAAATATTTTCTAAAGTTTCATTATCATTTAACTTTTTTTCATTCCATTGGATGAGAAATGGAAACAATTTTCATTCTTACGAATGACATACCATCTCAATTAAAGGTGTAATTAAATTTTCAATCACTAATTTTTATGAACAATTATAAAAATGTATATAATTATTATATATTATGTTTAAAACATGATAAAATTTCAATAAAATATTAGGCCATTATAGAATTATACTCATCAAAACTACCTAACTAAATATTCTTGGAAAAAGAAGTAGAAATGACCAAGAACAATGATTTTAATAAAATGATATTAATAAAAGAAATATAATATGGTATAAATAAATCATACTAGGTACAATAAATATATTGTTGTGGAATAAATTCATAATAAATTAATATTTATTATCCATCAGGATTCAATATGAATAAATAAATTCGAAAATTAAGGTATGGGAATTCGTAAGTCAATTTTAATTCATTGGGTTAAACAACAATTTAATTAATTATGTAAATCAATGATTGTGTGTGAAACATATTTTTATTATATTATTTTGACTTTTTACTTGTTTTATGCGGATTTACATCAAATATACATAATCTATTAATTTAATTTATTCCTATATTAATGATATTATATTTTTAATGGTATATATAACAGTCTTATCAATGTTTTAGACTGGTTATATTTAAGGTCTCCATTTGGGAAAATCATTATTCCTTTTATGTGTTTTTTAAAAAAATTAAAAAAATGTTTAACTTTTTTTAAAATTTATTTTTACTAATGTTCTATATTTCTACTAAACAAGCTTGAAAGAATATTTTGATTCAATTGTTAGTCAAGGTATTTCGTGACTTTTATGAAAATAATAATGAAAGAATCTTTTTTTATATTTTATAGAATGAGTTTATATTCTTGATGATATGATGCAATAATTTCATGAATCATTCATTAGAATATGAAAAAGTTATCTTCAGTATAATTATTTAATAATAATTATGAAACTCCTTTAATAAAATAATTATAAGAAAATTTGGCTATATTTCTCTCATCCTTCATAAATATGTGTTTACTAAAAATTTTGTCAAACTTTTTTTATTGATAGTTTTAAGAACATTTTCAAGAAAACGGATTTTTAAATTTTTTATTTTTAAAAACAATTTTAAATGGTTTTCAAAAATTCTTTTATAAATTTCAAGGATATATTTATAATAAAACGGTTCCGAAAATGATTTATGTTCTGAAAGCCTTAAAAAAATAAAAATAATATTTTCATCAAGAATTACAACATGTAATATTTAAAAACCATTTAAATTATTATTAAACATTATTTGATTATTATTATGTTTTTCTGGGGATATGATCCATGTATACCATTCGTATGGTTTATGTTTATGAGGTCAGGAAGTTTATGAATCCCACTACTTTTACTTGGATTATGAAATGATGAAATGTTTATGAAACCAATTTCTTATCATTGGTTATATTAGGCCACATATATCCCTATAATGAAATAGGTAATGAATTTTATCTAATGAGATTGATAGGACTGGAACAAGGAGTGAACTCTGTTCAGAAAGGGACATTTTCAACCTTGATATTATAAGGAGTGAAACATTAATACTATGTTGATTTATGGAGTGTACCCATTCCTATTTTATAGTCTTGTAAAATTCCCATTATTGCGATAGAAATGACTTTCTATTTAATTTTTCTTCCATAATTTATCATATTCTGTTTTTCTATTATTTCTCATGTTTTTTATTATTTTATGTCTCATTTTGTATAAACATTAATTTTTTATTCCATGGAACAAGATTCTAATCTTTGAAATACTTGTTAAAATTTTAATGTGTTATGTTCATGATGACATAACCTTACAATCATCATATTCTTTCATATGATCATGGTTTGGTATCTCTTATGTTCACCCTTACTGAGAATCTGAGCTCACTATTTTCTTATGTTTTTTTACAAGTTATGATGAATGATCTTAAATATAATTTTTATTGAATTATTTCAGATGGATGATGTTTATGGACTATTTTTAAATAATAAATTGTGGGTGTATTAGGTGATAATGTTAGTATTTATGATGTCGTTTTTTATTAACCCTTATTGTTAAGAGTTTTTCCTAATTCTATAAAACTATAATCTAAAATGGTCTATGAGGATTTTGGTGGTAACGTATTTTATTTTCATGTTGTATGTTTTTATGGATAAAAATGGTCACAATATTAATGTTTATGTATTTATTAGTTGGCCAAGATGTGCAGATTATGGAACGTTACATTTGGTATCAGAGCATTGTTTAAATAATATTGTAGAATGTGATGATTTATTGAGTAGTTATCTTAGTGTTATAGATTCCATCAGGGGCATATAAGAACATAACTTTATAGTTTTATACACCACTTTTGAGGTTTTATGCTATAAAAATCACGTAGTATAATGATATATTTGGAGACATTTTTTGTTGACGTAATTATGGGTCATTAGATTTTTAGATACATGATTAATGGAATAAGATAACCTTTGTGGTTAAAACATTTATTTAATGTTGAATATGTTAAAGATATTTTTGATTATTTTTATCACATTTTTTAATTTTTATAAACAATAAATTAACATTTATTTTGAAAAAAGACAACCCATAGGATGGGTGAAAATGCATCATGATCAAAAAGGCCACATGGATTGAATCCACACAAAAAGGTGGAAATGGTTCTTGTCCTACCACTATCCTTTATAAAGACACAGATTTTATTTAGTTTTAATTATAATAATGTGACATATAATAATAACATTATGTTCATTCTGGGAAATTAATTTTAATATAGATAACCAATCGATTAGATATTATTTCTATTTTAAAGGATTAATGTTATTTGAGAAGACATTAACATAATAAAAATCCTATATCATTACTATAAACAGAATAAAATATTATTTTATATGAGAAATAAGGTTTTAATTATTATTATTATATGATTTTACTACAGCTTTATGATGATTCGATTTTTTATGGAAATAGTTAATAATATCATTAAGATTATTATGGTAATTACATTTTGGTATGCGACATTAAGAGTGATTGATGTTATTTGGATATAAATTTTTAAATTTATTTTTTCTGATAATGGGATGAAATCCGTACATATTTTTTGGTTTCAATAATACTATTGAATAATATTGAGAACTTTTGAGGGTAACTCTATATAGAATGATCTATATTGATCATTGGATATTACTAATATAAGGGTTTATTAGTTTTAGAGAATTATATTATCTTGTATAAACATTTTTCGTTTTTAATAATTACTAATGATAGTGAGAATATATAGTTATAATTTTCTATAATTTTTTATATCTATGATACGATTCTGATTCTTCAGGCATAAAATTATTCTCTAATTCACATTATTAGAGAAAATGATGAAATTTTGTTGGAAATAGAATAAAAGATGAAATTATTCATTAAAAGTACGTATATTTTCTTGTGTTCTAACATTATGTATAAAAATAATTCCCCAACTCGAGGAAAATTATTTTTGGAACAAAAAAACATTATCTATTTAATTCTTTTACCAAAGAATGAATTAAATTTTAACAGATCGTAGATTTATGATTTTATGAAGGATTCCATTCTAATGACTATGTTATATATCATAATTCATTAAAATATGATAGTTTAATTTACATCATTCTACCGATTTTCAACTTCCACTAAAATTAACCTTAGAAAAACCTTAACTTTGTAGTGACATTTGCATTTTTCTTTTCCTCAAATTTAGGGGATGTTTACTAATCCATTTTCTGATCTGGGATTTCAATAAAGGTATCATAAAAATTCAACCCTTGGATACCAAGAACATGTACATATTAAAAGGGGAATATATATTAATGGGGCGGTTAATTTATTATCCCATCAATTTAAATTGAATTAATATGTTTGACAGTGTGCAAGATACAAAACACTTACCATAAATAAACAATGAAATAATATTAATTAAATGTGAATATTAGAATATATATGTTAAATTGGTGGGACTGAATATTATTAATGGAATTGTGAAATATATATAATGTAGGTACTCATTTCCAGTGTATTAATTATTTATTTTTAAATAAGTACTATATTTTAGTATAATCATTTATTCGTAAAATACATATATTTTCAAAAAACAATTTGATTGAATTTTTATGTTTTTATAATATAATAAATTTTGGTTTATTTTATAAAATTTAATTTATATAATGAAATTAATTTTCTAAATAATCATATAAATATATACCTGTAGTGAAATTTTTATAAATGTATGGACAATTTGATTATTCATTGAATAGAGATAATATAAATTTCTATTGAAAACTATATTTTATTTTAATGTGGTTTAGTGTTAAATTAGGTTTTTTATTTTTTCAAAAAATTATTTTACTTATATTTTACCTATTAATATCCAATAATGGTTTCTGAAAGGTAATTTATACCATTAAATAGTATAAACACATTTAAAATTTTAAAAACTATATTTTATTTAAGAATTATTTTTTTGTTATTAAATTATTATTAAATTAAGAAATTTTTATGTTTTGAAAGTTATAAAATTGATTATATATTTGTAATAATTAGGATCAAATTTATTGAATGTGTTACATTTATTATTTTTCAATTTGAGTAGTAACTGTGGTAAACATTATTATCAAAGTAAAGGGAATATTAAGGAATTTTATATAAAAATAAAATGATAATTAAAGTAAAATAAACCTAAAACATTAAAAAATATCATTGGATGAATATAATTATACCCTTAACACATAAGGATTGAAATGTAGTTGTTTGATGTTCACATTACTATAAAAATGTCCAATATAATTTTCAATCAATGAACGTACAAAATGTCACTCTCTTTTTCTAAAAAATATCATATGTATCCATATGGGTAAAGGTTGGCTATAAATTAATAAAATTTTCCACATATTACATAGGAAACATAGTTTTATTGGATAATTTTATTATTTAATTTTAGGGCCACATGAATTAGATTATGTCTAATGTAGTAATTAATTTTTTGAAAAGTCAATCATGTCACACACTTATTTTAATAAGTATAATTTTTTAATATGGGGATAAAATTAATATATGATCAAATATAAATATTATTTTTATATCTCTAATATTTATATATATCATGTAAATTTATTTTTAAAATTTTTATTATACATTATTTCCATAAATAATTACAGAACAATGATGTAGTAATTAGTCAACTAATGGAAATATCAAATAATTTTTATTGAATATTAAATTTGTTTTTTAATTAATTAAGGTAATACATGATTTTATTATGTTTATATAAAATATTATAGGAGTATTTAATGAATTTTTTCGATGTTATATTTCATTCTTCATTTTATTTAAAGTCAATGTACTAAATATTGTTAAAACTGGAAATAATGATATTTTCCGAAAATAGTTTTTTATGATATTATCAAAAAATATTGAATATAGTTAAAAAGTAAATATTAATTATGATAAGGTAATTTTTTTTTATTTTTTTCATCTATGTAAAATTTACACCATATAAGTAAAAATTAAAACAATATATTATTAAAAAACATTTTAACGTTAATAGAAGCAAAATAAGATAACTAATGGTTAATCAAAATTATATGTTTTAAAATGACAAAAAAACTCCTATAAAATATATTTATTGATGATTTTAAAATATTATATTATATTATATTGGAATCCAAACTCATTTTTTTATTTGTATGGAAAATGAATTTATTATAATTAAATATTTTGAAAGTTTTCAAAAATTCACATCACCTCAATTATAAAAAAGAATATCCTCCCTCAAATAATTTCTTCACATTGGGTCTTCTAGTTCAATTATTCCCTAAAATTTTATCTTATAAAATCCCAAAGACAAAATATATTGGTTTTGGTATTCATAAAAGACAAATCCTATATCCTTTTAGAATATATCCAATAGAGGCATCTCAAAGATGATGTTATTGCTATAAATGATCAATTTATTTTCATACTCTTACATGCCTCCTCTAAATATATTATTTTTTTCATAAACCAATTCATTATGTATAAAAAATATGCAAAATTTTTTATGGTTATTAAAACACCATTATACCCCCTATATACCACTGAAACTGGGAAAGTATCGCTCGTGTGTACGTATGGATTACCGTCTCCACAAAGTCATATAATTCATTTTTCAAACCCATATTATATGGATTGGTATTATGATGGTATTATTTATTATATATATTATTTATAATATTATTATTTATCTTTAAAAATATTATAATTCTTACTTTATCATTTTCCAATCATTTGAGAAACGATAGTGGCGCTCGTGTGTACGCATGGACTACAATATCTATAATGCGATGTGATTCGTTTTCATGTATATATCAAATTAAAGGAAATAAAAATAATTTATACTAACATATATGACATATATAAAAATATATTTATTCTAGAAAGGTGTATTATTTTTAAACTATCTTCTATTACATTGTATAAAAAATAGAAGCAATGTTCATGTGTATGTATGATATACTGTCTCTAGGAATGATGTAATTCATTTTTCAATCTATACTTTTTTAGGAATATATATATATATATATATATATGTGTGTGTGTGTGTGTGTGTGTGTGTTTAATAAATATATATGATTTCTAAACCAATATTAACAATATAGAAACTATGTGACCATGATTATTGAATAAGTATAGGGACTATCAAAGCGAAACACCCCTAGAAAATGAAGGATTAATCAGAAAGAATAGTTATTTTAATAAAAAACTTATTAATAAACTGGATATACGATGTTTTAAAATAATCATACATGTTAATATAAGTATATGGTTACAGAATACATGTATAAAAAATAAATATTTATTATAGAAGAGGTTTCAAAAAGAAGAATGAATGTTATGACATGAGGTATCAGAATTCAAAACTCAATTTCCATTAATTGGGATAAACTAATATTTAATTGATTATTTCATTATATGATTACAAGTGAAATGAATTTTTATTATATAATATTTTTATTTACACTTCATTTATATATATTTATAGAAAAAACACATAATCTATTAATTCATTTAATTCTCACTTCTATGATATAATATTTATAAGGGTTTATTTAACAATATAGTCATTATTTGGTATTATTTATGGTTAATGTCTCTATTTGGGAATATTTATGTTCAACTTCCATGTTATCAAAAATATTTTCCAAATAATATTTTACACTTATGTTTAAAATAAAATTTAAATATGTTTTATCTTTTTAAAAAATGGATATAAAATAATCTTTTATTTATTTCATAAAAAACGTATTTGGTGATGTTTTAAACAAAAATATGGAAGGAATGGTTTTTAACATATAACACATGATCAGATTTTCCCACTGTTATGGTTATGTAATTCCTTAAAGAATACTTTAAAATATTTAAACATTTATTTTCAATGAATTTTTATTATTATGACACAAATCTATTAATAAAATAGTTATATTAAAATATGACTTGATTTATCTCTTTAGATTGAATTCTATGTTTACTAAAAATGTTGTCGAGAATATTTTTTTATCATTTTATACTCATTTTCAAAGAAATGGTATTTGATAATATTGTATGTTTAAAAATAATTTAAAATTATTTTTATATATTCTTTTATATGTTCTCAAGGATATTATCAATGAAAATAGTCCCAAAATGTTATATGTTTTAGATGCATTTAAAAAAATGGATTGGTGATTTTACTTATGATTTGTTTCACGTAATCATTAAAACTATTTTATTTAAAAGAAACAATTTTTTTATGGTTACATCTGATTTACTAGGGATATAGTCCAATTATATAATTTTTATTATTTATGTTTATTTTGGAATTGTTTTCATGAATCTCCATACTTGTCCATGGTTTATGAAATGATTAAATATTAATGAAATACATTTAATTTCACCGATTCAGTTATAATTCATGATTAATTTTATTGTGGAAAACATATTAATCGTTTTATGTATGTGATGGGTGGGACCTATATCTCACTTCAATGCATTGGGTAATAATTTATATCTCACGGGATGTATAAGACTAGTACAGGGAGTGAACTCATTTCAGTAAGGGACTTTTTCCACCATGATAGTCGTGGGAGTTACCCTCACTACTTTGATGGTTTTGGTAGTGAACCCATTCCAATATTATAGTCTTACAAATGTACCATGACGACTATAAAAATTATCTTATATGCTACTCTCTTTTCCAGAATTACATGTCTTGTGTTATGCACTTATTATTCATGTTTATTGATTGTTTTATAACTCTTGTCTTATGAACTCGATGTTTTATTCAATGAATCAAGATATTTATCTTTGTTATATAGGTTATAATCATTTGGTGTAATTTTTATGATCACATACCCTTATACTCATTGTATTATTTCATATGAGAAGAGTTTAATATCTATTATGTTTACCCTTACTAAGAATATGATCTCACCATTTTCCTATGTTTGTTTTTCCAATGTTATGAGGTTTGATGGTAAATAATTTTTTCCTAGAGTGATATCGCATTGATGATGTCAATGACCTATTTAAAAAAAATATATATGGGTATAGTTGGAGATAATGTTGATCTTTATGAAATAATTATTTATAAAATTATGATGTTAAGTGTTATCCCTAATTATATAAAATTAATAAACTAAAATGTTCATGGATATATAAGTGATGCAATATTTTCTTTTGAAATTGTAATTTTTAATGTGAAAAACATTGCCATATTTTTGGAGTTTATATATTTAACATCAGACCTGGAGTTCCAGATTCTTGGATCTTACATTAGGTATTAAACCATGGTTTTATTTTTCTTTAGAGATTATGATGTTTTCATAAGAATTTATCTTAAGAGTTTTAGATACCATCATCAGTGTATAAGTCCATATATTAAGATTCTTGGACAACCCTTTTCTAGGGATTATGTTTTGAAAAATTAACATGCTTAATGAAATTTTTTGAGACATTTATTATAGAAGTAATTTTGGGTTAATACATTGTGAAGTGAAAGATTAAATCTATGAGATAACCATTTAGGATAAATCATTTAAATAATATTGAAAATGTTATGGATTTTTTTATGATTTTAGTTACATTTTAGGAATATTATAAGGATTATATTAGTATAGTTTTATAAAAATAATTACCCATAGGATGGGTGAAAACTTGGTGGTAGGGGTTTTAGTCATTTTACCACATTAAACAAATTTTTTATGTTTTATAAGACCATACCAGAGTGGAACTCCCTAGGGTCAATCATAAGTAAGCCTCTAACACGCATTATCCTCTTATTATAACTATTTTTTTATAAATACAATAAAACTAACTTATATTATTAAAAGGGGGGGGGGGTCAGAATGATGCATAAAATATGAATATAATATATATATATGAAATGAAAAAAATGAATTTCTTAGAATATGAAATGAAGGAAATTGTTCTTAAGAGTATATAGTGGTTCAATCCATTCTTTTAAAGAATTATCAAGATTCATTTCAATGTAATGATCAAGTCCTCTCACATTATACCTTATCATTTGAAACATCGTTACCCCATACTGATACCTCAACATAAAGGGTAAATATATTACATTATACAATGAGGATACCTCTTGGTTGACTATCACAATCAATAACATGCTCCATCGTATGCATGAAAAAAATTAATGAAGTGAATGAAAATTATATATGAGAAGAAGAATTCAGACGTTATAGAATATAGGGTGACCACCCAACGTAAGAAATTAAACCATTTTTGAGGTTTATATAATTGAATAATGAGATTAGAAATTAATGAATAACAAAAAACAATCATTCCACCATTCCCTCCCTCGAAGAAGCACCAATGTTATTACTCCACATTAAATAGAGTTGAGAAGAAGCATGCTGGGAGTAACACGTAAAATAAAAGAAATAGAAAAAGAAGAGAAAAATATAGTACTGTAATGAAAATAAAAATAATATATATTTAAAATATTATAAAATATTTAAAAATATAAACTCTAGATTAGCCCATAAAACTGGATATATTTTGAAATGTTAGAATATATATATATTTATAGGGTGAGGTTTAAAAAAATTGGATCCAATTACCTCAATTGAATATATGTGCATGGATGGGCTAATAAATGGAATAATTTGTAACATGTGTCACCATAATGGTTTTCCAGAATTTCATATTCGTTCACCCTCAACATATCCACTTTATTGGCCACCAGATGTCGAAGTTTTGACAGATTTATACTATGGAATAAATTTTGTCCATGGGTATCATCAGATTCCACAACATCACATTGCCATGACATTCTGACATTGAAATTGGAAAATTCATGTCTTTTAGCCATATGAAATGTTATGACAGACTTAAATTCACATACCTCTAGAAAATATCAAACTCTTTGGATGGTTGGATTAATGTGTATGAATTAATAATTGAATGGAATATTTTCTTATGGGTTAATCATTTCATTTACCACATGTGAAAACTACATTATAATCCCATAATGAGAGAGTTTTGACTTGAAATTGATCAAGGATGAATCCATGTTAATATTCATTCATCTAAATCCAGAATAAATGTATTTGGAAACAGAAAATCATATTTTTTCCTCAATTATTGTGCTTGGGTACACTATTTCTTGACATAACATGTGTCCATAATGAATGATTTATTTTTTCTTTTATATGTCTACATAAATACTAGAACCAGTTGGAAAATATATATAAAATGAATATAGGAACCTGAAAAATTGGAATCATTAAATTCGGAATAAAATCGAAAAATATATAACCATAATACTAATGCTATTAAAATCTGTTTAAAATACAGAATTTGATCATTTTTTCAATTATACTCAAAATAAGGGAAAATATAAAATTCTGAAACATTACTATTAAACAACACTATGTTTTCATTAAAATAAATTAATTATAGGAAAAAATATGTGAAAATATAGGCTTTAGAAAACCCTCACACATAACCATTTCATTTGAGAGAAATTATCATATATTCAAAACAAAATTCAAACCACTATAAAAAATGAGAAATCTTGAATGATCTCTTCCAAAACAGAATTCCATAATTTCACATTTCTGAAAATAAATTTCCTATCATTTTAATTCCCAAAATTTATGTTTTTTTAAACTCATAAATCCATCCAATTCCTAATCACAACCTACCACACCTTGAATTTAATTTCACTTTTGTCTCATGAGAAATTGAATATGGAGTTATGGTCATACATGGAAAGTTCATGTATCACCATAGGATTTTGAAAACACTTATTTCACCATAGAGTAAAACATGAAAATGAAATCGATCTTGAGGTATTTATTTATTGGTTCAAATAAATTTGTGGCTTAGGGATTGTGGAAAAATTGTTAAAATAGTTTAATTCTTGACATATGAGATTTGACTCTTGACTACAATGGATGAATAGTGAAGTGAAAAACAATAAATTCCTCAAAAAATCCCCTTGAAAACGTAAAAAAACACACAAGTTTCATGCACCAAAAAATATTCATCCCCTTGAAAACATAAAAATATTCATGAAATTATAAATGAGTAAATCTATGATTTAAAAGAATGAAAAAATCCTTGTTCTTCTAATTTTTTTTATGCACCAAAAAGCACAAGTTTTTATTTATTATTTTAAATGGAGGATGAGATGACAACTGAATAAAATGAGTGAATTAAAATCTATAACCTGATTTTCGAGAGGAAAATAAGTCATAAAATAATTTAAAATGTTAAATGCATGCTCAACCCCATTTTTTTCATATATAGTATGAAGGGAAACTGGATGAAACAAATGAAGCATAATAAAATTTGGACTCAAGCCCAATTCTATTTATCCACCGCCCCAGAATTATGAAACACACCTCACAGAACCCAAAAATGATGGAAGTCCCAAGGAACCCACATGAAGATCCCTTCCCCCACAACTAAACATGAAATATTGATGAAAAAATACTAAATTTTTGGGTATATAAAGAAAAATATTCTTGTAATATGGCTTAATCGTATAAGTTAATTTAGGTCATATTCGGGATTATCAATGAAATAGGTTATTGTTGGTATCTTGTTAATATATGGATATCCACATAAGTACTTCAATCATATTAAAACATTTTACAAAATCCAATGCATTGAAAGAGAAAAAATCACATGCTTTTGTTCTCACACAAAATCCAAGATTCTCTCAAAAAGTGTGGGTATTAGAATGAATATTTTTAAATGGTTTACAATGCTTCACATTGTAGGAAATGTTTTTGATTTATTATTTCATGGGATAGATTAATGAAATTAGTTAACCTCATAAAAATGATTTAAAATAAATCTAAATGAAAATTTTTTCATATCATTAATCATTTAAAAGCATTTTTTCAAAAATCATCTCAATTTTCTCCAAATAAATATATCTGTTAAAAGTGATAAGATTATTCATTAAAAATAAAGGTTCTTAAAAAATTTAAAAATTAATATGAATATTCACAATATAATAATTTTGGAGTTGGAAACATCTCACCCACCCAAACATAGATTTAATTAACCTTAATTCCATCTCAATAAAAAATATAAGGGAAAAATCATAAGATAATTAATTATACAACAAGAAATTATTTTAGAATGGAATCCATGAGGTAAGGTCCAAGAAACATCCAAATGACTAGTAAGGCATGAAATAAATAAAAACCAAATAAAATTGATGAAAAATAAAGAGGGAGGGAAAGGAAAGGGGATAATGCTTAGTTTGTCCCTAAATCTTGTGCTAGGTGCTAACTGGCCCTAGTCAAGTGGTTATAGTTAGTTGACCCCAATTCAAATGTGGATGGGGATTATTTCTTATAAATCACCACAATTTATTTCTCCCACCATCCATTAGTATAGGAGATTAGTGGGAACGCCTAAGGAATATTAAAATAGTACCACCCCATAAGAGACGAAGGAAATAATTTGAGTTGTATAGGGGATGTGAAAATGTTAGAGGGGTTATCCTTATTTAGTTCAGTTGGAGGATTATTTCCCATTAGTAATAATGTTAGAATAATGGATTGTGGATTCATTCTGGTATAGTTTTAGAAAATTTATATTCATGTATTTCTAATTTTGTGCCATGATCCTTAAATGTACCAATGGAAAACTCGACAGACTCCTCCATTCTGTTCTCATCATGTGAACCTTATTATTATTCTTATTATGGAGCCTGTAGTAGTGGTGTTGAGTCAAAAAATCCATAAAAATGGATATTATATTGAATATAATAATTAATTACATTTGAATGAAATGAACGATCAGAAATTAATGTTCCTTATGAAAATTTTCTTCAAACTTTTTTCCTCAAGCACGACAGCTATGATATCATAAATGGATATGGATTTGGGCCTTTATGTATGTCTTAAACCTCACCAAATTCTTATTTAATGGTTTTGTATCAATAATTTAATTCTCTTAAGCTTCCCATTTTCGTCGTACCATCCATAATACTATAAATACTTTAACTTTGGTGGCCAACAATACAACTATCTTGATTTTTTTTCGAGAAGTTCGGATTTTTATTCCACATGAATCTTCAATATTTCTTCCATTGTAGTGTCACAATAAAATTTTTAAATAGGAAAATAATTATATTAATCCTCATATAAATCCATCAGGGCTGAATAAATAAAAGAGATGCAATGAGTCCATTTTTTAGTTTTTTTTAATTGTGATTTTATTTGTTTTTTTATGAAAAAACAATGTGTAAAAGAACTTGGACCCCTAGAAACTGCACAAAATTGATTTTAGGGGTTTTAGTCATTTTACCTAATTCAACAACATCCTTATTCTCACTATGACTATACCATAGTGGCACACCCTAGGGTCAATCTCAAGGAGGCCGATTACACACACCATCTTTCTATAGTAACTATTTAAATTATAACTAATATAAAAATAACTTATATACTAATAAAAATGGGGTATTTTGAAATGATTCATAAAATATAAATATATTATATTTAAATGAAATCAAAGAAGTAATTTTTTTATATGATTAAATGATGTAAATAGTTCTTAGGAGTTTACGGTGGTTGAAATCAATGTTTTAAATATTTATCAATATTCAATTAAATGTCGTGATCAAAATATGTCACACTACACCTTATATTTTATAATTTCATTACCCCATAAAAAGGCCGCACAATAAAGGGTAATTCTATTTCTTTATAAACCAACAAGACCTTATTGTTGACCATCAAAATCATTGACATGCTCTACCATATGCATGAAAAAAACAATGATATAAAGGAAAATGGTATCCAAGACGAATAATTCTGAAGATAGAGAAAATAGGGAGGTAACTCATCATAATCAATTTAATGATCCCTAAGGTCATTTGAATTGAATAACAAAGTTAGAAATTAAATCATAATAAAAATCAATCGAACCAAAATTCCCTCCCTTAAATAACCATTGATGTTAGTTCTCAATATTTAGTGTAGTTGAGAAGAATCACGGTGGAAGAAACACGTAAAATAAAAGAGAAAGAAGAGGAATTGAAAAATATAGAAGAGAATAAAAATAAAACTAATATGTATTAAGTATTTTAAAAACTATAAATGATTAATAACCCACCTTATCCTTTGAAAATGGATATATTTTGTAATGCGTGAAAAGATACATATTTATAGGGAGAGGGATGAGAAAATATGGATCCAATTTTTTCCACAGAATGTATACACATGGATAACCTAATAAATAGACAAATGTGTACCAGGTGTATTCATAAAGGGGTTTCCATAATTCCCCATTAATTCACCCACAAAATATCAACTTTATTTTCAACTTGATATAGGAGTTATGGCCAATTTACCCTAAGAAAATATTCTTTTCCATGTGCCACGTCAGATTCCACACATTCAAATTCCCATGTCATTCTGACCATAAAACATGTAAATTCACGACATTAATCATTAATGAAAGTCATTTCCAACATCATTTTCCATATCTCCACAAAATTTCAAACATCATGGATGGGTGGTTTAGTATATATGTATTTATAACTGAATGTAATTTTTTTTGTCTAGTGAGACTTTTCATTTACCAATGTTCAAACGGTATAGATAATGACATAAATAGAGAGGTTTGGCATGAAACTCATCAAGGATGATTCCCATGAATATTATTTTATATCCAGATAGAATCAAGGTATTGTGAAATGTAAAAGTTGATTTAGGACTCAATTATTATGTTGGGGTTTACTGTGCTGGATAGAATAAGTTTCCACAAAGAATGATTTATTTGAGCCTTCATATCCCTGTATCAAGAATTTTTTGAGATGAAAAATGTGTATCCCACAATTATAAGTACACTAAAAAAGTAGTAATTTAATTTTTTTAAAAATAAATTAAAAATATATAGCTGAAATACTAATGATATTAAAAACTACATAAAATCAATAATTTAAACATTTGTGCATTTATGCCCAAAATAAGAAGAAAACCAAAAAATATGATAAATTCTTATTAAATAACACTATGTTGGTATTAAAAATATTTAATTATGGAATAAAGTATATTAAAATATTGTTTTCATCACAACACATTATTTATGTCAAGACAACGGTGACTGAACCAAAAAATAAAGGGTGACAGGGCTGAATCACATCCCACTAGCCTAGAAAAATCATAGATTATTATTTCATTTTATATTAAGTTAAGGGATCTAATAGATAATGGTGATGTTAATTTTTGGAAAATAATTTTTATATAGGTAACCATATGATTATAAAATGATTTTTTGTTATGTGTTTAATATTATTTTAGAAGTAATTCACTGTTTTAAGAACCCTATATGAATAAGTTAAAGAGAATAATACGTGATTTTAATTAAGGAATAAGGGTTGAATTTGTAGGGAACTATTATTTTAGTTTCTATTTATGGTGAATTTTGGTTTTATATAAATGGATAGTATATCTTGAATATTATTATGGAAAGAAATCATTGATATGACACATTAAGATCTATTGATATTATTTGGAGATAAATTTTTAGCATTTTTCTTATTAGATGATGGGATCAAACCCTTATAAATGTTTAGGTTTCAAACATAGAATTCAATAAATTCGAGAAATTTTTAGGGTAGTTGTTAACTGAATGATCAATGTTGATCAGTGGATATTACTAATTTATGGTTTTGTTGTTTTTTTGGTAGTTATCATACAATATACTAATTATTTTGGTTTTTGATTAATCCATAATGATTAGAAGAATTGATAGCTATTATTTTATGGATTCTGTGATCCATAAGTGATGATTATAATGATTTAAGAAAAAAATAGTTATCCTGAAATCTCATCATTGGAGGAAAAGCAGAAATAGTATAGGGAATGGATCGAAGGTTGAAATTATTCTTTTCATTAAATTATATTTCATTTTTCCCTCACTATTGTTATTAAAATAGTTCATCAAATATAGAAAAATCATTTTTTAAAAAATTATAATTATCCATTAAATTTTATTTCCACGGAATCAATGTCCTTTTAGACCATCATAGATATAAGATTTTTTATTGTTAACATTTTAATGATTATGTTCTCTATCGCCCTTCATCAGAACATAATAATTAGAATTCAATTTCATGTCCCTATTTTAAAATTCACCTAATGATATCAAAATAGGAATCCTAGTTTTGTGGTGACCTTTACATATTCTATTTCCACATTTTAAGATGAATTTTTATTTACCATTTCACTAATGTGGAATTTTCAATAAAGGAAAATGGAAAAGTCGACTATTGGTTACTAAGAATAAGTTCAAATTGTGGGATCTCTATTTCTTAAATGGGGGAGAATTTAATATACCAATATTTTAAAAGGATGAAATATGTTTGATAGTGGATAAGATACACAACACAATGCTTAAATGAAAAATGAAATACTATTATTTAAATGTCACCATTATAATAAGACCATTACATTGATCAAATGAATATTATTAAAATAATTATGGAATATCTATAATGCCTATACACATTTCTAATTTAAAAACGAATTCATAGTTAATATTTACAAATTTTTTTGAAATATTTTTTTATTCATCAGAAACGGATTTTTAAAAAAAATGATATTTATTTCTTTTCATTTACAACAAATAAAATATATTTATGTATATTTTAGGAAATTTATTTCCTAAAATTAAATTAATTTATTAAATTTTTATATAAAATTATTCCTATTGTGAAACGTTTATAATTATTACAATTGTTTTGTTTTTCTTTTAAAAGTGAAAATACCATTTTTATTGAAAATTGGTTTTTAAAGTATTTAAGATTAAAAATAGGTTTTATATTAGTATTAAAACTTATTTTAATTGTCATGAACTGTCCTCGAGGCCCGTGCCGTGACTAATTGGTATCAGAGGATTTCGGTTGTACCGCATACTCTGATCTTTTCTTTGTGAAGCAATAATGTTAAGCGTATTGGGTGTGGTTATCAGTCCAGGGAGTCCAGTGTTGGTGCTGCAGCCGACGTATCCGTACACCAGGACCCTGACTTCTAATTTACATCTTTATGCATGAAATCATTGATTGCATGTGTGTTTCAAATTTTTCTTTGTGTTTACTTTGTATCAGCTCACCAGGTATACTTTTCTGACCGTGGAACACCAGTTTTTTTTTTCAGGATGGCCCCACGACGACAACCATCTAGGGTTCCGAGAGTCGAGCGTGACGATAGCCCACCGAGCGACGAGGCCTCGGTTCAGGGCCCTTTGTCAGCAGTGGCACCAGCGGTAGCCCTACCCACCGAGCCACCGATGCTTCCAGTCCCAGTCCCTGACGATGCAAGTCTCCTCAGTGCACTGTATGAGTTCCAACGCCAGCGACCGCCCAGGTTCCTCGGGGAGATGGACCCCCAGGCAGCCGAGGACTGGCTGGAGGCAGTGGTACGAGTTTTTCAGTTAGTGAGGACACCAGCAGACCTCATGGTGATCCTAGCAGTGAGCCTATTGCACGCAGCAGCAGGACGATGGTGGAGCTTGATGCTCCAGGTGCACGATGATGCATCTCTTATCTGGAAGGATTTTTAGAGCCTCTTCTGCTCTGACTTCATCCCAGCCACCCTCTGTGCGGTGCGCATTCAGGAGCTTCTTCAGCTTCGGCAGGGCATCATGACGGTCGCCCAGTACTCGGTGAGATTTACTGATCTATCACGCTACTCGACAGGCATGGTACGAGACCCATTCTTCCGGGCCCAGACCTTTGAGTAGGGATTGAGACACGAGATCAGGGCATCGCTGATGTCCCTCAGCATTCCGACTCAGACAGGAGTCCTAGAGAAAGCCCTTTTGATCGAGAGCTTTCTTACTGAGTCTACACCAGCACCGAGACCCACCGCAGGGCGGCACGTATCAGAGTCTTCTGCAGCAGGTAGTCGATGGATGAATCATGGGTCCAGGCAGACCAGACCCTTAGGAAGACGACCTCCGGACACTGGCTCAGTAGTGCGGGGCACACTGCGTGGAGTCAGTCTTTCGAGAGGCAGGCAGTGCTACTCATGCGGCGGGCAGGGCCACATGGGTCGTGACTGCCCGACCCGCCGTGCAGAGGAGCAGCAGTCGGTTGAGGGACCACCGAGGCAGAGGCAGAGGGTCGACCGTGGCGGTCGGTAGGGAGCAGGTGGATGAGGCAGAGGAGATGGCCGAGCAGCAGGTGGTGGGCGAAGCTTTGAGGATTTACCACCACCACCAGCAGGTGGTCCACCCCGACCACATGGAGTTGGCGAGCAGAGACAGTCACAGCTCCAGGCAGTGGAGTCCTATGACCACGGTGTGCCCGAGATGATTCAAGGTACTATCTGTGTCTATTCCACCCTTTCTGCAGTTCTTATAGACAAAGGGGTAAGTCACTCTTTCATAGCCGCATCCCTTGTTCGGAGCTCGGAGATTCTGATAGAGTCGTTGGCTCGATCCTCACGGCTAGAGAATCCTACAGGAGTAGACTAGACGATTACACACTGGTGCCAGTAGTGTGAGCTTACTCTAGGAGGCAATAGCTTCGGCTGGGTTCTTCTTGTAGCGGCGTCGAGGCCTTACGACGTCATCTTGGGCATGGATTGGTTGTCTACGGTCCATGCACAGATTGAATATATTAAGCACAAGGTGCGATGTGTACGCACCGATGGGAGCAGGTTCACCTTCACCGGCGAGAAGGGTGCTTTCGCAGTAGAGGATGGATTTCTGCAGAGGAGATGACAGCCAATCACCCATCAGTTGGCTAGCCTCATCCTAGGAGCAGATGACGTACGTAGTCCTAGTTTTCCTGCAGTGGTGGATCAGGATGCAGAAGTTTTTCCCGACTACGTTCCAGGGCTACCTCCTCGCAGATAGGTAGACTTTTATATTGACATGTACCCCGGGACAACCCCGATATCGAGTCCAACATATCAGATGGCCCCCGCCGAGCTTCGAGAGTTGCCGGTACAGTTGGAGGACTTGCAGGGCAAGGGATTCATCTGACCCAGTGTTTCACCCTAGGCTTCCCCGATATTGTTCGCCAAGAAGGTGGACTAGAGATTGCGACTTTGTGTCGACTATCGCCGCCTAAACCAGGTGATAGTGAGGAACAAGTATCTGCTACCGAGGACTGAAAACCTATTCTATTAGCTCAAGGAAGCACGATGGTTCTTTAAGATAGACCTCAGATCAGGCTATCATCAGCTCAGAGTTCGGGACAAGGACGTGCAGAAGACAACTTTCAGATGTCGGTATGGCCACTATGAGTTCTTCGTTATGCCTTTTGACGTAACCAATTCTCCGACAGTGTTCGTGGCCCTCATGAACAGGATCTTTCAGCCATACCTCGATCGATTTGTCATGCTCTTCATCGACGACATTTTGATTTACTCGACGACTGAGGGGGAGCACGCCTACCACTTGCGGGTTGTACTAGACACACTCCGAGAGCACCTGATTTATGGTAAGCTCTCTAAGTGTCAGTTATGGATACATGAGGTCCATATCTTGGGAAACGTCATCTCTGAGGCGGGAGTTGCAGTGGATCCTGCGAAGATTGAGGCAGTGCTAGCTTGGGAGCCACCTAGGAGCTTGACGGAGGTGCGGAGTTTCTTGGGTCTAGCTGGATACTATCGGAGATTTTTGCCAAATTTCTCCAGAGTTGCGGCGCCACTCTCATCTTTGACGAAGAAGGGGAAACCCTTCGTGTGGTCAGAAAGATGTCAGCATAGCTTCTAGAAGCTGAGACAGAGATTGACCAGCACACCTATCTTGAGGTTGCCTGAGGAGGGAGTAGGGTACGTAGTCTACTACGATGCATCAGGGACCAGACTCGGAAGTGTCCTGATGTAGTAGAGGGTAGGGATCACCTATAGATCACGTCAGTTGAGGCCTCATGAGCAGAACTACACTACCCATGACCTGGGGTTAGCAGCAGTGGTCTTCGCTCTGATGACACGTCGACACTATCTGATGGGCGAGTGCTTTACAGTCTTTTCTGACCATCAGAGTCTCAGATACATCTTCTCTCAGAAGGATCTGAATCTGAGACAGTGGCGATGACTCGAGTTCCTCTAGGACTATGAATTTGAGATAGTATATACTCCTGGGAAGGGGAACGTGGTAGTCGATGCCCTCAGCAGGAGGACAGGCATTCATCTACTTGAGGAGGCGACAGAGCAGGTAGCCTCTTTGCAGATATCCTTCATGGATAGAGATGGAGCAGTCTTCCTTCAGTCTCTCACAGTCACTCCTCCACTGCTGTAGCGGGTCAGAGAGGCACAGTATGGGGACGCTGACTGTGAGACGCGGCGTGCAGAGATATCCTCAGGACAGACACCCGATGGTTTCTCCTTTGGAGCATAGAACGACATCCTTTTCAGAGGACGTACCTTAGTACCAGTCGCTTTACGAGAGGAGGTGCTGAGAGAGTTTCACACTTCTCTTTTGGAGGTTCATCCTGGAGTGACGAAGATGTACCAGGATCTCAGACGACATCACTGGTGGCCGGGCATGAAGAAGGCTGTGGCAGAGTTCGTTTCTCGATGCCTCACCTGACAGCAGGTGAAGGCAGAGCACCACGTACCAGCAGGCATGGTACAGCCCTTGGAGGTTCCGGAGTGGAAGTGGGACGGAATATCTATGGACTTCGTGACTGGACTTCCACACACTTCCAGAGGTCACGACTCCATTTGGGTGATTGTCGACCGAATCACCAAGTAGTCTCACTTCTTATCCATCAGAGAGCAGGGCTCAGTGGAGATCTTGGGACATCGTTACATTCAAGAGATTGTGCGGCTTCATGGAGTTCCATAATCTATCATCTCTGATCGAGATGCTCCATTTACTTCCCGGCTATGGAAGGGATTGCAGGAGGCGTTCGGGATGTAGCTACGTCTGAGCACAACCTTTCACCCTCATATGGATGGTCAGACGGAGAGGACCATTCAGACTCCCAAGGACATGATCTGCGCATGCGTTTTCGACTTTGGTCACAGCTGGGAGGACCACCTACCCTTGGTGGAGTTCGCTTACAACAACAGCTACCACTCCACCATCGGGATGGCACCATACGAGGCATTGTACGGCCGACCTTGCAGATCTCATTTGTGCTGGACAGACCCTGGGGAGTCAGCACTTGTGGGATCGGAGATGGTCCAGGCCACGACAGAGATTGTCCAGGTCATCCAGGAGTAGATGAGGTCAGCTTTGAGCCAGCAGAAGTCTTATGCTAACAGGAGGCGGAGGCCACTAGAGTTCGAGGATGGCGACCACGTCTTTTTTCATGTCTCATCTCGACGTGCATTACGGAGATTTGGACGAGGTGGATAGTTGTCTCCATGCTTCATTGGACCATTCTAGGTCCTCAGTAGGATTGGTGAGGTGGCTTATTTCTTGGCTCTACCACCTCAGTTGCACCGGGTGCACGACGTCTTCCACGTAGCTCAACTAAGGAGATATGTGCACGACCCGACGCACATCATTGACCATGGGGATCTAGACGTTGATGATGGGGAGACTTTTGCAGAGGTCCTGATGGAGATGGAGGATCAACAGGAGCAGGTCCTACGTGGACAGTCGATTCCTCTAGTGTGCATCAGATGGAAGCACGGGAACCTCCAAGAGAGCACTTGGGAGCGGGAGGCTCAGATGCGTGGTCAGTACCCTCATTTGTATCCCTAGTTATGATGTATCTTTACAGGGAGGTAAACCCCTAAGGTGGGAGTAATTTAAAGACCCATAAAATTGAAGGGAATTTTTTTCTTAATTTTCTTTGAACTTTTACAAGAACGCGGTTTCAGATGGAACTTGATTCCGAGGATCGAAGTGCCCGGAATTTCTATCCTAAGTTTAGCTCAGGTACGTTCAGTGAACGAACGAGCGGGAATTTCTATCTTTTGAACCGGTGCCCGAAATCGAATTCTGAGGGCACCGATGGAACTGCAACGCCGATAATTTCTTAAGAACTCCTGTTCCGGAGTTGCGTTATCACAGGTGTGGATGATAAAAACTTTGGAAGTTAATTTATTATTATTCTACAATTTTTATTTTCCTTTTGTGTTTTAAGGATATGGGTGGAAGTTGGGTAACTACCCAACCTCCCTTGGGAGGTTATGAGGGTGGTTGGGCCCACACGAACCCCACCCCTTCATATTCTTCAACTCTTCAACTCCCCATTAACTCCCTTTCATTTAATTTTACAACTTCTGTAATTTTAATGAGGTGAGTTAAGTGTGGTTAATTGAATTTCAAACTCTTGAAATTCAAAAGGGTAAGTTGTGTTAATAAATTAAGACTTGGGCTTATTTTATTAATGTTAGAGTTTATGCCACGTTGAGAGGTTTTGGGAAGCGTGAAGATCTCTTTCATCTACAATGAAGAACATCTTCGACGAAGAACGTGAAGAACACCTCGGACTCCAACGAAGAACACCGTTCTTCAACGAAGAACATCTCCGCCGAAGAACGCGGAGAACTTCTCCAACGACATTTCCTCTTCGGACGCACCTCGACGACAAAAAAATCAACGTTCGTTTTCCACGACGCCCGACCTCCTAGACGCCATCTTTCACGGCTCGTTGAAGTGCACCGTTCTTGAAACCGAGGTAGGGGATTATATTTAATTAATTTGTTCGTGACTACTTCCATGAATTTCTTCGTGAAGTTTAACCAACTGCTATCGATTAATGTGAAGGGTGGGGGGGACCACACAAACACGTCCGACCCACCTCCTTATTTTTCTTGTTGGATTCATTTGGATTGAAATGGAAGTGGTGCAGTGTCGTCGCACTGCGCGGTATTATTGCGGCAAGAAATACGCTGCGCCGTTGTGTCGCGCCGTGAATTAATACAAGGACGGGACGCCATTGCGCCGCGTTGGAGACATCCGAAAATACCGCGGCCGGTACCGGGGTCGCGGCGGAGGGGCGTGGTGCCATCGCGCCGCGCTGGACGACAAGGGCCGCGACGGAGCAGGGTGACCGGCGGCCGGTACCGGGCCGCCGGCGTCGGAGGTGGAAGGGGACCAGCCATCGCCAGTCCCGTTAAGAAGGAACCGGCCAGCCGTGTCGGGCCGACCGGACGAGGAGAAGCCGGGGGAATTAATTCCCCCAGCCGGCCATCAATGAGGCCACCAATTAAGGGGCCGTGGTTACAAGAAAATGGGAGGGGCATCGCCCCCCCCCCCCCCCCCCCCGAGCCAAAAACAGCTCGGCCATTTTGGCCGAGCAACCGACCAGCGCGCCCAGCGCGCGGGTCACCGGTCCGGGCCGCCGGGCCGGGCTGCGCCCAGGCCGGGCCGCGCTCAGCCAGGCCGGGCCGGATCGACCCGGACCTAGGTCAGGTCGACCAGGTTCGGGCCAACCCAGGGGGTCTCGGGCCGGGTCGGTCCGGGCCCATAACCCCCATTTTCGGACCGTTTGGGTTCAATTTCCCTTAACTCGGGCTACAGACCTCCGATCGACGCACTGTCAGTAGCGACACGATCCTTGGAACGAGACGGTCGTTTCGGTATATCGCACCCAAAATTTCGGAATACTTTGGATATGTCAGGGTTGGTTTGTACACGAAACCAACCGGGCCCTCGGAGCGGAAACACTCATATCTTGAGCTTCAGACGTCCGATTGATGTGCCGTCGACTTTGTTGTATTCCTCTAAGTGAGACTGATCTTTTGGCTTACTCTGCCCGAGGTTTGGACGTATGTGGAGTATGGTCGGGTTAGTTTTCCCTTAAAAACCAACCAGGCCCCTGGGACGAAAAAGCCAATAACTATCAGACCGGGCGTCCGATTGACGCGTCGTCTGCGACGTTGTGTCCTTGTTGAAGATACGGAACTTTTGGATACATCAACTATGGGCTATGTGTCAGTTGATGTATTAGCCTCTCAGCTCGTGGAGCAGACCCTCCCGAACGAGCTTGCTGTGTGCGGGAACCCTAGTGCTGGATGCGACTGCTACTGTGACTGCGACGACGACTGTGCAGAGATCCTCAGTGGATACGACGACGACGACTACAACACTTAGCGATCCTATTTGGATCAGTGCTACCAATCATGTGTGGGTCCGATCATATGTGGGTCAACGCTCAGCGGTTCTGTGTGAGCCAGCGCCTAGAGGTCCTGTGTGGGTCCGATCCAGTGTGGGTCATTGCGGGGGTTAGTACCTATCGATCCTTTGTGGGTCCGACGAGTTAGATGGATCAATGATCATCTCTATCATCTTTCGAGGAAGTATACCTGTGTGAGTTGAATCTTGTTTTACTTTCCTGTGTGGATTGTGTTGTGCTATCCTATGTGGATTTACGTTTTTCTTTCCTGTGTGGATTGGTTTGTACTTGGGCTCGGATGTTGGAGCCGAACGAGAATTGATGACTTAGGTATATGTATGGGAATATACCTAAGCAGTGTTGGATGTTACTCCGTGATTGTATCTTTCCTTTGTGGATTATCCTTTGTGGATTCTAGGAGACCTCCGGGGGTCTCGGGGTCCCTACTGAGTAGCTTATACTCACCCCTTCACAGGCTATGCCCACACTACATTGTGTTGGTTGCAGACGACAGACAGCGTTGATCGTGGTGGAGGCTTGCAGAGCAAAATGGTACCTGGAGGTGGACCACTGGGCAGGACGTACTCGGAGCAGTTGGCTGGACCCGAGGAGCAGTGGAGGCTTTCTGTACCCAAACTTCAGGTGGTATTTCCAGTGGATAGCTCCTCGTTGCGGCTTTACCTTTCAGTTGTTGTTTTCTCTTTCGAGTTGTACTTTACTTTCAGTTTGGGTTTGTATATTGGCCCACATACTTTTCCGCACTTCACTCTTCTACCATCTTTTACTTAGTGTTTACTTTTTTCCGCTTTCTTACTCTGTGGTGCTTGTTTACTTTACAAAGGCAATGCCTTCCCTTTACCGGGATTTATGCCTTGGTGCTAGTCGCCAGCCCCTGGCCTATGGAAGGCGGGCTTGGGGTTGTCACGACACGGGCCCCGAGGACGGGTCGTGACATTAATAACTTTTATTTAATATAAACCAATTATGGTTTTCTAAATGGAATTAATATTTAAATTAGAAAATATAAATTTTATATTTTAAAATTGATTTTTTCTAAAAAGAACCTATTTTTATTGCATTTTTCAGTTTTATTAAATTATAAAACGTTTTTATTTTAAATTTTTAAAAATTTATTGCATATTTTGAATCTGTGGGGCCCAATTTAGTTAATTTTATACTTTATATTCAGTCAACATGAATAATAATTTTGGTAAGATTTATTTTCACTTTAAAATATATATCCAGGTATTAAATTAAATATAAAATGATGAGAACTATAAAATGATCCTAACACATGAAAAATGTTATTGTATGAATTTAATTCTAAATGTTACAACGTGGTAGTGAATTTTATTAGTTTAATTGACACATGATGATGGAAATGACTTATATATTATTTTAATCAATGAAAGTTACAAAATGTCACATTCTATGTCATTAAAATATCATATGAGTACACATGGGGAAAAAGTATGTTACAGATGAATATAAGTATCAATTTTTAACATAATAAAAATATTTTCATGATATAAATTTCTTTAGGAGTTATTAATCTTGTAAATATGATTATGACCATAGTAGTATTTTATTTAATAAAATTTCAAACATGTCACAACCTTAAATGTATAAATATAATATTTTTTAATATGAGGATTAACATATTATATGCATGACAATAAAAATTACATTGAAATATATAAGATTTATCTATTTCTTGGTTATTTATTTATAATTTCTAAAAATTAAATAATTCCACTAATTAATTACACAATGATAATGCAATAATTATTCACCTAATGGAAAAATAAAACAAGTAATAATAAAAATACTAATGGAAAAAAAGTTTTATTAAATTATTCTTTCACACGAATTTTAATGGCGACATTAAAATATTGGAGGTAAATTAATTTATTTTCTTTGATGTTATCATTATGTATTTATTTTATTAATAATTAATTTATTGAATAATGTTAAAATTGATAATAATGTTATTTTATGAAAATATTATTTTTTTAAATTATATAAAAAACCAAAAAATCATTGAAAATACAATGTGACTATGACAAGGGATACGATTTCATAGATTGTACATTAATGGAAAATTTACTTTGTATAAGTAAAAATTTATTCATTTTCTTATTAAATTTTTTTTACCATAGTTAAAATTAAAATATGTTAACAAAGGGTGAATCAAAATGATAAGAATGTAAATAATATAAAATTTGTGTCAAATAATTTCGTTAATGATATTACAATATTAAATTATTTCATATTTAAATACAATATAATTTGGTTGTACATGGATGTAAAATTAATTTATTATAATTTAATCTTAGTAAAACATTAAAAAGTTAACCTAACCTGAATTATAAAAAGGAAACTCATCCCTCACTTCATTTCATTTCATTGTGTCATATAGCTCAAACATACAGTGGAAATTTCACTTATCAATCTCTCTATTAGCATTGAATTGGTGTTTTTATTCACAAAATAGAATCCATAGTACAATTTATAAGAGATAAAAAGAAGACGTTTCAAAGAAGAGTTTAACGATCTAACCAAACATATTATTTTTATACTGTTACTTACCTCATATAAATAAATTATGGATATGAAAAAAATAATAAATTATGTATACTAAATTTTCATAAATGTCATTTTGATTATGAAATAAAAATTATTCCCCCTCTTTACCATCAAACAAAACGTGAAAGTATAACTGATGTGTACATAAGACATACCATCTCCACATATAGATAAAATTAATTTATCATAACAAGAATATATGGATGTGTCTTATAATGGTAATAGTGATTATAAATTATTTTTATAATATAGTAATGGTATGATGATATATTTTCCCCCATATCATTATCCAATATTTTCATAGATGATAACATCTCTAGTGTATATGTATGGAGTACCATCTCAACAATGTGATGAGATTCATTTTCACTAATATTTATAATGGATGGTAATAAAGATAATTTATATGATTAAATATGATATATAAAACATAATAATTATTCTTTAAGGTTATATTAATATTTAATTTTCTTTCATTCCAGTATATGAAAAATCGAATTAATGTTAATGTGTACAAATGATATACTATCACATTGAATAGTGAAATTCTTTTTTTATCTATACTCTTTTCTGAATAATTATATGTTTGTATATAATTAATATATATTATTTTTAAACCATGAGTAAAATAATTGAAATTATGGGACAAGGATCAATGTATAAGGATTGATACAACCAAATGGAGACATGTTTATAAAAAGGACCAGTAATCAACAATAAGAGTGATTTTAAAAAAATTATTAATAAATGGGTAGCATGATTTTATAAATAAATCATAAAAGGAATGATAAATATATGTTTATGTAATAAATGTATTATAAACCAAAATTTACTATAAAATTGGTTCCAATATGAATAAATGATGTTGAGACTTGAGGTATGGGAATTATTAACCTCATTTCAATTCATTGGGTTAAACTACTATTTTGTATATTATGTCATTCTAAAATTATGTGTCAAATATATTTAAATAAAATATTTTATTTTATAATATAAAAAATTTATTTTCAACGAAAATATTTTCTTTTATAATTTCATGGCCCTTTTAAAAAACGATTTTAAGAAAAAAATACATTTTTTCTCTTTGTTCATAAATCAGTATTTAATAAAACTATTTTCAAAAATATTTTTTATCAAGGAATTTCAACTAAATATCTGTAAAAATTATTTTAAAAATGATTTATTTTAAAATTAATTAAAATTATTTTAAATGACTATTTTATAAGTTTTCATTGATATTTCTAGAGAAAAATGTTTCAAATTTTTTTTATGTTTTAAAAGAATTTAATGAAATGGAACAGATATATTCCATGAGAATTATTTAAATTAATATATCAAATTAATTTTCAATCTAATAAAAAATCATTTAATTAATAATTATTTTTAAGGGGGATATTATCCAATGATACCATTTTTAATGTTTATGTATATGGGGGTATGATTTTTATGAATCCCATTATTTTCCTATCTGTCATAAAGTGATGTAATGTTTATGGGACCCATTTATTTTTTTGGGTTCTCTTTGGATGAATGGTTTATGTACTTATATCACACATATATATGGTATTCTTGATGTGTTCGGTGAGACCTATATCTCTATCCAATGTATTGGGTAATGATTTCTACATCATTAGATAAACATAAATGGAATGGGGGTGTGAACATTGTTCAGTAAGTGGAATTTTCCACCATGATAGTATTAAGAGTGAAACATGAATAATATGAAAGATTGTGGATTGATCAAATTCCAATATAACAGTCCTAGAAAAAATCCTAAACTACTAAGTTAATTATTTTCTATTCATATGTGTGTTACAAAATTACATGTCTTATGTTATTCTCTCATTGTTCATGTTCTATAATTATTTTATGAATCATATCTTATGAACATCAATGTTTTATTCCATGACTCATGAGGTTGATCTCTGATGTATAGGTCATAATTTTTAAATTTTATATTCATGATCACATACACCTATATACATTATATTATTTTATATGATCATTGTTTGATATCTCCCATGTTTACCATTATTGATCATATGATCTCATCCTCTTATTATTTTTATTTTCCCTAGGTTGTGAGGAAATATGTTAATTTTTTTTATAAAAGATTTTCATGTTCATAATTTTTATTACTGACTATGAAATAAGAAAATCTAGGTATATTCTGATATGATTTTTTTTATTTATGAAATAGTTCTTTCAAAACCATTTTCCAAGATTATATTCTAATTCACTAAAATGTTAATCCTAAAAGTTTATTAGTTATGTAAGTAATCAAATATTATCTTTAGATATAATATGTTTCTAATGGAAAAAAGTGGGTCATATTTTTTATGTTTACATCTTAAGGAGTGGATCTGGAAGTATGCATTATTGGATATTATATTTGGTATCATATTAGGGTTTAAATAACATCAGATATTAGGTTGTTTCTAGGAGAAGTTATCTTAAGATTTATTGACATCATTATGGACTTATAAGTCCATATGTTTAAATTATTAGTCATCAATTTTATTAGTTTTATGATATGAAATTATACGGTGAATAATGATATTTTTAGAATATTTAATGTTGATGTAATTATGGGTTATTACATTTTGAGATGCAAGATTGAAGTCATGACATAATCTTTGAGGTTAACACATTTATTTAATATTTAATATGTTATAGTTATATTTTAGGATTTTTGGCTAGTTTCTAAAATTTTAGAATAATTATATAAATATTGTTTTTTTGAAATAGAAAGAAAATATGATTGGTAAAAACCATCACATCCGACAAGGCCACGAGGATTGAAACATAAACCATAGGGTGATAAAGGTGCATCAACCACCACTAGCCTACATTTACTCATGGTTAGTATTTCATTTTATTTCTCGTTAATCAATCTTACAGATAAATTTCAGGACCATTTTGTAAAAATAAAAATGATATTGATAACCATGGGATTAGAAATTGATTAGTTTTAAGAGATTAATGTTATTTTAGAAGACCTTAAAAAAATATAGAAACCTATATTAATAATGTAAATTGAATACTATGGGATTTTCTTTTATAATTAAGTGTTCAATTATAATGCATATATGAATTTTATTGTGGATTTATGATGATTTAAGTTATTTATTGAAATGGTTAGTATATCTTGAAGATTATTAGGGAAACAATTTTCTCATATGAGACATTAATATTGACTGAGGTAACTTTGGGATAAATATTAAAAATTATCTTAGAACTTAATTGGATTATACCCCTATATTTTTTTTGGGAGTCAATATTATTCTTGAATAATTTCTAGGAATTTTGAGGCTAGTTATTTATTGAACGATATTTGTTGAACATTGGATGTTACTGATATAAGTGTTTATTCTTATTATAGAATTATTTTATATTGTATTAAAATTTTTGGTTTCGATTAGTTCTTTGAGATATGTAGAATATATAGTTATTATTTTCTGGATTTTACTATTGGAAGAATAAGAATGTGATGCTTCAATAATATCAAATTCATCTTGAAAAACAATATATGGGTAAGATTAAATAGTGGTGAAAATGGACTAAAGGATGAAATTATTTTTTCGATGTTGGTATGTTTTTCTATGTTTTTACTATTGGAAGGAAAATTAATTCTTAACATATGGAAAAAACTTTTTGAGAAGAAAACATTATAAATTTAATTTTCATTCTATGAAATCAATATCCTTTTAAACCATCACAAATTTAGGGTTGTGTAGATGTTGAATTTCTAATGTATATATTATTTATCAATAATCACCAGAACCTGATAGTTAAAATTATCTTCCATGTCCCTATTTCTAGTTTCAACTAATGTTCTTATAATCAAAATTCTAGTTTTGTAGTGACATTGAAATTTTTATTGTCCTCATTTTAAGAGGATGTTTTAATAACACTTTTGGATGTTGTATTTCAATGATGATATCAAGAAAATTAAATCATTGATTTTCAATAAATTGTTAAAAGTTTGGGGTGAAAATTTATTAAACTAGGGATAATGTAATATCACATGACATTAAAAAGGAAAGACTATGTTTGAAAGAGTAGAAGACAAAAAGCACGAGCCTAAATGAACATCAAAATGTTATTATTTAACTCTGACCAATATAAACATGCTGTTAAATTACAGGTAATGAATAATATTTTTGGAATCAAGGAATATATAAAATCCACATTAATTTCCAATATATTAATTATCTTTTTTTTAAATAAGTACAACATTTTGAGTAAAGTAATTTTATTAATAAAAAATATTTTTTTATTTAAAATATTTTTTTATATAATTTTCTGTAAATATAATATAATTATTTAATGTAGATTTCAAACAAATTATATCATAAAATGAATATAAAATGTTAAATATTCATAAAAATATATTCCTATGGTAGATTGTGTTTAATTTTTAGAATAGTTTGATTTTTAAATGAATTGTGAAAAAATAGAAATTTTTAGAAAATATATTTTATTTTAACGTATTGAAGGGTAAAATAATTATCTATATTAAATAAAAATAATTACTTCCATTTGATTTAATATAATCCAATTTTGGGTTTTTAATTTAATTTATAAGTCATAGGAGTATAAATCATTATAAATTTATAAATTTTTATTTTTTCTTAAAAAATTAGTTTGCGTTGTATTTTTCCAATATTATTAAATAATTAATGTTATGTGTTTTGTATTTTGAGAACTGTTTTATATATTTTTAATCATTGGTTCATAATATAGTGAAATGGTATGTTTAATTTTTGGTTAATATGAATAGTAACTATGGTAAAATTTATTATCACTATGATGGGTAAATTGGGTGATTTTGCTTCAAATTAAAATCATAAGGAGTAAAAAATGACCATAACACATAAAAAAATTTATTAGATGTATTAAATTTGATAATTTACACCTTTTAATATAAATTCAGTTTTTTAATGGACACATGTTCTTGAAATGACTTATATAATAATTTAATTCAGGAAAGTAACAAAATGTCACTTCCTTTGACTTAAAAATCTCATTTTTTTCCACATGGGGGAGAAAGTGGGTAATGAACAAATCTATGTTTCCAATTTTAAAACAATTATATTTTTATAACAACATAATTTATTTATGACTACCGAGGACACTTTAATAAGATTATAAGCCTTGTAGTATTTAATTTATTGAAAGTTCAAACATGTCACACTTTTAAATTATTAAATATTATATTTATAATATTGTGATAAATAGAAGATATTATTTAATATACTTATTATTTGGAAAAATATAATATTTATCTACATAATTATAATTTATTTATATTTTTTATATATTAAATAATTACATTAACCAATTATAGAATAATGATACAGTAATTATTCAACTAATGGTAAAATATAATAAATAACTTTAAGAATTTTAAATGAAGTATAATTTCAATTAATTAATGATATCCACATATTTAATAGGTGATTATGACATATTATGGGTGTATTAATGATTTGGTTATAACATATCTTAATGTCATGATTTTATTAAAAGGTAATGTAATGTTTGTTGTCAAATTTTATTATAATGATATTTTATGAATATAATATTTTAATAAATTATTTACTAAAATAAATATATTCAAAAAATTATATGTTATTAATTAAATTTATCAAATTTCATAAATTTTAAATTTTCTGATAACTTATCCCATAAAAGATAAAAAAATTAATACCTTTTATTATTACAAATGTTGTTATCATTCTTAAAATTAAAAGAGGATAACTAAGGGTTAATCAAAATGATAATGTATAAAATAATAATTAAAATTTTCTATAATGTATTTGGTAATTATATTGAAATCATATATTATCATATATTTTAATCCATATCAATTTGGTTTTAATTTTATCGAAAGTAAATTTATTCTAATTCAAGATTTTATAAATTTTTTAAAATTCCCCCATCAACATTATAAAAGGGAACATCCTCCCTCAATTCATTTCTTCACATTTATCCTTCTTTCTAGACCATCCCATACAAAGTTTTCTTCAAAACATCTCCATACACATTATAATGGTTTTTTCTTATCAAAATAAAAATCATAGAGCTCTTTAGAGGGGATCAAAAAGAGACGTTTCAATGAATAAGTAATCGCTCAAACCGATCAATTTTTGGTTTTTACTATTCCTTAAATCTTCTTTATATATTATTTTATCATAAAAAAACATCATAATGAAAAATAGTATGAAATTTTATTAAGATAATTAAAAAACTATTATAAATCATCTTTACCTCAAACAAAAAGTGAATGTATCTGTCGTGCGTTCGTAAGACATGACATACCCAAATGATAATTTAACTCCTTTTTCATAACCATTTTATATAGATGGGTTTCATTAGGGTAATAATGATTATATATGACCTTTATAATATAATATTTTATTTTATAATGATATTATTATGCCTCCATTTTCATCACCCAGTCATTTGAGAAATGATAACTTTTCTCGTGCACATGAATAGACTACCATGTCCACAATGTGATATGATTGTTTTCACTTATATTTCACATGTTTTGTAATAATGATTATTTTTATTAACATATTATATATATATATATATCATAATAATTATTTTATAATGGTTTATTATTATTTACTTTTCTTTCATTCAATTGTATGAATAATTGATAAAACATCCATGTGTACATACATCATACCCTATCCATGAATAGTTTAATTTATTTTTCAGGAATTAATTTTTATGAATAACTCTAAATATATATATAATGAATAAAAATAATTTTTAAAACATGATTAATATTTTGAGAACTATGGGACCATGATAAATTTATAAGGACCAATACTGGAAAACTGAAACATTCTTGGAAAACAAAACATCAATAAACCAAAACATTAATTTGAAAATACAATTATTAATAAAAGGGAGATAAGATGTTATAAATAAATAATAAAAAGTGTGATAAATTTATTATTATTGTAACTCTGAATAATAAATCCATGGATGGAGAGGTACATTAACTCATTATTCCACTAGCACGGTTCAAATTCTTGATAGAGGGAGTGACACAATTCTTTGACTGATCTCACAGGTGAACTCTTTGGCGTGGGTGGGGGGAATTATATTGTCTAGTTTCATATTGTAAGTATGTTTATTTTGGACTTGTAGGATATTTTTTGGCCTCTTCATTGAGGTTTTTACCCATCGTTTACTGGTTATCCTCTTTCCCAGTCTAAAAGAGGTGTCTTGTATCATGATCAATAAAGGAGTCTGAGCCCCAAAAAATCTACTTATGAATAATAAATAAATATTTATTATACATCGGGCCTCAACATGATCAAATACCTTTGAGACTTGAGGTAAGATAATTTAAAACAATATTTTCATTCATTTGGGTAAACTACAATTTCAATAATAAAGTCATCATATGATTATTTTTGAAAGGATTTTTTATTATGTTTTGTTTTATTTACACCTTTTTATGTGAATTTATATCAAATAAAAACTTATTTCATGAAATTATTGATTATTACAATTATATAATATTTATATGTATTTATTTCATAATAATACCATTATTTGAGATTTTTTATGTCTAATTTCTCCGTTTGGGGAATTTTATATTCCATTTCCATGTTTCAAAAAAAATTAATTTTTTTGTATTATTTTTCAAAATATTTTCACCTTTTAAAAAAATATTTTAATATATTATTTGGTTAATTTTGTAAACATTGTACTTTGTGACATTTCTCATAAAAAATCAATGAATGTTTTTTTATCTTATATGGAATGAGTGGAGTTCCTTGATTTATGATGCCAGGATTCCTTAATAATTAGTCTACAAGTGTACAAAGTTGTGTTAGATGATTTTTTTCACAATTGAATTGATCTTTTTGAAAAATAATTTTATGAAAATCCAACTCTATTTATATATTCGGTTAAAAACATGTTTTTAATAAAAAAATTAAAAAAATTTCTTATTAATAATTTTAATAAAATTGTTAAAATTAGGATTTTGAAAATGATTTATTTTAGAAATTATTTTAAATTATTTTAAAATATTTTTTATATGTTATCAATATTATTTCCAAATAAAAAGGATCCCAAAAGTGTTTTATGTTTTAATAGAATTATTCAAATAGAAATGATGTTTTCCTGAAGGATTAACTCAAATAATCATTAAAAACCTTTTTCTGGGTAATATAACATTAATTGATGATTAATTATGTTTTTTATGGGGATATGATCGAATGATACCATTTTTATGGTTTTGGTTTTTTGTGGAACGATTTTTATGAATCACATTAATTTTCCCAGTGTTACACAATGATGAAATTTTAATAAAACAAGTTTATTTTAATGGGTTCTGTTATAATGAATTATATTTTTTATTTTGGGTGAATGATTTATTGTTTACATTACGTGAAGGGTGTTACATATATATCCCTATAATTCAATGGGAAATGATTTATATCTCATTAGATTTATATCAATGGGATATGGAGTGATCTTTGTTTAGAAAGGGACTCTATCCACCATGACAGTCTTAGGAGGGAACCATGAATACTTTGATGGATTAGGGAGTGAACTATTTAAAATAATATAGTCTTGGAACGAAACCAATACTAAGAATTAAATGATTTTATAGGATTTTTTGTTTTCTATAATTCCATGAATTATTTAATTCTATTGTTTCTCATATTAATAGATTATTTTCTGACTCATGTATTATTAACACCCATGTTTTATTCCATGAAACAAGATATTGATCTTCGATTTACATGATATAATTTTAAAATGTTATGTTCATGATCACATACCATGATACCCATCGTACTGTTTTATATGATCTTGGACTAATATCTCATTTGTTAACTCTAACTTTGTGCCTGAGCTCGCCATTTTTTTAAATTTCTTTTTCCAAGGTATTGATGAAATAGATTAAATGAATTTTTTATATACATATTTAACATGGATGACTTTGATGACATATTAAAAAATAAAAAATCATATGTATTGAAGGATATAATGTTGGTCTTTCTGAAATAGGTATTTATAAACCCACATTTTTAAGAGAGTGTGCTTATTTTATAAAATTATAAACCAAAAAGTTCATTGGGTGCGTAAGTGATCCAAATTTTTTATTTTTCTTTTATGTTTTTTATGGATAAAATTTGGTCACATTTGAATGTATTATGTATTTTATAATGGATCTCGAAGTGAAGAATATGGGCAGTTACAAATATCAGTTTAATCAATATGTTAGATATTCCATTCAAAACAGTATTAATCTTTCTTTATGTAATATATATTTCCAATGAAGGTTTTATAATTTGGAATTAAATACTCAGGCTTCATACATACATTTTAATTACCAATTTTTAAAATTATAAAATTTTTAAATAATTGATATATTAGAAACATTATATCTCTTAATAAATATGAAAAAAAATATCTGAATATGTGAGATTATTCATTTTTAAAATATAAAATATATATTATGAAACCGAATTCTTACGATATGTAAGATCCAAAATATTAAAATAATACTGAACATAACATAAATATATTTTATTTCATAAATAGATAAATAAAAATCTTCTATGAATAATATTTATTACATTTATTATTTCATCAAAATTATTTATGATAAACCATGAATAACTAGTCTTCATTAATAAATTTATTAAATAATTAATAAATATCCTAAAAATAATAGAAAGACAAATCATTAGTAATATAAGAAACAGATTTCAAGATCATGAACACATAAAATATATGAGATTATATTTTCAAATTATCATTATTTAATAATTAATTTTAAGATAATGCATGAGTCAGATGATTATATATATATGTTATGGATGAATGAGACTTTTTACATTATATCCAATACTTGTGAGAATATTATATATAGGTTCCTCTCTAGGTCATCCAAATTTATGACCACAACATTATTTCTATCTGCCTTATCTCATGAAAAGGACACTATTTCTGTCAATCTGTTTTAGAAAATGGATTACCAATGAGAAATTTTTTATAAATATAATTTCTTAGAAAACTAAATGTGTCCCATGATAATTAGTTTTTATATTAAAAAACCCCACATTGAAATGTAGATATTGTTAAAATAATACTAGATAAATTCATTATATTATAAATTAATATTACATAACCATTATAATAGATAGAGAAATATTTTGGTAATATTTTGAGTTATAGTAGTATAATATAAATTATAATGTTACATTATCAACAATGGTTTTAATAGAATGAATAATAAAAATGAAAAAATGAAACCATTTATATATATATAACTCTCATTTCTCATATTAATTAATGAATATTAACACTATGTTATAAAATTATAGTATAAAAAAGAATAATATATGATATGGGAATATATAGAATTTAACCGAATGAGAATTATTATTATGGATTAAATATTTAAGAAATTTTATATGAACATGATGGGAGATGTGTATCCATTGTAATATGATCTCTAATTGAAATTTATTTAACTATTATAAATTTAAATCATTAATATATTTAAAATAATGAATTTAAATGTTAAATAATTTTTTTAAATCCATAAAGAATAAGGTACATTTTTGTTTTTCCATTAAAAAAATAAAAAAAATTATTTACAAAAAATTGAAATTTTAAAATACATGAAGGTTATATTTTAAAAATAAATTTCTCATAATTTTTATATTATATTTTTAAAAATATAAATTTTTATTAATGAATTAAAAATTACAGATGGGTGATAGTTTTGGTATTTCTCAAAACTTGTAAATGACATCCATACATGGAAAAATCTGATATATAATATTTTAATCGAGGAGAATTGATCAATTATGGTAATTAAATGGTCTTGAAACAATATTATTATTAATCCCTTTATCTATTAAATAATATATTGGAATATTCCACAAACCCCTATTATATATACCAACTATATTATGATATTTTATTCACTTTCAATCCTTATTTTCTATCTTGATTAATTTATAAAATAAAATGTTAACTAAATTTGTCTATTAGAATTGGAGATATTGTTATTATCTAATGGGATATATATAGAGATATTAATACTCTTAGAAAATAAACAGCTCATTTAGTTTACATCTCCCTTTCTTATTTACCATTATTTTGTAATAGCGAATTTAAATTATATTTATTCGGAGTTTATAGCCATCCCATTCAAAATTTGGAATGGTGTATTTTTTTTATATTAAAAAAAATAGATGCTCCTGTGGGATTCAAAATTAATTTTTTAATGGTATTAGTTTGAATTTTTTTGAAACATTTATCTATTTATTGTGAAATTATTATTCAACATAAAATTATGTACTATAAATTTCATGTATGATACATACAATCATCCCATTTCCTTTCATTATACTTTATCCATATAACCACATATATACTAGAATATTTCATATTAAATATAGTCGAACCCACTTTTCTAAATTTTTAGAATGTTATATATTTAGGGAGGTATGATTATATAAATTTCTAGAGGATAATGTAATTATTTTAGACCATTAAATATCAAGAAAAATAAATATATGGACAAAAAATTTATTACTCCATTTAATTTAATATGTAAACCATTAGTATCATATCATCTTATATAGAAATATTTTCATTGAAAGATTTTATATCTTATGTCTGAATCTAATATATGGAACACATTTTATAAAATATTGATTAGTATTTTTATAGTATTTCTATACTATTTGTGTATGGAATTCAATTTGAGTAATGATTATAAAATAATTATACAATCATTTTTATCATTTATATCACATTTATATGTTCATTTAAAACAACCACAATTTATAGGGTCACTCTTAACTTATACAATTTATTATACATTACATATAGTTTGTAAATATTAAACTATTATCATTTAGGTATTCAAAGAATTTAATTGATTAAGAAATTTTTTTAAATTTTTATATATTACATTATTATATATAGAAAAACATTGTAATATCATCCTTATAAAATAGTAACTAATGGATTCTTATGTTGTTTAATGTTATAAATTTTGTAATATATTTTTTATGTCACATTATTCGATTATTGAATACACTAGATGATATATGTTATTGTTGGTCCCAAAAATTATATATATCCCTCCCATGTGCACTGGTAGGTCTCATAAAAATACTAATATAAGGTAATTTTGGTAGTTCTACCTTTTAGGTAGGTCTTCTTAGCACATGACGTCGATATTATTTTTAGTACATTTGATATTATCCTTCTACATCATTATTGTAAGATCCTAGATCTACATGGATAGAAACATTTTGTGTTTCTTAAGACAGAGGTTATAGAATTGGGGTTGAAGGATGTATGGAGGAATTTTACTTCAAATTAATGGAAATAGGATGAATTACACATTGTGAAATTCTTGTTCACAATGTGTACTGAGATTTGGTCAATAATAAATAAAAAGATAAGGCAGCATGTTTTTAGGAAGAAATCCAACACAGGGGGTTACAAAATATGAAAGGGGGTTACACATCATGTCATTCCCCATTATAGTGTTGTTGTAACAATTTTTAGACGCTCAGGTTATTAACTACTCTACGGTTGTAGTGGATCTATCACTCCTTCTAGGCATTCAAAAGCCCTATCCTTTATAATATTTTATTCCCTTAAAGGAGGATTAATCCTTGGGCTTCCATCTTATATCAGTGGTTATCCAAGATGATTTATTCATTCAATTTCTAGTGGTTTATCCCAATTTTATCTCAGTTATTCCGTTACTATCTCCCCATGCTAGTGAGTTTTCTTTCCCATGTTTCTAGTGAATGTAGTTCATTCCAGAGGGGTGATAAGAGATCCATTGTGTGGTCTATTCTCATGTGAAAAAAATGGAAAACCTTTTTATTTAGGGGATTCAATGATTTTATATTTATTTACATGAAATCTTAGTTCTAGCATGAATTATCCCCTTGGAATTGTGGAAAATTAACCTAATAATTAAACGAACTTGAATAAAGAATTTCATTGATCACATGGTGATGTTTTTGTTTGTAATGTGACAAATTTTTGCCTCTTTATTTGTTAGATAGTGTGATATATATGTAGTTTTGTTTTGATTGGATTTTCATGTGAAATTGGTAATGAATAGAAATTTATAATTAACTAATAATTAAATCGATAAATGATTAATGATGAATGTTTGATAAATTTGGTTGTTGTTGTAATTTCATGGTAATCAAATTGATGCATGTATTAATTTTTATTTGAATTGGATATTGAACCTGAAGCATGATTATTCTTGTTTATTAATGAATTAAAGGCATGTTAAAGTAATTGTTTAGTTAATTTATGGTATTTGTGAAATCATGTTTCTTAGGATTCCTATAGATGGAACATGTGATAATGAATGGGTTAATTGAAAATGGTAAATGAACCGGTTGTGTGATAAATGATATGGAATTAATTGGTTCAGTGATTCCTTATTTCTTATAAAGGACAAGTTCCCTGTTCTTTTTATTCATGAGAGGTCTTTGTGTATAAAAGATAGATGCATTTTTTTCCTGAGAAATAGGTTTCTTTATTTTTTTTCTTTCTATTTGTGATGTGAGACTTGAGGGATATTGTGGTTTATGGGGTATGGATACACAAATGTGACATGTCCCAAGGATAGATGAGTATGGAGTACCGTTTTGGTATAAGGGTAATGTATTCCTGGTTGTTGTGATTATATGTTGACACATAGAGTGAGCAGATGCATCAGTGCATTCATGTTAGCATCGAGGATGACATCAGAGGTGATGGATTATGTTAATGATGGGATTTTTCATTGATATGAAAGATAGATTCTTTTATAATCTATTATTTGTGTGATGGATAAGATGTTTGTTTATCTACCTACCATTCCACACTACTTGTGGCAGATAGATGTGAGTGGTTTATTTCCTTGTATTGTAGCATATGATGTATTCCTAGGCACCTTGTAATATGGAAAGTAATGATTCTAATTGAGGAATGAATTTTTAACACATGGGGTTGATCAAGCTATTTTGAAATTCCGATGTTATAATATTGAGAATATTTTTGAAACATTTTTTATTACAAGAGCGAATGTAATTTTTTTCATGAAAAAATAATATAATGTGGAAGATTTTAAGGGTTATTTAATGGTTTATGAATTAATTAAGATAATGTTCGTATTATAAAAAGGAATAAAATAATTTAATGTATCAACTTATGGTTCTGTGTCATAGGATATATGGTTATAGAAGTGGAAATAGGGGGTCTAAGATACATTACATTCAGTTGAGTCTGAGACTAGTTTATAACCATAGTGTGGTTGTGACATATATTATATCATGTCATTATTGTGTTTCTATATGGTACTCTTACTTTTTGGTTAGGTAATCTGAAATCCTTGGGATTCTTGAGGCTTGGTGTGTGTTTTCTGCGTCATCTTGATGGAATGATGGATATCTGACTACCCCCTTTGGCCCCCCTCTCTCCCCTTGGAAATTACTTGTTCTAGTATGCACAATGGTTATTTTCATCATATATTTTTTAGAGAGATATAATGGATTGTGTTTATTTTAAACAAAATTATTATTGATATATTATATTAAGGATATATATATATAATGTATAGGCTTTGATGGCTTGATGTACCTTAATCAGTGTATGGGCTTGGATGGATTGAGGTTTAATACCCTATGTATGATACACATTTTGTTGTCTTTGGTGGCTCCCTAAAACAACTTTGCTGATTTTTGTTATTTGAACATGGTTGTGTGTTACATGAGGTGAATGTTGTGATATTTTGCCTACGTTTTGGTGGGCAAGTCTTTTTAGAGAGAGAAGCCAAGGACGCGTCACATTGGGGCGGATCAAAAAACCAATTGGGAAGTATTCGTGGGTTTCCTTTGATATTATTTATCATATTTTGGGATCTTTTACTCAATACTTTTTGATATTATTAATGGTGAGGCTAGAAATAAAGTATACAAGTTTAGGTGATGAGTTATTTTCACTTGTTGTAAACTAAGAATTATCATGCTTTCTTTATGTTTTTATGACAGACTCTGGGGAGAATAATACTGATTATTTTTTTCTACTCACCCTAAATATATATATATATATATAATTTTTAGGTAATTTGTATATGGTTAGAGATTATTGTAGTTACTACTAGATTGGTTTCAAGTAGGAGCTCTTGGGCTTTGCGGACATTGTTGTATTAATCTTTATTTTGGTACTTAATTTTTTCTTTTCTGTTGATGTATTTCTTCAAATACATCTCATATTTAAAAATTTGATTGTATTTTATATTGATGTTTGAGAAGGATTTGGTTTGTGTCTTTCTTATCTCTATCTTTTTAATGTTTTATCTTTCTAGGTAATGCCTCTAATATGTATGTTTATTATTCCCTTAGCATTAGTCACCAACCATGGGCTTACTGGTGGTTGGACTCAGGGGTCACTATCTCTCTTCTCCCACTGAAGGTATAAGAGGGGTAAAATTTTTCTGGAGGGGGTCATGATGTTTTGAAAAAATCCCTCAAGTTGACATTGATGCATTTTGAGGAGTTTGTTTTTTTTTTGAAAAAGAATGATTTCATGTTTAAAAAGAGGATTTCCATGGTTATTTGTTTTGTTCAATAGATATTTTTGACATGTTATGTAGAAAAGAAATCACGAAAAATGAATGGATGGTACTGAGGCGGTGAAAAATGAACATATATAAGGGGGATCCATTTTATAGTTTTTTCCATTTTGTTGGGCCTCAAATTTTGAAAATGGAGAAAAAACTTTTTTGGAAAAATAAGTTGAATGCAATATTGAATGTTATTTGGAAACATGCATGTAAGGCATTGTTCAAGATCAGAATTCCAAAAAATGGAAAAGGATTGAAGTGCGTGAAAGATTTTAAAATTTGCACGAGAGGTGATGTTGTGTGAATGATACTTGTGATCCCAGTATGACATCAAATTTGGGTTTGTTCACAGGAAGAGGACCTTGCAAGAAAAATTTTGTGTCTTTCACATAGGGGTCAAAAACGCCTATAAATAAGAGGTAACCCCCTCAATCAAAAAGAGCTCAACACTTAGAGAGAATCCAAACTATGGATCATGTACCAATTTTTTGAAAAGTGGGTTGTGTGATAGATTTTGAGTTGCATGCAAGATAAGAATTATGTGAGTTATATTTGGGTTTCATGTAATTTTGAAGTAGCAATAAAAATGAGTTTCATAAAAAAGTGGAATATTGCATGTGGAGCATCAAAGTTCTACTCAAGACATAGTAAGGGTTTCACAAAATATTTGGAGACTCCTGGTATATCTATGGGAAAGTTGTATTCATCAGTGGATGAATGTGGGAAATAAATCTAGAATATACATACAATGAAGGATTAATTCATTAGAGATAATAAAGGTACCTAGAATACTATAAACTATGAGTGGATCTTCTGAAGAAGTAGAGAGTACACATTAGTTGAGAGAGTAGTGAGCTTTCAAATTTTGTTTTGTTATAATCCATAAGGGACAATGAGTCTTCTATGAAAATTGTAATCAGTAGCATTCATTTAGTGGATTTTGAACATTGTCACATTCCTAGTGTCTGTTCCTCGGATGTAGCCCAGTGAGGGTGATCCAAGTAAAATTATTGGGTCTTGTGCTTGACTTAAGATTTTTTCATACTCTACAATGGTAAGAAAGAGAAGAGGGTTTTTTCTAACAATGAAACAAGATAAATTTGGGAAGTTGTTTTAATATGTCATACACTAATTTACCCCCTCTTAGGGTATGTAATCTAGTGGACTTAACACATGACAATGTGGAATTAGAGGTATGGTTGAGGGATATGATGTATTTTTAAGATAAAAATGGGTGACGTTTTGTTGAATGGTAGGGAAATGTTATCAGCTATGCTTTGAAAGTATTATAAACATTGGATACTATATTAGAAAGGGGTATTTAAGGACCCCTTTGATATAATTCAAGGACTACTAAGCATATATTATCTACTGAATGAGGTGATACTAGTTCATTGGTAGAGATCTAAGAAAGGTTCTGGAATCATTATTTATTGTGCCTAAGGATTAATGGGTTGACCTTGGGATATGTCACCCTAAATAGAATAAAATAAAACAGTTAATTAATTTTAATGTCTTCTATATTCCATGTTCTAGATCTCTGACTATTTGTTTATTTCAGGCATGGCTACTGGTTAGCATCCTTGTCAAGTTTGTGCAAAAGATGTTTATCAAGTGGATCTAGTAGATCACTATATATTAGATGTTATATAAGACAAAACATAGAGTAGTACACATCAAGAGTTTTAGTGAGAGATTCTACATATTTTTGAGGACTTCGTTCTAGATGTAGTCACAGAAGACAAGTGGGTGGAGGTAGAGATAACCATCATCTCAATCCATTATTGGAAGGTGCACTGGGTATTGTTGGATATGATTATTTATCATTAGGATGTTAGGCAGTGGTGGTTCTTATTCCCTTGATATAATGATAAGTCAGGATTCCCGATGGAGGATTTTGGATGCTATATTATAGCCAAGATTCTTTAATCAACCATGAAGGTGGTCAGTCTCTGAGAGATGCTTACCATTAGATAATAGAGATCTACTGTGAGAGAGTTTGAGATGCATTTCTAGAACCTTCTTCAATATGATTTGGAACTGTTTTCATATTAGGAGTCTAGGATGAGGGATTTTGAGGAGGCTTTGCATCTTGATATCTAGCGCCATGTCACCACGTGTATGATGAAGACTTATCTTATAGTTCTTGAGAGAGAAGAGGTCATATAGAGGATGTTATCCATGACCAGATCATCATTAGAGGTTATTCATCAAGATTCCTCATGAAGTAGAGTTGTGTTCTAGGGTTCCCACATGTCAGGATAGAATATATTCTGATCAGCTGAGGGTAGGTCCCATTCCTCACTGTCTCATTTCTCTAGGGGAGGAAGATCTCAAGCTTATGCCAAGGGATTAGATGTATTTTAATATTTTGGTGGATGAGGTTATTAGTAAAAACATTTCCTAACCATTCTTATTAGTTAGTGTGTTTTAGTTATTCTTCTTTAGGTTCCTCCGCTAAGGCAGTTCCGACCAAGACAACAACATCAGGTTCCTCTAGTTTGGGTTTACTAGAGAGTATATAGGGCTTACATAGGACAACCCCAAGATGCTACCCATCCTTAGATACTAGATCATGACTATGGAGTGGTCATCAGTAGTGTTTGAGAGGTTTTAGAGCATTTTGTGGTCGTCATCATGATTTAGTGTTCCCAACACTTGGTGAACCAAACATCATTAATGGAACCCTTTTCATTTTTATACATGGGTTCATACCTTGTTTAATCCAGGAGTGATGTAGTCCTTTATATCACCTACCCCTGTCCAATTATTGGGAATTGAGTTTGAGAGATATCTAATACTGTTGGAGTTTAATATGCATGTTGGAGGTTGGTCTGACTTGATTGATATTTATAGAAATTGTGAGATTTTGATGAGGAAGCACAAACTTTTGGGATATCTCATTTTCTTAAAGAAACAACCACACGAAATCATCGTTGGCATTGATTGGTTATATTTAGTGTAGGATATCATTGATTTCTTCAGGAGGCAGGTTTTGTTAGTCGATGATGATGGAGAGCCAATAATGTTTGTCGATGAATGACACGCACATATGGGTCAAAGACATGTTCCTTTCTTTGTTATCCTTGACGGATGATCTATTGATGAGTTCATTGGAGGTCAAGTAGTTTGTGTTTCCTAGAGTTTTAAAATAGAACCCTGATGTATTCTCATTGGAGGTCGTACGGTTAACCCATTTGTGACAGATTGACTTCAATATTGGAACACCACCATGCTTGTCTTCTATCATGATGTATCCATATAAGATATTTCCTTATTAATTACGAATAATGAATATACATCTTGATGGTATATGGTGTTGTGGTTTTGTTTATCCATTTTTGTCACTTTGGGGCACACTAGTTTTTTTCTGAGTAAGGATGATTTCAGTTTATAGTGATTTATCGATTCTAGTCACATGAAACATGTTAAATGAAAAAACACTACCCTATTCCATGGATTCATGATTTATTTGATCAATTGAAAGTTGAAAGTTTGTTCTAGAAGATCTATTTTCAGTCAAGATATCATCTGATTAGTGTGAAAGATGATGATATCACAATGACTGCTTTCCATTATCGTCATGGGAATTAAGAGTTTGTTTTGATGTCCTTCGAAGTGATGACTACTCCAGATATGTTCATGGGGTTAATAAATGATGTGTTTTGTGATTTTATGTATAATTTCATTGTGGGTTTCATTTAAGAAATCCTTATATACACTATGTTTGAGGGAGAACATACAGAGCATATGTGTGCCTTTTTAGAAGTTCTATATTATGGAATATAGTTTTGAATGTTTCTAAAGTGTGATTTTTGAGATCAAGATGTCTGTTTATTGTGGAATGTTTTATATCTTTTGGGAGTAGTTGTGAATCTATCAAATATATATGAATTTGGGTCTTGAAATTCCCCCAAGACATTTGTAGAGGTGTAAAGATTCATTGGTATTTGTGGATAATAGAGGATGCTCGTAGATAATTTATTCATGTTTACAAATCCTTTGACAGTGTTGAATAGAAAGGATTGGGTGCTTGTATGGACTAATCAATGTCATACATCTTTTGAGAATCTGAAGGAGAATTTTTCCAATGTTTTTGTTGATTTTATTCTAGAATAAGGGGTCTAGATTGTGGTTTTATAAGATGCTTAACCTCATGGGTTGGGATTTTTTCTCATGTAATAGTGATTCGTCATTTTATTTGGGTCTCGTTAGTTATGTCCCCATGAGCCTATCAATTCAACCCATGATCTTGAGTTAGTGGTTGTGGTGTTTTCTCTAATGTTTTTGAGACATTACCTCATTGGTGAGCATTATGTGGTCATCACTGATTATAATAGCATGAGATATTTTTTCTCTCAAATTACTTGAACATGTACCAACATTAATCGATATAGTTTTTAGAGGATTATTACTTATAGATTTTGAATATACCTACTAAGTGGAATGTTATATCCAATGATAATAGAAAACAAGTCACGAAGTGATGCAAAGTTGGAATGAAGTTATTATTGAAGAGTGATGGAAAGAAATTTAGAATTTCATCTAGATATTGGATAATTTAGGTGTAGTAGTTTTCTTTTAATGATTATGGTAAAATCGTATCTAGTATTGTAGGTAAAAGAATACCTTTTGGGGATCTTTAGGTGGATATCTCGAGATATGAGGTTGTTTTTAGTGAGGCCCCATATGGTGGGTCTAAGGATGAGTAGCCCCAATAGTTGCTTCAGGGAGGGATTTTCCTATTGCTAGTGTCCTGATACATTACCTCTTAAAACCCATGAATAAGACCTTATGGTATGGTGCGCAATGGTGATAGACTCTTGGGGTGGCTCAGATAACATCTCTCGAGTGATAATCTCTAATAACTTCCACTTCTCTCATTGGCAGTTCCACTCAAGCTTAATGTATTCAAGCTCAACTTGGGATTGGTAAAGATCAAATTCCAATGACATCTCCTCCTTTATGTGCTCGGAAAAAATGGGCTTCGTATGGGAAGGTCTATAGGATGAGGCAATCAAATCATTTGTCTGAGTAAATTTGATTTGTTAAATCCCTATATTTATACTAATCATGTGATCACAGCTCAACGACTATATTAGCAATGGTAATAATTCTTTACGGTATCTTAAAATCCAAAAACATAAAACCAAGGATGTTCATAATTTTCACATAAACATTTTACATAATAATACATATAAATATATCAAGTGGAATTTTCATTAATGAATGTTTGGGTCGTTACATACATGGGACACCATAGATATAGTTTTTATTCAATATTTAACTCAAAATACCCCTATACACAAGTACAAATAATCCTTATCTCTCCTCTAGAGAAACCACTCCCATCACACTATAGAAATTTAAATATCATAAAATATAAAATATCATAATCCTCTTATAATCCCCGGGGTCATTCTGAAGTAACCCAACTCCAATAATCAATGGATTCTACTACCATACTTGGTAAGTAACCCCAAAAAGTGGGTATGTTTTTGAATAATATTCTTGTGTTTTCATCTTATATTCCTCACTTTCTATATCCTTTTAAAAAATAAATATTATATAACTAATTATAAATTATTTTAAAATTATTTTAAATATGTTAATTTTCTCTAAAAATATATTTTTTTATTTCTTTTTTGTAACTCTCTTTCCCCTCCTTTAGACAATGTTCCCGAAAACGGTCACTTACCTTCCCAAAGATTTTGTCCCAAACATATTTTATTTCACCACATTTATTGATCGTTATAATAAATTATTTATGATATATATTTTTTAAAATTGATGTATTCTATGACTTTAAAATTAATTCTACTAATTTCTAAAAGAACATGAACAAAATAATGAAATCCTAGAAAAAGAAGAAATTTTTAAGGAAAAAAATTTTGAAAAATGGTTCAATTTCAATAGTGGAAATTAAAAAATGGAATCCAAATTTAAAAATTTATAAATAGTCAAATAAGTAAATATAATTAAATTCTGGTTAATGTTTTTAATAAACCTATGTTTATTATTCAGGAGGGGTAAATTTGATGAAATAAACAAATATTTATGGTATATGGATTCTTGAGCCCAACTAATTTTCATTGGGTTATATCTATTTCAGAAAAATGTATATATGGTTATTCCACTATTTAAAATTAAATATAAATTATCTAATACTACATTTTTTTGGATTTTCTTGTTTCCACTTGAAGATTTAATTCAAAAAGAATTATTTTCCAAAAATAATTTTCTTTTCAAAATAGAACATTGAATCCTCTGGAGTTGTTTCTTCATCACTAAATAATTATGATGGTCATTTAGAATTTTTTTTCATTATGAAATTATTAGAATAAAAATTGTATTTATGAATATTTTCATTATCATACCCTTTTGAACCCAATCATTATCTTGATGACTATGATTGTTATACATTAAATTTGAGATACATGATAATGTGAATGTAACAATGTGATGTGTGGGCCCAGAATTATATTTATATCTAATGAATTGGCTAATAATATTTATCTCCATATATTATGTATATTATGCGTGAATATGACAACATATATTTTCAATGTTTTTATTTTATTATTTTTGCATATATGTTATTTGTGAACATGATTTTGGCTTTATTAATAACTATGTTTGTTATTTGACAACTACTACGTGATGTTCTATTTTGATGCATCACTATATTCCTTACTTTTTTTAAATGTGTTCCGAAAGGTTATGAGGATTATCCCACTATTTCCGGGGATTAAAATTATTATTCATTCCCATGTACTATTGATTAACAAGTATTATTTTTTTTCTATCTAATCCTTCTATTTAATGACATTCTAGGGCATTTATGTTATTGAAATTTATCTTTGGGTGATTACATGTTGGAATGAAAATTCTATATTTTTTAAGGGTAAAAGGAAATAATATTAATAACGCTTATGTTTTAGTATTTTTAAGTTATTAAATATACAAATTTAATTAACATATGAATCATTTCAATCAATTAATATATACCTATTATATTGTTTATCATTTAAATAATGTCATGGCCATGTAGAAAAATTTTGGTTCTTTATACACCAAAGAGATCATTATTTATATATGTTATATAGAGATCATGTGGAGATATGTAACTAGAAATTATGATAATATAAACATAGTAATTATTTTCGAAATAACTTTATTATCACATGTATTTCATAAAATTAAGAATTTGTATTTTAATGAAAAATAATTTCATTTATCTATATAAATAGTACATCCTTGTAATCCATTTTTTTTAAAAAATTATATAATTTTGGATTTTTAATTATATAAAACATCTTTCAATTTATTAATTAACATATCAAATAAATATTAGTATGAATTCATTATTTTTTTAGAAATATGTATTTTTAAGTGAAAAGTACAAAACCCTATTTTTTGGATATCAATTTTTTAAGAAATGTACAAAACATATATGTATCCTCAACATTTAGAAATCCATTTCATAATAAATTTTATATGAAAAATTTAAAATAATTCATTTTAAAAAATATTAATAATCTATAAAAACCATGATTAGAATTTTAGAACATAACTAATATTTTATTCTAACAAAATATTTTTTAAACCATTTCATATAATTAAATTTTTAAAAAGAATAATTCTGGTTTTTTGTTCCATTAATGTTTATATAAATATTATTTTATTTTATAATTTACCAATGATGTCTATAAACAAAATAACATTGTATATTTTATTCTAAACATACATTTTAGTATTCAAGATACACTTTCTTTAAAAATGGGATTAATTTGTTTGTGCGCTAATTATAAAATTCAATTTCACAACCATTAAATTTTTTCTTTGGAAAAATATTATTCACTTTAAAATTATAATATTAAAATTATTTTATAAGGTAAATTTAAATTTTTCCTCATAAAATTATTTTTTGGTTGTAAGAAACTGTGTTACCATTATATGGGTAAATAAGGGTTCAAGATTTTTAACTTAGTGGAAATGAAAAAAAATGAAAAATTAAGAGAGACAACTGATGGATGATGGAGGATAATCATTATACCATCCTCAAATCCATTAAACATTATTTTAAATCATTTATCCTTTAATTTTTAATTATATTTTTTTAACGTAAATGGAATATAAAAAAATCCATTGTCACCACTTATAACAGGGGACACCATCCAGCCATTAAAGGGACAAAAAATTTGATTTAATATTAAAATAATAAATATTTCACATATAATTGAATTCTAATACACATAAATGATATTTTGGTAAAATTGATAAATCATAATTCCTTTGTTAAAGTGGAATCCATTAAAAGACACAATGTTCTAAATGTGAGTACTTTTTTTTCAAAAGTTTCTTCCTTTCTATCTAAACTTTTTATTTTAAATTTAATCATTAATATATAATTAAATAAAATTTTTTTTATAATTAATTTTATTATTCAAATTTAATAACTTTTAAACCCTATTCTCCTATTGTATTAAAAAATTGAACATTTATTCATTTGTTTTGAAAATTACAACCTCCATGAAGTCAGAAATTCAATTTTCACAACCAATATACATCATAGATTATAAGGGTGAAATTCAATAGTAAATAAGATATTTATTATATATATATATATATTAAACTTATATTAAAACTCATAAAAATAATTATTTCACTCTATTTCTTTATAAAATTAATAAATTAACCATGCATTGTGTGGACTATCTCCTCCACGATGTAACTTATCATGTTTTACATCTAATATTTTCCTTATTTATTATGATCTACTGTAATATAATTACTCAAACTAAAATTATCATAAAATTATCAATATTTTACTATAATAATGATTTTTTTGTAAAAATAGACCACTTTATTAGTAATAATTTTCCATTACCTATGACAGGTTACAGATTTGGTTGGCCTGACCCCTACTAGTGAAACACTATAAAATATCATCATAGAAGTCCTTGATTAATTAATTACTAATAATATATCATAAAAATAATGATATTTATTTGTTATTATATTGAATGGTTATACTAAAATTAATCTCATTCACTAAAATACAACAACTCATTTGTTAAAAATAACCAAAACATTCCAATAATTGATTTCACTAGCAATGATCATAACCAAAACACTCATAGAATAGAATCATGACCACATTTCTATTTATAAATCATAAATTATTGTTCCTCTAATGGACTAATAATGATCAACATTGGGAGAAACAAAATTAATAACACCACTTTTAAAAAATTAGTTCCACATGATCAATATTACACATGCCTAATATTGAAAATTTGTAATGGAACTAATATACATTTAGAGAATAAATATAAATGAGTTTTATAAGTTGTTATAGTTAAGAATCATGTTATAAAATAACTTATTATGATCTTTTGTTCCTTATTTGGGATTTTGGAGTTCATTCCACTTAGTAGGAATATAGATAAGTGATATTCTTAGTTAGAAAACAGATTCTTTAAGACATGCTTACTTTTACACCCATAGTTTTTATTTCAAGGTTTTCTATTTATTTATCATCCAATGAAGGGTTTATACATTATTCATTCATGATTCACTTGTTATAAAATCTCAATCCATGTTTTATTCTAAAAATACACTTCAACCAAATTACTAGCTAATTTGTGACATTTTAAGCATCTACAACCCTTGATTGAATCATGATTTGTTATAAAAAAATCCTATGTATTGTGTAAATACGATGTATTTAATTATATTATCATAAAAAAATTATATTTGAAATTCAACTCCCATTATTAAAATTCCATTCAGTATAATATAATTTTTATATCCTCTAAAATATAAGGATCTTTCATAACTCGTTTTGTGTTTTGGGAAATAATTATTGTCCTTATACTTTATCTTATACTCCATATGGTATACCCTATATTTAATCCATGGCGGTGGTGAATTTTTATTAAAATATTCCATGTTGATGAATTAACTTCTTACTAAATATTTGAATATGTTAAGAATAATTCCCATCATTTTAAATGGTGGTTTATCATCCATTTTCATTTTTCTCATCTTCCTTCTAGTGTTTTCTCATAATATATATAATTCTAATCATGTTTTATTTTCGATGTCATTTATATTTCTTATTATAAATTTTCAAAACTAATTTACTACATTATTTTCATTATGTGGGTTATCAGTAAAGGTATCCAAGAAAAAATTTCTTCTATTAAATGATAAAATGTTTGTTTAATAGTAAACACATTCCTAATATAGGCGTTGTTCATATTAAATGATCTCTTATTGATGTATAGTTTTAAAATAAATGTTTTAAAAATATTTCACATCAAATTTTATAAAAATTCATTTTCATTTTTCAATTCAATATCCTTATTAATTTTAAAAATAATGTAATTTCATGGGATTTGTGATTCAGGATTCACCATCTGATTTATATGATAATATTTTCATTCATTGGGAAATTAAATAAATATTTTCAATCCACACTAATTACTTATGTCTTATATTTGGAATTTTGATATAATCATTCTGAAAGGGAAATTTACTATCTATTCAATCATATTTATTTGTTTTTTACCTCAGTATATAGGCATTTTTCAAAAATCCACCTTATTAGTTATGATTATTAATGATAATGTTTTATGGAAAAATCATAAAATCCAATTATCTGTTGAGTTATAATTTCATTGAAAATTTAGGTTTGTATTTTTCATTATTGAATAGTACTGTATGTATACATTATTCTTTCATGGGTGTACATATAATTATTTATCCCTACAATGAATTATGTAACGTTTCTATTTAATCAGATAGTATATACATTTCATAAGTTTTTATCCAAGGAACAATATGTTATGTGATGGGTGAGCCAGAAATTATATACCCCTCTACCACATTTTGGTAAATATTTTTATTTTATGATGTGATATGTATGCTTTTATGGTGTGAACCTAATCCATTATTTGAGTATTTCCACCATGTATATTGGAATGGAGAGTAAAATAACTCTATAATCGTACTTTTCCACTATGTGATGTTGTTTTAGTAAGAGAAACTTTACATATGTTAATGATGTAATGAATTGTTTTTTTCATTATATTTTTATTAAAATATACTTAATTATTAGTTTCAATATGATAAAGCCTCATGAAATGATTCTTGTCTCATTATCGATGATTTATAAGGCATGAAACTTTTATATTATGTTTACATTACATTTTCACATTCTCACATCAATGTGTTAATCGTATCCCCACTTTTGATCTATGATTGTTTTCATATATGTATAACCTCACCATGAATTTGAGAACAACCCATATTATGTTTTTATTTATATAAGTAATAAAGTAATGTAATATGTGTGGAATTTTTTAAAAATTACCTTGTGTGAAAGATTTTTTGGAAATGTTGAAGATTGAATATCTTTTACTATCTTCAGAGTATAGATAAAAATTTAATAAGGGATAAGAAATAAATTTGTTTTTTAGGTAATGAATTGTTTATCCTTTTTATTTTAAAGACACTAGGCTTATACATCAATAGTTTATTTTTATTATGAAATTATATTTGTAATATAGTATAATATAATTTGATGATTTATTGGGACTCTATATCATGTTTAAGAGGATGTTCATATTATATTTACATATTAGAGTGAGATAATGTTAGTGAAAATCAATTAAATATGTTAAGTATATGATAAAATCCATAATTTTGGTAAAAATGGTTATTATATGGTTTAATAGTAATGACATCCCTATTGTGATACTAATGGTTGATTAAGTCAATTTTGTAGATGTACCTAGTTGAAATAACATTGAAAATTGTTTATTGGGTTTTAAATAAATCCTAAATTAATTCAAAAAAAATATTTTTAACTGGACACATGGTTTAACAATCATTGGGGATATTATTTGGTTAATCATATACTCAATACAAACCAATGAAAAGGATGGATTATCTTGTTATTTTAAGGAACCCAGTAAAAATTCCTATTAAAATTCAACATAAAAATAACATTGGTTAAATCTAGAATGAAAATGTTAAATCTATTTATGATATTGATTGATCTTAAAGAACTATTGATTAAAGTGATATAATTATAAAATTGGACATATTGTGGTAAAATTTTCAAATGAAATTAATAATTATAATATTATAATGATATTATTCAACCACTCAAGCCACCCCTTTTGGTTTGATAACTGGATGGAATAGGAAGTAACCATGGAAATTTGAGTCAATGTTCTAAATTAATTAAAAAAACTCACTAGAATGGGCGATGAAGTGAGAAACCATGTGATTGTATCGAAATATCAATCATGAAATTTGATTAACGAATAGAACATAGTAAAATGTCAAAAAATACCAATGAATTGAAGAGTAGAGTATCATAGAAGTTCATTCTATAAAGATAATGCACAATCAAATATCTAATTCAATAAATGTGAAAATTTTTGAACAAATCACAAGGATAAAAAATTAAAGGTTTCAATAGATAAAAAATTTATGTAGGTGAATCCCATAAAACTAAAATCATTTAGGGAAAGATAAAATATATAAAACTAAATTTCTTCAGTTAATATGAAATTTGGATTCAGGAAATCAAATTCCATAATCAATAGGACACTGATGAAAATAGGAACCAATAACTTCCTGGAAAATGATATCATGTAATAGTATCTACAATTAATTCATTTGAATTAAAAAAATTAATTTTTAATCTTTATTTACATATATATTATCTAATGTATGTTTTACCTATTAGATTCTGAATTATAAATAAAAAATGATGTTATAATTATAATATCTATAATATAAGGATATTATTTTGTGTATTTGGAAGTCAAAAGTTATGTCATTATATTTTGATCACTAATTATGATTTTATTTGGAATAGATTATCTATTTGGGAAAAGGGATCATAAAAATTTTATACAGGGAAATAAAATGTCGTATTGTAATTAAACTCATGATCAACCACAAAACAATGGATAATGTAGAATACTCGATCCAAGTATCCCAAACAAAATGCATAATTTATTAGAATACAAAAAGAAAACAAGTACGCATATCCCAAAGTATGAATTAGTTTATTAGTCTTAGAAAAAAATATGCATAAATGAGTATTTTATTACATTTTAAAATAGAAAAGATTATTTTATAGAATAACATTATTCCCTATAGAATATTTATTATAATTTCAATAGCCCATATTATTGGTGTCAGTGTGTTATTTTATTACATTTTAACGATTACAAGGAATAAAATCATTAAGGAATGATTAATTTAGTTGTCTTGGAAATACATATTACATACATGATTCCCATAATGCATTTTGAAATAGAAAATAAAAATGTGATAGATAATAAAATGAAATAAACTACATCTTTGATACTCAATCAAAGGATTCGTCTTTATAACCCGGGGAAATAAAACATAATAAGGGTGATCTCGATTGCCCAGTAAGGGTATATAAAGAGAAATAGATAATGAAACAAATGAGAATAAATCAACATGGAATGTTTGATAAATGATAATATATGCCATTAAAATAACTAGATAAGTAATAATTAATTTGGAAATGTAAGAATTTGAAACACATGACACTTAATCAGAAAACTAATAAATAAATAAATACATAGGCATATTGATGAAAAATATCATGGATAGATAAAAAATAAAACTAAATATGGGAAATAAATTCTTAGTGGACATCATGTCTGAGGCACATAAATACCTATATGGTAAGAACCTTTCGCAATATGGTTAAAACTACATATTGAATTCTATTTAATTTCTCCTACATAACCATGTCATGAGAACCTATTAAGGAATTAAGGGGATATATAATGTTTTAGACCCACATTACCAATCCAAACCATTATTCATATCAATTAATCATTATAAATAATATAACATATCAAATATCTTTATTTAATAATGACAACATGTTTATTAATAATTACCCAGTTAATCAAATAGCTATCAACATGACCACTATATGTCAATATTATATACAGTTTAAGAAATAAAAATATACATTGTATCAGAGTATGAATATTCAAGTAAATTTACAATTAAAAATGACCAAAATAAAGTGGGGTTTTCATAAAAAATTTGACAATCAAAAAATGAAGTGAGATTGGAATGATAATCATTAAAAAGATTCTTTAGGAGAACATTCATTAAATATTCCAATGTGTCCAATACAAATTTGAAACATTTATATCCTAATTAAAATGATCGTATAATATTAAATAAAACATATAATATCATTTGAGTAATGTGATTTATGTTTTAACATTTTAAAAGGAAGTATATACATCAATTAAAAGTAAATTCGTTCATAACAACAAATAAGTCTCAATGGAATGTAAGTTGAGATGAAATTACTTTACCATATCCTTCTGTTTAGTTTGGTGGTATTTATACTCCATTATATTATTTTAAAATATGTTACTATATAATATCATAACCATACTCATTTTTATCTTATTATCTATTTGTTAACAACCTTTCATTATTTTAACTATTTTGAGTCTTAATTTCCTAGTTTGTCATGTATTTTTTCACATTCTATTTATTATTATTATTAAAAATTAAATGGTTACATAATCACCAAAATGTACACCATGATTTTAATATCATATATATATATATATATTACATTTTTATCTATAATAAACTATATTATTTAGAGATAAGAAATGGAAATCACCATTTATGGAGATGGTAGTTGTACATACACATGAATCCTATTTTAATTTCTTATTAATATTTAAAATATATAAATTAAATGATACATATTTATATTATAATTCCAGTAAAAACATTATTTAATATATTTCATAAATTTTTATTGAAATTATCATTAAAATATTCCATGTATAGTGTGAATGAAACACAATGTTTCAAGAGGGAAATAGTCGACACTTCGTCAAACGATGTTATCATATTAACTAAAAGGGGACATATTAATGGTATGTGTTATAAAAGAACTAAATAATTATAAATAAAAAATTAATAGAATACATATCGTATATTATTATATTTTTCATCATATTGGACACCAGGATATGAGGTAATGGAATAATGAACAATCCTCGTTCTTTGAGGTCGTATTTCATCATACACAGTAACAATATATTTGTTACCCATTAGATGGAGGTTTTTGTAAGTGTTGGTTAAAAGAATATAATAAACATTTATGAGTATATTTAGGATACTGTGTTTGATATATGATCATATAATATGTATATTTTAGGGGTTCGAGGATGGAAATTAAAGTACAGAGCTTGAGATAAGATGTTACATCTTAATTTGGTAATTTCTTTTGGACTGTACCCAAAGGAATCAATAAGAATGATTTATTCCAAAAGGGAGGATTAAAGGTAGAGGGAATGGATTTTTAAAAGTTATATGGTCATATATTTAGTGGACACAGGTGGTTTAATTGGTGTGAGGAATGGGGAGATGTGTTGGTGTTTTAAAATTGAAGAAATTACTCCCATGGTATTTTTGAAAAGATGTTTGGTGTACCCACATTGTTACCCAAAACATTTCCTACAAAAACCAAAAAAGTTAATATAAGGGTCATGTTATAATTATGGATAGAATATGTGTGTTTTACAAGTGTATTGGTCATATGTTTCCTTAAGTAAAAGTATAGTCCTTCATTAAGCTTAATTTTACCTTAACAATAGTAATTAATTTTATTTAATTTGACTAATATTTTTTGTTGAATACAAATATAATATTATTTGAAATCATAAATTATGATTGTTAAAAATGATGAATAATGTTTTCCAAATACCAATCTTATAAGTGGATGAAAATAATTTAAATTTCTTCTCGTATGCAGGATTGAAATGCATGTTTTTAAAGTAAACATGACCACAAGTTTGATATGTTTTTATATTGATTTTAAAAATAAAATTGATTTCAGTAACATAAAATGTATTAATTTATAGAAGTATGATATAATTATATGTTAAAAGAAATTAAATATTTAATTTATCTTAATAATTAAATAAGATCACAAAGATGTTGTGAACTAAAATTCAATATCTTTCATAATTCATTAAAAATTTAATCTTCATAGAAAAATTCAGAAAACTCATCATAAGATAATTTTTATGTCTCTAATACAAATATAATTTTTATTTTTACATATTAAATTTATAAAAGGTTCAAAAATTATAATTAAAATGGGTTCTCCAATAAAAGGTAGTAAAATTGCCTCAAATTATATTGGTTTTTATTTGTCAAACACAGTTTATTCTCATCTTATACATATCAAACCTAATGAATGAATATAAAAAATATTTTACTGAATATATAACATATATAATTGATTTTAATAATAAAATAATTGAAATTAATTATGTTTATTGAGATAAAAGTCTATTGTAAAGATAAAAATGAAAATATTTCATTTTTATATCCAATTGATCCTTATTTTTATTTCTCATTAATTGGTAACCAATGAATTCAGTTTATATTGGTTTAAACCATATTTTTTATAAGTTAGATATTATTATTCATAACTAATAATTAAACAACTATTTTTTATCATTTTATATTAGATATTTATTTTTTAATAATAAATTTGTTTTGGTAAAACTTGGTATTATGTGTAATGCAAGTTTTTGTAGAAGGTCACTTGCGCATGTGATGTAGGATAACATAGTGTTGAGTGAATTCAAGCTATACAATATAATATATTTATTTAATATACTACTGTATCAGGTTAGTATATTCTCTTTCTACATTTGTTGTTGCATTTCATAAAAAACTATAGAATATTTTAAATCTATTTAAAAATAGTAAATACATTTTCAAGTATCAGGTAATTATATTCCCTTACGTGCTTGGTGTCATGTTCCGTACAATCAATCAAATATAATATTCATACTCTAGAATTTTTTGGTATCACATTATCTCAACCATAATAAAATTGTATCCCTGCAACTTAAACATCATCTATATAATCTAGGGATTCAAAATAAACTATGGTTGAAAGACACACATCATAAAAAAGAATTAATATCACATATTCTTAATAATAGAGAAAAGAAAATAAAATTCCCATATAAAAAAGTACCTTTGTATGAGAAAATATTTGGGTATTGTAAACAAGGATAGAGAGGAAAAATATAACAATCATATATTTATAGAGAGTGCTAGATAATATTGTTAGTAGGAGGTTAACATTTAGAAATCCCCAAATCCGTGATTATCAAAGGGACATAGGATTCATTGTGAACAAAGTTACTAAGAAAACATTTTGGTTTTGATAATTATTTTAATAAACATGAGTATTCATATCAGTCTATAATAATATAAGTAAATAAATTTTTCTATAAATATAATAATATCTTTTTGTTTTACCTTTAACTCTTTCTAATTTTCTTCTTATATAGTGAAGTAATACAATAATATATAAAACATTGTACAAATATCAACATAAAACATTTCATAAATGGATAAATTTTACAAAATATGATGATCCAATATGCTAGAAATAATTTCAATGTATTTAAAAAATGAATATATCCTTACTCATTCATCAAAATTATGTGGATTTGAATTTTCACATTCAATACTAGTTAAGTAATTCATCATGTATCCAGCAGAAATATGGTAATGACAAAAGTTTACATAAAAAATTATTGAAAATATGAATTATTCCTTATTCATTAAGTAAAAAAATGTTATAGTATATTTCCCATAAATCCAAAAAGGTTGAAAACTCCATTAGTGAAAGAATATACCACCTTTTGAAAATTCATTATTTAGTTCCAAAGTATTCATCACTTATCTAGATTAATAAAATTTTCATCATTATCTCAATAACTAGAACATATTAATGGTTTTATTTTCCTCATTAATAATTATGAAAGGTTTAGATTTCTACTTAATATCTTTTCTTTATACCATTTGGTATATGATTCTCAAATCCTTTATGAAAACTCACTCTAGTAAAAGCCTCATATATTCCATAATTATTATGATAAGTATGTTGTTGATAAAATATTCAAATGAAGTAATTAATTAATATGTATATTAACAATTCTTCTCCATCTACGATAGTATCAAAACATTATATTTATCCAATAACATCATTTGGGGCATATTCCTTTGACGCATAAGACATATATTTGTATAATATACCATCTTTATATAGTTGTAACATTGAGTAGGAGGATTATATTTTTAATATCTAGTTTTTATCCTAGTGAACCATATCCCCATTTATATAAAAAACTCTTATTCTATTCAAGAATTTCTAAGGTGGATTCTTTCCGCAGTTATCACACATTGAAATAATCATTCATTTTATTCTTCCCTTTATCTATACATTTCTCTTCTATACACTTATTCTCTTGAATCCCTTTAAATCCATGGGACACAAACAATTCATTACACATATTGTTATCACATGATATTATTTCCTCATATGATGATAATTCATGAGAGAATATTTCCCATAAAAACGTTTTCTTAAAACCACTTATGATAAGATCATTCTTAACCTTTGTACCACATGCATCAGTTGTTTTCTCATTCATTTTGTTAAGTTCCATTTCAAAATAATGTAATATACTATATAAAATAATAACTAAATTTATAATAAAAAAACTATTGAAATCTGTAACAAAAAATGAAAAGGTCAATTTCCTAATCATGAAAATGGCTTATTTTGGGATATCATCACTTCTAAATCTGTCATATTGGTTTGTAATGAAAATGTGAATTATCCCAAGGGTATCCCCTAGGAGTGTCAATATAGGTAATCAATACAAACCATTAAAATGTACTAGGTTACCCCGACCTAGGAATAGAACATCATGTAGGAGTTATTACTCTTATGTAAATCTATTCTAGAACCACTTCCAGTAGTAGTATCCAGATAGAGTAGTCTTTATAGAAATACCCAAATAATATATTCCTTAAAAATACAATAGAATTTTATCATATTCTAATTCTAAATTTATATCTTGGGGTATCTCCATTATATATTTTTTTAAAATTAAGTTACCATGTTTGTTATTAAACATCCTCTAATACCAATGGTAATGCCTCAGACCTAGAACCCCAAAGCCAATTCATTATTTTTTTACATTGACATGATTACAATGAATAAAATTACAAAGTACATATTAGTTTACTATAGTTTTAAAGATATATTACATACCTAATACCCATAATACATTGGGAAATATAATATAAAAACACGAGACATAATAAAATTAAATGAACAATATCCTTGAAACTCATTCAATGGATTCGTCTTCATAACATGGGGAAATAAATCATAATAAGGATGATCTGAAATGCTTAGTAAGGGTAATAAAAGAGGAATAAATAATGAAACAATGAGAATTAATCAACATGGAAAGGTAGATAAGTGATAACATATTCCATTCAAATAACTGGATAAGGAAAAATCAATATGAAAGGGTAAGAATATGAAACACATTACACCTACCCAATAAATTCAAAATAGAATACATCCATATATATTTCATTGAAAATTATCATGGATGAATAATAACTAAAACTAAATAATGTAAATTATTTCTTGTTGTATTTCATGTATAATGACCTGAGAATATATACCATAATACATTTCACAAGACATTTAAAACTACAAATAGAAATGAAAATAATTTCACCAAATTAGTTGTCCCATGAGAACCTATCGATGCATCGAGTATATATATATATTCCTGGCCCCACATTTCATTCCACATTAATATCATTGCTCATATAACATAATCAAAATAAATAATATTTCTTATCAAATATATCTATTGATTAAATAATACAAATTTATCAATAATTCACCTATAAATCAAACATCTATCAAAGTGAACACCATTTGTAAAAATGATATTAAATTTAGAAAATATTAATATAAATTGTTTAGTAATATGTATATTCAAGAAAATTAACCTTTTAAAATTATTAAAATAATGTTACTGTTTTATTATAATGTTAATAATGACAAAATGATGTGATACTGCCAAGATAATCATTAAGAATAATCTTTAGGTTAGTGATATTTAAACATTCCATAGTGTCCCACACAACATTGAAACATTTAAATCATAATAACCGAGTTGGAATGATATTTAATTAAACTTTTAATATCATGAGATTAAAAATATTAATTATATTAAATATTATAAGGATATATATACACAAAATAAAAGTGAATTGCTGCATAATAACAAATAAGTCTCACTAGTATATAAATTGAGATGAAATTTTCATGAATTATCATTCCTTTTTATTGGGTGGTTTTTATCCTCCTATATTTTTTTGATATGATTCTAAAAAAAATAATAACTATACTCGTACTTTTCTTTTTACATATTTGTTAACAACCCTTCATTATTTTAACTATTTTGGGTGTTTATTGCTTAGTTTGTCCTGTATGATTTAACTTGTTATTTGATGTCCTTATTTACTATTACATGGTTAAATAATATAAATAATTGAAAACATTATTTTAATATCATATATATCAATAATATATGTTTCTATAATAAACCAAAATATATGGATACAAGAAATGGAATTCCATGTTCATGGAGATACTAGGTCATACTTATGCATGAATGCTTCTTCTATTTCTTCGTCATATGTAAAATAATGAAAGTAAAAGATACATAAATACATAAATATGTATATATATATATATTTTAATTATAGTAACAAATTTATGTAATATATTTCATATATATTTGATAGAATTATCCATAATATGATCCATTTATAGTGTGAGCGAATCACATCGCTTCGTGGGGACGATAGTTCACATTTCCTTAAATAATGTTATCGTAATAATTCAAAATAAAATGTATATAAGTTATGTGTCATAAAAGGATTAAAATTTATAAATAAATAATTTATATATATATACACTAAAAATATTGTTACCATCATAATGTCCACTATGAGAAGTGGTAATAGAAAAATGACCAGTCATTGTTTCGCGTGGTAGTAGTTCACCATACAGAGAAACAACATGGTTGTTACCCATTATATAGAAGTGTGAGTAAGTTTATGTCTAAAAAAAGTCCTAAAATATTCTCAATATATATGATAATTTTTTAGTCACATGATAATTTAATAATGATGATTTAGGGGTGGATACTGGAAATAATGATAAAGAGCTTAAGAGAAGACGTTACCTCATAATCGGGTAACTACATTTGGTTTGTACAAACAGGAATCCTAGTAAGGATTTATTCCCAAATTTAATCTACAAGGAATATGGGATGGATTTTAGGAATATATATGGGTATATAATGGTCTAAGAAAAGTTTTTTCAGAGGTTTTAGGAATAGGGAGAGGTGGTTTCCTTTTATAAGACAGGATAAGTATTAACATGGTATTTTTGAAAAAAAGATTATTGTACCAATGTTTTTAACTAAAAAAATGTATTTTTTTAAAAAAAAATACTAATTTATGGTTTATGTATAAATTATTTAAATAAAATAGGTGTTGTAGAAATGTTTAGGTCACTTGGCCCCTTAAGACAAATATTTAATCCTATATTAAGCTTAATTTTAACTGAATAATTGTAATTAATTTTAATTACATTAAATAAAAATAATTATCAGAAGAAATTTTGGTATTATGAAAAATTATAAATTATTCAGATTCCAAATAGAGGATCCATTTTTAAAAATTATAATCATCAAAGTGGAAAAAAATTCATTTTATATTCATCACGTAGGTGGGATGGCAATGCGATTATTGAAGTAAAAATAATCAAATGTTTGATATGTTATTACATTCCATTTTAATGTTAAAATGATAAAAATGAAAAATATTGTATTAATTGATAAATAATAATCAAATTAAACTTTAAAAAAAAAATTAATTACAACTTATCCTTATAAACAAATTATATTAAAAAGTAGTATTGAACTGAAATTCATTTTTAGTCACAATTCATAAAAGATTAATTATTACAAAAAATACAAAAACTTCAGCCTAAACTAATTTTTCTGTAAATATTACAAATTTCAATTTTATTTTGGCATATAAAATATTTAAAAGTGTCAAAAATTTTATTTAAAATGGGTTCTATATTAAAATTCAATAAAAGTGACTTAATTAAAATATTGGGTTTTATGTGTAAAAAAATTTTTGTTTATATTATAAGCATACCAAACCTAATGGGTGAATATAAAAAATGCATTATTGAATATATAACAATAATATTTCATTAAAATCATTATGTATTTGTAATTGAATATGTTTATTAAGATAACAGCCTTCTAAAAGAAAATAATAACAATATTTAATCGTATCTCCAATTAGTTCTTTTTTTGTTTCTCTGTTATTGGTAACAAATAAATTCATTTTATATTGGTTTAAACAATAATTTTCATAATTTGGTCATTAATATTCATAACTACTAACATATTTTTTGGTTTATATCATATTATATTGAATAATAATATAATAATAATATAATTTTATTTGGTGAAAGTCGGTCTTGCATGTAACACAAGACATCAAAGAAGGTCACTCCTACCATAGATACAAGATAACATAGAATTGTGTGAATTAATGGTATAGAATATATCATATTTATTTAATATTTTAATGAACTAGGTTAATATATTCTATTTTTACAATTGGTGTTCTGTGTTATAAATAAATTAATATATCAAATATATTTTAAAAAGAAAATTTATTTTAATATATTAGGATATTATATTCCCATAGGTTCTTGGTGTCCCTTATCATACACACTATCTAATAAAATATTAATAATCCAGATTTTTTTATGTGTTTCATCCTTTCCCATCAATCATAGTAAACATCATGGATTCTTAAGAAAGGGAAAGAATATTGGAAAGATCAAATGATTAGTAAGGGTTAATTATTGCAGATGAAATCAACATAATCAATATGGAAAGGTAAATAACTCAAAAAATATGACATTTAAATAATAAAATAAGAGGGATGTGCATATAATGGTAACATAAATGGGAAAATATAATGGATAATTATCAGTATTGATAGTTAAATAACTGAAACCACATTATTTTATATAAATAACGCGAACTTCATAACAAGATAAGTAACAGTCAATATCAAAAGGCATAAAACTAAATATGCTTTCTACGAAAACAATAACATAGAAAGATATGAATCCAAAGATAGTATCATTTCAGAAATATCTTAGAAAATAATAACTAAATTCTAAATATTAGAAATGCTTACTTATTGGATATCATGTCTCAAGAAAAAATTACTTCATATAACAAAATCTATCCTCAAGAAAGCTAAAAACTACTAGGTACAAACTCATCAGGTTTGGCCTACTAATTTTATGGTTGTTGATTTATTTGTCCCATGAGACTAGCAATGCATCTAGGGGATATCTACAATTTCTCCCAACCTATGTATTCATATCTAAATCATTCCTCATATACGAAACAGTTGATTTAGTTCATGAATAACATTCTCAACCATTAAATATTTGAATTGAGAACAGAATATAGATTATCAATATCACCCGAGTCAATCAAATAAATTTAAATGTAAACACTATATATATAAATGAGACGTGGTTTATGAAATGAGTATATCCATGAAAAATTATATTTATATTTATGTGATATTTAATGTCTAATGATCGTAAGGAGGATAATATTTTAATTGAAAATTTATGTCTACAATAATTTATCATGAATGTGAATTTAAATAATTTCCATGGTCAAAATGATCATAAACCATCCAAATAATGAATATATATGGTAACAATTCAAAATATACCCATTATGATAAGAATAAAGGGTTTATGTCATTGATGAATTGAAATACCATATAAGTAACTCTAAATACATTATTGTGGAAAAGAACATCTTCATTTTAAAAACTAATTTTAAAACAAAAATTAAATAATAAATTTTAGAAATAAGTTTTTTTGAAAATAAGTTCTAAAACATATATAGTATTTTTAAGACATTTGATTGGTAATGGTGGTTTGAAATTCCATTCTTGTCATACACGTTAATAAAAATACTCTATTCACTTTCTTGGTAAAATTCAATTGAGAAATGTTGTCAAAATGAAAGGTTTATTCCATTAAAAAATAACACATAAAAATGGAAAAAAATCCGCTATTAAAAAATTGAAATGATATCAGCCTTTCATAAAATATTTTATCAATTATTTTAATTAAAAAAGAGAGATAAATTTGATTTGATTATGTGACAATACAATGAATAAACAAAAGATAATAAAATGAAATGGGTTTATTAGAAAATTATAAAATAATCTCATTAAACTCGAATTCATGAATAAACAGTCTCAATTAGAATGATATTGGGATATCAACACTTACAATGATCGTAATGTAGATTCGATAATTAAACAATGAATCTATTATGAGTATTAAAAAACCATAAAATAAGGAAAATACAACAACATATAATCAAAATTTATTACACAAATAATCAAATTCTATCTAAGATGATGAAGAAGCAATAATAAACAGTGAAAAAAATTGTGTTATTAGATTCATCACTACATAGAAATCATTATGTCAAATCCACTTGGATGAAATTATTTTCATTTAAACATAAAATACAATTAATTATTAATTAATCATGATATTACAGGTATAAGAGGATTTATATAAACCACATAACATAGCATATTTGAATAACATTAAAATTTTTATTAATGAAGGGAAATTTAGACGACGTCCCATACCCCACACTTCCGTATAGATGAACATGAATTAACTAAGTTTATAGTTTTTTCAACATGTTATTAAATTATTATGGAACGATATAAATATTTAAAATATCATATATGATCATTTTAAAACATTTTATCAACATTTCATTAATAGTATTTTATTATTTCCAATATTTTGGGTGTTAATTTCCTTGTTTTCATATGCGTGTTTCATCATGAATGATCTGGTACATAAACATATTTTATATTTATATAATCTCCAAAATACAAATAATGAAATAATAATCATATTTTTAAATAAATTTTAATTTTAAATCCAATCATGAATGTTGGTGATAATTAATTGTCTACATTATTACCGTAGTGATGGTTGGCCATACAAACACATGAGTAACATTTCCATTTTTAAATGATCTATATAGATAGGGGTTAGTAATATTTTTTCATTGTTCAATGAAAATAATAACATTAATTCCATATTAATTCTTAAAATAATTTTTATATATATCATCAATGTAGCGTGGTGAGGCAAATATTGTCACATCGCTTCCTGGAGACAGTTTTCCACACATACATGAATGATGTGTTTATCTTTAAGTGAGTGACAAGATTAGAAAAAATGATTTATTTTCTTCTAAGAATGATATTTTTTTTGAATAAAATAATTTATTTTGTATATAACTTGAAAATATTAACATTATCATTATTATATTCCAGGTAAATTGTTAGTGAAAGATAAGTCACATGTTTCCATATGGTGGTAGTCTACCATAAACACGTATGATGTTATCACATCCCCAACAGCATATAATGTAAAAAGATATAAATATTATATGATAAATAAATAAGTAAAATAATGTTACAAATATTATATATATATATATGTAATATAGTATAATACCCAATGATGAAATGTTGTAATGGAAAAAATTATATTAGTTAGTTTGGGGGGAGTCTAGTATACACATGGATGATGAATTCAAAATTAATTTGATCGAATTGAGGATTTTTTATGTCATGAACTTAAAATAAAAAAATCTTAGTATATGTAATATATTTGGATTATTATTTCAGTGTGGTTTAATCTGCATTTAGGGAGGTGGAAGTAGAAATAAAATAAAAATTCTTATTGAAGATTGATACCTATTTTTTGGGTATCCCCCCTAGGTTTTCAAAAAAATACATCTTAGGATGGATTTATAACGACAATAAGGGTTCAAGGATGATGTTATTGAAATTTAAAAGCAACTTTATTAGGTAATTACCAAACCAAAATGTTTTTATGGTGTTTTTGTAGAGTGAAGAGTGGGTAACATTTTATAAGCGAGTTGTGTGAAACCCTTGTTATTTTTGAAATGAAAACAGTGAGCCCGCATTTTTTTAATACTAAAAGTGCCGAAAATTTTGTTTTATAGGGCCTTAAAGATGATATTTTATATATTTTTCTATAAATAATATTATATAAAAAATTTTATGTCATTTTAATGATAAAATGTTTAGTTTAATACCTTAGTAAATCGATTTTTACCATTACCGTGATAAATAATTGTAATTTATTTAATATTTAATATGGTTAAAAAATTAACTTATTATAAATGTAAATTATTCTGGTTCAAAATATGAAATCAATTTTATCAAATTCTATTCATATAATGGGAAAATTTTATAATAAAATTAATACACAAATGTGATGAGATTTCATTAATATAATTATTTTTTTTTCAAAAGTTTAAAAGGTTTTTATGTCATAAATTAGTATAAAATTTATTAAAATGTACTAAATTGGATTAAATGATATATAAACGAAATAATTTTACACTAAAACCAATTAAAAATATATTTTATTATTATAAATAAATTATATGAAAATATAATTTTCAATTAAAATCCAACATTTTTCACTAGTAATAAAAAAAGAAACATTTTAAAAAGTTAAAAAATTAAACATAAGATAACATAAATACTCTAAATTCTAAAATTATTTCAATTTAATGAATATTTTTCTAAATCAAAAAATATTGATTCTAAATTACATGTACAATGTTTGACAAAACTGTCTTTTAGAACCATACAATTTTGAAAATAACATTTATTCGTATTTTCGAATGAATCTTATTTTACATCAAATAAATAGAAAGTAATAATTATTTTAATTTAGTTAGAAATATTCATACCCTTCAATATAATAACTATTTATGCTATATTACAGTTCTCATTAAATCTAGGTCATGTGTTTCTCAATCTAACGAAGAGATTATATTTAAGGAAATACATTTCGTGTGATGTTTATGATCAATATTTCTTGTTACAAACTCTATATAATTAAAATATTTTATTTTATAATTATTTTGTTCCATTCACTCTAATTAAATATATAGTTTCATCACAATTTAATCTTTATCTAGGTAATCATTGGTTTACAATTTTAAAAAACAATAGATGAAAAATCAAAATCATAAATGTGTTAAAAAAATTCATCTTAATAAGAGGGAATGGTAAGTACAATGATCATATGGAAAAACAAATAAATAGGATTATAATTTTAATAACATATTTGAATAGTGAATGTATTGATGTGAAATAAAAGGAAAAATAATATTAAATATTCTTCATGGTCATTGATCAAAAGAGAGTGAATTATTAATGCAATGTTAAAGGCATCAAAACCATAAATCAATGATGATTTATATGGGCATTTGATTTATCAAATATGAATATAATAAGATTTTTTTTCCAAGATAAATTTCATATCACTAGGGAATTATTTAGTTTCTAGTAATATGAGTTAATATATATACTTGATATGTTTATATTGGATAATCATGATTTCATGATTTTTTTTTGTACTTCGATCAATATCAAATTCATCCCTTGTTCCAAAAAATGATCATCCAAAAATGATGTTGTTTATTCCTGAAGCAATAAAGTAACTTTTAACGGATCATAAGATATATTAAATTGTGACATGTCTTACAATATGTCACTAAATAATTACTAAAAGCATCATAGTTGGAACAAGTTTTCAAATATAATAAATTAATATCTAAACCTCACATGCAACACCGCTGGTTCAAAAATCATATTTTATTTTAAATCATTTACCTAAAAACAATGATATATTGACTATTAAATCATGTAGACTAGTGGTAGGTGCTAAAACCTTATTATCCTTCCATAATGGGTTTACGCCCCATGGAATTTCCTAACATGATGATTTGTCACTCATCATACTGGGATTCCTTTTTATAAAAAAATATTAATATAATACCTATAATGGTTCTTAGAATGTGATTGAAATCCTTGAAATAAAACTAATCCTCAAATGAACTTTTTTACTATGTTTTTCAATTCAAATCATTTTTCAGAAAATTATAATAATAATTTTTGACTATTTTTGAAATTTCATTAATAATAATATTATCCCTAAAAGTTATCAGTAATTTTATACTCACATCTTTAAAAAGTAATGACATTATTACTCAAATAAAATATTCACTAAAAAATACACTAAACAAGTGGGTTGTATTGCCATAATTATCTCCCAAAATACCCATCACCTTGGTGGACTCCAATTTCATAAAACCTATAGTGGGGTGTTTAATCCATTAAAAATATAGTCAATATTAAAATCGTAAACCCAGGGTGGTATCCATAACATTGAAGTTAATGAAGTCATATATGATTATAAAATTATATGTAATCGTTAGATATTTCGTGATTATTAAAACTAAAATACCTTTGGAAAAATACATCATCAATTTATTTATTGAATCACAATAAATAAATACTTTATCAATTTTATTATAATATAGTTCTTTCCTTTGACAAGTTTTTACCCATAGAAGAGGGTATTCACTCAGAAAATGATAATATTATATATATTTAAGAAAAAAACTATAAATGAATCCCAAGGATGAGATTTAGTTCATTCCATTATACTCTTTATTATTACTCAACAATTATTTCCCTTATGACCTACATTTCCTCACCAAAAGAAATTTTTTATTCAATTTAGTCACTTTTTTGTGTGTCCCATTCAACATTTCTTACATGATGAAAATCAAACTTTATTCCATTAATGACCTCTATCACTGGAGCTCTTGGTGAACTATATTCTAATTTTCAATTTAGGGGATTGGAGTTGGTAAAAATAAATATTTGTAATTAGATTTAAAAAAATGATTACGAGTAACCACAATATCTATTACTCTTGTCATCATCACATTTGATTTATCATATTCACTTCCTTTTCCATCATATTTAATAGTAACATGATTCTTTAAGGTTCCGACCATTGAATAAAATGGAAAATATAAGTTTGAGCATTAATAATCTTGTTGGAAGACCATATAATCATTTATAAGACTTTTAAATGATGAAACCTCTTTTTTTAATCTACAAATCTATAGGTTTATCTTAGGACAATATTTTTAGCCATTGATTCAAATCCATAATAGTGGATTGTAATGAAAATTTAATTTTACCTAAGAATATCCTCTATGAACTTCAAGTTAGTTATATATTAAGGCCCGTTGGCATGCACTATGAGACAACTAGGTCAATTTCAATGCACCCATTTCCGAGTTATTATCCCTAGTTACATATGTCACAGAACCAATGTTACTTATAGAATCCATGTAACACCCCAATAATTTCAAATAGTTCTTATCTTTTTATTAAATATTTATTTTTAAGGAATTTTAATTAAGAATTTTATGTAAATAAATTATTTTTTGTAATTAAAACAAGTTATTTATCAAGATTATAAAATATTATTTTTCATGAAATATTAATTTGATTAAATAATTTTTTTTTCAACAAAATAAAATATATTATTTATTTTAAAATATGTTTTAATAAAAAATATTTTTATAATATTATTATTTTTAAAGAAAAATATTTTGATTTAATATTATAAAAAATTAATATGGTATGAATTTTTAAAAAAAGTAATTTTAATATAAATATATTCAGTTGATTTTTTTAGTATAAATATAAAATAATAAAATTAATTAAAAATATAAAATAGTCAGTTTTTGTATGTATATAATTATACATACATAGTCATGATAGTAATGTTACTATTATTTTGAGATAAATACAATCTAAAAAATTCAATCTGTATTAATATTTTAATGGTACTGATAATAATATTAATGATAATAACAATTTTATTGATGGGTAAGGAAAATTTTTTAAAGGAATTCTTTTTAATTTCTTAAAAATAAAATATTATATATATATATATATAATAATTTTTTTAATAAAAAACACTTAATATATATATAATAAATGAAAACATTATATTTATCAATAAAAAAAATAAAAATCCAAAAAAAAAGTCAAATAATGATATATATTAAAATGTGATTTGAATAAAAAATATAACATATTTTTTTTAATAAATTATTATATAATAAAATATTATCAAAATAATTATTACTTGGAAAAAAATTGATAATATAATAATATATCATTATAGTGGTAATGATGACATGACTAAAATGTCAAACATGTTAGTTAAGAAAATATTAAGAGAGAAACGTGAGATAGATGGAATGAAAACAATATGAGTTAAAAAAATATATGGAAATGGATAAATAATGTGTACTCCAATCATATTAAAGGAACATAATAAAAAACAAAAAAATTATAATAAAAAATAATTATATATGTTTTGTTGAAAAAAATAATAAAGGGGATAACATGGAATGCCAAAACATGAGATAAAATAAAAATATATAATATATACTATAATTCAATAATTTATGTGTCATGATTCATAATAGAATAAAATATAAATATAATTGACATGTCACTATTTTCGTTTGACATACAATATAATAATAATAAAAACAACATAATTGGGAAAAATGAGTCTTATGTTTTTGTTTTGTTAGCGTAGGCTTTTATTGGGTAATTGTTTTGTTTAAAAAAATATTATAAAACATAACATAACTTCTGTCAGAAGGTAATGAATCATCAAATTTTTATAAATATGGAGAACCCTTTCTTTATGGTAATGAGACATAATATATACCAGTCCTTTGAAAAGAAAGTAGCAGATTCCCCCCTGCAACGTTCTCTTTTAGCATGTAAGAGATTTATTATTTTCAAATTTATTTTGTAAAGGTTGTTTTGTGTAACAGTTTATATGTGTATATTGTTATTTTAATCTTAAAATTTTTTAAAATCATTTAAGGGTTTTAAATTTTATCTCTAAGATAATATTTTGTAAGAAAATAATTTATTTTTATGTAAGTGTTTAAATTTTTTATCCAAATTTTGTTGTTATACACATATACAGATATAGATATATATTTCTATTTATATATGAAATAACATCAAATTTTATGACATAAAATTTTTAGATTAATGTGGGGGTTGTTAATCAATATATTTATCTCAAAATCTTATAGTGTGTAAGGGTGTATTTTTATCAAATTATGGTTGTTACATATATATGTGTATAAATATTTATATACATACATATTTATAACCTATTATTTATCTATGTATATATGAGTTAAGGGTTTTTGTCCAAAACATTATTCCTAATGCTAATGTATGTGCAGGTCATTTTAGCATAAAAAATTTATATTGTTTTACAAAGGTGTTATATATATTTAAATGTTGGTTTTTACAAGCATATATTAACATATATAAATTATTATTTTTAGGGGTTTTTTAAACACAATCTAAAAAACATATGTTTTGTACTCGTTCAACTGTTATGTCAAGCTATTTTTGGTTTTATAAGGACACACACATACACACAAACACACACACATATATATATACACATGTGTGTATTTATATGTATATATACATTTACTTGTCATTTCATGTACAATTATAAGACAAACTATTATTTCATGTGAAAATTTTCATTTCCATCCCCTAACATGTCAATCATTTTCACGACTCCCTCCCCACAAAGTGTACCACTCCAGGACCAACAATGTGGAAAGGGAGATAATGACCCCCGAGTCCTGCCTCCAGTAAGCCTCGGGTTGGTGACTAGCACTCAGGGTATAATAAACACACAAATGGGAGGCATTACCCTCTAAGAGAACACATGCAGAAGAGAGAGATAAGATAGACACCAACCAACTCCAATCAGAATTGAAATATAAAAAAAACCCAAATACATATATTAAATTCCAGGTAAAAGTACCACTACTAAAAGGGGAAACTACGAGTACCCAAAAGAAATTAAAAACTGCAGCAACCACAATCCCGAACAGCTCCTGCAACCCCAAGCTCGTAGAAACTAGCTTGATCTCCGACCTTCTCCAAGTGACCTGAAAACATTTTATATATACATAGGATGAGTATAATAGTATACTCAGTAGGATCCTCCATGAACCCTCTCATGCAAAAGTAAAGAAATCATGCTAAAGAACAGTGAACAATAGTGAAACTAACTCGTCACCTAAACAGGTATAATATGTTCCCAACCTCACCATGGCTACTCTGAAAAAGTAACGCATACAAGAATATATCCTCTAGAAAAGAATATCAAGGGTACCCTGCTACTACTTCCCAACTGTTTTTCCTCTTTTACCCAACGACATACGTCTTATATATCTCTCTCCAATGGATTGCCCGTATAAACATGGACTAATCTCTACAATCTGCACCACGTGCACCACAAAGTCTTCCCACAGACACCTGGGCTAAGCACCACACCATCCTAAAAACCAAAATTAACCATTTAGTTTCCAGGATCCACCACATCTTGCATAACATGTATCATACGTCGGGTATTATACCTCAAGCCAGTACCGCCCATACACCAAGTAAGGATCCTCAAGCCATCACAACCTATACACGTTACACCTATAGTAGTCCATGGGATAGTATATTCAGAATATATGTGTGTGAAATAACCACAAACCATTACATCCCTCTACACACATATATAGGGGAAACTAACTATTGTGGAAATTGAACTAGTATCTACGAAGAGAAGAGAGTGGGGCTAAACGGGGTAGTTAGCCATTCAACCTCCCATCAGAATGTTGGGGAAAACACCCCCAAGGCTTAGAATCCCTGGGGTGTTAGTTTCCCTTCCTAAAATGGTGGAGTAGCTTATAGAACCAAATAAAGTACATAATATAATAAAACTCACAACCACACTATGGGCAAAACCTAGTCATGGACACAACTGCAGCTAACGTCTCTCGGACTCCGAGCCGCCACTTCTAAGTCTAGGTATCCCATAAGCACACAACCATTTAAAGGGATTTATTAGATTACTGCATCTCCTTTTTATCAATTTAGCTATACGTTAATTAATTCTTAAAACATTAATTAACCAAGAACAATTTCACATTAAATTCCATTAACATCACATCCAAAAAACCCATTGTCCCTTCAAAAGTTCTCAACCTTATCCTTATGTTTCATAAAACTCCAACCCCATGGGTTAATATCATTTATTCAGATATTCCTTATAGAAATTACTTTCCCATATTCCCAGGCATTCTAGAAAATAAACCTATTCTACTAAACACAATGGGGCTCAACACAGTGAGTAGATGTACTACCCATCGAGTCTTTGCCGCCTATAGCAAGAGAGTAGACCCATTATTCCTTGAGGGGCTAAACATGTAAAGCATGTGGCATACCCCATGGGTCTTCACCTCCTTCGGAAGAAGGGTAATCAAGACCAGTTTCCCTGAGCAGTGTGGAAAAGTAATGTTGATAAAAAACCAAGAATCAAAAAACATCCAAAAATCACATCCATCCCATTCCATCATCCCTGGTGTCCTCCCTGACACCCACATGCATACACCAATGTATCTCATCACTCTAGGAATCATCCGCTGCCACAACTACAAGGCCTCCCTACCTCTACATATCACAAGACCCCTCCAGGGTCACATCACAACACAATATATCACACCACTCCTCCAAGGACGTATAATATCACAAGTAGTAGGAAAATAAACATTACAACATTTTGGGCTCTTTTCCCTTTAGCAAGTCATGTTACCTTCAAACAACAAACACCAACAATCACATAAATTGGGATTTGATCCCTACTTCACAACAAGAGGGAAACTCCAAACCATTAATGGAACTCCATTAAGTTATTTAATCCATATTGAATTAACAAATTCAATTCGTTTTTTCAAACATCATGAACCAATTCAGTAAGCTATCACCGAAGATTAAACATTATTACTATGCCAAATTTGATAAAAACAAGTCACAACAAGAACTAGGTATGCTTTCATGCCACATTATATTTAGAGAACCAATTATCAATCATTTCAGGCTTTACGTTCTTTATCAATTTCATCATGAACCACATGCTAGCAGGAAAGGCATAGATATTACACTTATCTAGAAAATCAAGAGGCAAACCTTTATCACATTACTAAGAAACAACATGCGATCAAAACAATTCTTTTAATCTGGTTCAAGTATTTAATTAGTTAAATTTCATCGTGATTCAAAGGGCTAAACCATGCTAACTCTACGATTGCACATAAACAATTAGTGAAGCCACAAATCCCTTACCTCAAAGGTTTTTGAGTAAAGCTACAATGGTCGATGAACGCCCAAGAAACCTGGTCAATTCTCCATGAATCCTCCTTATATCTCCACTCCTAACACAACCAAGACCAAAGCTCATCAAAAACGACATCCAAACCCATAGATCTACCCATAACATGTGTATATCTAAGATCCCGGTAGAAGAGGGGGAGAAGATCTATGTAGATATGAGAAACCAAACAAAAGGATCACATACCTTGAGAAATCTGCTTCGATTTTCAAAGAGACGCCTCTGGATCGCCTCCAAAAAGCTTGGGATAGGTTCTTCCACCTCCACGGAATGGTAATCCCATGTTATGGCCGATTATTGGATTAAATGAGGTGATTAAAGGAAAAACGAGTTAGATCCACAATTTTAGGATCTAACATTAAGTGCCTGCACGGTTAGTCCGCACAGTTTAACAAATCGTGCACTAACCGTGTGGTAGCTTCTTCCTTGAAAAACACTCCTCGCACGGTTAGTCCATAGGGTTAGACAAAACGTGTGCTAACCATATGTTAGCCACTACCGCTAAGACCAGCCTTACATGTTTTGGCGTCAAGGTTTAGGCAAACTGTGCGCCTCCAGTGTGAAGGCCATAACCCTATAGATTTCCTTAAAAGTCCACCCAAAAACAACCTAAGACACCTTGACCATCCATAACACCTCCAAAACCACATTTTCACAAAGGAATTGACCGGAATTTTCTGAGCCATTACATCAGATACCTCTGAAAACATTATCATCCTCGAGAATCCAAAACCCACCTAAAGAGAAAAGAAAACAGGGTCTGAAAACCCACCCATCTCGATACCTCTAAAAAGAGAGCAATCCACCAAAACAACAAAGGGAGCCATCTCTTAAACATTAAGGTTTCAAAGCCACATTTGTTATAATGATACATTAAAAGAGTTAAACGTCAATCAACTCTGTGTACTGAGCATGTATCTTTGACTCATGTTCCCAAGTACTCCATTCCATGCCACAGTGTCACCACAAGGCACAAACTAAGGGGATGGAATTCCCACACAACAACTTCTCCTTATAGGGTGGGATCTCCACATGTTGTTCCTCAAAGGTGGAATCATCATCAACATCAATCTATCCCCAATCGATGAGGTGAGAGTCGTCATGGAGATAAGGACGTAGCTGTGATACATGGAAAACATCATGTATCTGACTCATATGTTGGGGAAGTGCCACTCAGTACGCAATAGCTCCAACATGAGATAACACCTCGAAAGGCCCAACAAAATAGGGAGAAATATTACTCCCACGACCAAACCATTACTGCCCACAATGGGGAGTCACCTTCAGAAACACATGATCCCCAACATTAAAATCTAAGGGTCTCCTCCTTTGATCAGCATATGATTTCTGATGTTATTGAGCTGTCTTTATCCTCTCAAGAATCACCTGAACCATATCTGTTGTATTCTTCACTAGATCCAGCCCGAGAATTGCTGACTCTCTAACCCCAATCCAGAACAACAGAGAACAGAAAGGCTGGCCAATAATGGATTCAAACTGCGCCATACCGATGGTGGAGTGAAAACTATTATTGTAGGAAAACACCACTAAGGGTAAGTGCCTCCTCCATGAACCTCCAAAATCAAGAATACAAGAGTGTAACATGCCTTTAAGAGTTTGGATGGTTTGCTCTGTCTGACCATCCGTTTGAGGATGAAAAGAAGTGTTAAGGCACAATTGAGAACCAAAAGCACGTTGGAGACCTCTCCACACCCTGGACATAAAATGAGGATCTCGATCATAAATGATCATCCTAGGGACTCCATGAAGTATCACCATCTCGTCTAGATACTTCCTCGACAAAACTTCCACTGAGCATGACTCCTTGATTTCTATAAACTGGGATGATTTCGTTAAATGATCCACTTCCACCCAAATAGCATCATATCCTCCCAGAGCTTGGGGTAAACCAATGACAAAGTCCATTGAGATGTCCTCCCACTTCCACTAAGGAATATCTAATGGATGGAGAAGTCAACCAAGAACACGGTGTTCGGACTTCATCTTCTGGCAGAATAAACATCAAGGCACAAACTCAACAACTGCATGCTTCAGCACAGTCCCCCAAAACTGGCTCCTCGAGGATCGGTACATATTTGTCACACCAGGATGCACTGCTAAAGGAGAACCATGGAACTCCTTGAGGACCGTCTCACGCATCACCAAGGGAACAAAAATCCTTCCATGATACAACACTCTGTGTAGTTCATCCTCAGACCAACCATTATGGGCCTCACCACAAAAAATTAGGTCTCTCCAGACCTCCACCTCAAGATCCCCCAACTAGGACCCTTCCACCTTCTACATCAGGTATCGCTACACCGTCATCTAAAAAAGAAATCCTTTACCTAATAACTATCCCATATCAAGATGTAATGCTGATAGTTCTTCCATTACCCTCTAGGAATCACCAGATTCACGCACAGAATCACTACGTGACTTTCGGCTTAGCGCATCACCTATAACATTGCCTTTTCAAGGTGTATACGATATTTCAAATTCATATTCCTTCAAGAACTCCATCTACTGATGCTATTGTATGTTCAAGTCACACTGGGAGAAATCATGAATCTAACTCTTATGATCATTGAAAACCACAAAGCATTCACCAATGAGGTAATTTCTCCACAACTTTAGAGAAAACACCACGGCTGCTAACTCAAGGTCATGGGTTTCATAGTTGCATTCATGGGAACGCAATTACCATGACCCATATGAAATAATAGATCTCTGCTGCATGAGAACACATCCTAACCCCAGATGTGAAGCATCGCAAAAGATATCAAACTGAACTCCATCTGCTGGAAGACAAAGGGCTGGAGCACTTACTTACTTATCCTTTAGATACTCGAATGATTCCTAACACTAATCAGTCCATATGAATGCCTAATCGTTCCTGGTCAAAGCTATAAGAGGATTTGCAACTCATGATAAATTGGCTACAAACCTCTTGTAGTATCCTGTGAGCCCAATAAAACATCACACCTCTGAAACTGTCTTAGGGGATGATCAAGTCACAACTGCTTCTATCTTCGATGGATCCATAGATACTCTTTGTTGGGACATAACATTCCCCAAGAAATGGACATGTCGAGAACAAAACATGCACTTCAACAACATCCCAAAGAGCTGATGTCGACGAAGAACTCGCAAAACGGCTCGTAGATGCTCTGCATGCTCCACTTCAGATGTGGAGTACACAAGGATGTCGTTGATGAAAATTACAACGACCTTGTCCAAGAACTCACAGAACACAACATTAATCAATCCCATGAATATAGTTGGAGCATTCGTCACACCAAACGGCATTGCAACAAACTCATAATTCCCATGAAGACAACGGAAAGCAGTCTTCAGGATATCTTTATCCTTCACAAGCATCTGATGAAATCATGACCACAAGCCGATCATTGAGAACCAACTTGAACATTCCACTTGATCTAATTATTCATTGATCCATGGAATAGGATATCGATTATTTATTTTCACTTTGTTTATGTGACGATAATTGACAAAAAACCGCAAACTGCCGTCGACCTTCTTCACGAACAAAACTAGTGCACCCCATGGTGACACACTTGGTCGAAGAAAACCACATTGCAACAAACCATCACTCTGTATACGTAGATCTCATAACTCAGAAGGGGCCATTCTATATGGATACATAGATATAGGAGGCTCTCCTGGATGTAGCTCGAACCCAAACTCGATCTCTCGTAGAGGGGGTAATGCTACAACATCTTCTGGAAAGACATCAGGGTACTCCTCTACGACCCTATGAAACGCCAAATTCCAAACCTCTAAAGAACACAAAATTATCTCAGCCATCATGGTTAATAAGGATGGAACTTGCCTATGACCCTTCCGAGGATCTCACTCATCAACAAACACCACTTTCTCTCCATCTGCACCAATGAAGACGACCTTCTTCCTGAAGTAATCCACGATAGCCTACACTGAATACAACCAATCCTTGTTGAGGATGACATCATATGGTTGTATTCTTAAATATAGAAAATCTTCCCAAGAGTGGTGTTTCCCCAACACTATCTCACAATATCTACATACTTCAAAAAATTCAGCTCGACCTCCAACTGGCGTAGTCAACACCAACAGAACTGGAAGCCTCTCTACCTCAAGTCCCAAGACATGGACAAGGGTAAGTGATAAGAAGGATTGTGTCACTCATGAATCAAACAAGGCATAAACCAAGGTAGAAAACAAGAAAAGGGTACCTAAAATGATGTCTGGCTCGTCTGGAGCTGGCATCACTAGACCATGGAGCTGACCATGACCTCCTTCACCGCCTCTCAGACCCTGATGACGACCAAAAACACAACCGCACTCTGCTCTCTGAAGATGGGGAGCATCATGGGGCTGTCCTTTGCATGTCCCATCTACCCTCTGCTGATCGAAAGCTGGTGCAACCTGCTACTGCTTCCTCGGCTAGAACTACCTCAATAGAGGAAATTGGTGCGGAGAGCCTGGCGCACGATGACCGCTTTGAAAGGTCGGGAACTCCCACTACTGATGACCACGACAACCACAAGAAAAACAAGTGCCTGATCCCTTGGCATAGGCCTGAGAGTTTATGCCTCTGGAGAAAAAAGATGTGAAGTGCTGGGACCTACCCCTAGGTGATCGGAAAATCTTCTGCCCTGGGAACCGGGAACCCAAGACCGAAGCCTTGCTTCGTGAGGAATCATGCTGATTCCCATCTCGTGATGATCCAGTCCTGGACAAAGTCCTCTCAACAACCTACGCCCTCGCCAGCACCTCAAGATATGTGTTTAACATAAATGGGGTGACCTGGAATCGGATCTCTGGATGCAAAGCCTCCTCGAAATGCCTCTCTCTGGCCTCCTCATCTGGCAGTAGTTCTGAAGCATATCGTAAGAGGTTCCTGAAACGAATTCCAAACCCTCAAACACTGGAGCTCCCCTATCAAAGGGTAAGAATCACCTGACGACTAGACGCCTTCTCAGTCGAAGAAAGGAACTCGTCTCTAAAATTGTCTCAGAACTCCTCCCATGATATCGCTAACTCCTCATGATCCCAAAAGAACAAGAACAACCACTTCCTCGCTGCTCCACATAGCATCATCATAGCCAAGGACACCTAGTGCCCCTTCCGATCACGAATCGAACTGAAGACTATCTCGACCTCCTTCAACCAGTCTTCCATGATTACATCTGAAATGGATCCCTCGTACTTCTACAGACTCTGGGGCTAAAACTCTTTGAGTGTCTTCCTCCAAGTGTCTTTATCGTCAACCTCTCCCCTGCGGCGACCTTCTGGAACGGCCTGCTGGACATATTCTACGCAACCCTGAAGAGGACGTCGACCTAAAGCCATACCTGCAAAATAAAAAACAATTAGAGATCCTAACCCTGGAATGTGGAAGGATCAACATTTATTAATTAGTTGTCTTCTTTTATTCATTTTAGGTTAACCTATCCCAAGGTCTACCCATTCAAACACAGGCAGAAAGAAAAATGATGAATGATCCTTTCCTAGGTCTCTACCCTGAAACTAATATCACCCTGTTTAGTAGCCATTGTAAACATAATGGTCCGTGCATCAGATCATAGGGGGCCCTAAACACCAATTTTTCAGCCAGTCTCTAGTGTTTACCTCACTTTCTAAACATGAATGACATTGTTTCCCTATGAACCCATGAAACCTTACTTGTGACTAACTCCAAACTCCATACTATCCCTCAAATAGACCACTCATACCACTCTATCACGACCCCATCCCCACAAAGTGTACCCATTCTCGGTCGGAAATGTGGAAAGGGAGATAATGACCCCCCCGAGTCCCGCCTCTATTAAGCCCCGAGTTGGCGACTAGCACCGAGGGTATAATAAACTCAAAAATGAAAGGCATTACCCTCTAAGAGAACACATGTAGAAGAGAGAGATAAGATACACAACAACCAACTCCAACTCAAACCTAAAATATAAATGAAACCCATGTACATATATGAAATTCCATGAAAATGTACCACTACTGAAAGTGGAAACTACAAGTACCCAAAAGAAAGTAAAAACAGCAGTGACCACAATCCCGAACGACTCCTCCAATCCCAAGGTACTAGAGACCAGGTTGATATCTGACATGCTCCAAGTGACCTGAAAAACAGTTTATATATACATAGGGTGAGTATAACAGTGTACTCAGTAGGATCCACCCCGAATCCTCTCCAGCAAAAGTAAAAAAAGCATGATAAAGAACAGTGAACAATAGTGAAACTAACTCGTCACCTAAGCATGTATACTATGTTCCCAACCTCACCATAGATACTCTCACCAAGTAACACATACAAGAATATATCTTATAGTAAAGAATATCAAGGGTACCCTGCAACTAATTCCCCACTGGTTTTTCTCTTTTCCCCAACGACATACGTCCTGTGCATATCTCTCCAAAGTCTTGCTTGTATAAACATGGTCTAAGCTCCACAATCTGCACCACGTGCACCAAAAAGGATTTCCCACAGACACCTCGGCTAAGCACCATACCATCCTCACAACCAAAAGTAACCAGGTAGTTTCCAAGAGCCACCATAGCTCGCATAATGTGTATCATATGTTGGGTATTATACCTCAATCCATTATACCCCATACACCACGTAAGGATCCTCAAGCCATCACAACCTATACACGTTACACCTTTAGTAGTCCATAGGATACTATATCTAGATTATATGTGTCTAAAATAACCACAAGCCATTACAGCCCTCTACACATATATATGGGGGAAACTAACCATTATGCCAATGGAACTAGTATCTACCAAGAGAAGAGAGCATGGCTAATGGGGTAGTCATCCATTTAACCGCCCATTAGAATGTTGGGGAAAACACCCCCCAGGGCTCAGAATCCTTGGGGTGTTAGTTTCCCTTACTGACAGGGTGGAATAGCATATAGAAACACAAAAAGTTCAGAATATAATATAACTCACAACCAAAATATGTGCATAACCTATTCATAGAAACAAATATAGCTAAAATTTCTTGGTCTCCGAGCCGCTACTTCTAAGACTAGGTATCCCATAAGCACACAACCATTTAAAAGGATTTATTAGATTACTTCATCTCCATTTTATCAAATTCACTATATGTTAATTAATTATTTAAAAATTAATTAACCAAGAACAATTCCACATTAAATTCCATTAACATCACATAAAAAAACCATTGTCCCTTCAAAATTTCTCAACCTCGTCATTAAGTTTCATAAAACTACAACCCCATGGGTTAACATAATTTATTCAAAAATTCTTTACAGAAATTACATTCCCATATTCCCAGGCATTCTATAAAAGCAACCAATGCTAATAAACACAAGGGGACTCGAAACGGTGAGTAGACGTACTACCCGTCGAGTCTTTAATGCCTACAGCAAGAGCATAGACCCATTCTCCCTTGAGAGGCTAAACACAGAAAGCACGTGGCATAACCCGCGCGTCTTCGCCTCCTTCAGAAGAAGGGTATATAAGACCAGCTGCCTTGATCAGTGGGGAAAATTAAAGAATATAAACAACCAAGAATCAAAAAACATCCAATAATCATATCCATCCCATTCCATCATCCCTAGTGTCCTCCCTGACACCCACATGCATAAACTGGTGCATCTCGCCACTCTAGGCGTCATCCGCTGCCACAACCACAAGGACTCCCTGCCTCCACATATCACAAGACCCCTCTTGGGTCACATCACAACATAAGATATCACACCAATCCTCCAGGGTCACAGCACAACACAAGCAACAATAAAACAAACATTACAACATTTTGGGCTCTTGGCCCTTTAGCAAGGCATCCGGCCTTTAAACAACAAACACCAACAATCACATCAATCGGGCTTGTAGCCCAACTTCACAACAAGAGGGTAACTCTGAACCCTTCATGGTACTCAATTAAGTTATTTAATCCATCTTGAATTAACAAATTCAATTCATTCGTTCCACCATCATGAACCAATTATGTAAGCTATCACTGAAGATTAAACATGCTTACTATGCCAAATTTGGTCAAAACAAGTCACAACAAGAACCAGGTCTGCTTTCGTGCCTCTTTATATTTATCTATCAAATTATCAATTAATTCTGGATATACGTTCTTTATCCATTTCATCAAGAACCCCATGCTAATAAGCAAGGAATAGATATTACACTTATCTAGAAAATCAAGATGCAAACAGTTATCAGGGTACAAAGCAACAACATGCGATAAAACCAATTCTTTTAATCTGGTTCAAGTATTTAATTAGGTCAATTTCATCGTGATCCAAAGGGAAAAATCAGGCTAACTCTATGATTTCACATAAACAATTAGAGATTCCATGATGCCCCTACCACAAATATTTTCGAGGAAAACCACAACAGTCGATAAACGCCCAAGAAACCGGGTCGATTCTCTACGAATCCTCCTTAGATCACCTCTTATAACACAACCAAGACCAAATCTCATCACAAACGACATCCAAACAAATAGATCTACCCATAACATCTTTAGATCTAGGATCCTGATAGACGAGGGGGAGCAGATCAAGGTTGATCTAGGAAACAAAACAAAAGGATCACATACCTTGAGAAACCGGCTTTGATTCGTGAAGAGAAGCCTCTAGATCACCTCCAAAATGCTTGGGAGAGGTTCTTCCACCTCCAAGGAAGGGTAATCCTGATTTATGGCCAATTAGGGGATTAAATGATGAAATTAAAGGCAAAATGAGTTAGATCCACAATTTTCAGATCTAACTTTTAGTGCCCTCATGGTTAGTCTGCATGTTTTAACAAACTGTGCACTAACCATGCAGTATCTTCTACCTCAATAAACAATCCTCGCATGGTTAGTCTACATGGTTAGACAAACCGTGCGCTAACCATGCGTTAGCCACTGCTTCCAAGACAAAAAATGCACGGTTTGGCCGCACAGTTTAGGAAAACCGTGCACCTCCCATGTGAAGGACATAACCCTTTAGATTTCCTTAAAAGACCCCCCCAAACACACCCCAAACCACCTTAACCTTCTAGAACACGTCCAACACCACATTTTCACAAAGGAATGGACCAGAGAGGTCTAGGACATTACATGCATGGATATGTATGGCCATCATTGAGCTCATATGTGATATTCAAAGAATCATTATATCATTTACAAACTTATTACTTTTTTCATACATTTATGGTACTCATATAATAATAGGTACTTCAAGCATGATGTTCTCCAAAAGATGATTTTATAAATTATTGAGGAAATTTTGATGACATGTTAGGTGAAGGATTATTTTCTCTTAAAGAAAATAATATTATGTATGAATTTTGAAATGTTTTGCGTTTTGAATAAGAAAGGGAGTTACATGGGAAAATGATTTCAAATTTGGAAACAGTATGTTATGTGATGTTATGTGGAGTGAAACCAGAAGTCATGGTGAAGACTATTGGATGTATGTATATATTTTAATAATGGTCTACCAAGTATTATTAAACACCCTTACAAATGTCATATTTTTTAAGGGGAATTCCCAATGGGTAAACCTAATTAGTTTGTGACATACTCGTTTTCCATATATATTCATGTAATTGTAAAAATTATTTTTAAGTACATACATTTATTTCATGTAATTTTTTAAGGAATTTATTAGTAATTTTGAAAACCCCTATTAGGAATTTTATGGTCACACTATGTATTAGAAACACATTTCTAATTTAAAATTATTACAACATTCAAACTCAATTGTGGATCAATATACTGAAGAATCATTGTTTTTAATTTGTATATTTTTGTTGAAATACAAGTCATATATCAAATTTTCTAGAACCTAGACTGGTAAAATGTATATTGGTTGTATTTAATGTTGTGAATTTCTTCATGTTTATTTTATATAAAAAAATTACACAGCAAAGGTGAGGGTTGATCCTGAGTTTCGGGTTCGGGTCATTATTATTGGTATTTAAGGAACGATCTAGATAATTTTGAAAAAATAGAATGAAATAAATAAATATCAATACGTCTTCTATGTAAAATTATTTTTCTTCTGTATATTAATGAATTGTGAGGACGTAATTATTTTGAGGGGGGGGGGGGATAATGTAACACCCCAAGAATTTCAAATATTAATTATATTTTAATTAAATATTTATTTTTATAGAATCTTAATTAATATTATTATATAACTCGATTATTTTTTGTAATAAAAATAATTTTTATTCAATATTATAAAATATTATTGTACATTAAATATTATTTTGATGAAATGTTTTTTTCAACAAGTGAAAATATATTATTTATTTTAAAATAAGTGTTAATATAAATTTTTTTTAATATATTATTATTTTTCAAGAAAAATATTTTGATTTAATATTATTAAAAAATATTATTTAATGTGGTATTAATTTGTTTAAATTATTTTTAATATAAATATATTAACTTGATTTTTTTAAATATAAATTTTGAATAATCAATTTGTTTTTAAATATAAAAGGATTATATTTTACATGTATATAATTAAATGTAAATATTTATGATACTAGTTTTACTTATATTTTTACATATATATAATATGAAAAAAAATATAATATATATCAATATTCTAATGGCATTGACAACAATAATAATGATAATAATAATTATAATTAAGGGTATGACACTTTTTTTAATGAAATTATTATTAATTTTGTACAAGTAAAATATTTTATAAATATGTAATAATTACTTTATTTAAAAAATGAAATTCATATGTAAATATTAAAATAAAACGTGATGTTTAGAAAAAACAAAAAACTAAATAAGAAAATAAACAAAAGAAAAGAAATTTATATACAAAAACGTGATTAGATAAAACATGTAACTTGTTTGTATAAAATATTATTTAATAATATATTGTAATAATAATTAAAACTGGGAAAAAACTGATAATATAATAATTTATCATAATAGTGGTAATGAAGATGTGATTAAAAAGTTAAATAAGTGGGATAATAAAATATAAAGAGATAAACGTGAGGTAGAAGGAAAGAAAAAATGTGAGATAAAATAATAGATATAAAAGGTCGAATGATGTGTACTTACAAAATACTAAAGTAAATTAAATAAAAAATAAACTAAAAAATATAATAAAAAATAATAACATATGTTTTTAAAAAAAATAATAAAGATGATAACATGAAAGGCCAAAATAATAGAAGAAATAAAAATATATATATAATAGTTCAATAATTGATATATCATGACAAATAATAGAGTCAGATATAAATTTAAATAAAAAATCACAATTTTTTTTATAAACAATATAAAAACAATAAAAACAACATAATTGGTAAAAAAGAAGACTCATGATTTTGTTTTGTTATAATAGTGTTTTATTTGGTCATTATTTTATTTTAAAAATATATTATAAAACATAAATTAGCTTCTCTCGAATGATAAGACATAAAAAAATCTATAAATATGGATAACTATTATTCTATGGTTATTAGACATAATCCATACCACTCCTTTCATAAGAAAGTATGATATTTCCTCTCCACTTTGTTCTCCATTAGCAAGTAAGGGATTTATTATTTTCAAATTTATTTTGTAATGGTTGTTTTGTGTTAAAATTTATATGTGTATATTTTTATTTCATTCCTCTAATTTTATAATGAAATTTAAATGCTTAATTTTTATCTCTAAGAACATATTATGTAATATAATCATTTGTTTTTATGTAAGGATTTAATTGTTTTATTCAAATTATGTTTTTATATATATACACACACACACATAGAAATATATATGTATATATATATGTTCATGTATATTTGAAATAAAATATATTTTTATAACATAAACTTTTAAGTGTGATGAGGGTTTTTTAATCTAAACATTTCTCTCTAAATCTTTTTCTGTGTAAGGGTGTATTTTTATAAAATTATGGTTTTAGATATAGACGTGTCTATATATGTATATATATAAACATATATAATTTATTATTTCTATACATATATCATTTATGTGTTTTTTCTGAAACTTTATTCCAAAAAACATAAGAATGTGAAAGTAATTTTATATTTGAAAATTGGTATTGTTTTACAATGTTGTTATACAAATATACATGTCGGTTTATACATGCATATATTAACATTTATAACATAATATTTTAGGGGTCTATATTTTGAAAATAATCTCTAAAAACCGTTTTTTGTAAGGGTTTAATTATTGTGATAAGCTATATATTTATTTTAAGGATAAAGCCACACAAACAAACAAACACACACACACACACACACATATATCTCTGTGTGTGTGGGAATTTATATGTATATAAACATATAATTATAATCTAATGTGCAATTATAAGACAATCTATTATTTCATGTGAAAATTTTCTTTTACATCCCCTAACATGTCATGCATGGATAGGTATGGCCATAATCTAGCTCATATTTGACATTCCAAGCATCGTGATATCATGTAAAAACTTATTACTTTTTTATACATTTATGGTACTCAAATAATAATATGTACATCAAACATGGGATTCTCCTAAAAATGATTTTAGAAATTATCGAGGAAATATTGATGACATGTTATGTGAAATTATTTTATTTTAAAGAAAATAATATTATTATTTATTTTGAAATGTTATGGGTTTGGAATAATAAAGGAAGTTATATGGGAAAATGTTTTAAAAATTGGAATTCTTAGGTTATGTGATGTTATGGGGGGTTACACCAAAAGTCATAGTAAAGACTAGTGACTGTATATATGGATATTAATAAAGGTATACCAAGTATTAAGATAACCTACATGAACGTAGTATTTTCATAGGAGAATTGACAACATCTTTTCAATCGTATTTATTTTTAGAAATTACGGTTTTTATATATATTCATCTTTTTTTGTGAAAATCTATTTTATGTATGTTCATTTATTTCAAGGAATGTTTCATGGAATTTATTAGTTATTATAAAAACCCTTACTAGGAATTATTATCTCACCCTATGTATTATAAACAATTTTCATGTCTAGTATACTTGCTGCATTGAAGCTCTGTTGTGAAAGCGATACACAGAAGAATAATTGTTTTGAATTTTTATATTTTCGTTGAAATTTAAGTCTCGTACCGAATTTTCTAGAATCTAGAGTAGCAACCAATCCATTATTGTATTTAATTTTGTGCATTTATTCTCATTTACTTTATAAAAAATCACAATGCATTTGTAAGGGATTATCTCTGTTATCAGGTTTTGGTATTTATAATTTGTATCAGAAGAATGTTCTAGATAAATTTGGAAAATTATAATTTAATTAATAAATTTAAATACGTCTTTTATGAAATTTTTTCCCTATATACATGAATTAATTGTGAGGATGCAATTACTTGGAGGGGGATAAAGTAACACCCTAATAATTTAAAATAGTACTAATATTTTAATTACATATTTTTTAAAGGATATTTAATTAAAACGTTTTTTAAGTAAATTATTTTTTGTAATCAAAATATGTTTTTATTAATGATTATAAAATATTAATTTATATGAAATATTATTTTTATTAAATAAATCATTCTTTTCAACTAGATAAAATATAATATGTATGTTAAAATATATTTTAATGTAAAATCTTTTTAATTTTATATTATTTTGAAATAAAATATTTTGATTTAATATTATAATAAAATATAATTTAATGAGATTTTAATTTTTTTAAAATTATTTTTAATAGAAATATATTTACTAGATTTGTTTTTTATTATAAATATTGAATAATCAAATGGATTTAAAATATTAAATGATTACATCTTACAAGTATATGATTAAATGTAAATATTATGGTACTAAATTAACTATTTATTCAATATAAATAAAATGTGACGAATATAATATGTATTAATATTTTAATTGTAATGATAATAATACTAATGAAAATAATAATTATAATTAAGGGTATGCCAATTTTGTTTAAGAAAATTATTATTACTTTTTTTAAAATAAAATATTTTATAAATATATAATAATTTCTTTATTAGAAAAACACACTTCATATATATATATATAATAAAATAAGTCATGATGTTTATTAACAAAAAAATAAAATATGAAAATCCAAAAAAAATTCAACAAATATGTTATAAATAAAAACGTGATTTGTTTAAAAAATATATCATGTGTTTTACATAACTGATTATGTAATAACATATTTTCATAAAAATTATGACTTGAAAAAATTGATAATATAATAATATATGATTATAGTGGTAATTATGACATGAAAAAAAATTCAATCAAGTGAGATAAAATAATATAAATAGAGAAATGTGAGATGGAAGGAAGGAAAAATATGTCAGTTAAAATAATAGATAGAAAAGGTGAAATGATTTGTACATAAAAAATACTAAAAGAAATATATAAATAAATAAATAAAACAAATGATAATAAAAAATTACGATATATTTTAAAAAAATAAAAAAAATAGGATAATGTGGAAGGCCATAAAATGGAAGAAATAAAAATATATAATTTATACAATAGTTCAATCATAGATGTATCATGAAACAAAATAGAATAAGATATAAATATAATTAACAACTAAACATTTTGGTTTTATATACAATATAATAAAAATAATGACAACATAATTGGTAACATATGGACTCATGTCTTTGATTTGTTAGTGTAAGGTTAAAGTTGGTAATTGTATTGTTTTAAAAGAAATATTATAAAATATAACTCAATGTCTTTTGAATGTTAAGGCATCAAAAAAATTATAAATATTGAGAAACCTTCCTCCATGGTCATAAGACAAAATCTAGACCACTACTTTGATAATCTAGTAGGATATTTCCTCCCCTATTAATTCTCCACTAGCAAGTAAAGGATTTATTATTCTCAAATTTATTTTGTTGGGGATGTTTTGTGATACAATTTATATGAGTTTATTTTTATTTAAATATTTTAATTTTATAAAATCATTTAAGGTTTTAAATTTTATATCTAGGATAATATGCTGTAAGTAAATCATTTATTTTTATATAAGGGTTTAAGTGTTTTATTCAAATAATTTTTTTATATATAGACACAAAAATATATATATATATATATATATATATGTATGTATATAAAAAATCACATCTATTTTTATAATGTAAATTTTTTAAAATGATTAGGGTTTTTTAATCTCCATATTTATCTCTAAATATTATGATGTCGAATGGTGTATTCGTAATCAAATTCTTGTTGTTACATATATATGTATATATCCATGTATATATACACATATATAGCTTATTATTTCTATTTGTATATATGAGTTAAGGGTTTTTGTCCCAAAAGTTATTCATAAAAATTAATTATGTGTGTAACATTTTAGCTTTCAAAGTTTTTGTTTTTTATACAAATATATTATATATATATACATGGGGGTTTTACATGCATATATTCATATAAATTACTTATTATTTTAATGTTTTTTTTAAAAATAATTTTAAAAACTGGTGTTTTGTAAGGGTATAATTGTTGTTTTAGGATACTTTCATTTTATAAGGATACACACACACACACACACACACACACACACATATATATATATATACATGTGTTTGTATATGTTTATATAAAAACACTTGTCCTATCATGTGCAACAATATGAAAAGATAATATTTCATGTACAAATATTCATATTCATCCTATAACATGTCATGCATTGATAGGTATGGTTATTATCTAGCTCATATGTGACATTCCAAGCATCATGAAATCATGCATGTACTTATTATTTACTTCATACATTTATGGTACTCGAGTTATAATAGGTACTATAAGCATGATATTCTCCTAAAAATGATTTTAGATATTATCAAAGAAAAGTTGATGACGTTTTTTCAGAAATACTATTTAATTTTATAGAAAATAATTGTATATATGTTTTTGTAAATGTTTGGAGTTTAGAATAATAAAGTATGGTCCATGGGAAATTTTTTTCAAAATTTTCACCGGTATGTTATGTGAAGTTATGGGTAGTGAACCGATAATTCTTAGTGAAGACTAGTGGCCATATGCATGGATTTTCATAATGTTCTTCCAAGTATTATTTACAACCCAAAGAAACATAATATTTTCAAAGGAGAATTCCAAATGGATTTTCAAACATAATTAGTTTGTGAAATACCTAATTTCTATATATATTCAAGTATTTATGAAAATTTGTTTTAATTATGTACATTTACTTCAGGGAGTATTTTTAAGGAATTTATTGATTTTTTTTGAAACCCCTTACTATGAATTTTATGTTCATCCAATGTTTTATAATCACTTTCAGTTTTAACATTCATGCTACATTGAAACTATATTGTAGAATCAATATAATAATGAGTCATTGTTTTCAATTAGTATATTTTTGTTTAAATATAATTCTTGTATCTAATTTTCTAGAAACTATACTGGTAAAAGTTTGTTTGTTGTATTTAATTTTGTGTATTTATTCATGATTATTCTATAAGAATAATTACACACAATCTGTATGGGCTAATCCTGGGATTCAGTTTCTGGACATTATAATACTAATATGGATTTATTTCCAGAAAAAACCATATAAAATATACCATAACAAAACATTAGTATTTTCTTTTCTACGTATCCTCAAAGTATATAATTGGGTTTTGATACCATGGTTGTAAATTAATCTACTAAACTTCCTCTGAAAGAAGTATTAGAGACCATAATCTTAGTAGTCTGGAACTAATGCATGCTTTTTTAAATTAAAATAAGACACAAGTATTCACATCCCGAATGGATGAACAATTTAATATTATTTTGAAAGTATATTAATTCTTTAGTGTTTCATTACATGTGACAATAAAAAATAAAACATAATTTTTTCTTTAGTGTAGAATTATTTAGTATAGCATATCTTTTCTCATATATCACTTTAAACATCAAAAATTCTAGTGAAAGGAAAAATATAAGGATGATATCAAATTATATATAAGGGTTAATTAAATTGGATGAAATAATAATAATCTATATGGAAATGTAATTAATTAAACACACATGACATGTAATGTATAAATAGAGAAGGAATTGCGTCCATAGATTTCATTAATGTTAAAATATCATGGATAATAGTAAATTTGGAGTGTTAAATAACTACAAATACATTCCATTTAATCAATAACATTACAATCAAAACTGTATAAGGAATAATCTATATCAAATGGTAAAAAACTGAACCTGCAAGTAGATTAATCCATAACATTGAATTAAATGAATCATGAGATAATACCATTGTGAAAATATCACAGATAATAATAACATAATTCCAAAATAATTAAATTCATAATAATAGTATGTCTAATCTCAGTCAAATGAAAAATACTCCATCAAGAGTGCTCCTCAAGATATTTTAAATCTTCTGGGTAAAACCCCATTGGGTTTGGCTGGCTGATTATTTTCTAGCTTACTAATTCACCTAACGATACTAAGAATTCATCACAGATATTCCTATAACTAGACCCCATTCATTTCATTAGGTCCATATAATTCTACATATTTTAAATAATAAATTTAATTTATGAACACCATGCCTTATATTTAAATATTTGAATTAAATAAACGATAAGGATTGTAAACATTTCCCCAGTAATTCAAATAAAATTCAATTTCAAACACCATATATGGAAATGAGATGTTTTTAAGAAATATGAATATACATGATAATTATATAGGATGTTTTTAGAAAACATAACATTTATTGATATCATGAAACTAAATATTTTAATTGTAAGTTAATTAATATAAATTGAATCAATAAAGTGAATGTTAATAATTTACATGGTAAAAATGATCATAAAACACCCATAGAAAGAATAATGATGGTACTGATTCAACATATATCCATCGGTGTTTGAATAAATGGATGTCGTAATTGATGAATAAAAATAACTTAAATGTATCATTACACAAAATGCCTTTGTAAAATATTCATTTTTTTAGAAAAAAATATTAACTACAAAATTTCACCAAAACATTAGAAAATAATTATATTGGAAGTAAATTTTCAAAAATATAATGGTTGAAATAATAAATTAGATTTTTCATGGTGTCTAGAAATTCTGTTCATATCATACATTTCGTAATAAATATTTATTTCAACATTATTGTAACATAAAAATGGGAATTGATATGTAAATAACATAAATATTCATTAAAAAGATAATTTAAATAGTAAATATGGGTAAAAATGAATTAATAATATTATTTAGAAAAGGATAATTGTATGTTTAATTTTTTTTATAGAAAAAATGGATTTGGATTAAATTTGAATTATGACCAAAGAGTAAAATTATGTTTGGTATTATTATAAACATTTTTTCAATTGTTATAAGTACCAAAGGTTAGAGAAAATGATACAATTAATTTGAAATATTCTTAATATTCAGATGAAATAAAAATGAAAGGTGTTTATTAGTAAATTAAAAAAAATTCTTGAACTGAATTTCAAGATTAAACATTCTCGATTAGAATGAGTTTGTGGAACAAAACCTTATAATTATCATAACATTATTGTTATAATTAACCAATGAATTTATGGTGTGTATTAAATTTAAATCCATATATAACAAGTTAAAATACAAAAATATATAGTAAAAATTCATTACACACTTAATCATAGATTATTATTGTATATAAAGAATCAATATAACCTAATGAAAAGAAATTGAGTTATATTATTCATTATCGGTTGGTGAATTTTCATTAAAATTCCCATAAATGAAATAATTAAAATTGAAACTAAAATACCATGAATTATTATTGAATCATGATATTAAAAGTTAATGGGTTTATTTATAAATCATATAATATAAATAAGGTTAGTAAAATTATAATATATCTCAATGAAGGGAAATTGATATGGGGTACAATAATTCACACATTGTTTTTGTAAAACGAGATTTAACCTCTTGTATAATTTTTTAACATGTCATGTACTTGTTAAAGTACCCTATTGATACATTAATATCATATAAAATCATTTTTTAACATCATATATAATATTCATTATCAATAATTCATTATTTTTGTTGTTTTGTGTGTAAATTTCATTATTTACTCATGCGTGTTTCATAATGGAATACCTGGTCGTTATGCATGTTATATGATTCTGAAATATACATAATTATAATCATGACATAATAATCATTGTTTTACATCAATTTTTATTTTAAAACCTACCAAGATTTATGGTTATGAAAAATGAAGAAAGCTATGATCAAGGATATGGTAGGCCATAGATATGTATGGGGTAACATTTCCATTCTTCAGAAATCATTATGTAAATAAAGTAAGTAATTTATTATAACTAAACAAAGATTTTAATATCATAAATAAAATATAATTTCTTGAAAAGTTCTTATATATATCATCTTTTTGTTGTGGTGATTCAGAAAAAGAGTCAAATACCTCTAGGAAATCAGTTTCCTACAAATACATTGATTACTCTATCATCTTTATGTGAGTGAAAAGGTATAAAAAATGCATAATTATATTTTAATAATGATATATATTTCATTAATATAATATGTATTTCATTTTTATATAACATATATATTAACCTGTTAGTTATTATATTCCATGTAAAGTGTTAGTGAAATACAAATCACATCGCTTCCCAAGGCGGTAGTTTGTCGTACACTTGAGCGACATTATCGTATCCCCAATAAAATGGAATAAGAAAATGTTATATATGATATAATGATTTAATAGTGGTAAATCTCATATAAATGTAATATATATACATTATATCCATCATAATACCAAATTTTTAATTGTGATAATGGAAAAACATATTACATCAGTTCATGAGTTGGTAGTCCTCCATACATACGAATGTTGATTTCATAAACCATTTAGTGGAAGTGGGAATAGTTTTAGGTAATTACCTTAACAAGGAAAAATATTTTAATATTTAATATACCTAGGTTATTGTATAATAATGTTTTAAAAATAATGTAGGGAGGTGGAGGAAGAAATTAAAAAAATGGTCGCTAATGAATGTTTTTTATTATTTAGTTATCGTTAATAGGTTTTAACCAAAATCCTTAATAGGTTGGATTTATTTCCAAAATAATGATTCTAGGATTAGGGGGTAAAATTTTAGAAGTGATTTGGGTAGGTATTATCTGATCCAAAATATTATTAATTAGATAAGAAGAGTAGAGATAGAGTGTCCTTTTATAAGTGAGGAGATGGCCCCATTTGAATTTTTGAAAAGAATTTGTTGCGCCAAATATATTAACATGGAATAGTGTAAAAAATAGATTATTCATGATCCTTATAAAATATAGGGTATAAATACAGATGGAATATGTATTGTAGATATGTATTTATTTCATTTGAACCCATATCATGTTAGTTTAACACTCAGTTACATCATTTTAAACATAACCACAGTAAATAATATTTTTTTCTTAATTTTTACTATTCATTATGTTAAAAAATTATGTATATGTTTTTCAAAAATAAATAATATTATTCTTCTAAAATATGGAATATATTTTTATAAATTCTATTAACAGAAATGGTGAAATTTTATTTAAAATTAATCCTACTGAACCGATGAGAATGAGATTTTTTAAAGGGAAATATTCAAAAGATTTCAATGTTTTAATCTCAAAATTCGATATTAAAATAATTCCAATGAAATAAATTGAATTAATTTATATCTAATTAAAATATTTCTGTTACTTTATAACTAATTAAAAATATAATTGAACATTATAAATAATTCAAATGAAAATTCCATTTTCAATTAAAATTATAGATTTTACACTATTAATCAATAATGAATCATTTTATAAAAATAAATAAAATCTCCATAATATAATGTTGATATTTTTATTTCAGAAAGTTATTTAATTTTTTAAAATATTTTTTCCAAAAGTAGAAAAAATTATTTTTAATTTATGAGAACAAATCATGGCAAAACCGTATTTAATAAAATTACTTTTATTTGGATTTTTTTTAAATTTTAAAATATTACTATCTTATTTGTAATAAATAAATAACCATAATATTTATAATTTAGTTAGTTATATTAAAATAGTACAATAATTACTAGATACACTATATTAATGTTCATTACATCTTGCAGTTTTGTGTTCCACAAGCTATGGAGAAGATTAAATTTAATGAAATAAATTTCATGGGTTTTTTATGCTTAGTGTTTCATGTCTCATACACTATCAATTGAAATATTTTTGTTTTCAAATTTTGGGGTGTCTCAATTATAAAATATCCCACTATATAAATTACACCAGTCATATGTGAGTTAAAATCAAGGGAAAAAAATATTTAAGGGTGGAGAATGTAGCAACTTGAAATTTTACTATGCATTTTTTTAAATAAATATTATGTTATTAGATTATTTTAATAAAAAACCAAACCCAAATAAAATCGTAATATTTTTTCCATTATTATATATCCATTTAATTGAGGTTTATTAAAGGATGTAACTATATTCTGAAATCTATCAAAAAAATTAAATTTAATCAAGTAGTGGAAGAATACCTTATGAAGATCATTTACTGATGCTTCTGAAAAATATATCTTCACTATGGTTTTCACTATACCAAGAACTGAAGTGCCTAATAGATTGTGTAGTTACCCTTAGGTGGTGGGGGTCAATCAGAAGTGACATTTTTATATAATTCATTTCAAATATTTTACCACTTTCAAAAATCAATAATATATTAGGATGAGTGAATGCCATATGCAATGAAGAAAGTAAATGAAATTCAACACAAAATATTTTTACAAGGATTGGGAAAAAGACATACTACATATTGCAACTAGTAATTACTCTAGATACATATTTATAACTATTATTATCTATATAAAACATGGAAAATTTCCATTCCGATAAACACATAATCATAGATTATTCCACTAAAAAGAACAAAAAATGATCACAAGATACCACCTATTCAAGTGACTTATGATTTATACAAGAGCACCTCTCTAAAACAATCCAATTATTTTCCATCAAACAACTAACCCGATCTAGATTCCCATTAGAGACTTTTTTTCATCATAGTCCAATTGAAAAAATATTTTCATGTAAAACACTCAAGAGATTAGAAAAATTAATTTAAACTAACTGATCATTCTCAATGTCCACTGATCATTAAATAGTATGGACATTATCAAAATAAAAAAAAATTTGGTATATTTATTCTAGGTTGATGTTCGGATTTTTTCTCAAATAATCATTGAAAATTATACAATGTATATCACTTTAACTTCATGCTTGTAAAATACAATGCATGGTATTCTTTATTTAATGCATGAATTATTTAATGTTCATCTAAATTCACACACAACCTATACTAGTCCTAAATATAGTTCTTTTGTATACTTGAAAACTCAAATTAACTTTAAAAATTTAGGAAACCACATAACATTCCACTTTATATAAAGATTATTTCATTCATGAATACAAAATATATTAATTATCTAATTCATAAACATCATTTTTTTATGAAAATACCCATTATTGTTTATTCATGCAATTATATCTCACTATCAATATACTTCATTGCATGAGTGGTTCTATGTGACTAAGTCAACATTATTCATGCATGTAAAATATCAATTTTAGGAATTTAAAACATCTTCACATATATGGGTGATATATCCACTAAATGAAGATTTAGAGATTAGATAAAATTTTTATAGGTTCTTCTTGTATCAACTATAATTTTTGATACCATAGGTAAAGTTTCATAGAACTGAAATCATCATTTAAAAATGAAAATCTTGTAATTCACATCCTGAATGCATATATCAATTATGAAAATATAAGTCTTATTCAAACATTTGTTTTGATGTCCACAACTAAAAAATCATTTATCTAACACTACATATGAGATAAGGTGAAGTATTTATAGAGAATACTCAACTCACATACCTCCAACATACCACCTAGATATTTCATGTCCACCACCTCATCACACAGATAAATAAACAATGTCATCATAAAAAATATTTTATTCAATCTTTATCTCCTCAGTTTGATCTTCATTAATTATTTCATAAAATGTTTCCTGAAGATTCAATATTATTCGACATTACAAGAAGATAAATTTTTTCTAGAATGATTTTGATTGATCATTAATATATTCATCCATGATTAACACTAAATTAACTCTAGTTCACTCAAAAAATTCATTGGATAATGTAATAAATGACGAACTCAACCTATAAAACAATATATTGTGGATAACATTTATCAGAGCTTCCAATAAATATATCATCATTAGGATACCTGAGATCAATCCCAGTATAAATTTCAATAACTTAATAGTGAAATAAACCATTTATGGTATATTTCCAAGCTCATAAAGATCATGATCCAAACCAAGGTCACCAAACCACCACTATAAAATGCTCTTTTCATCCACTTTACCCTTTGGGAGTTCACTATTTGTTTAAAGATTATTGTATATAAAATGATAAAGTATTGTTTTCATTTTTTATTTTAATAAATTAATATTTAAAATTACCATTTTTATTGTTTTGTTATAAAATATCAGATAATGACTCCGATAAAAATTATTTTTTCATGTAATGAAAAAACAATTGAATGTTGGGATATATATAGATTCAATAAGGACAATATTTTTATGAATTCCAGAATTTTTAAAACTAATTATATTTTAATAAATTATTTTTTCAAATGATATATATTACATATAATGGATAATATAATTTCATGGGGTTAAATTCAAATCTTATAAGGGCTTTAAAAAGGGTTTTTAAAAAAAATAGTATTTTAAAATGAGTAAGAGTTTTGAATTAAAATTAAAAAGTAAGAAAATTTTAATTTATTTTTTAAATAAATAGTTTTATCAAATGAGAACATTGAAATTATCATATCGTTAATGTTTTATAATATTCAGATACAACCTAATTTTTGGGATAAATTAAATATAGATTGAATATAATGTTTTTATTATTATTTCATAAATGAAAAAATGAGATTTGATTAATAATATAAATAGTATCCATTTTAAAAATAACATTCAACCTTTAAAATAATGTGTTTTGATTTTATTTTTTTAAATAATAATGAATCCTCGGAAACCTATATTATATTTTATTGTCTAAAAATCAATTATTCATAAACATGAATCGCTTGCACATCACTAAGGTAGTATTTTATGTAGTTTATTTAAAATAATAAAAAAATAATTAATTCCACTCCTATTTGATAGTAACCATGAGAAAATACCAAGGGGTAATTTCCTTCCCAGATTAATTTATGATATAGATATCGAAAAATTAGTTTAGACATTTATAAATAATTTAGTTCTCTAATTCTATATAGACCCATCAAACATCCCAATCATCGTCACAAAAAAACACTAGACCATTATTCTATACTAACATTACCTATATATATCCATCTAATTTTCCCCTGTGTTAATTAGAAGATACTCACATGCATTTTGATGTTCCCTATCAAGGTAAGGGATTTCACTCTTCTTTTCCACCCATACACCTTATTCATATTATACCTTTTTAAATCACTATTTATTATCCTTTTCATGTACTTATAAACATCCCTTACAACAAAAATGATGTTACTATAATTTGAGATCATTAATCACTACTGGTTATATACATTACATGAACCATTACTATATTGATGTGAGGGATTCCTTATTTTCCTCCTTTTCAAGAACCTTCTTTATTTTATTAATTTTTATTAATAATTTTTCATGTTTAGAAATGTTCTTATAGAACACATTTCCCGTCATTATGATTTCTATGTGATGTGAGACTCATTTTACCATAATTAAACCCTTCAAAGAACCATTATGCAACCCAATTATACTATTGAAATTATCTTATAATTTTTTATCTCAAATATTAGTATAGTTAACACCCATGACTGTTTTCACTCAATGGTATTCACCATGATTTAACAATAAATAATTTTATGGTTTATTCCATTTATGTAACCCAAACTCCTTAATAATGGGATTTAAAGTGTTGTAATAAATATTAATTTTGAATGATCTATGTGGCACACATATACAAGTCTCTTTTGTTAACATGACAGTGGGACCAGAATTGTATATCCCTCTGATGCACTGAGTAATATTGTTATCTCATGATATTATATGTATGTTTCATGAGGGGTTGTACTAATAACATAATGTTACGATGTCTTGGTGGTTTTCCTTGACTTATGTTTATGACTTCAGGTTTTATACTATTTTAAAAATATTATGTATTCTTGATATTATCATGTTATATCAAACTTATTATTCCAAATTATGATTTTCACACATTTTATGTCTTCTTTATATTGTTATTTCATCACTTTTATTTATTTTTTCATGGTATCATTTTATTATTTCCTAATTGATCTTCATTTCTCACACATTTCTTATGAACATCTCTGGGTTATCCCATTCAGTTTTAGAATATCCAAATAATATATGGGTGGGTTTAGTGTTTTAACATAATAAATTTTACCCATGTTTTATGTCATTATGACATGTAATTAATTACCCATATATAGTATGTTTCATGATATTCATGGGTAGTATTATGTGTATCATCATGAAATAAATAATTAAATAAATTTATTAATTGTAGTGGTCATCATTTAGTGGCTTAGGTAAGTAGAATATGATTATAAGGGTGGTAAAATGGGAAGATTATAAAGGTAGCATAATAATTTCAGGATGTATTTGAAGGAATGGCGGGAGGCTCTTTTTATAACATGGGGAAATGAAAATATTATAAATATGACACATTAATATAAATTGGGATCATGTTTCACATTGAATGTGGAATATACAGTTGAAAATAATGTATACGATAAATATTTTGGTCACTGAAAATACTAAAACTCAGTTGGATACATGTTTTTAATATGTTTAACTTATATTAATTTGGTTAATATATTTTTACCTAAATTTACCTCTATTATGGTAACTAAATTTTTAACACTTATAGAGCATTTTTTATGAATAAAAATTTAAAACACTTATTATCTATTTTGAGTACTTAATTAAAATTTTGATACCATTTTTTAAGAAAAAATACGGAGGAAAATTAATTTTAATATTTTTTCAGATTACAAATAAATAATATTTTTGGAATAAAATTAATGGTAATGATAAAACTATGAGATTTTATTTATATAAATTAAACTAGTTATTATATTATTGGCCTCATAATATTTATATTTCTTCAAAAAACTCCAAAAAATAATATTACTAGGTTTGAACATAATTAAATGAATATTAAAAAAAATAGTTTGACATTACAATTCAAGATTACAAAAAATTAAAATTTTTAAATAGAGGTGTTATAAATTCATTATATTATTTTTAAAATGAATCATTTCACTCACTAAAATAAATTTTATCAAAAACATTGTTTTATATGTTTTAAATTAAAACATAGTTTCTGATAATGTCATAAAAGCTATAATATAAGTATTAACTATATTTTTCATAATTCCCCTTACAATAAACTTCATCATATATATCCTAGTAATTCGTTATAGAGAAATATTTATACTATTAATTCATAAAATTAATTTAGTTTCATCATAGTAAAATTATATAATTTATACATTTATATTTTCAATAAAACTATAAAATACAATGAAAACATATTTTTATAAAATTTTAAAAAATAGATGTTTCATAATATTATTTCATATAAATTTAAAATTAAATTCATGTAAATATTATTATTTTTAAAATGATACATATTATTGATATAAAATTTTAGATATAATAAATTAAATTTAATAGGTAATGTAAACATTTCGTAAAAATATTTATTCGAATTATTTTATCAAATATAATAGATTTTATATCATGATATTAATTATTTTCTACAAACCAAATCAATATATTTATTTTTATATAAAAAAATAAGTACTTAAAAATATAAATATTCATGAAATTATAATTTATTTTATTATAATACACAATTTTATTATATTTTTTTATGTGGGGTTTTTGTTTTTGTAATCCATTTCCTGATGTTTCATATCGTATTTCATTATTTTAATAAGGTGTATCACAATAAGAATATGTTTTGGGTTCTCTGCATCAAAATATATTAAAAATAAAAATTATTTAACGAAAAATAAATAATAAAATCTCATCATGTTACCAGTATCATAAAGTAATATGATTTTTAATGAGATATATAATGTTTTATTGCATTTTATAATAAATTATACTAGTTATGAGATGAACGAAATTCCCTCACACTTTAGTGTTGGTGTGTTTTTCTAGAAAAATATGTGAAAATAACCCATTAATTAATTAACATAAATATTTAATATTTGAAATGATTTTATTTTACTAATTAGTTGTTATAATGATTTTCTATATAGTAAATGTAGGCAGGTTATTCTGTTAAATGGATAATGTTTGGTTTGATGTCCATAATAAAGGATGGAACTATTCTAATTTACCACACCAAAACATTTTATGGTAAAAAACGTTTTATATTAGTTAGAGATAAAATTACACTAAATAATTTATTGTTATTCAATTTTATTTAAAAGTCAATGATGTGAGGGACACCAACCATTTGATGTCTACTTTATTAACCTCAATGGATTCAATTAATCATGTTTTACAAAAGGATAACTATGATCATATGACAGGGATACAATTTAGTAAATCACCCTCAAATGTAATTGATATGTAAAATTATTCATCATCGAAGATGTGATCATCTATATTTGGGTCTACAGTACTCAGAAATCTTGACGCACTAAATGATATTATCGCTCTCAAAATACTATTAATTATCAAAATTTTTGTTAAAACCTCGAATGATCACATACATAGATTGTAGAGTTCATTGTCTTCCACATTTTTTGGGATTGTTTGTAATATTCCCAATAAAATATAGAAACTCATAGGAGGTTTTAGATCAATATGTTTTATAAAACTTTAGTGATTTACTTTCTTTTAGATTAATATTTCTATGATTTTTTAATCATAAAATTTTAAATAAAAAATTTGATCTCTATAAATGATGTATTGGGTAAATATAAAGGTAATTACTTTTTTATTATTAATATATTACATTCTTCAATTGATCATACTATGATATTTCATGCATTCAAATCAATAAATATGATTTTCATACTATTATTGATTGATGTTTAGATTATGACTATTGGTTAAGAATTTTAAATGGTTAAATACTTTTTTAAAATGTAAATAAGTAACAAAAATAATTTTTAATTAACTTAAGTGAATGTTTTGTGTGATCCCTAACAGTTTATAGGGGATTTATAATGATGATTTAAAAAAATAGTTTTACCTTTAGGGGTATTTTGTTTGAAATTATATTATTATGGATTATAGTGTCATTATGTTCCATAAATGGATATATATATATATAAATATATAAATATATTATTTATGAATAAATATGAAAAAGTTGTGATTTATGATTTTTAATGGACTATTTGGACGATATTTGGTGGGAAGATACTAATGAAATTTGTTGAAATTTTTTATTTTTTTTATTTATTTTTTTTATACATCATTCTAAAATTGATTGGAAATGTTTTTGGCTGTAAACTAGTGTTTCTTATTGATTAATTTTATTCTTAATTTATAAATATTATTATTATTAGAATTGGGTATTAATATTTAATTTTATAATAATAATATTAATTAAAATTCTTATAATGCTACTTAATTATAATTCCATTTTTTTGTTTTTCTATGAATTATTTAAATTATAGAATAAGTTTAATAATATATTTAAGTAATTTTTGCTAATGTGTATGTTTTTTCTAGGGAAAAAAGACTTCCTTTAGTAGAGGAACCACATATGATATACTTTTTTACTAATTTTAACTTATTTAATAGTTTTTTAGTTGTAACTCAATTATTACATGTTGAAAGTACTTTCTAATAATGTTTGATTAATTATATTAAATGAATGTGGAAAAATCAATGAGTAGGAATGAAGATCATCTGAAACATTATATACTACTAGAGGATGAATGTGATTCTTATTGAGTGAGAATTTATAGGATTATATATATATTTTTTAGAAACATAGAAATTGGCATGTTGTAAATTGTGATATTATATAATTATTTTATATATTTTTTTTATATATTAATTTATGAATTTTCTATTTTCTAGTATTTTTTTGAAATCACTATATATAAATTTTTTTATTTTTTATATAAGAATGTAAAGTACCGTGGATAGTATTCGTAAATGAAAATTTACCTTTTACTTTATCCACATTAAAGTATTTTTTAGATATTAGGGCCATTTTTATATAAAAATTGTTACGTTTTTATGAAATAATTTTCAATTATTTTATTAAATAACCTTGAATAAATTTCATGTAGATAAAATGTGACACCCAAGTCCAATAGGGCCCAAATTGTGATTACCCCAATCCAACATCTAACAGGAAAGGAGCTTTTGACCCACCCTGGGTAGAAATTTCACACACATGAGATCCATTAGCCTAATATAGATACAAACATGCACACATTTCCAAGACTATACAATGTTGAAATTTATAAAAACAAAAACTAATACATGTATACATCTAGAATCCCACAATCCTTGTACTAGTACATAAACAAATAAAGGGGCCAAATAATATCTAAAAACAAAAAAAAATAAATAGGGCATATCTTTCTCATGTTGTGGGTAATACTATCATATGTTACCAACATGAAAACACATATATCTTTTAATCTCATACTATGCTCTAATATCTCCCTATACACCTAATAAATAATCAAAAGGGTCAGTAACTACTTAATACTTAACATGTGTGGTTAGGGCCCACATAGGGGTGACTAAAAAAATAAACTATATGAAACTCTCACAAAAATAAAAAAAATTAAAGAATATACAGCACTCAATAAGGATATATATATATTATAGGAAAAACCTAGATATACTCAGGAAGGACAGTTCTCCTCTAGTGGGTCTCAACTAGACAGCCTACAACACACTTTTTCTTTAATAAATGATCATTCCTTGAGAAAAAACTACACAAGAAATGATAAAATTATTGAAACTCATCCAAGAGGTCATGATCATTACTCTTCTTCTATGTAAACTCATTGGTATGATGTGTTCAAGATCCACAAATAGGGCATCACACTAAGGACCACTGGGGGACATGATGGATGAAACATTGATCAAACCTATATATAGGGTATTGTATGGTAATAATACAATTAATAAATGTGTAAAAACATTCTTGATGAGGGGGTTAACACACTACTCAAGGAGGTTACGCCAATTCCTAAAATCCCTCCTAGGGTATCAGAAGTAATGATGGCGGATCACAGACTTTTCCACCCAAGGGACACCACAAACTCTATCTAAGATTCAACCAGCAGGGGGATCACAATCTAGAGATGTGGATATAATGACACATTGTACACTTGAATGGATGTTTAAAGATAATACACTGAACCTATTTTGGTCGAAATTGAAGAAATAAAGGACTTTAAAAACCCTTAGAGGGGGTGCACATTGTGTACTAGGGAGTACACATTTTATCCCACTAACCCCTATTCATCCCATGTGTCTCCACCTCAGAGGACATGTAAACCTTAAAATTCATGGAATTTATATATGATCACATGGCATGTTGAGGCTGATATAGCATCATTATAGTGTGATCTATTTGTCCTCATGTACTTACGGTCATGTTACTGTACACCTAGCTATGCCTGTGTTCAGATGTCCATGTCTGAGTATATGGATATGCCCATGTTATATGGTCGTGTCCATATACCCCAACCGTCCCATGGAAGTTCCCCCTCTAAAAAAACTATTATTAACCAACATTATTCACACGATGTGTGATAGATGTCACATAATGTGTGATATTTTTATCATCACATAAACCCTAACCCCATATAGAGTTTACCACAATGTGCGTGTCTCCAGATTACAAGTTGTGTAACTAAATATATCCCAAGAACATATAATTTCCTCTTTATGTGTCCATGCACACATAAAACATCATGATTCCAGCCATAAAATGTTTATCTGAGGATAGTAGTCCACTATTTTCACTAATCTCTAGAATCTGGGTTGGAATCCACTCGTGGAAGAGATACAAACACTGTTTCATTCAACATTTTCATATCATAATAAATGGAAAAATTCGGTCAATTATGATCCAACTATGATCATACGATGTCATTATTGTATAGACCCAATGATTGACATACATAGAAATTACATTACTTTAAGGGAATACTTAATACATGAAGTGAATAGATGCCCAAAGACCGCATTATTTTAGTGTCTCTGGAAACTCGGAACTTAATCTTCTAATCATAGTGAATTATCTTCAAAATCTCCCATAAAGATGTTCTCTTATTCTTTCATTACCGAAAAAATCATTATTTCATCGGGAAAAATATTAAAAGGGTGAGCTCAAATGCTTAGTAAGGGTAAGCTTGGATAATATAAAACAAACAGTATACATTTGAACTTAACATGAAAATAAAGTTTAAAAAACAAAATATTGAGTTGTGTAATAAATTTTGTCAGTACGTAAGGCATAGATAATACAGAAGCATTAATCATATTATAATAGCATCGTAATAAAACATGTAATTGTGGAAAACCATTAAAAACATGATATGATTTCCATAGTAGCCAAGGCATTGCTTCCAAGACTATCAAAGTGGACAATTTCCAATAATAAACCGGGTTTAAAAGCTGTTCCAGCCCTGTATTATTGAACCAGATTTACTTTATGATCCATCCATGTCTATCTCAAGAGATATAATGTCACGACCCGTCCTCGGGGCCTGTGTCGTGACTACCCCAAGCCCGCCTTCCATAGGCCTGGGGATGGCGACTAGCACTAAGGCGTAAATCCCGGAAAAAGGGAAGGCATTGCCTTTGTAGAGTAAACAAGCACCACAGAGTAAGCAAGTGGAAGAGTAAACACTAAGTAAAAACTGTAACAAGCTGTGCTGAAAGTAAAAGGGGCCGGAAATACAAGCCCAACTGTAAAGTACAAATGAAAGGGAAAAACAGCAACTGAAAAGAAAAAGCCGCAGCGTCGAGCCGTGCTCTGGAAGTCCCACCTGAAGGGTGGGTATAGATAGCCTCCACTGCTTCTCGGGTCCACTTGACCGCTCCGAGTACGTCCCGCCCAGTGGTCCACGTCCAGGTACCGTCCTCCTCCGCAAGACTCCACCACGATTAGTGATGTCCGTCGTCTGCATCAAACACAACGAAGTGCGGGCATAGCCCGTGCAGGGGTGAGTATAAGCTACTCAGTAGGGACCCCGAGACCCCCGAAGGTCTCCCAAAATCCACAAAGGATAATCCACAAAGAAAAGATACCATCACGAAGTAACATCCAACACAGATTAGGTATATTCCCATACATATACCTACGTCATCAATTCTCGCTCGGCTCCAACATCCGAGATTAAGTACAACCCAATCCACACAGGAAAGCAAAATTTGTAATCCACACAGGATGGCTCAACACAATCAAAAAAGGAATGTAAAATATAAATCCACACAGGATAGCACAACACAATCCACAAAGTAGAGTAAAAAGGATTCATCTCACACATGTATACTTCTTGTATGACGATAAAGATGATCACTGATCAATCTAAGTCGTCGGACCCACAAAGGATCGAAAGGTACTAACCCTCGTAATGACCCACACAGGATCTGGCCCACACAGGACCTGTAGGCGCTGGCTCACACAGAACCGCTGAGTGCTGACCCACACAGTATCCGATCCACACAGGATCTATAGCACTGATCCACGTAGGATTGCTGAGTGCAGTAGTCGTCGCAGTCCATTGAGGATATCTGCACAGTCGTTGTCACAGTCCACTAAGGATCTCTGCACAGTTGTCACTGCTGTCCGCTGAGGATCTCGGCACAGTCGTCATCATCGCAGCCAGCACTAGGGTTCTTGCACACAGCAAGCTCGTTCGGGAGAGTCCGCTCCATGAGCCAAGAGGATGATATATCAACTGACACAATGTCCGAAGTTGATGTATCCAAATGTTCCGTATCGTCAACAGGAACTCAACGTCGCAGACGGCACGTCAATTAGACGCCCGGTCTGAGAGATATTGGCTTTTTCGTCCCAGGGGCCCGGTTGGTTTTTAAGGCAAAACTAACTTGACCGTACTCCACCAGCATCCAAACCTCGGGAGGAGCATTCCAGAAGATCCGTCTCACTTAGAGGAATCTACCAAAGTCGACGACACGTCAATCGGACGTCCGAAGATCATGATATGAGTGTTTCCACTCCGAGTGCCCGGTTGGTTTCGTGTACGAACCAACCCAGCTAAACCCAAAGTATTCCGAAACCTTGAGTGCAATATACTGAAACGACCGTCTCGATCCAAGGATCGCGTTGCCGCTAATGGTGCGTCGTTCGGAGGCCCGTAGCTCAAGTTATGAGCGAAAGACCGAAAATGGTATGAAGACGGGGTGTCCGGGCCCGGGCCGACCCGGCTGGACCCGGTTCGGTCCGGCCAGGGCGCGGCCCGGCCGGTCGGACCGGCCTGGCTAGGCGTGGCCGAGCGGCCGAGCACCGTAGCCGCGGGGCGCCGCCCCCGCGGGTTGAGGAAGCCGTGGCCCTCGAAGGGCCGCGCTGGATCGGCGGACGCGACATGTCGCCGCATCCCGTGTCTACGAGCCGGACCCGCGCGGCCGCGGGTCCGTTGGCCGCCGCGCCGGTGACCTGCACCGCCGGTAGATTCCGCGGGCCACCAGAGTTGCTCCGGTGGTCTGTTTTCATTCCCGTCTGTGCCGTTGTTCCTCCCGAGTTCCGTTATTCACTACTGGATCATCAAATCGGCCTTGCGTCACGATTTGTCGTCGCTCTCCAAATTCGCACAACAACGAAGAACCTCGGAGGGTTGTCGGGATGTGTTCGTTTGGCCCGCACCCTCCACGTTAGATAAAAACAACGGGAGAATTATTCAACACATGAATACATAACCAAAAACAATTTTAATGAATAAATTTTTTTTATGAACTGGGTTCTTCATTTTGAATGGAAACAAACACAGGAATATAAAACATCCAAATAAAATCCCTACCTCGTCATGTCGTTGCACGCGGGTTCTTCCTGGATTTGATCGTCGTGGAAGGAGGCGATTGTCGCGTCGTGGAAGGCGTCGCGTCGTCGCGGAATGGTGTCGCGTCAACGAACTCCGAGGTTCAAGAACAACATATTTAATTAATAATAATTAAATCCGTGCATTGTTAAAATCCAAAAAGGAGTTTTAAAGAATCGAAAACACTCACCTCAACAGATGATCGAAAGTTTTTGTCGCGGATGAAGGAACGTCGCAGAAGAACATCGCATAAGAGGAAGCATCGGTGTCGCGGCACACGGCGTTGCGTCATCGATTTCCGAGGTTTCGGAGTTCTTCGGTGGAGGCCTTCATTTCTTCGCGTTCTTCGCGTTCTTCGCGTTCTTCGCGAAGAAGGGTGAAGGCTCAAGAACATCTGTCAAAATCCTCTCAACGTGTAATCCTCAAAAAGTCGGCATTGGTCTTATTTTATTATTACGCCAACAAACGAAAATGAGGTAAGTAACGACCCATTAATTCGTAAATTAATTCAACCAAAGAAACTGCCCATTTAATTCACGAATAAAATCTCCCAATTAAATGGTGCGTTAAAAATTTAAGAAAACGCGTCAGTTGACTTTCATAATGACGGGTTTTCGCGGGTGCGTTACTTAGCAGAAAAGATACAATGGGGCTCGTGCGGGCCCCACCCCACAAATATCCTACCAAAAGGGTAGGATATTTTTGGATAGCATCATATCCGGATCAACTCAGCTTAAGCCGCCTTAAGTGGCTTCAGGTGGCTTCCAAGTGGCTTAAGTGAAATAAAATAATGTTTTCCGTACAATTATTTTATTTCTTAACTTTAAGCCCGAAAATTAAAAACCACACCCGACAAAACGCAACTCCGGAAGAGGCGTTTCTAAGCAAGTATCGGCGCTTAGATTCCATCGGTGCCCTCAGAATTCGATTCCGAGAACCGGTTAAAAAGTTAGAGAAACCCGCTCGTCCGTTCACTGAACGTACCCGAGCCAAACTTCGGAAAATGATTCCGGGCACACCGGGCCTCAGAATCAGGTGCCGTAAGAAACTGCGCTCTTGTAAAATTCCAAAGAAAATTAAGAAAAAACTTTCCTTGAAATTTACGGGTCTTTACATTACTCCCACCTCATGGCTTTACGTCCCTGTAAAGATACATCATAAACTAGGGAAACAAAAGTGGGTATTGAGCACACATCTGATCCTCCCGCTCCCAAGTGCTCTCCTAGAGGTTCCCGTGCTGCCATTTGATGCGAACAAGAGGAATTGATCGCCCACATAGGACCCGCTCCTGTCGATCCTCTATCTCAACCAGGACCTCTGTAAAAGTCTCCCCATCATCCACGTCTAGCTCCCCATGGTCAATGATGTGCGTCGGGTCGTGCACGTATCTCCTCAGCTGAGATACGTGGAAGACGTCATGCACCCGGTGCAACTGAGGTGGTAGAGCCAGGCGATAAGCCACCTCGCCAATCCTGCTGAGGACCTGCAAAGGTCCGATGAAGCGTGGAGACAACTTGCCGCCTCTGCCAAATATACATAATCCACGTCGAGGTGAGACATGAAAGAAGGCGTGGTCTCCATCCTTGAACTCTAGTGGCCTCCGCCTCCTGTCAGCATAAGACTTCTGTCAGCTCTGAGCCATCCTCATCCGCTTCTGGATGACCTGGGCCTTCTCTGTCGTGGCCCGGACCATCTCTGGTCCCACGAGTGCTGACTCCCCAGGGTCTGTCCAGTACAAAGGAGATCTGCAAGGTCTATCGTACAATGCCTCATATGGTGCCATCCTGATAGTTGAGTGGTAGATGTTGTTGTACGTGAACTCCACCAAGGGTAGGTGGTCCTCACAGCTACGACCAAAGTCGAGGAAACATGCGTGAATCATGTCCTCGAGAGTCTAAATCGTCCTCTCCGTCTGACCATCCGTCTGAGGGTGAAAGGCGGTGCTCAGACGTACCCGCGTCCCGAACGCCTCCTGCAACCCCTTCCAAAGCCAGGAAGTAAAGCGATCATCTCGATCGGAGACGATAGATGATGGCACACCGTGAAGACGTACAATATCCTAAACGTAGAGACGCCCCAAGCTCTCAACTGAGCCATGCTCTCGGATGGGTAAGAAGTGAGCCGACTCGGTGAGTCGGTCGACAATCACCCAGATGGAGTCGTGACCTCTGGAAGTATGTGGAAGTCCAGTCACGAAGTCCATAAATATCCCGTCCCACTACCACTCCGGGACCTCCAAGGGATGTACCAAGCCTGCTGGTACCTGATGCTCTACCTTCACCTGCTGGCAGGTGAGGCATCGAGAAACGAACTCTACCATAGCCTTCTTCATGCCCGACCACCAGTGCTATCGTCTGAGGTCCTGGTTCATCTTCGCCACTCCAGGATATACCGCCAAGGGAGAAGTGTGAAACTCTCTCAGCACCTCCTCTCATAAAGCGACGGGTACCAAGGTACGTCCTATGAAAAGGATGTCGTGCTCTTCTCCAACGGAGAAGCCATCAGGTGCCTGTCCTGAGGATATCTATGCACGCCACGTCTCACAGTCAGCGTCCTCACGCTGTGCCTCTCTGACCCGCTGCAGTAGTGTAGGGGTGTCCGTGAGAGACTGGAGGAAGGCTTCTCCATCTCTATCCACGAAGGATATATGCAAAGTGGCTAGCTGCTCTGTCACCTCTTCAAGTAGCTGAATGCCTGTCCTCCTGCTGAGATCATCAGCTACTACGTTCCCTTTCCCAAGATTATAGACTATGTCAAAGTCATAGTCCTGGGGGAACTCGAGCCACTGCCGTTGTCTCAGGTTCAGGTCCTTCTGCGAGAAGATGTACCTGAGACTCTGGTGGTCAGAAAAGACTGTAAAGCGCTCACCCATCAGATAGTGCCGCCATGTATTCAGAGCGAAGACCACTGCTGCTAAATCCAGGTCATGGGTAGCGTAGTTCTGCTCATGCGGCCTCAACTGGCGTGATCCATAGGAAATCACGGCCCGCTCCTGTGTGCTGGTCAATATCTGTCTCAGCTCCTGAAAGCTCTACTGACATCTGTCTGACCACACAAAGGGTTTCCCCTTCTTTGTCAAAGCTGAGAGTGGCGCTGCAACTCTGGAGAATTCTGGCACAAACCTCCGATAGTATCCGGCTAGACCCACGAAACTCCGCACCTCTGTCACGCTCCTGGGTGGCTCCCAAGCTAGCACTGCCTCGATCTTCGTGGGATCCCCTGCAACTCCCGCCTCAGAAATGACGTGCCCCAAGAAGTGGACCTCACGTAACCAAAACTGAAACTTCAAGAGATTTTCATAAAGATGGTGCTCTCGGAGTGTGTCTAGCACAACCTACAAGTGGTAGGCGTGCTCCTCCTCCGTGGTCGAGTACACCAAATGTCATCGATGACGACCACAACAAATCGATCGAGTTATGGCTGGAAGATCCTGTTCATGCGGCTCATGAACACTTCTGGAGCATGGGTTACACGAAATGTCATATCCAAGAACACATAGTGGTCATACCGACACCTGAAGGTCGTCTTCTGCACGTCCTCGTCTCGAACTCTGAGCTGATGATAGCCTGACCTGAGGTCTATCTTCGAGAACCACCGCGCTCCCTTGAGCTGATCGAAGAGGTCATCAATCCTCGGTAGCGGATACTTGTTCCTCACTGTCACCTGGTTCAAGCGACGATAGTCGACACACAGTCGCAAGCTCTCGTCTGCCTTCTTGGCAAACAATATCGGGGAAGCCCAGGGTGAAACACTGGGTCGGATGAACCTCTTTCCCTGCAAGTCCTCCAACTATACCCGCAGCTCTCGAAGCTCAGCGGGGGCCATCCGATACGCTGGAGTGGATATTGGGGCTGTCCCAGGGTACATATCAATATAATAGTCTACCTCTATGCGAGGAGGTAGCCCTGGAATGTCATCGGGAAAGACGTCCGCGTACTGATCCACCACTGTAGGAAAACTAGGACTCCACACGTCAAATGCTCCTAGGATGAGACTAGACAACTGATGAGTGATGGGCTATCCTCTCCTCTACGGAAGTCCATCCTGTGTTGCAAAGGCTCCCTTCTCACTGGTGAAGGTGAACCTGCTCCCGTCGGTGCGCACACATCGCACCTTGCTCCTAAAACAGTCAATCTGAGCATGACTGTAGATAACCAATCCATTCCCAAGATGACGTCGTAAGGCCTCGACGCTGCGACAAGAAGATCCCAGCCGAAGCTCTCACCTCCTAGAGTAAGATCACACTACCGGCACCAGTGCTTAATTGTCGAGCCTTCTCCCGTAGGGGTCTCTAGCCGTATGGATCGAGCCAACGGCTCTGTCGGAATCTCCGAGCTCCGAACAAGGGCAGCGGCTATGAAAGAGTGACTCGCTCTTGTTTCTATAAGAACTGAAGCAAGGGTGGAATAGACACAGATCTTACCTCGAATCATCTCTGGTGCACCATGGTCGTAGGCCTCCGCTGCCTGGAGTTGTGCCTGTCTCTGCCCGCCAGCTCCCTGTGGTCGGGGCGGACCTCCCGGTGGTGGTGGTGGCAGAGCCTCAAAGCGTCACCCACCACCTACTACTCGGTCAGCTCCTCTGCCTCGTCCGCCTCGTCCCTGCGGACCGCCAAGGTCGACCCTCTGCCTCTGCCTGGGTGGCCCCTCCACCGTCTGCTGCTCCTCGGTACGGCGGGTCGGGCAGTCACGAGCCATGTGGCCCTGCCCGCCGCACGCGTTGCACTGCCTGCCTCTCGAAAGACTGGCTCCACGCTGTGTGCCTCGCACTGCTGAGCCCGTGTCCTGAGGTCGACTACGAGAGGGTATGGTCTACCTGGAACCCTGAGTCATCCGTCGGCTACCTGCTGCCGAAGACTCCACTACCTGCCGCCCTGCGGTAGGTCTCGCTGCTGAAGTTGACTCAGCAAGAACGCTCTCGATCAGAAGGCCTCGCTCTAGTACTCCTGCCTAGGTCGGGATGCTGAGGGATATCAGCGATGCCCTAAGCTCGTGTCTCAAACCCTGCTCAAAGGTCCGGGCCCGGAAGAATGGGTACCGTACCATGTCGGTCGAGTAGTGAGAAAGATCAGTATACCTCGCCGCGTACTGGGTGACCATCAAGCTGCCCTTCCGCAGGTGAAGAATCTCTTGAATGCGCACCGCACGGAGGGTGGTAGGGAAGAACTCTGAGTGGAAGAGTCTCTCGAAGTCCGTCCACATGAGAGAGGCCTCATCGTGCACCTGGATCATCAAGATCCACCATCGGCCCGCTGCTGCGTGCAGTAGGCTCCCCGTGAGGATCACTATGAGGTCTGTTGGTGTCCTCACTAGCCTGAAAACTTGTACGACCGCCTCCAGCCAGTCCTCGGCTGCCTGGGGGTCCGTCTACCCACGAAACCTGGGTGGTCGCTGGCGCTGGAACTCATGCGGAGCTCCGAGGCGACGTGCATCGTCAGCGGTCGGTGCTGGTAGCATCGGGGGATCGGTGGGTAGAGGTACCGCCGTGGCCTCCGCCATCAAAGGGCCCTGTACTGAGGCCTCACCACTCGGCGGGCTGTCGTTGCGCTCTACTCTTGGAACCGTAGCTGGCTGCCGTCGTGGGGCCATCCTGAAAAGGAACCGAGTGGGCCACGGTCAGAACATTATACCTGGTGAGCTGACACAAGTAATCACAAAGAAAATGTGAAACACACATGCAATCAATGTTTTCATGCATTAATTCGGAAATCAGAAGTCAGGGTCCTGGTGTACGAATACGTCGGCCGCCGCACCAACACTGGACTCCCTTGAATGATAACCACATCCAATACGCTAAAAACTATTTTTTCACATAGAAGAAAGATCAGAGTCTGCGGTAGAACCGACCACCTCTGATACCAATTTGTCACGACCCGTCCTCGGGGCCCATGCTGTGACTACCCCAAGCCCGCCTTCCATAGGCCAGGGGCTGGCGACTAGCACCAAGGCGTAAATCCCGGAAAAAGGGAAGGTATTTCCTTTGTAGAGTAAACAAGCACCACAGAGTAAGCATGCAGAAGAGTAAACACTAAGTAAAAACCTTAACAAGCTGTACTGAAAGTAAAAGGGGCCGGAAATACAAGCCCAACTGTAAAGTACAACTGAAAGGGAAAAAGAACAACTGAAAAGAAAAAGACGCAACGTCGATCCATCCTTTGGAAGTCCCACCTGAAGGGTGGGTACAGATAGCCTCCACTACTCCTCAGGTCCACATGACCGCTCCGAGTACGTCCCGCCCAATGGTCCACCTCCAGGTACCGTCCTGCTCCGCAATCCTCCACCACGATCAGCGTTGTCTGTCGTCTGCATCAAACACAATGAAGTGCGGGCATATCCCGTGCAGGGGTGAGTATAAGCTACTTAGTAGGGACCCCATGACCCCCGAAGGTCTCCCGAAATCCACAAAGGATAATCCACAATTGAAAGATAAAATAATGAAGTAACATCCGACATGGCTTAGGTATATGCCCATACATATACCTAAGTCATCAATTCTCGCTCGGCTCCAAAATCCGAGCTCAAGTACAACCCAATCCACACAGGAAAGAAAAACGTGTAATCCACACAGGATGGCTCAACACAATCCACAAAGGAAAGTAAAATGTAAATCCACACAGGATAGCACAACAAAATCAACAAAGGAGAGTAAACATGATTCAGCTCACACAGGTATACTTCTTGTATGACGATAAAGATGATCACTGATCCATCTAAGTCGTCGGACCCACAACGGTTCGAAAGGTACTAACCCCCGCAATGACCCACACAGGATCGGGCCCACACAGGACCTGTAGGCGCTAGCTCACACAGAACCGCTGAGCGCTGACCCACATACGATCTGATCCACACAGGATCTGTAGCACAGATCCACGTAGGATAGCTGAGTGCAGTAGTCGTCGCAGTCCACTGAGGATCTCTGCACAGTCGTCGTCGCAGTCCACTAAGGATCTCTGCACAGTCAGCACTGCAGTCCACTGAGGATTTCGGCACAATCGTCGTCGTCGCAGGAAGCACTAGGGTTCCCACACACAGCAGGCTCGTTCGCGAGGGTCCGCTCCATGAGCCGAGAGGCTGATACATCAACTGACACAAAGTTCGAAGTTTATGTATCCAAAAGTTCCGTATCGTCAATATGAACTCAACGTCGCAGACAGCGCGTCAATCGGACGCCCGGTCTAAGAGATATTGGCTTTTTCGTCCAAGGGGCCCGATTGGTTTTTAAGGAAAAACAAACCTGAACGTACTCCACCTATGTCCAAACCTTGGGCGGAGCATGCCAAAAGATCCTTCGGACTTAGAGGAATCCACCAAAGTCGACGGCACATCAATCGGACGTCCGAAGCTCAAGATATGAGCGTTTCCGCTCCGAGGGCCCGGTTGGTTTCGTGTACGAACCAACCCGGCCGAACCCAAAGTATTCCGAAACCTTGAGTGTGATATATTGAAACGACCGTCTCGATCCAAGGATCGCGTTTCCACTGACAGCGTGTTGTTCAGAGGCACGTAGCTCAAGTTATTAGCGAATGACCAAAAATGGTCTGAAGACGGTGGGTCCGGGCCCGAGCCCTCCCGGCCCGACCCCCCTGGGTCGGCCGAACCGGGTCGACCCGACCCGGTCCGACCCGGCTGGACCCGGTCCGTTCCGGCTAGGGCGCGGCCCGGCTGGTCAGACCGGCCTGGCTCGGCTCGGCCGAACGGCCGAGCGCCGCAGCCGCGGCGCGCCGCCCCCGCGGGTTGAGGAAGTCGCGGCCCTCGAAGGGCCACGCTAGATCGGGGGACGCGACATGTCGCCGCGTCCCGTGTGTGCGAGCCAGACCTGCGCGGCCGCGGGTCTGTTGGCCGCCACTGCCGGTAGCTTCCGCGGGCCACCGGAGTTGCTCTGGTGGTCCGTTTTCCTTCCCGCCTGCGCCGTTGTTCCTCCCGGGTTCTGTTCTTCACTGCGGGATCATAAAATCGGCCTTGCGTCACAATTTTCCGTCGCCTTCCAAATTCGCACAACAACGAAGAACAGCGGAGGGTTGTCGGGCCGTGTTCATTTGGCCCGCACCCTCCGCGTTAGATAAAAACAACGGGAGAATTATTCAACACATGATTACATATCCGAAAACAATTTTAATGAATTAAAATTGTTTTATGAACCGGGTTATTCATTTTGAACGGAAAGAAACACGGGAATATAAAACATCAAAATAAAATCCCTACCTCGTCAAGTCATCGCACGCGGGTTCCTCGCGGATTTGATCGTCGCGGAAGGAGGCGATCATCGCGTCGCGTAAGGCATCGCGTCGTCGCGGAAGGGTGTCGCGTCGACAAACTCCGAGGTTCAAGAACAACAGATTTAATTAATAATAATTAAATCCGTGCGTTGTTAAAAACCACAAAGGAGTTTTAATGAATTGCAAACACTCACCTCAACGGATGATCGAAGGTTTTTGTCGCGGAGGAAGGAACATCGCAGAAGAACATCATGGAAGAGGAAGCATCGGCGTCGCGACACACGGCTTCGCGTCGTCGATTTCCGCGGTTTCAGCGTTCTTCGTCGGAGGCCGGCGTTATTCGCGTTCTTCGCGTTCTTCCCGAAGAAGGGTGAAGGCACAAGAACTTCTGTCAAAATCCTCTCAACGTGTAATCCTCCAAATGTCGGCATTGGTCTTATTTTATAATTACGCCAACAAACGAAAAAGAGGTAAGTAAAGACCCATTAATTAATAGAATTAATTCAACGAAAGAAACTGCCCATTTAATTCACGAATAAAACCGCCCAATTAAATGGTGCGTTAAGAATTTAAGAAAACACGTCAGTTGACTTTCATAATGACGGGTTTTTGCAGGAGCGTTACATAGCGGAAAAGAAACGGTGGGGCTCGTGCGGGCCCCACCCCACAAATATACTACCAAGAGGGTAGGATATTTTTGGATAGCATCCTATCCGGATCAACTCAGCTTAATCCGCCTTAAGTGGATTCAAGTGGCTTTCAAGTGGCTTAAGTGAAATAAAATACAGTTTGTCATACAATTATTTTATTTCTTAACTTTAAGCCCGAAAATTAAAAACCACACCCGAGAAAATGCAACTCCGTAAGAGGCGTTTCTAAGTAAGTATCGGCGCTGCGATTCCATCAGTGCCCTCAGAATTCGATTCCGAGCACCGGGTCAAAAGTTAGAAAAACCCGCTCGTCCGTTCACTGAACGTACCCGATCCATACATCAGAAAATGATTCCGGGCACACCGGGCCTCGGAATCAGGTGCCGTCAGAAACTACGCTCTCGTAAAATTCCAAAGAAAATTAAGAAAAAAATTTCCATGAAATTTACGGGTATTTACATATAAATATTTACCCAATGCATTGGAGGGAGATATAGGTCCCACCCATCTTATATTGAAATCATTTTTTTGTGGGCCACAAATTCATAAATCATACATCATAGCAAAACACATATAATAGAGTGGGATTACTAAACACCATGCCATCATAATATAATCCATATAACATAAATGGACATCATAAAAATAATTCCATCATAACATAATAAAATCAATGAAACAATAGGTATAGAAACATAACCCAATATCGACTTATATGGAAAATAATTTTGAAAAAACAATTGAAATGAATTCTTGCGGAAAATATCCTTTCTTCTTTCAAATCATTTTCTTTTCAAAAAATGCTACACAATTTTAAAAGAAAAGGATTTTATTGAGAATAATTATAAAATCTTGTGGAGGAAGTTTCATGAAAATAAGGCAATTTGAAACTGTAAAAATTCATTTATGTCGTATAATTAAAAAAAATCATTATTCTCGTAATTTGGTTGGAAAAGTTAAAAAGTACCTCGTACGGAAAAAAAAAAGAATTATTCCTTCCATACCACATAGTTAAAGTCAAAAAGGGGTGATAATAACATTAAATATATATGTAATAATGTGAAAAACTTTATAAAAACTTTTTTATAAAACATAGGCATGGTTGATAAATAAAACCCCAGTAAATACGTATGTATAAGAAATCCCAGATAAGAATGAGATTGGAATAATTATCCCTTACCAATTATAATCTGTGGAATCATCCATGTATAAAATAAAAAAATTACATAAATATGTAAATATAATATCCTACATAATAAATATCATAAAACATGCATGGTAATCATAAACACCATACAAAATAAATAGACGGTGATTAAGGGATATGTCTCATAGAAATAAATGTAAGATGAAATAAACCCTTACCATATATCTGATATGATTTGTATGTATTCAAACCTCCTGTATAGTGGTTATAAACGTATTGTTAACTTGTAACAGAACCATAATAATATTTATTATATCATATATGATCCACTTAGGTCTTTATATTATTCGGTCATTTGTCAATCACGTGTTAAAACAACATTTCGGGTAAAATAGTTTCATTTATCATACGTGTTTTAACTTGTAATTATTCATATGATTACATAGATCATGATTAAATACTTCTATAATGTAAAAAATTATTTATATATTATATATATTTATAATATTTAATATATTTAATAGATTGATAAATGGAATAAAATACACCGTTCATAGAGACGGTAGGTCATTCGTACGCAAGAACGTTGTATTAGTTTCCTTATTAAATTGAATGAAAGTAAGTAAATAACAAATACATAAATAAATTATCATTATTATGTCATATATTTCATTATTATTAATTATATATACTTTATATTCATTATGGAATGGTTAACATGGAGAATGAATCTCATCGCGTCGTGGACACGGTAATCCTTACATACGCACGAGCGATGATATCATTCCCATAATTATTGAATGGAATTGGAGTGGATGATATAATATCTCAGAATCAATATGATGTTATAATAATAATATATAGTTATTATTTCCACAATTATATCTATCCAATTATGGTGGTGGTGGAAAAAAAATTACACCACAACATGGAGATGGTAAGCTGTACGTACGCACGCGCAGTGATTATGTTTTCGTAGAATGGATATAAGGTGAAATAGGGTTATTTAATATTTATAATAAAATATATGTATATTAGTGACACTGATGTTATTAATTTATAAATAAACAACTAATGAAGAAAATTTATAATAAGAAAGAAACTTGAAAGAATCGGTAGATGAGATTACCTCTTCCTCGACGTGCCTCTTTTAAACGTCCACTTAGTGCACAAGAGTTGGTCTTTTGAGAAGACCAAAACCTCTATAATATTACTAAATAACTTTAGAAGAATAATTTGTAGGGGTTGGTCGATATTTAAGGCATAAAATGGAGTGAATATAAGAGGGAGGAGGTTCCCTTTTAGAAGAGAGTGGAGGGGCACTTTTGGAAACCTCCAAAAATAATAATTTATAATAAAATCAAACCCCACATAAAAACCTCTAAAATGACTGAACATCGAAATGAGATGAGAGAGGTTTGTAATTACCTCAACCAATAAAATTTAGACATTTTGGGAAATTATTTTAAAACATATCAATTTGATTTCTCCTTATATAATCTATTTAATTTTATTTGTTGTAATAATTTTTTAAACATTAAATTGTTAAAAAAATACATACGTATGTGTTGTGAATTTTCCATAATTAGATACATAATTACATTTTCAACCATATATTTTTCAATTTGTAATTTTCAAATATTTTTGTGATTTTTAAATTAATTAATAATATTTTATTTTATAAAATATCAATAGTGTCAATTTTGACACTATTTATTTATTTGAATTTAAATAAAATCCACACATAAGATATATTCAAACCACAACATTTAATAGATTTTTAATATGTACTATTCGTCTATAAAATTTGTGGGTCACATTAATTAGTTCATATATTATTTATTTTAATATTTTTAAAACTATTTATTTCATATTTTTCTTAATAAAATAATTACTACAAAATTTTTTATAATTATTTAATATACTTATTTTTTTCATAAAAATTAAAAATAAAATAATAAGATGAAGATAAATCTAATATAATTCATAAGAATTATTTTAGTTGAATTTATCTTCTAAAAAAACCAACTTGTAAAATGTTGTCTTTATTAATGTATGAAGGTGACGATTTTGACATCAATTAATATAAAATAAGATAAATGTTATAATCTGTTTTATAAGGCTTAAAATGGTCCACAAGTAGACTATTGGATGATTAGGGTATATATATAATTGACCATTATGATTTTGGAAAGTTTTCGGTCCATTTGATGGGTATTATTATTTTAATAAAATCTATATTATTGATTTTTCACTAAATAAATAATGTCTTCACCATTAATGTATGTGCTATTTAGGTAATTAAATTTTTCTTAATAATCAGAAATAAATCAAGAAAATATTTTTATATTTCAAATGAGTTTTTATAATCGAATTTATATTTAGTATAACCTTATATTAAAAATACATTAATTATTAATGTTTGAGTGAGACATATTTAACATTCCTTAAATAAAATAAATTAAAGCTCCTAATCACTTAAATGTCGGTTCCAAAAGATTCCATTATAACCCAAGTATATTTTAGGATGAAATATAATCATCAAATTAAATTAATAAAAGTGATAGCGTAATTTTATATTATTATTTTTACCCACAATTACCTTATTTACCTTTATCTATATTAAATAAAATATACCGTAGTCACCATTCATAATGTCTAAATATAAAAATTAGCCTATTAACAAAATTTAGATCTACTAATTCCAAATATGGAATCCATTTTTCCAAATTCAAAACTTAGAAGTTTCTTTATTTAATTTAAAATTAATCCTGATGTTGAGAATATGAGTTCTAAAAGTTAAAACATTGCAAAAGATTGAAATATTTTTACCTATGAATTCAATTTAAAATTAATTATAATGACATACATAATATTAAATGGTAAAAATATTTTATATTTATAAATTAAAACCATTAAAAATTATAATTTAACTATATAATTATCTTGAGGAAAAAATGTGTTTTTAATTAAAATTTATCATGTTTTTACTATTCATAAAAATATGAAAGTTAACAGAAAAATATAAAAAAAATATAAAGAGTAAATTTTTATATACTTAATGAAATTAATATGTTTATTTTGTCAAATTGAACTCATAAATGTGTCAGAAACTACATTTAATATTGGTGTGCCATCAAAAGAATGCAAAATTATATGTTAGGAAAAATATTTCCATTATACAAAAAATTGATTTTGTTCTCATAAGTTGTTCTATAAAATTATTAAGACTAATTGTAATGTTATAAAATAAAATCGTGGTTAATTATATTCATAAAAACTAGTTCATAACATTATTATAACAATATATTGTTTTTTAGTGAAACTCGATGTTGCATACAACACACGTTATTGAGGAAGGTCACTCTTGCATGAATCAAAAGCCAAAAATAGTGTTTGCATATACTAATTGATAATACATTGTTGTGTATAGCGCAAACTAATCATGGTGTAGCATAAAACAGAATACATCAATGAAAATAAAAAGAATCTTTCTCATAATATCTTTAGGTGGTACAATCATAACACCTCAATCACACCATCGATCACAATTCAAACATGTGGTATTAATATTTTACACTAAATAATGGTCGCATAATGATCAAATACTAGATATTGAAAAAAAACCATAGTCCAAATGAATTTACCTTGATCAACATGAAGAAAAGTGGGAGAGAAATCCATAGACCATACAATTTGAGGAATAGATCTCATATTGTTTCATTTTCATCCACTATCCATTATTCATTAATTTGACGAATGAAGAGGTAAATAAACAACGTAGAAATAAATCAATGAAAAATAAAATAAAAAATCGATGTGAGAATCAACGATTATTCATTGAATTGACCCAAATTTTTTTATCATTAAAAAATGTTATGGAATTAAAAAATTCAATAATCCTACTTGGAGTTTGGATAAATAATCATTGAATAAAAACCTTGTGTTACCATCATTGGAGAGATCCAAAAATCACCAATGCTGTAATGATCCCCAATCTTGATCTAATATGATATCATTCTCCAAGAATGATATCATCCAATAGCCCAATAGATATTTTTGGATAATTAGATAACCTTAAGTTCCCATCATAACTATATATTAAAAGAGAAAAATAATAGTCGTATAAACATAATAAAATAACATAATTAATTAATTTTTATTATTATTAATTCTTGAGACAGATTATAACCAAATAGAAATTTATGAGAAATATTCTGTCGATCATAGGGTAAATTCTATGATCTATATGAAATAACATGCTTAGATATCTTATTAGAGACTCTCTTTAAGAGTTATTTATATTTCTCCAAAAACAAATTTGAATGTGATATTCATTTTATTAATATTTTCACACATTAATTTCACTCTCACAAGGCCCTAGAATGTCAGCCTATTTCAATAGATAGCTCTAAAAATAAACCAGATAGAATTATAAATTAAAAAATGAAAAAGTGTCATTTCATTATACCCACTATAGATATTTTCATCCTCATAATTGAAAAATAAACTAAAAAATGAATTTAATAATCTCAAATACGAGTCCCTCACTCCCAGGTTCTATCTATAATAATCATTTACTACCTTAATACGTGAGCTACGATAATAAATGTCTGATGATGGATTCAATAATTTAAATCCTCAATCTATATTGGGTACTCATCAAATGTAGACCAATACTCGATGTCTAGATCACCCTAGTCGATAACATGTGATGGGTTGTACTTGTACCTCCTTAGCTAAAAAAATGCATAAATTCATATAGCCAGTCTAACTACATCAGTATAGATAATTGTTATTCCACATCACAAAATCTATATAATAATGGTATAATGAATCTTGGAGATAGATTTATGACATGAAATAATATTTATAATCCACACCAAGTTGATACCCTCCTGAACACTTGGTATACCTCATATAATTCAAAATGCATCCACCATCAGTCTGTGTTGAACATATGATAGCACGGTATATTCATTATCCTCTAATGGATGAGCTCTACATTCTCTGTCATATATTTAATAACACTCTGGTCACATGAGTGTGTACTCACCTTGATCTGTCCAGCAAAGTGGTGATCTACAAGGTATCCCAGATAAAGAATTAAATGGTTCTATTTTGAAGGTATAGTGTTACTTTTTATTTTCTAAATCTACCAAGGGTAGTTGATCCTCCCAACTACCACATAAATAAAACACACAACCCTACATTATGTCCTCCAAGACCTGAATGGTGTGATTAGTGTACATGTTAGTATGTGGATGAAACTCCATGCTCAAACCTAACTTAATTCCAAAATATTCAGGAAATAATCTCCATTTTCTGAATGTGAAGTGAGAATTTGAGATAAAACAGAATTTCAGGGGTCCCAATATAATGTGGAAATTTCATTTAGATATAATCATCCTATTATCTCTACTGAACTATGCTCATGTATATTAATGAAGTGGTATAAATTGATGATCCTTTCTATTATATAATAAATGGAATCATGTACCATGGATATACATGGTAACCCCATCACAAAATTCAATGATATCTCATCCCATGTCTATAATTACCACTCAAGTTGGTGAGCTAAACTTGCTAGAATGTGGTTTTCAATTTTAATTTATTGACATGTGAGGCATCAAGAGAATAATTTTAAACAAAACATATCATGACTACCCACAAAAAATTAAATCATAGGTCATGGTATATCATTAAAACACCTATATGTACTTAAATAGGGCATGTATGAAACTACCTCATCCGATCTTCCCATAAAAGAGACAAAATTTTCTACAAAACTCTTCATTCATGTCCACAAAAAATGAGATCATAGGTCTTGGAACATCATTTTTACTGCTAGATGTACCTAAAAAGGGGATTTATGATTCCCCCTCATCAAATATTCCCACAAAATCACTAGTAAACTCATGCATCATATTAAATTGATAGCATTCCCCTAGATTGAAGAAATATATCCGGAGCATTTTTAGAGGATATTTGAGTTTGTATGGTCTTAGTGCTGATATATCCATGATAAAATTCACTAAAATGTTGTAAAAGTTGTTGGGTAATCAATATTTAATAAAGATATGAATATGTATCCTTTTACACTAGAGAAAATTGTATGGGTGATAACTTCTTATATTACATGCCCAATAACTATGAAAAAGATCACCCAGTAAAAAAATATTCCCCCAGGTTCCATGTTTGAAGAATATAGAAAATATAGAAGAAATATCCCAAGAGGAAGTCCCAAAGAGATCAACATATCTATATTAAAACCTTCAGAGAGATGATATACTTTAGAATATTATTATTCAGACTAGGTGGCACTCCACTCTCTTATAAAGAAATTTCTTGACATAATCACGTGAAGACTTTTGTTTGTATCTCAAGATCACTTGTCATGTTGATCTACTCATGTCATCTCAACTGCATCGACCCATAGGCAATCACATCCAACCTCTATCTATAAACAACCAATTATAGTTCCTAATGAATCAAATATCATTGTTCAATTAACACAATATTTTTAAAACCTCAAGATGGGGGGGGGGCACTCATCAACCTTTTTTTCAACATTTGAACACAATGTTGGCTCTGATCCGTCCACATGATAAGATTTAACATTTAAGTTAATGATTTTAATGGTTCTTAAAATATGGATAAATCAACTAAAAATAAGTTATAGTACCATGTGAATCCTTTGAAACCCCACACACTAGTAACAGTCTTGGTTTAATCCCAAGATAGAACTTCCTCAACCATTGTTGGGCCACTACCACTCATGCCTCTTTGATGAAATGTCCCTATAAGTGGACCTATTGAATCCAAATCATATACTTTCAAAGCTTCCCATAAATATTATTCTCTTGGATTATGTCCAATACCATCCTCAAGTGCCTCAAAAGATCCTCCTTGGATACTGAGTACATTAGTATATCATTAAGGAAGACCATGAAAAACCGGTCAATGAAAGGATTAAAGATTAAATTCACAAGTATAAATAAATTATTTTGGAGTTCATCAGGCTAAAAGGAATCAACATGTACTAATATTGACTATAGATATATAGAAATTCTATATTTGTTATATCCTCGCTCATACTCATAGCTTGTGATATCTGGATCTAAGGTCAATATATAAGAACCATCTCACCCCTCTCAAATTATCAAAGAAACCTTCGATCCCCGATTGTGGATAATTATAATTCACATTAACATTGATTAGGCCCTAGTAATCCACACATAACTGCAAGATCTTATTATACTTCATAGAGAAAATAATGGGGCAACTGATGGGTACAAACTATGTCTCACAATTACCTTCTTCTACAAGTCCAATAACTAAAACCTCATCCCACAAAGCTCTGTATGATCTATCATATATGCTGGTATAGATATTGGGGCCATTCCAGGGATTAATTTAATTTATAAGTATACATATTATTAGGGAGTAAAGACTATACTTTCCTAACAAAAGAAATCCTCATACTCCACCAAGACCTCATGGTACTAGAATCCCATATCATTTACTACTCCAAGAGTCTTTCTAGACAACTTGAGAGTACATAGTTTCACTCTACAGTACCTAATAGTAGAAAACTATACCAAGATTTCCCTTTCACCCATAATGGAATTCCTCATTCCATCACTGTAAAAACAACCCATCCTACCTGTAAAATAGTCAATGTGTTCATGAACTATGGATATCCACTCAATACCGGAAAAAACGTCCTAGGTCTTCATCAGTTCTCTAAAGATATCATATACAAAGATGTTTCCTCTACGAATCAAGTCTCACTATAGATAAATGTGTGAAATGATAGATTCATATCCCTTTTGGTTCTCTATGTGAATGTTTTGGGAAAAAATTATTTTTAAGTTTATCATAAAATCACAATTAGACATAAAACAAATTTTTCATAAAAATTGTTTTTAATAACATTTTGTGGGATTATTTTTAAAATAACATCTTCTCTTTATAAAAATTGAGGCTTAAAAATTGGATTAAATTTTTGGAATCAAGAGGTTAATTTTTTTAAATAGGCCCCCTCTATTTCTATTCATTATTAATATTATACATATTAATTTTTTGTAAACATAGTAATAGTAATATGAGTTAATTATTGTGAAAACTAATTTTTAAGGCCTAATTTTATTCAACAAATTTAATTTATTTCATTAGATTATTCAATTTTATCCATAATCATATAAAAATTTACAATAAGTCAATTATTCAATTATTATTTGATTTTTACCTTTACATTATTTTATGTAATGAAAATTACTCATTGTGACTCTCTTTCAAAATCTCACCTATTTGTTAACAAAAGTATAAAATTAAGTTAATAATGAATATGTATATGTTATTTTGATTAATATATATATTTAAATTAATTTATTAATTATTTTTTTGTGATTATTTAATTACCTTAAATGTTGATGCAACAAATATATAGAGCATGTGCATATCATAGAAACATCAAGTAAATTATATCAAATACTCTAAAAGAAATATTTATATTTATATTTAAGGTTTCATAAAAATATTTTAGATAATTAAAACATATTATTGATTTATTAATTGTTTATGTTGGATATATATTTTTTATATTGATTATTATAATGTCAAAGTAAATGAATAGTTCTAAAAAACAACATTAATGATATAATAGACTAACCAATATTTTATTAATTTATATAAAATTCATAAAAATAATATAGTAATTTTATTTAATGTTATATAGTTTATAATAACATTAATAGATCAATTACATGGAATTTTTTCTTTTATAGTAACTTTAATTTCTCCAAAATATTGAAAACAATTGGTATCGTTGTAATTATAAAAGGGGATACTAAGGATTAAAATAAATAAATAGGGGTAAAAAATAAACTAAAATTGTATAAATTTTATTGTTTTACTGTATTTAGAACCATAACTATTCAATAATTTAATTTCATCAATTATGGAGATTCATTAAAATGAAAATAAATTTAATTTAATTTGAAACATTTGGAAATTCCATGAATGTCCATATCCTCACATAAAAAAGGAAACCTCATTTCATATCTTTCTCAAAATATATGATTAGTATAACATGGTAAATTAATACCGATATCATGTTTTTAAAATCCCTTCCAAATATCTAGTGTTTGTTTTTTTGGATGAATACTGTATTTAGAGTCCTCAAGGTGTAAATAAAAGATGGTTGTCATCTGTTGTTGTGTAATGTTTTACTTAATGTTTTAGTTTTATTCATTCATATACCTCCTTATAATATTTTTTATAAAATTTTGAACTAAAAAAACCATATATTCCATATGAATTGAAGTTTTTATTCTAATGGATTAATGTATATATAAGTCTTTCTTCTAATGAATGTGAAATGAATATATCATTCATGTGTACAATAGAAAAATTCCACAAGAACCGATGTAATTCATTTTCCCTCACAATATATTGTGGTTGTATATAATGATGGATTTTACACACACACACACACACACACATATATATATATCAATGAAATATTTATTTGTCTATCAGTTTAAATTATCATCTACTTTAATACAATTGCATCCATTGAAGTATGATATTATCATTCGTGTGTATGTATCGATTACCTGATCTAGGATGCAATGTAATTTTTTTTGTTGGTCACATCATATGGATGAAATATATAAGTGTATTTCAATTTATAATATAATATTTATTATATAATAATAATTTTAGAAACATAAAATATTTCGTACCAATTTTCCATCTCATTCGTTAAAAACTAGAGATGATACTCATACATGTGTATGTCCAACCGTCTCCATGTTTGTATTAAAGTTATTTCATCATTAAAATAATTCAATAATAGTTTAAAAGTTATTATATATATATTATAATTATTTCATGATTATTAATCAATTTATGTTAAAATAATTACCACTTTAACCCAAGTCAATATACAGCTGCTAGAAAAATGATTATTAATATAGAGATGTTTTGGTAATAACCACTTTCACCAAGAATGATCTCCTCTTAAGGTCATATAGATATCTTGTATTAAGTATTCAATGATAATATTTCATCATAACCATATGTTTACAAAGTAAATGTGGTCTTTTTGTAAACATAATATACTTATTAAATTAATAAATCTTTTATATTATTTACACATGCGATGGATTTTAGCCAATAACCCAATGCTAGAAAATATTATGTCAAACCTATAGTAATTAACATATTTTGAAATAAAAATCATCCCTAGATCCAATTCTAGATACTATTTTAGAGATATTACAATTTTTAAGAAACCAACATGTTAGTGATTTTAATATTATTAATACATTACAAACTATAATTTTGGGCTCATCAGGCCTCGAAATCTCACACCATCTCAGTGTATGGCGCCAAAAATAATCCATATAATATTCTAAAGCAATAAATGAAATAATAAATGTTGTTAGAAATTCCTCAAAATAGGAATTTTCACATAAAAAATGGAAAAAATTCAGAAAAATATAAAGGTATTGATCCTTAATATGGGTCTCTCACTCCCATATGCTCTCCCAAAGATTCCCATGCTGCCACTGGACACACACTAGGGGAATAAATCAACCATGAAGGATCCCCTCTTACTGATCCTAAATCTATAATGGGTAATTCACAAAGGTAGCCCCATCCATGATTTCTGTGTCCCCCTAGTCGATAACATGTGATGGGTGGTTCATGCACGTCATATACTATAACACTTGAAAGTAGTTATGTACCAAGTATAACTACTATGGTAAAACTAAGTGGTACACCACCTCTACAAGTCTAATTTTTTTCTATAAAGGGAAAATTAATCATGTCTATAGCTTTTTGATATGGATAAATCATTATAATCAATATCAAGGTGATACCCTTAAGAACACATGGTGTCCCTCCTCCAAATCCAAAGGCCTTGTTATCAATCCATATAGGATATCTCATGGCTCTAGGTAGTCATCACCCTTTCTTGGATTATTTCATATTCTTGTTCATATATTGGAAAAAACACGGTTCCCATCACTGATGACTCACCCAGATCATTACATCAAATTATTGATCTTCAAGGTCTCCCATACAATGTCTTGAATTGTGAAATAGAAATAGTGGAATGATAGCTATTTTTTATGAATACTCCTCCATGTGTAGGTGATCCACCCAACTCTAGCCAAAATCTTTCCAAGAATTCCAGGTAATTTCCTCATCATTTTGGTATTAAGTCTGGGAATGAAATGCCCCACACCACAAAAATCAATACCAAAGTACTCCTGGAATCCACTCCATAATCACAATGTGATGAAATCATCATAGTCTAAAATGGTTTTTGATGGGTCCCATGGACGTATGTGGTAAAAACATAAACAATTTTAAGGATATACTATCCTACTTCAATAGTGGAACCTCAAGTGGTAGATATAAAACTTCTAGAACATAGTTCCAATCATTTTCTTTCTAAAAAGTGAGACATCAGGAGAAAATATCTGCAACAAATCCGTTTATGATTTTTGACTAGAACTATCATTAGAGGTCCTGGTAAATATTTAAAACCCCTTGATATATCAAAAATGTGGATTTATGAAACTAAATAATCACCACCTCTGTAAAAGTCCCTTGTACCATTATTTATAACATTCAAAGGATAATGTCATGTACATATATATAAAATCATTCAGGAGATCAAAGAAATTATATCTCAGTATGTAAGGTATCATAGTGGGTATTTCCATGATGAACTTTTTTTATAATGATCTAAAAGTAATGGGGTAATAGCCATTGACTGATGATATAATGAACCATCCTATTCAACCATAGTATAATGAAATAAGGCAAACTTCTTAGACTCATCATCCAATAACTAAGAGCAACATCACCTACTGAGCTAATCATCCCCTAGGTTCCCCTTCATATGATGATAGAAAATCTAAAAGTCACTATCTAGGAGGAACTCTTTCCATCGCCTCTCATACCGTGTAAAATTCCTATATTAATATGAAATCACTTCCTACCTATGTGTCATGACACAACCAATTCAACTCTCTAAGGAATAAAAAAACACTAAATACTCAACATCGACTTTTAGAAATATTATGATGGGGGCACTCATCCACCTCGACCTAAAATTCTAAAAACACTAATGGAACTATTCCACTGACAAGAATGGATTCCCCTTTTTGGTTAAAGACATTATACGTACCTCGTTTATAGAAAAATATTTGTAAAACCTATGATTTTACTACTTCAATCCAAATAAACATCACACATTAGTAACATTATTTAGTGTCTCCCAAGCTATAACTTACTCAATCATCACTAGGTCCACTATAACATCTTCCTCTATGATGATGTTTCCTTGTAAGTAGATATCTATAGTCAAAAAATGAAACTACAAGAGAATCTTATAATGATGAAACTCTTATAGTGTGTATAATACCACCCTAACGTGTCTCTCAAGATCTTCCTAATACTCCATGTACCTTATCATATCATCATTGAATACCACAAGAAACCATTTTAATAAAGGTTGAAATATCTAATTCATAATTCATATGAAAATTTTTAGAGATTTATTAATGACATAAGGCATCAAGAAGCACTCATAGTTATTGTAGATATATATGAATGGTGTCTTCAGTATATCCTCATGTCAGACTCACATATGGTGAAACCCTAATTTGAGGACAATATTTGAAAACAATAATGCCCCTCATAATTATTTGAATAGTTACCTGATCCATGGTAGTGGAAACATATTCTTCATGGTCACCTACATGGATCTCTAGTAATCAAAACATAACAAAAAGAATCTAACCTCATTATTGGAGAAACATAGCAAGGATACCCAGGGGGAATCACTACGCCTCTCAATACCCATCTTTTTTATGTCCTCCAACTGTACTGGTAACTTACAAAGCACTTCATGATCAATCTAATATTCTGGTTTTTATAGTAGTTCCATCAAAAGGGGTAGTTAGATGATGAAGTCTTGATATTACAAGAGATTTTATACTAAATCATCCTCTTGAAATACATCCTCATAGTCCCACATTACCATATGGAACTCGTATCCCATATCATCCACTACCCCATGAGTCATGCTACCCAACTATCGTGTAATTTGCTTCACTCTCCTATCCATGAGCGTCTCCTACTCCCCCAGAGTTTACCATTTACCCATAAAGGAAATACTCATCCCTTCCCTTTAGACACACCACACCTTCTGCCTAAAATATTCCTTTTTCATGAACTATTGATAGCCATTCCATGCCTAAGATATATTCAAGACCTTATCACTTCTATAATGAGATCTCATATGAAGGTGTCACCTCTAATAATCATATCGCACTATCTATAAAATTATTAAATCACTATGTCACCTTCTATTCTAGTTTCAATATTCCAGGGTTGATAAAAACAAATTTATTCACAGTTTTTGTATAAAAACATATTTATAAAAAACATGTTTTTAATAAAAAACTATATTTAATCAGTTTTGGGGGGTTTAGTATTAAAAATAATTACACCCACTTCTAGAAATTTAATCTTAATAATTGGATAAAATATTTGGAATTGGGGTAGTTTTTTAATATAACCATTTTATTTTTGGTAGTTATGAATATAACACATATCAATGTTTTGTTTCCATGTTATTAGTAAAATGAGGTAATTAGGGTTATATCTATTTTAAGAAGTCATCAAATTAATTTAAACACAATATATTATGTAATCACTAAATCTTGGTAAATTCTGATCCAAATAACTTTCTAAAAGCACAATAAAATTTATAAATGTCTATGTTTTGGATGAACACAATCCTCATTGGGAATAAGGTGTAAAGAGACCTTAGGTATCCAATGTGGAGGTATAACTTTTAATAAATCATTTTAGTTTTTTTTTCTTCAATCTCCATGTAATATTCATCCAAAATGATGAAATAAAAACACATTTATATTTTATATACAAAAATGATTATTTGATTATGTAATATAGACCATATATCTCTTTATTATATCAAATGTGAAATGAATCCAAAATTCTTGTGTATGATAGTCTACCACTGCACAAACTGGTGTGATTCTTATTCCATCACAACCTCTTATTGTTGTATGTAATTAAAGATTTTAAATGTATATATATTTATATATATTTTATATTAATTAAATATTTATCATTATATAAATATAATATATCATCTTCTTACATACTTTTCCATCCATTGAAGAATGATAATTTCATTCATGTGATTGTGTCGATTACTACCTTTAGAAAGCAATGTGATTAATTTTTTCTGAACATGTCACATAGATTATATAAATAAGTGTATTTAAATAAATAATATTTTATTTATTTTATAATCATGAATCGAAAAATATATAATAATTTTGACCTCATTTTCATCATATTTATTTGATAATGGAAGAATTACTCATGCATAAATATAACCTTAAATCTTTATGATAGTGACATATTTGATGCCTCATAATAGTATGATTTTTTAAAAGTATAATATATATATATATATTCTAATCATTTCATGATTATTAATCTAAATGTGTTTCAATAATTACAAAATTGATGCCAGTTAACTTGAAAATGTCATTTTGTACATACGATCGAAATATCAACGAAACATCCAACGAGAAATTGACTCATTATGTGATTAAATATAAAATGTTAATAGATAAAATATAATGAATAATAAAAATAAAATAACATCTAAACAAATTAAATAAACAACATCAGTTTATTATTTATAAAGATAATGAACATAAAAGATGACTCAATCTTGATTCAAGGGACACTTTACCTAAATAATGTTGTTGTAAGTTTTTAAAAATTTATTTTTTAAATAATTTCATTTCATTCTGTATTAATAAATATATATTATTGAAAAATTAATAATGATATTAATCAATTATAAAGGTAATTTTACATCACTTTTTTTAAATTGTTTTATGTTTTTTAATTGAATATTTTTACAGAACATTTTGATTTTCTTTTAAAAAACAAAAATGAAAATTTTAATTATAACATTCAAGATGCTGATAGATTTTATCACCATAAAAAAACGTTATTTTATATTTTTTATTAAATTATAATATTTATTTTTTATTCAATAAATAACCATCCTTCCCATTATTCTGGGATTTTTTTTGAAGCATAGGTTTTAAGGGAATAGAATTTGTCAATAATTGAAAATGTATATATTTTTGGGTAAAAATTAAATTTTCATAGGTTTGAGGATGGAAATGAAAGAATTTATCTAATTCATTAATTTTATTTTACTTGGATAATTATATATGATGATGGTTGAGCCCGATATTTCTTATTAGGACTTGTAAACCAGATAGAGCACTCTAGTAAATCAGTTATTTATTATTCTTTATAGAGAATTATGTTAAACTGAAATCATATTGGTTATTCCAAATGTAATGGTAATTATTAGGGTTTTATGAATATTAAATACAAAAGGACCTACAAGAATATTTGTGTTTTGTTATGATTTTTCATAAAAATCATTTGATTTGAAAAGGTATGCTAATGAACTCTTGTGTAAACAGAATAGTTTTGTAATTATTGGAAAAAATGATTGTTGTTATGAAAAATTATGGGTTCTCCTATTTTAGATGAAACCCTCCATATTATGATTTATTTCATTATGTTTTCTTATGAAGTGTTTAGTCTAAGAATGGGCTGTAAAACTAATTTCATGTCAACATAAATGATTATTTGATCTTAATGATTGTTATGTGAAAAGAAAACTCACTTTTTTGATCTCATGGTTTTAAAATGTTTAAGGAGTTTCTCTATTATATTTTATGTCCCTCATTGGTCTTTTTATGCTCATCACACAATATCAAATGTTTGTCACATGTTTTAATAATCATTAGTTACAAAGAAAAAGTTACATTAAAAAATATATGTAATTTCACAAAAAAGAGGAATTTTTTTCATTCATTATTATTATAATGTGTGGAAAATGAATACTAAGGGGATGTGTACTACTTATAATTGTCAGTTTTTATGTAAGAGTTATAAGAGATTTCTCTAAAATCCAAAACTCAAAATGATCATTTAGAATTCTATAAAATAATTTCATATATTTAAAATAAGTTATGTATTAAATAATGGATTGGTATTTATACTTTTACATCTTAATGAATGACTTATTTTTATAAATCTATAGGTAAATATTAATTCATTAAAATTATTTATTTACTCTTACTCATTTTCCATGTGATCTTAGGAAAATATAGATGTTGCATAAAAAATATCCCAAAAATTCTAAATATTAACATTGAATATCATTATTACTATTATATTTTATCCTATAAACTCATATACAATGTGATAATAAAAAAATAATTAATATGTTCAATACAAAAATAACATCATGAATACAAATATTTTCTTGAATTTTCAAAATTTCACCAGTTATTTTAAGATTTTACTTTACAGATCAGTTATAATGAAACATATGAACCAATGCCTATTTTGTTTTCAACCATCTATTACAAAATAATAGAACTGTAATTAATGTTCCTAAAACAATTCACAATATGTTAAAAACAAATAAAAAACATTCTTTATCTCCTTTTAATTCTTCTTACTCATGGTTAATGTAAAATAAAATATTCATGAATAATCCCACTATGTTTTTCATAGTTATAATTAAATAATAGTTGAACCAGTTGACCTAGATGAAAAAAGACATTAAAAAGTATATATAAAAACTTCTTTCGATATTTTATTCCTTTTTAATTTTTTAAAATTTTCTAGAACATTCAAAGAGTGAAAGGAATATATTTTTCATGTTATAATGATGCTGATGAAATTTTCACTAATGATTTTTTGGTATATAGTTAAACTTTTTTGGTATGATTTTACAACCTTTATAGAGTAAAAAAGTGATATGTGGGGAGGTATCTAGTTTCTAATTTGTAAAAGATTACCTCTAAGTTTTAATAACGAATGTTAACTATAAATAAAATATCCATGTAGGGAATAAAGTATTCCCCAAAAATTCTAAACAAGTTACAGTATTTTATACATCCAACCATAATGAATGTAATTTACTAAATTATTTTAAAAATAGGTTTTAATTAAATTTTAGACTATATTAGTATTATATAATAGACAATCACCCCATAAATATTGATGGATGATATAATTAAATTTAATTATTCATGAAATGAACACTTAACCACCCCAAATAATATATAGTGGCCACCCAAATCATGATAATAGAAAATAAATATAATAATATTTATATCATATGAATTGATAATGATTTGTTCATGAAAAATAATTTGGTGGATCATGATAATCAAAATATTTGACCCTTATATTATGAAATCCATTCTTTTAACAAATCCAAAATCAATTACCCAAACATGGATATAGAATTATTAATTGTTTTATGTTATTTAAAGAGTTTTATATCCACTTTATTAAAATATTAGGTAGGAGGTTATATTGATCAACCCATTTAAAATACCTCGTTAACATAAAATATTCATTTCCATAAATGATCTAATTAATTAGATTCCATTAATATATTAACATAATTGGAAGTAGAAAAAGCTATTTGGTATTGTAATGGTATTTCATTTTTTAAGATTATCATCAATGAATGTAATGAAATAGGAAAACATTGAAATATATGATGATTTTTTGTGTGAGAAATTATGTCATGCTAACATACATTCTTGTAATTTTATAAAAAAAATTTACATTATCATTAATGATTAAAATGAATAGGGAATTATTTTTCTAATAATGTTTAAACATTAACATCAAATATTGTGAAAGGATATAAATAAATTAATATTTATTATGTGTATTTAGATGAAACATTTACTCATAAAACCCTACATTTAATGCTATGAGTTACCAAAACTATGAAAAAAGGGAAAACATAACCATATATATAGAGACTAAATCATTTTTATATATTAGTACATGACCCATAACCTAATTCTTAATTAATACAAAATAAGGATTATAAAAGAATTTTTTCTTTAGATGACTATGTTTATAATACATCCAATGGAAACTAAAACATGCGATACTTATTTTTTTCTTCATAATGAAAAACTAAAATCTGTTTGTTCTCATAATAATTAATGGGATGAAATGTATAATAATTGAATGAAATGGGTGATATAATAATCCTTTTACGGGAATAAAAATTATAAATAATCATAAAATGTGAGCCCAAAAATAACATGATATAATACTAGAGATAGATAAAGAATAATCCTATTAGAAAATAAAATAAAGAACTCTGTATAATAATATCATGTCATGATATGAAATTTGATAGCAATAGAAATCATTAAACAATAAGGATTCAAGGATAACAACCTAGAAAATATCATATGGTGGAAATGTCTAATAACGGATTTTCTTTACTCTATAATCTCATAAATTAGATCTCATTAGATTAAAAAATACCAAATGAATTAGAGAGCTATAAATGGGAATCAATTATAATTTTTTCATGATTTAAGGGTTCAAATA